>OX336347.1:22486559-23086559 GCA_946902875.1 Nematopogon swammerdamellus | reverse complement strand
GCTTCCGTACACACGCTGCTATACGGAACCCTACAAACGATTGCAGGTGCAACAGTCGCCTGAGCAAGGCTTCGTGGTGCAACGGCTACTTATGATGATGGTATGGCGTCACGAGTGTGGTGGCATCGACCACCACTGCACGAGTAGCACACTGCGCGGCTTCGCTCGCGTGTAATTCTTATTTAAAAAGAAGAAAATAAGTAAGACCGCTACCGTACTTGTACCGTGTGGGGTCGGTCCTTAAAAAGAATAGCCCCACTGCATCTCTCCCCTAAGTCGACTAAGGGATAAGAAAATTCGTCAGCCTCGGTAGCTCAGTGGCGCGGTTGGTTAGTCAACTGTTATTAAGCAACGCTGAGCGCGGTCAGTGATTGGATGGGTGACCGCTCGACCGTTGGAGGCTGACCGTGGTTCGGATTCCACGTTAAACTGTAGGTCCCTTCCCTTCTTACCTTACTAAGTGGTAGGGTTTATCCCAACCGGGTTGGTACCACCGCACTGTACGAAACGTCGGTCGAAACGGCTATGTAAATAGTTCGTGTTTTCCGTCCAGTTTAGTGTAGCCGACATGAAATGAAGGGAAGCACTGACATGGCACCTAGTTCACCCTGTGTTATTGGCTGACATCACGGATGTTGTAGGTGATGTAGCCAACCGTGTCAGGTTCCATAAAAAAAAAAAAAACCGTACCTTTATTACGGCGCGCGGAACAATTCGATTTGTATGAGAGACACATCTTACATGTAACCTGAACTGAATTTTATTTAGCCAATCCTATGTATGTCCCGCATAGTAAAATGTGTTTGTACTAAGTTTCATCGAATTCGAATGATCGGTTTAACAGTTATGGAGGAATACATAGATACAGAAAATATTTCAAAAAAATCGCAAATTTCGTTTAAACAAAGTAACTTACTCCATGACCATCCCTTACATATTTATTATTACGAGTACCTAGTATATTGATTCTGTACCACTAGTCACTTCACGCACACCACCACCACCAGCTATATGAGATAACGATATGCTCGTTTGACGCATTAGACTACTGGCGTATCATTATTGGTCATTTTATAATTATCATTGGCACACCTACTTCTCGCCTCTAGAGGCAATGTTGCGAATTGCATATGTAATACAGTTGTATTTCTGTCGTAATAATAATTTAAATAAGTGCGTCTACTTATACCTAATGTATGTAATAACACGCCTATAATACTCAAAAAATACTCAATCGAACACGTGTCAGGAGTTAGCCTCGGTAGCTCTGTGGTGCAATCGGTCGACTGTCGATCGTGATCATAAGCACATCTTGGCGCGGTCAGAACTTAGTTGGGGGCTGGCCGTGATTCGGATTCCACGCAAAACTGTAGGTGCCTTCCCCTAGCTGTTACCATACTATAGGCGGTAGATTTTAATTACGGTGTTATGGGTTGACATCACTTATGTTGTACTTGTAGGTGATATAGCCAACCGTGTCAGTTTCCATAAAAAAAAAATGTGTGAACAGTGACGCAAATTCGGAAAAATGATTTCTTAACAAGCGATCTACTAGTATATAATTACACACAATAAAAAAAACCGGCCAAGTGCGAGTCGAACTCGCGCACCGAGGGTTCCGTATCGTCATGTCATGGTCAGCGCCGCTCACGCCATCTATGGCGTGTATATGAAATGCTCGATATTAGTTAAAATTAATGATTAGTTAAAATGCTTCATAGTCTTTTCGGTAGATGGCGCGGAAACACTTTTTAGTTTCTTCTATGGGAACCCCCGCGAATTTTTTACTTTATTTTATTTTGATTATTTATTGCTATATCGGCCATAATAACACATATTCTGTGAAAATTTCAACGGGCTACTTATACTACTACGGTTCAAGAGATACAGCCCTTGGACAGACAGACGGACAGACGGCGTAGGCTTAGTAATAGGGTTTGTCGTACGACGGATACGGAACCCTAAAAAACAATAAACAATACACTCTTTTACTAATTTCTCCCAGTAAATTTTTTCAGAAATGTTTCAAACAAATGTTTCATAATTTGGAAGTTTTAGAGTATTACGTACGTGCGTACGTTTGTAGTGACAGCGTAAAGTACTAAATAGGTTTCCTTGGCATTGATGTCTATTGCTTTAGCGTTGAAGTCTTGCTCCCGGTTTCCTGTGCGTTGAAGTCTTTGAAGAGGTTTCTTTTGCATTGATGTTTATACCGAGGTTTATTAAACATTTCTTAGTTATGATTATGAATAGGCTATGAAGTAGTAAACATTTGCCAGGCGCCAAGTTAAAATAATATTATACATGATACGATTTAATGTGGGGCAAAGGCGGACTTATTGCCTTAGGCACTCTTGCCGTCAAACCGGTGAAATGTGATTAAAGCTTTTTAAATTGATTCTCCCTTTAAAATATGACAAAAAAAAAAACAGACATTTACTAAATTTTAGCAACAATTTACAACAACTGGTGATATATAAAACTAAAAATTTATTGAATGAAAAAAAAAGACATAACGGTAATACAAAATACAATTATACACTAATACACTAAAACTAATCTAAAATAATTGTTGCAATAAAATAAAATAAAATAAATTTAAAATATTGCACCGTGTGGGGCCGGTACTTTAAAAGAATAGTCCCACTGCATCTCTCCCCGCGTATGTCGTAAAAGGCGACTAAGGGATATGACTCCCTTCTTATATTACTAGGTGGTAGGGGTTTACCCTCCCGGGTTGGTACCACCGCACTGAATGAAAGGTCGGTCGAAACGGCTATGTAAATAGTTTGTGTTTTCCGTCCAGTTCAGTGTAGCCGGCACGACCGAAGGGAAGCACTGACGTGGCACCAAGTTCACCCGGTGTTATGGGCTGACATCACGGATGTTATAGGTGATGGAGCCAACCGTGTCAGTTTCAATAATAAAAAAATAAAAAAATCAGAAAACCTACAAAATCTTAATTTCTGAAACGTCCGCCGAAGCCCGTCTCTGCCGACGCCAAGTGTACCCAGTACGCTCGCCGCGTTACCCCTCTGAATCTCAATACCAATCCGCCCTTTAAGGAAGGCTTTGGAACGGCGGTCGCCAGTCCTCTCCGCAAGAAGCTTTCCCAGCTACTCCGTGAAAACCTTGGTTTCAGGGAAAGAATAAAATAAATTAAAGATAATGTTATTCAGTACTTAGCATATACAAAAACCAAATAATTGAATAAAATATAAAAACTCAATAATACAAACATATTAATGCACTGCGTGTGTTTGTCCACAGGGCGGGGTAGCGACGTGGATCTTCCTGTTCTGTGCCACAACACTCTTCACACAATATGGTGAGCTTGGGTTTTTTTTTATATTTTTTATTAAAAGTGTCCTAATACATAGTGACATTAAATTTAAGTCAGACCAAAAATTTATGAAAAGCTTATTTTTTTTAAAGAGATCTTAGGGCCAATTTTATCACCATCGGCTGAATTCTGAATTATATAAGCCGGTCAACTCCTGTGCCTGTGTGTAACCGAGATTAACCCGAGGTGGTGAGATTCAGGCATAAGAGGAAGACACGAAAACAGACACAATCTTACATGAGCCTGACGTAGCTCAGTGGTGCGGTCGGTCGACTGTCGGTCGGATCATAAGCACACCTGGCCGCGGTCAGTGGATGGATAGGTGACCGCTCGACCGTTGTAGGCTGACCGTGGTTCCGATTCCACGTAGGTAGGTCCCTTCCCTTCATCTTACTAGGTGGTAGGGTTTAACCCGCCCGGGTTGGTACAAACGCACTGAATGAAAGGTCGGATGAAACGGCTATGTAAATAGTTCGTGTTTTCCGTCCAGTTCAGTGTAGCCGGCACGACCGAAGGCAAGCACTGACATGACACCTAGTTCACCAGGGTGTGATATGGGCTGACATCACGGATGTATTAGGTGAAATGCAGTCAATCGTGTCAGTTTCCATTAAAATTAAAAATATAAACAAAATTTTAGTATAAATATTTATGAGTATATTAGATTAAAAAATTAAATAAAGTTTGCATAAAATTGTTTAACACATGCAAAATATCATAAAATATTGACTAACAAACACAAAGAGAAGCCGCTCTCGTCGCATTCTGAAGCGTGAAGAGCATTTTAATTTTACTTTACATAAGTTCATTGTGCGATGCTATCAGAACGGAAACTGCAATCATCTTTATTCCGATTACATAACCGCAGCAGCTTGATTATCGCATTATCGTAGTTTGCGCAGTCATAGCAACATTTGATCTTATCTATTAGATCACTTGCCATTTCAGGTATGAATTTAAATTTAAAATGTTGTAATCAAATCAAATCAAATCAAAATCAAAATTTTTATTATATCATAAAATATAGATATTTAACATACAATATAATGTGTTACAATTTAAAATATATGTATCTATCTACCATTATTGCTTTCTGCCCCCCAAACTAGCCATGGAGGCTGTGCTATGGAAGGCAGTGCTTCTACCATAATAGTCATATGCGGGCAAACAATACAACAACATAACATTGTGTTAAGATAACATCATCTTACATAACAACATAACCTCATTTTAATCCATCAAGTATTTTATTTATCTGTGAGTGTGTGTCTGTGTGTGGGTGTGTATGTGTATGTGTGAGGGTGTGTGTGTGTGTGTGTGTGTGTGTGTGAGGGTGTGGGGGGGGGAGGTACTTCTTTCTGTTTTCTGTCTTTACTTTATAATTTCAAACTTTACTTTGTAATATAGAAAGTGTATGTGTGTCAATGAATGATTTAACAATAATTTGCTTACATTCAGTTTAAAACAACACAAATATAATCACATATCGAATTTTCTTAATTACAATGGTTTCTAAGTTTTGTGAGATATTAGAATTTTTTTTGACATTGAAAATGTCTCTTCGTTCGTTCCAGTATAGGCCCCGATTTCACGAAAAAGTGCGATCCCCTTATATCTCGGAGAGTTGTGAAGGTATGATATTCAAAACGCGTATTCACGAGAGCTGTAAGGTGCAAAAAGAATTATTCGAGAAAGTAAAAAACGAAAAAAGTTATGGCCGAAATAGTGAAAAAAAATTTTTTTTTTTCCGAATTTTTGATTTTGGCGCTCGATATTTTGGAAACGAAGAATGATATCAAAAATTTGAGAAAAGCTCCTCTTTACAATTTAGTCAGCTACAATTTGAGCCTAAAACAAAGACGATTCTCGGACAAAGGTACTCGTATATTAAAAAGATTCTATTGAACCATAGTATTTAAAAATTCAAGGATACAATATTTTAAAAATTACAATAATGAAGCATTAAATCACTTAAATTAAAAATTAGCTAAAAATATAATCAGAACAAAGAAAAATACGACAAAGGATCTCTCGACTCAACATTGCTAAGAAAATTAGCTAGCTGTAGTGGCAGCAGCGGACACATCTTACTGTCGGGCGTGATCGTAAGCACACCTGGGCGCTGTCAGTACTTGACGGGTGACCGCTTCACCGTTGGAGGCTGACTGTGGTTCGGATTCCACAAAAACTGTAGGTTCCTTCCCTTCTTACTTTACTAGGTGATAGGGTGTTTATCCCGCTCGTGTTGGTACCACCGCACTGCATGCAACGTCGATGTGTAATGATAGTTCGTGTTTTCCGTCCAGTTCAGTGTGTAGCCGGCACGACCGAAGGGAAGCACTGACATGGCACCTAGTTCACCAAGGTGTTATGCGGTGACATCGCGGCAGACCGGATAAAACGCTTTTTGGATATGCATATAAATTAATAAACGGCCTGTATTTATAGTATTGTATAAAGGTGTGTGTGTGTGTGTGTGTGTGTGTGGGGGGGGGGGGGGGGGGGGGGGCACTGCAATGACACAATGCATCATGACACCCATGGGGCCGGAGGTCAGACACGAGTCCGTGTCGTCAGACACAGCCTTATCATTATTATATATACCTTCGTCATTTCATCTGCAAACCTATTCTACAAGGTCGCCAGAGGTGTTTCAACTTGTAGAGCTCTTAGAAGGGACTGAACTGGACTCTACCTTAAAGAAAACTGGACTGGACTTAAAGTGCACTGGACTTAAAGAAAAACCGGACCACTTGCGAGCCAGACTCGCGCACCGAGGGTTCCGTACCACCATGCAATTGGCTGGTTTTTGTTTTGTGTTTATTTTATGGAAACTGACACGGTTGGCTACAGCACCTACAACATCCGCGATGTCAACATATAACACCGGGTGAACTAGGTACCATGTCAGTGCTTCCCTTCATTTAATGTCGGCTACACTGAACTGGACGGAAAACACGAACTTTTCACATATTTTTATTATTTGTTATTTGTGTTTTTCGAAGGTTGTTTTACTATAGAGTTTGCACTACAATCACACCAAGTTTGACGCGTGGATGTATCATATAATGACACATATTTTGTAAACATTTCAACCGGCGTCTTATAGGACAGACGGACGGACGGTCAGCCTACGCCGTTTAGTCTTAGTAATATACCGTTTAGTCTTAGTAAAGTACCACAAGAAGTGATAAGTGCTATCTCAGTGAATGGTTTTAAAAATCTACTTGACAAACATTTGCTAAATATGAACAAAAATAAAAACAAACACTAATAATATTAAAAAAAAATTAATAATAAAAAAGTAAAAAAAAAAAAAACAATAAAAAATATAAATAAGTTCTATTATAAAACAGTGCACTCAACACGTGAAGTACACGCATCAGCTGCAAGCTGCTAGTGTATATAAATAAATAATAATAATAATAATAGGGTCCCATACGTTACGGAAATAAAATGTTTATAAAACCCGACTATAAAAATCTAAGGAAATAACAAGGAAAGTTCAATTAAGTTTAATTTAGGATATGACGTAGTTGGACTGTCCGTTAGAATTCTCCTACACGCCCGACCCGACCACACCATTTTTTTACTGCTCTTGATCAACTTTCCTCGTTTTACCTTCGGTTTTCGTACTTGTAGGGTTGTACATATAACATTTTTATTTTATTTTTTGTAAACGTTGGTAGCGCACTTCCTCCAAGGCTCCTCTTTCCATGACGCCACTACATACACCAACAAGTAACCGCAATCCAGCGCAGTTAGGCATCATTCATTCAGTCTTTTCTTTTGCTGGACAAGTGAAACATTTTTGAATTTCCTTGAATGCTGAAAGACAGTAGGTACACCGTAAATAGTCTGAAAATTAAAGGAGCAGCTCGGAACATATTGTTTCTCCATGAATTTAGTGACTGCGCCGCAGCGTCTCCCCTCTCCAACAGAGAAAAATCAAAGGTTTTCGGTGATTTCGATAAAAACCTAAATTGATGAAACTAAATTAAAGTAAAAATTAAAAATCAAACTTATTAATAGAAATATCATAGGCAACATTAAATTTTCATGTATTAGTTGTTCCTTACATATATCTTTTCATACACACACACACACACCAAATACACCCGTTCATCAGAACCAAGCGAATGGTATTCGAGCAGTTGTGCGCGTCGTTCTTTAGGTGCGCGATTTTTTTTTATTGAAAGCGTGACATGTTTTTTTTTTTTTATGGTAACTGACACGGATGGCTACATCACCTACAACATCTGTGATGTCAGCCCATAACACCGGGTGAACTTGGTGCCACATCAGTGCTTCCCTTCGGTCGTGCCGGCTACACTGAACTGGACGGAAAACACAAACTATTTACATAGCCGTTTCGACCGACCTTTCATTCAGTGCGGTGGTACCAGCCCGGGCGGGTTAAACCCTACCACCTAGTAATATAAGAAGGGAGTCATATCCCTTAGTCGCCTTTTACGACATACACGGGGAGAGATGCAGTGGGGAAATTCTTTTAAAGTACCTGCCCCACACGGTACAAATGTGGCGCCAAGCCACAAGGTGTAAGGTGTAAGACATACGGGTGACGTAATCATGGTACGTCAATAAACATTTACACGTTTTGGGAAGTGGCGCATCATTGATTTTAGTAGCAGTAAAAGGACACTCCCACTGCTTAGTTGGATGTTCCCAAACCTACAATTGAATACTCGTTTGCCTTCACGAGGAAGTCAGCGGCCACGGCCGAAACACTTGCAGGAAATGTTGATTTTTGTCGGTAAACACTGGGTTAAGAACCATGCCAAGGTGCTGTTAGCATCAGATGTTAATCATAACTTACACATTACTAATGTTAAGTTAATGATCTATATCTGAAGGGCATTCTTGAATTTTCTGAGAGTTAAGATAATTTATAAATGCTGTAGGAAGTCACGTGAACTTTTCAACAACATCGACCTTGATTTTTTGTTTTATGGAAACTGACACGGTTGGCTGATGTCAGCCCATAACACCTTGGTGAACTAGGTGCCATGTCAGTGCTTCCCTTCGGTCGTGCCGGCTATAATGAACTGGACGGAAACTGTTTGCTTCTTTTAATTTCTTAAAGAACATAATTACTTAATTCATACATCACAAATGGCTGAACTTATTTTTATAGTGACCCGAGATGGTTGGCTACATCACTTATTGTTTAACACCACGTTTCTGTTAAAGCTAGGTGCCATACCACTCAGTATTTTCCATCGAAAGTATAGGTCGTTCGTTCTAACGAACGACCTATACTTTCGAGGCGTAAAAATACATTCACGCATGACGGTGAGCATAAAATTCTGCGAGTGTAATAGTGCTCAGGCCATGTATAGGTG
Organism: Nematopogon swammerdamellus; assembly: GCA_946902875.1. NCBI lineage: Eukaryota > Metazoa > Arthropoda > Insecta > Lepidoptera > Adelidae > Nematopogon > Nematopogon swammerdamellus. Next base: position 23,077,853 of record OX336347.1, on the reverse strand, counting down.
CATGTCAAGGATTTGTATTAGAGAAATGCATGTGTGTGCGTATGTGTGTTCGCCTCAGGTTAGGCCGTCCATGCTATACCAACTACACTGACTGTACATTATGTGTGGGTGTGTGTGCAGCGGGCGCATCGGAGCCGCGCGTGGTGTGCTACTACACCAACTGGTCGGTGTACCGGCCCGGCACCGCGCGCTTCAACCCCCAGAACATCAACCCCTACCTGTGCACGCATCTCATCTACGCCTTCGGAGGCTTCACCAAGGACAACACGCTCAAACCCTTTGACAAATATCAGGATATTGAAAAAGGTGAGTGCTGAAATTTCTATGATATATTTGAATGTTCTTAAAAGTTAAAATTATTTTCGTAAAAAATACACCATCAATATACTAAATTTAAACTGACTGTTGATCTTTAAATGTAAACAGATAAGAAGTGCTTCGAAGCACTTCCTTTTAAAATTTAAACTTTAATGAGCTGATTGAGAAATATAATGAGCTTTAAAGTTCACAACTGACTGAGCCTCAGTTTATTGACCTTATTCCTTATTAAGGCAGTTAGACTGCACTCGAACTTGCCACAATTGGTTCTATCCGGTTCGATTACACCCACGAAGAAGGCCGGTAAGAAACTTCGCAATGGTATTTTTTTTTTCATAAATATTATTATATTACTTTAGTGACTATTCACATATTAATGTCGCTTATAGTTTACCAAATACACAGCCTGAGAGCAAGATTAACCATTTTACTGAGAGTTCTGATGACAAAATTTGTGGTGGACAGTGTGCAAATCAAAGAATCAAACATGAGAAAATTTTTGGTGGTACATGAAACATAACGATAGTACGTAGAACTAATGTCGAACTCATGACTTCGACTTTCTATGGGTATTTCACAATAGATAGATCTTCATTCAAGACACAAACATACAATACAATTACAGGATGTGTCCAATATCTTTTGAACTTTTGAGAACAACCACTCGTCCCAGTTGTCCATAAAAAAACAATTAAGGAAAAAACACAGAACCAACTAAATGTAAATGTTATTACACGTGAACGCTTACAGGAGGATACGCCAAGTTCACCGGCCTGAAGACTTACAACAGTCGGCTGAAGACTATGCTGGCGATAGGAGGCTGGAACGAAGGCTCCTCTCGCTTCTCCCCCATGGTCGCCTCCAGGGAGCGCCGCAAGGAGTTCGTACGGAACGCTATAAAGGTACGTACACACACATGCCGTTTCTTAGAACACTCTTCTTCAGCATGCTGGCACGCGGTAGTAAGAATCGAAAAGTCTCAACAATGTATGTGTGAAGTTGGCGTAAAGTAACAGTGGCGATGCATTCGAGCTCACATCATTTGTCTCAGTCTCGATCAATATCGACCGATCGCCTTTCGAAACAGTTTCTGAGTTGTACGGCGAAAATATTGAATGGTCTTTCGGTGAGTCTGTTCGACAAAGACCACTTGTATGTAAGCGGCTGGTGGGGCCAAGTGGTCTGGGCGTCGGCTTCTCTCGCGAGTGGTCCGAGGTTCGAATCCAACCGGCGTATACAAGTTTTTTTTTATTTGTAAAACTTCGCAGGGTATTTTCATACATATTATACAAGTATTTTAGTGACTAGCCACATAATAACATCGCTTACAGTCTATCGAACTTGAGAGTAATATTAACAATTTTGCTGAGAGTTATGACTACAAAGACTTATTAATTAATTGTATCAGGTGTAAAGAGCATTATATTTCAATACAATGTTATTGGTAAACGTCATTTATGTCATTTTCGCTTACTCGATGTAACTTATTATATTAGGTGCCTAGACGCCTAGGTGTAACAACTTTACTTTACCCGAGTAACGAAGCGTGACCGACAATGACGTTACATAAACCGATCGACGTAAATATGTGACAACATTTCACGGTCAAACGAGTGTGTCAGAGAAAGTATTGTTTTCGTAACTAGTCGCTTAGCGGCGTACCTACCTGCCTGCGATGCGTAGTGTTGTTGGTACCTACATTACATACGCATGCGCATGATACACACAGTTCCACCGACAGATGTTTAGTTTTCTCTGTATATTTTATTTGTGTATATATTTGTATATATTTTTATCTATTTATTTATATGTAGGTTGTATAAGTTATTGAAATTGTAAATCTACATCATTCTTATTATTTTATCCATTTATTTACACATTGTTTTTATATTAATTTTACATATTTACAAACTTAAAATCTTTTTTTTTTTTATGGAAACTGACACGGTTGGCTAACATCACCTACAACATCCGTGATGTAAGCCCATAACATCGGCTGAACTTGGTGCCACGTCAGTGCTTCCCTTCGTTCGTGCCGGCTACACTGAAATGGACGGAAAACACAGAACTAAATGGTTCTAAATTTAGTAATCTAAAATTAATACAAAAACAATTGGAGTTTCCACCACCGGCGGCGGCGGGGCGAACCCAAGCTACCGATGGTCGGGCCCTAGGGAGAGTCCGGAGGTTTCTCTCCCTAGGGCCCGACCATCGGTAGCTTGCGCGCAGTGTCGAGCAGGGCTGCCTTCTGGATCTGGCCCTTGACCCAACCACTCAGCGAGAGCGTCGGGGTCGTCGAGGCTCTAGGCGTCTAGGTGATCGTCGAGGCTCTTCGCTATCAGCCCATGCGCCGAAACGACTATGGGCACAACGATCGTCGAGTCGACGGGCCACATTTTGGTAACCTCGTGCTGCAGATCCAGATACTTTAACATCTTCTCTGCTTTCTTACTGACTAGGTTACCATCATGCGGCACGGCGATATCGACGAGCGTTGAGCGCCTCGCCTCCCGGTCCACTATCACAAAATCAGGTCTATTCGCGAGAATAGTCCTGTCTGTGATAAATGATAATGGACTCATTCTTATTATTATTATTCTCTGCCACTCCACACTCATTCATGATAACCTTTTTTACTTTCGCCCTTTTTGCACGGCATTTTGTCATTATACCTTAGTCGCCTTTTACGTCATGCGACATGCATAGATCGAATCCGCGAAGAGGTCACGGCCGAACTTTGGCATAATTCGTGCAATAGCGATTCTGCATTCTGAAAACGTAAGACGCATTCGACGGCTCAACTGACGTGTGACTTGTGTCTGTGCAGTTCCTGCGTCAGAACCGGTTCGACGGCCTGGACCTCGACTGGGAGTACCCGGCGTTCCGCGACGGCGGCAAGCCCAAGGACCGCGATAACTACGCGCGGCTGGTGCGCGAGCTGCGCGAGGAGTTCGAGCGCGAGTCGCAAAAGAGCGGCAAGCCGCGGCTGCTGCTCACCATGGCGGTGCCGGCCGGCATCGAGTACATACAGAAGGGATTCGACGTCACCGCGCTCAACCGGTGAGTCATCTAAACGTTGTAAGTTTTATACTAGTAACAGACGTTCCAACTTGGTTGGAGCCGACCACCCGACCACGACCAAAACGGAACGTGTATAAGGTGGTCGGACCGACATAATTATTATTAATACTGGTTGGACGTGGTCAGCTCGCCTGCGCATCCGACCAGCCGACTGTCCAACCAAGTCGGCACGTCTGGAGATTTCGCCCGACTTCGTCTATACATATAATAAAATCGTAGAGGTAAGAAAGTCTGTACATTGAATGTATTCGAAAAAAAACTAACCAGGGTGGCTTAAAATGAGATACTGAACATGTTAGAACAGTTTTTAAAATTTTTGTTTGTTTGTTTGTTTGTCTGTACGCGCATCACGCAAAAACCACTGAACGGAATTAGACGAAACTTTGTATAGTGGCAGTTTATATGCCGGGTTAACATAATACCAAAAAAAAAAATAACAAAAATAAAAAAAAATTAACAATTATAAACATTATTGCGCGTTTAAAATCACGTAGTCCAAAGTAAATAATTATATCTTGAGAACTGGCAGCAAATACAATTTGAATAAAATATTCATTCGAAATTTAAAAATAAGTAGATACAACGAAAATGACAGTTCTTCTTTTTTATAACTTGAACACAATAGTCTATACATATCTATTCTTTCTATACATATCATAAAATCGTAAATGCAAAAATGTCTATTTGTACGCGCATCTCGCAAAAACCACTGAACGGAATTTGACGAAACTTTTTATAGTGACAGTGTATATCCCGGATGAACATAATAATTAAAAAATATAATAAAAATCACGTAATCCAAAGTAAAGGTAAAAAACAATTTTAAATGTCATGTTGACAACGGAGAACTGTATTCTCGACGTGAGCTGGCCGGTGACAAATTGTTTGATAAATAAAAATAATAATTAAAAGTCGAAGTTATGTCGCTGTCATTGGTGCAATAAAATTTATATATCTGTTGCCCGCGGCTTCGCTCGCGTGAAATTCGTATTTAAAAAAAAGAAAGTAAGTAACTAAAGGCGGGCCCGAAGGCGGATCTGCGCTCACGTAAACGATATTCTTTGTCGATGAAAGTAACTAAGGGCGAGGCGGAAGGCAGAGCTGAGTTCAGGAAGAAGAAAAACATTCTTGAAGAAAGTAAGTAACTAAGGGGGAGGCCGAAGGCCGAGCTCTATTCTGGAAGACCATAAACCTTCTCGAAGAAAGTAAGTAACTATGGGCGAGGCCGCAGGCCGAGCTGCGTTCAGGAAGAAGCTAAACCATCTTGAAGAAAGTAAGTAACTAAGGCGAGGCCGAAGGCCGAGCTACGTTCGGATAATTGAAAAACCATCTCGAAGAAAGCAAGTAACTAAGGGCGAGGCCGAAGGCCGAGCTGCGTTCAGGAAGAAGCTAAACCATCTTGAAGAAAGTAAGCAACTAAGGCGAGGCGGAAGGCCGAGCTACGTTCTGACAAATGATAAACCATCTCGAAGAAAGCAAGTAACTAAGGGCGAGGCCGAAGGTCGAGCTGCGTTCAGGAAGAAGCTAAACCATCTCGAATAAAGTTAATTAATATTAAGATTGAGTTAATTTAATTTAAATTTTATTATAAAGTCCACGCTTCAAACGGCAAATATACCGTGCATCCTAGAACCTCGCGGTTATTCCCGGCTGGATGGCAAGAGGCTCGATGCTATCACCTTAGTGCCATGGACTAAGGGTAGTTCTATGGTGTGGGACGCCACTTGTGTTCTCACATTGGCTCCAAGTCACGTTAAGGCATCTTCAAGAGCGGCTGGCGCGGCCGAGGCTGGGGCGGAGAGCCTCAAACGCAGCAAATATAGAAATATAATTCAAGATTTCGAATATGTTGCGTTTGCGGTTGAAACCCTCGGTCCGTGGAGCAGTGAAGCCAAAAGAGGCTTGAGCTGGTTGACGCAACTGGTGTCCCGCCATCAAGGGCTTATGTACTTCATTCAAAGGGTAAGCCTTGCCATCCAGCGGGGTAATGCCGCAAGTGCTCTAAGAACATTTGAAAATGCCCGTTTTGATAGTTATTTTAATGTTTGTTAGGTAGGTTTAATTCTTTAGTTATTAATATTACTTTTTTATTTTTATGAAATAAATAGATTGAGTAAACGATATTATATTCTATCGAAGAAAGGAAGTCTTTAAGGCGGCCCGAAGGCGGAAGAGTGTTTTTGGTTTACCTGAACGCAGCTCGGCCTTCGGCCTCGCACTTAGTTCCTTCCTTTCTTCCAGAAGGTTTATCGTCTTCCTGAACGCAGCTCGGCCCTCAGCCTCGTCTTTAGTTACTTACATTCTTTTTTGAAATACGAATTTCACGCGAGCGGAGCCGCGGGCTCAGCTAGTTAGTAAATAAAAACGGCAAACCTCCTAACCATTTCTTATGCCCTGGTACTTCGCTAGACTTAAGCAATATGTAACTGAAGGTTGGATTGCCGACCGTCGGAACGTCTGTAGCAATGTCCCACGTCGGCCCTGACTTGTTCGGGTCGTGGTCGGGTCCAACCAAATCGGAACGTCTGCTAATAGCTTAACGTGTGTGTGTATGTGTGTATGGGTTTGTCTGTCTGTGGCATCGTAGCTCCCAAACTGGACGGACCGATTTGAATGCGGTTTTTTAATTAGAAAGCTGGTTTAAATGGGATGGTTCATAGCTATGTTTGTAATCAAGTACCTTATCAAGTAATTAAGTAATAAAAAAATTCATTATCTTAAAAAGTGGACTGATTTGCATGCGTTTTTTTTAAAGCTTGAAATAATACATACTAGCTTTTGTCCGCAGCTTCGCTCGCGCCATTATAGGATATTCTTAATTTGAGTCAAAGCAATATATTCATTATATTTCTCTCCCTCCCTCCCTATCTCCCTCCCTGTCTCTCCCTCTCCGTCCCTCCATACTTCCCGCTGCCCCTCCCTCCCTCACTCCTTCTTAGGGTATGAATTGATTTGGCACACAATAAAACATAAAAAAATACGCACTCCCATACAAAGTTTCGTCCATTATTTTACCCCCTTAAGGGGTATTTCCAAAAACGCTGATTTGATATAACCGACTTAAAAAATGACGAACTTGAACTTATGTAGATACTAATCCCATATTAAATCCCCATAGGGGTGAATTTTTCAAAATCACTTCTTAGTGCTCACCTACGTTATATAAGGAACTAATATGCAACATTTCTAGCCTTTACGTTGTATATAAGTCAGTCAGTCAGACAGTGTTAAAAATTTCATTAAGCAGATGTCTGCAGATATGGTCGGCTACATTACCTAGATGTTATCTAGGCCGCCCATCACGCCTTGGTGATGGGCTGGACTATATTCTGTGGCTTTATTCATGCCGGTCGCACTATACTGTCAGCCAGTCTGCGTGTATTCAGACAGCAGCAGAAGACGTTCGCAGCCGAAAAGAGCAGCGGCAAAAGAGGGGTGGCCGCCTGCGCCCCCTCAGATCGCCTATAGGAGTCCCTCCAAGGGGGGGGGGGGGGGGGGGGGGGGGCTGGATCGCAGTCTATGCGCGTCACCGGGACCAAATTGGTGGTATCCCGGCAGCGGGCCTCCCTGCGTGCAACGATCTTCAAGTGATTGTCCCATGATGAAGTCGTGACACAGTGCGGGTGCTATGGCCGCAAGACTGGTGCGCTCGGGTCAGTGGCGGGTGAATAGTCTGCGTGTATTCGTCCATTGCTGGACATACGTCTTTCCAATTGTCTTCCAGTCCTCCCGGCCTTCAACGGTACGGAACCACTGCTTTCCGCCGACGACGTACTTGAAATCGTCCTCACACCTGGCCGGTGGTCTTGCCACATTCCTATTTCCTCGTCAACCAACTCAAATGCTCTGTGGGCATAGCCGGTATACGTATGAAAGATGTACGAAAGACTATAATATGATGTTTGCCAGCTTAAAACCAACACGACCAAAGAACATGGCGCCTAGTTCACCCGGTGTTATGGGCTGCCGTCACGGATGTTGTAGGTGATGTAGCCAACCATATCAGTTTCCACAAAAACAAAAGGTCGGAATGTGGGTTTATGTTAGTCCAAAATGATAAATTCCCGTGCAAATTATAGACACAATATCCTTGCATGGGAAGTTTCACACTGCTTGCAAGAATTGCTCCATTTCCTTGGTCTGTAAAGCACTCAGCCATACAGACCGGAATGAATGGAAGTGTGTCGGGCGCGGAACGGTAGCGGCATATTTGAATAACGTCGCCGTGTTACAATCCTCATTGTTCTGTGCGTTGCGTTATATGCAAATTAGTTCGGAGTGTGATTGCGTTGTGCTGTTGCGGAATGTATGATGTGCTTTCAAGTGCTTTTAGCAAGGTCATTATTGGTTTAACCTTGATGACAGATTTGAGACGGCTTAGTGACGATGACAACATAACTGCGCTCATAAAAGTAATCGATGCTACGAGTTGAGTGCGGTTTTTGTCGTTTGTCGTGGAGCGTGGGTGGAGTGCGGCTCTCTTGTTTGATTATATGTAGAAAGGATATTTTCAAATTATTTGAGCTGATGTAATTTGTTTACTTTAAGTTTGAAGGTGGAATATCACGCGACAGTTTACTAACTGAAATGTACTTACTTGAAAATGCGTAAAACTTTTGCTACTTAGTAATATTTTTAACGCAATAAAAAAGTTATGTCATGCGCGAAATCCAATGTTAATAATAATAAAATTGTATTAGTATATTATACTATCCGCAAATTATACTATCAAAATGTTTTGGAAACTACGTTACAACGTTACCTATAGATATATTCTTGCGAGCAGTATAGTTATATTTAACCGACTCCTTAAAAAAAGGAGGTTATAAAAAAACATTGCACCGACTTCAAAAAACAACTAGAACTAAAAAGTGTTAAATAATATTTGGATTCATATTCGGACCATGAGTTGAAGGCGGTACAAAAGCACACCTGAAATTGATAGATGGACCCCTTTTGTGCTTTTGTACCGCCTTCAACTCAAGGGCCGGAATATGAATCAAATTATTATTTAACACTTTTAAGTTCTAGTTGTGTTTTGAAGTCGATGCAATGTTTTATTATATTGTGTTAGTGAGGATAAATCATACTGCTATTTAGATTATTCGCCTACAAATGAATTATTATTAAAACTCGCACAAAAAGTGGTTCAGTCGTCAAACCAGAACATAAAACACCGTATTTTACATTTTACACCGTATATTGTACCGTGTGGGGCCGGTACTTTAAAAGAATAGCCCCACTGCATCTCTCCCCGTGTATGTCGTAAAAGGCGACTAAGGGATACGACTCCCTTCTTATATCACTAGGTGGTAGGGTTTAACCCGCCCGGGTTGGTACCACCGCACTGAATGAAAGGTCGGTCGAAACGGCTATGTAAATAGTTTGTGTTTTCCGTCCAGTTCAGTGTAGCCGGCACGACCGAAGGGAAGCACTGACGTGGCACCAAGTTCACCCGGTGTTATGGGCTGACATCACGGATGTTGTAGGTGATGTAGCCAACCGTGTCAGTTTCAATAAAAAAAAAAAAAAAAAACCTGTATTTCTAGGCTAGACATAATTTGACCGTATATAGAATATCATCATCATCATGATCAGCCTGTGTTGGTCCACTGCTGGACATAGCCCTCTCCCAAGGCACGCCACCACACGCGGTCTTCCGCTCTTCTCATCCATCCACTCGCTCGCGGCTACCTTTTTTAGGTCATTGTCCAGCACCTATAGAATATATAGATCGTGTATCGGTCCTTCCTTTACTAGATGGTGGGGTTTAAACCTTCCGGATTGGCCACCGTCAATAAAAGTTGGTTGAAACGATTTTGAAAGAAAATAGTTCGTATTTTCAGAATCGCAGATACGTCTAAAGGAAAGCAATGACATGGCATCTATCTCACCAAGGTAGACATCATAATTTTATATGTAAAAAAAACTCTACGGCCTCTTGTTATTGCATAAACAATTAATATCGATTTGATTTTAATGACTACTAATGTGATTCAAGTCATGATGGATTCTCGTTCAACATTCCTATTAAGCTTGCCAACAACTTCAGCCTTGACATTTTAGAAGTCGTCAGTGTGCGGAGATTCCACTTGAACTTGAACATACAACTCCCACAGGTTTCCTAAATCAATTGGAATTTTATCTCAAGATTCTTGCATGGACACTATTACGGACGAGATGAATAGAATTAGACTATGAATCACGCATTAGTTGGATTTTATGAGGCGAAACTAAACTAGATGGATGCCTAGAATTGCTAATCAATTTAGGCTTGCAATCTGTACATAACGTCGTATAAAACGGAGGTTGACCTACTATAGTACATACATAAACACAAGAATCAAGTTTTATAGTTATTTCGTCACTACAGTTAGTAGAAACCAGGGCTCATAATAGGATTCAAGTAAAGAAATTAAATGAATGAAATTAAATGAACAATATGTATTTTCTTCTATAAAAACATGAAAAATATGAACATAAAATGAAAAATAAAAACAACAAAACGATAAAAATAAAACGTAAAGGAGAAAAAAGGGATCAGCTCAGCATTTTGCTGCAGGAGCTCGCCCTGGTTTTCGGTTCCCCCTTCGACGTTCTACCGATACAAAATAAAACATCAGATGAATAAAATTAAACATAAAAAATAACATGAATACGAAATAATAAATAATTATAACAAGACTAGACAACAAAGATTTTGATTGAGTAGAATAGAAACCGAAGTAAAAAAAACGATAGAAAAAATAAATAACAATTTAAAGAAACTATAATTTATAAAATCTAATTAAATGTAGATTATTTCATAATTGACCATCCAGTCACATCGGACCGTTTACGACCGAAGTAAGTAAGCATCCAGTGACTAATATGCCTCAGAGCTTGACAGGTAAGTTCTAAGCCTCTCAAACAATGGATATGCCAGGCAGCAATTCCTCGAAACAATAATATGCGATTATTCAGCCATATGTAGGCGATGACGATAATGATGGTGAGGAGAGTGATGATGACGTTTATGGTGAGAATGATGATGATGTCGATGGTGTGTATGATGATTGAGAGATTAAGACTGGTGAAGATGAGAGTGATGTTGTTAATGATGGTGGTGACTAGACTTATAATGTTGATGATTGATGCTTATGATAATGTCCAGAGTGACGGTTTCGGTGATAAAAGTAATGGCCCTGACGATGATAATCTAACAGTCCGTAAAATGTCCGTAAAAAGATAATGATAGCGAGCTTGGCGTTATGATGCAGGTACCTGGACTGGATGAACCTGCTTTCGTACGACTACCACTCGGCGTTCGAGCCGGCAGTCAACCACCACGCACCGCTCTACCCGCTAGAGGAGCCCAGCGAGTACAGCGTCGACACTGAACTCAATATCGTTAGTCTATCTTTCTTTCAATCTCTACTTCTCTCTTTCTCTCTCTCCCCATGTCCCGCCACTTTTCTTCACCAATAATTAATAATATTGTTATCATATTATCACATAAAATGCTCTGTTTCTATTCTCACTGTATCAATGTCCTCTTTGAGAAATTTATCATCTTCAATGTTGAATCTACAAAATCCAAATGTTGAACCCACCATCACCATTTCTTCTTAAACATTACTATTGTCAGTGTCGCTGGTTTTTTTTTTTAATAATTGTAGATAAAAAATGCTTTCTTACTTTACTTTAATACTTTCACATTATGGATTCTCTTATAACTTTTGTTTTCAAAATTATGTTAAGCACATTTAACTGTTTCAAAATAATGCTCTAGGACTACACGATCCAATACTACCTGGAGAACGGAGCTGACCGCGACAAGCTCGTGCTGGGCATCCCGACCTACGGCCGCTCCTACACACTCTTCAACCCCGACGCGACTGAGCTCGGCGCGCCCGCCGACGGACCCGGCGAGCAGGGGGACGCCACCAGGGAGAAGGGCTACCTGGCTTACTATGAGGTAAGATAGTCTGAGGTGCATACAAGTTGACAGATTTATACCATTGGAGCGGCGGTTGAGAAGGGAATGCTTCGGTTTTTCATTTATGTTGAAACAAAAAGAATAATAGGAGACCAACGAAATGAATTTACGAAACAGTGTAGCCGGCACTACCGAAGAGAAGAACTGACACATAGTTCACCAAGGTGTAATGGGCTGACATCACGGATGTAGTGGGTGATGTAGACAACTGTGTCCGTTTTCATAAAAAAAAACAATCAGCTCTGATTGAAACCCTTCTACTACAGATCTGCGAGAGTCTGAAAGATAAACCCAAGAAGAAGAGATCAATCGACTCCGACGACGAAGGCTCCGACGACGAAGAGGCGGAGGAGGAGGAGGAGGAGGATCTACCTTGGACTGTGGTGCATCACAACCCGCAGGCCATGGGCCCCGTCGCCTTCCGCGGGAACCAGTGGGTCGGCTACGACGACATCGACATCGTGAAGAAGAAGGCTGAGTACGTCGCCGATAAGGGTCTGGGAGGTGAGATTGTTGTGTGCTGCTACACTATTTCAAGAATAATGTCTTCAAGCTATTAACCAAACACAAATTAATGCAGATATTGCGGAAGGTAGAAGAACTTCAATAATAATAATAATATCGGAGCATATTTTAGTTTTTCTTATAGGAATTTTTTCGTTTGTGGGTAGACTATAAAATCTGCCTGAATTAAAACCAGGCGACAAATATGTCAAAACATCATCGATTAGTACTCCTTGTTTTCGAAAGACTGATTTATTTTTTATCTCCACCAATCTGTGCACCTGGTCAATGGTTCCATGTTTGGCTCTAAAGCCAAACTGATGGTTTTGGATAAAGTCTTTTACATACTTTTACTACGACCCTATATTAATAAGAAATGTTATCCAGGTAAAGTGGAGGATCGTTGTGAGGAAGATAGGAGTTATAAATTTAGATATAGTGAAGGGATGAATCTCCGTACAGGAAGCGAAAACAGTTGGGCTGAAGAGAAACCTGTTTTGGTCAGTGGCGAATTTCTGTATTGTAGTGTTCATTAACATTCACAAACAAAACTATTCGTCTCATCCAATCACTGTCAAATCTACTTAGTGCTCTCACTTATCTTCAACTTTTTATATGGTTGCACTTTTTCAGATTAAAACCTAAAAAACACTTTAAATTTTTATCCCAAAACAGTAAATGCACATTATTAATTAGCCTCATTATTCATTAAACACTCTAAATATTTATTAATGAAACCATAATTAAACGTGTAGTTGGAATGTGGACAATCACCACATGATGTTCTTGTTGTGAATGATGATGTTGTATTGCAGGAATAATGTTCTGGTCGATTGACAACGATGACTTCCGCGGCAACTGTCACGGCAAACCCTACCCGCTCATCGAGGCCGCCAAGGAAGCCTACATCACCAAGCTGGGGTTAGTCAGCACGCCTGAAGCCTTCCCTTCTTACCAGAACTATTCAGTATCAACACTTATGGTGGACTATGATTTTAAAATTGGTCGGTTTTGGCATAATAAAGTTTGGCATAATCATGGTAGTAAGCCATATTGACCCAAAATATGTAATGATTAAATTACTTAATTAATTCGTACTGTGTAGGCAGTGGTATACACTTTTGTAAATGTAGACTAAGTGGACGTCATAAAAAGTATCCAGCGGAGTTTCTTCTTCGCTGTGATAATCGAACTGGCAAAATGCTGAATGTTAAATGTTAAAATATGACGAATCCGACAGCAGTCTATGGATGATGAATAAGGAATAAAGAATAATGAATTATCCGATATGTCAAAAACACAGAAACACAAAATGGTCAGCGAAGAAATAATTATAAAAAAAATTGCATCTCATTCATGTGTATAGTCGTTTTGACGACACAAGACCTTTGGCGACATAAGATCTTTGACGATACGCAGTCATTGATGACGATCTTTTAGAAATAAGCCGTAAAGTAGTTGAACAATGTGTGATTATTATAGATGACAGTTAAGTAACCGTTCATTTATAACAATTTCCAGCATCACCGACAACGCGATCACAAACGAGAGGCAGTCTTCAGGCAGCAGCCGCCGCAGAAGTCGCCCCAAGTCGTCCAGCTCGACCGCCGCCCCCAGCACGCGCGCGCCCGCAGCGAGACGCAAGCCGGGCCAGGACACCAAGTCCACCACGCCTGTCTGGAGCTACAACACACCGGAACCACCGACCACACCTGATCCTGGATCAGGTCATCATACATTGTTTGATGTTTATTAACTGTCACTCGTTGACTACATCACCTGATTCTTACATTCGTCAGCCTCTGTAGTTCAGTCGTGCGATCGGTCGACTGTTGTTAAGCAACCCTGAGCGCGGTCAGTTCTTGGATGGGTTACCGCTCAACCGTTGGAGGCTGATCGTGGTTCGGATTCCACGTAAAACTATAGGTTCCTTTCCCTTCTTACTTTAGGGTATTAGGTGGTAGGGTTTTACCCGCCTGGGTTGATACGACCGCTTTGAATGAAACGTCGGTCGAAACATCTATGTAAATAGTTGGTGTAGCCGACTTTTGCCTACAAAAGACTTAGTAATTAAATGTATCAGGTGTATAGAGTCTTTGATCAACGATTTAAATGCCAGCAATTCTGCTGGCATGGCACCTAACTGAGCGTGGTTTCGCGAGGAGAGGTGATTTTGGCTCTGTCGATTGCACCATTGGTCCCTCGGCACAGTCACCCATGCTGGTTCACATAAAAAAAAAAAAAATTTAACAATTCCACACGGAAACATTCTACTCCTACCCGCATGTTCTCAACTCAATACTCTTGTTGATTGCAGACTTCAAGTGTACGGACGAGGGTTTCTTCCCGCACCCACGCGACTGCAAGAAGTACTTCTGGTGCCTGGACTCTGGACCCTCGAACCTGGGCATCGTCGCCCACGCGTTCACTTGCCCCTCCGGTGAGCACACCTTCCGGAGAACACTTTTATGAACGACTAAAAATAATTATGAAATTTATATTTCTCCACAAAATTTTTCCATATCATTCAGTTAATAAATTTTCACGTGTGGCAAAGGCCGACGTATTACTAGGAGATATTTCTTCTGGTCAACCTTCCAAAGGTTCCATTAGCAAAAAAATCTAATGTAGAAAATAATGCAACTAACGTTTTGATCCAAAGATGTGATTTATATATAGCAGATTATAACTCTTTCTTACTAGACGGCTTGAGATGCCCTTTCAATGGAGCGAGTGAGACAGATAATGAGAACTTGCTAGTAGAGATGAATTGCTAGTAGAGATGAATTGCTGATAGAGTAGAATTGCTAGTACAGATGAATTGCTAGTAGAGATGAATTGCTAGTAGTTATGAATTGCTAGTAGAGATAAATTGCTGGTAGAGATGAATTGCTAGTAGAGATGAATTGCTAGTAGAGATGAATTGCTAGTAGAGATGAATTGCTAGTAGTTATGAATTGCTAGTAGAGATAAATTGATGGTAGAGTAGAATTGCTAGTAGAGATGAATTGCTAGTAGAGATGAATTGCTAGTACAGATGAATTGCTAGTAGAGATGAATTGCTTGTAGAGATGAATTGCTAGTAGAGATGAATTGCTAGTAGAGATGAATTGCTCGTAGAGATAAATTGCTGGTAGAGTAGAATTGCTAGTAGAGATGAATTGCTAGTAGAGATGAATTGCTAGTAGAGATGAATTGCTAGTAGAGAAGAATTGCTAGTAGAGATGAATTGCTAGTTGAGATGAATTGCTAGTAGAGATGAATTGCTAGTAGACAAGAATTGCTAGTAGAGATTAATTGCTAGTAAAGATGAATTGCTAGTAGACAAGAATTGCTAGTAGAGATGAATTGCTAGTAGAGATGAATTGCTAGTAGAAAAGAATTGCTAGTAGAGATGAATTGCTAGTAGAGATAAATTGCTGGTAGAGTAGAATTGCTAGTAGAGATGAATTGCTAGTAGAGATGAATTGCTAGTAGACAAGAATTGCTATTAGAGATTCATTGCTAGTAGAGATTCATTGCTAATAGAGAAAACCCCGCGCTGGTCACATAATACTCAATATTTTTATATTTATTGACTTTCATAATTTATGATGCAGTTGAGATAAGTGGTGATTTATGGAGGAAATGTGAGTGGAAGACTCGGGAAATGCCCCCTACACGCACGTAACGTACCTAGACCAGCACCCTAACACGAGATTTAACCTACACCGCGTACTTACGCTACGCCGTGTTGTCCGCATCATTTTGTATGGTGAAACGAAGTGCGCAAATCTATCACTAGAGGCGCTGCACCGTTTCTCCGTACAAAATGATGCGGAGAACACGGCGTAGCGTAGTACGCGGTGTAGGTTAAATCTCGTGATAAGGGTACAAATCGGGGATGTGTTCAAAAGGGTAAAGTGCGTATAGTACCCGTAACCGACGAGCATGCTATGAAGAACATTATGAGAGTGGAAGAGGCGGCAGAGGTGTGACAGGACAGTAGCAAGGCGGAGATTCGTTGTCTCTTTTTATCATATTTTATAATCAAGGTAATAATAATTCATTATAATATGTCGATGGTATATCAAGATAATAATAATTCATTATAATATGTCGATGGTATTGTAAAGTTCTTATTCGAACAACTCATCCACGTATTTTCACATGAATCTATATTTCTTCCAGGATTATTCTTCAACAAGGCAGCGGATTCCTGCGACTTCGCCCGCAACGTTCTCTGTAAGATGCCTTCCGTGACCACCACATCCAAACCCAAGACTAGCACGACCAGCCAGCCGCGCACAACCACGGCCAGGCCGACGGAGCGGGCGGTGTCCGCCACCACCACCACACGAAGACCCAACAAGCTCACCAGCAAGAGCTCCGTGTACTTCCGCACTACCACCACTACCACACCCAGATCTCTTCTCGTGAGTTACGGCATAAATTCCTTCCTTAAGGTCTGTCGAACGGACCGTGCAAATAGTCCATGTTTTCGGTTCTGTTCAGTGTAGCCGACACTATCTAAAGGGAATCACTGCCACGGCACCTAGTTCACCAAGGTGGGATGGGCTGACATCACCAGTATAGGTGACATAGCCAACCATGGCAGTTTCTATTAAAATATAAATTAATAAGCCGGAAACTCCGGAGACTCTAAAATATACTACTTAGACTTCTTGGATGGATGACCCAATCCCGGAAAAATAATTAAATTCATGGACAGGGCACTGGCAATGAAGTCCATGATTCTTCTTGTGCTATAATTAGAAATGATTCAACTGTAACAGTTTTTTAGAATCCAATGGTAATCCTAAAAGGTTCGCGAAGCTTAGTTAGATCAGCACCCCAAGGTTGCCGACCGTTGACGTAGATAATGACGTCCTAGTTTGTTGGACCTTGTGCTGACTACCGAGCCAAATGGTTACAAGGTGAGGGTCGAAGCTCCCCTCGGAAAATCCGACCATTGCCTTGTACGCTCAACTGTGCCAACTGTACACTTCGCGGAAGCACGTGAATGTAGTACGCGAACAGTTTGGCACTACCGGTCAGCACAATGGGATGACTTCCGTTCCTTCCTGGGAGCATACCCTTGGCACGACGTTTGCTTCTCTTCTCCAGACCCATCCCTGTGTGCCCAATCGGTCGTCGATGTGATCGCACAGGGTATGAATTTCTTCATACCTACCTCCACCGTTCCCATCGGCGGCCGCCATAAGCCTTGGTTTGATTGTCAATGCAGACTGGCTATTGACACTAAGAACAAGGCTTATAGGAAATGGCTGCAGATTAGGTCTGTCGAGAACAGACGAGAGCTCAACGTCGTTGCTAGGTCCTGCAAACGAACGCAAAACTTGGCCAAGTTCAGGCACGACCGTGGAATTGGCGCGAAACTTGCACGTAGCCCTTCGGGTAGCCGCGCCTTCTGGTCTCTCGCCAAATCCATCGGTCGGAATTTCTGCCGTCCTGCTACACCTCCGCTGGAACGTCCGGATGGCTCGCTCGCTATACTCGCGAAATAAAAGGCGAATATCTTTGCACGCCTTTTCGCATCCAACTCAAACATGGACGACCTGGGCGCCAACCCCCCTTCATTACCCCATTGCGGGCAATTGGGTAATGATCATTGATGGCAAATATTAGGTTCCACCCCAGAGCCGTTCATAAAACACTACGTGAGTTGGATATTTCAAAGAGTAGTGGGCCTGACGGCGTCCCGGCGATCGTCTTGAAAAATTGTGCTCTGGAATTGGCGCCAGTCCTCACCCGCCTATTCAAACGCTCCTATTCCTCCGGATCAATGCCTTCTTGCTGGAAGAGAGCTTTGGTCCAGCCGGTCCCCAAGAAGGGGGACCCAGCGAACCCATCGAACTATCGCCCTATAGCGAAAACCTTACTTTTGAGTAAGGTTGTGGAGCGTATTGTCAACTCAGCGCTCCTGACGTACCTAGAAGACTCTAAACTCCTCGACGACAAACAATACGGCTTTCGCAAGCAAAGGTCGACTGGAGATCTTCTAGCGTACGTCACGCTTTATGGGCTGAAAGGCTCGATGGTTTTGGGGAATCGCTGGCGGTCGCTCTGGACATATCCAAAGCATTTGATCGCGTCTGGCACCGGGGACTCTTAAGCAAGCTTCCGGCCTACGGTGTCCCTACAAAACTGTGCACTTGGATCTCCAGCTTTTTGAGTGGTCGGTCGATCTTTGTCACCCTAGATGGTGCCTGCTCGGCCGACTACAAGGATCCGTGCTGTCGCCTACGCTGTTTTTATTGTTCATCAACGACATGCTCTCGCCCGGCGAAATACACTGTTACGCAGACGACAGCACGGTGCACGAAGGGTTCATCAAGGACTGGAAGGGTAGAGAGGCCTCAGCAGCAAACGCGAGACGCGAAACTGTTGCTCGGGTTGACCAGGTTCTCGAAAAAGTATCCTCTTGGGGGAAGAAGAACTTGGTCAACTTCAACGTAGCCAAGACGCAAGCTTGTGCCTTCTCTACTAAGGCTGATCCGTTTCCTCTCCAAGCCACTTTTCAGGGCAGCCAAGTCCCCAACGATGGTAGTCTGGGCGTCCTGGGTATGGAGGTGTCCAGGGACGTTGGGCTTCGATCGTTCATAGAGTCCAAGGCGAAGCTAGCGTCTCGAAAATTAGGGGTCCTTTACCGATGTCGGCGTTTTTTCACGCCGGTCCAACTGCTTACACTCTACAAAGCACAAGTAAGACCGGTGATGGAATATTGCAGTCATCTTTGGGAGGGTTCCCCTGAGTACCTTCTTTCAGCCTTGGATTCTATTCAGCGACGAGCCATTCCCCTCATTGGTGACTCTGTACTCACAAAGGACCTTCAATACCACAGACGTATCGTTGGGTCATTGAGCCTGTTTTATCGGTACTACTATGGCCGCTGCTCTGACGAACTTGCTTCCCTTATCCCTCCTCCTCCGGTTCGCCTTCGCCAAACCCGCCATACTCTCGCGGAACACCCCTTTGTCGTCGACAGGAGAGTTCTTCGAACTGCACGATTCTCTAAATCGTTCTTGTGCCGCACTGCAAAGGTGTGGAACGGGCTCCCAGGGAATATCTTCCCCCACTCCTACAATCCACGGATCTTCAAATCGCGGGTTAATAGCCTTTCCCCAGCAACATTAGTCCACCTCCAAGCCGGACTGGCACCTCCTCGGGGGTGAAATTGGCTGCGCCTGAGGTTGCGACCTCGGACAGAGCCACCCAGTTCGGTAGCAATAAAAAACAAAAAAAAAAATGACGGTGGTGATACATTGGTATGTTCGAATACCCCTCCCCAAATAACAAACAGTTGTTCCAGTATGTTCGTGATGTTCTACGACCAGGCGGTTGCCTGCAGGAGATTGTGGCGTGTCGTCTAACGTACAATGGTTGTTTCAGGACGAAGACGAGGTGTACGAGGACGAGATCATCGAGGACGCGGAGGCGGCGGACGTGGAGTCTGAGGATCCGCGCGTCATCAAGGAACTGATCGACCTCATCAAAAAGGCCGGTCAGTTCGCCATAAATTCTTCTAGTAATCCTTGTAAACATGCAGTTGTGCAGGATTTCGTCAAGGTCTTCTCCTATATTGGAGTGATGAGTGTGGTGTGTGACTGAGTTGATGCGTTAACTCATCAAGCTTTGCAACTACAGCGCTTTTCCTTTGTTATAATACCCTGTGTATATAAAAAGCGGCCAAGTGCGAGTCGGACTCGCGTACCGAGGTTTCTACACTAC
The DNA here is from genome assembly GCA_946902875.1 of Nematopogon swammerdamellus. Classification (NCBI taxonomy): domain Eukaryota; kingdom Metazoa; phylum Arthropoda; class Insecta; order Lepidoptera; family Adelidae; genus Nematopogon; species Nematopogon swammerdamellus. Next base: position 23,058,241 of record OX336347.1, on the reverse strand, counting down.
AAAAAAAAAACATTGAAAAAGACACGTTTCTTGTATGGGAACCCCCCTTAATTTTTTACTTTTTTATTATTTTTTGTTATATCCGCCATAACAGCACATATTCTGTGAAAATTTCAACGAGCTACCTATTATACTTCAAGAGATACAGCCCTCGGATGGACAGACAGAGAAACGGCGTAGGCTTAGTAATAGGCTTCCGTACGGGATACGGACACCTAAAAATGTGGGGCATGCGCTCCACGTTTTTATATTAGTCTGTTAAAAATTCCAATTTATTACTTATTCCGCTGTCGCACCGACACAAAGTGCCCCTTGGCATCCGACATGAGAAGACAGCGCTAGTATTGCACGATTTCTTACCCCACCTTAAAATCTCAAGAAGGTCCAGGTTTGTGTCCTAATTATTTTCTAGTTTTTGGTACAGCTGATGATTTTAAATAAAACCTTTAACTTGAAAAGTTTTTTACTATTTTTTTTCAGTCATTTCGAGCGATTTATTCAGTACGGTGTGGTCATAATCCAGATGTTTGAAACCCTACCGCCTAGTAAAGTAAGAGCAGTTAGTGTGTACATACATGTCACACGCTGTATTCCAACAATCGGAGTAAGCAGAGTAATCGGTGTTACGCTGCAAGTACTCTTGTCTCTTACAGCACGACAAAGACCACCACGTTTAGCAATGTATTAGGACAAGAGTAATTAAGAGACAAGTAAGGCACAAAGACCCACCTGCAGCATGGTTAGATGGAAGGAAGGACCGTGCCAAGTTGAGAAGTGGCTATCCTTTCGCCCTTTAGCATGGCACCTTGTCCTTATCCCTTAGTCGCCTTCTATGACATGCACGGGGAGAGATGAAGCGAATTATTGTGTGTGAGAAACTAGATTTTTTTTATGTAATCCCATATGGGTGGCTGATTTGAAGGGGCCAAAGCACATGCTTCGACCAGCCAATAACACCTCCGAGAAGGTAGATGCCATACCGGAGACTTCCCTGGATTGGCTATACTGGACTAGAGGAGAACACAACCGAAGCTGCTATGCGGCAATTTTACATCCAGTACGGTGGTACCAACCCAGTCGGCTACAATTTGAGCCTACCACCTAGTAAGGGTAGGCTTTTAGGAGACTTTTGAGAACCCATCGGTTTTCTAAATCGTTTGTTTGTCGCACCGCTGGAGTGTGGAACTGTCTTCCGACGAGTGTATTTCCTGAATTCTTTAACCTGGGTGTCTTCAAGCGTCGTATTAACGGGCTGAACAGCCTAGCAACAGTCCGCAAATCTGCTGGCATGGTACCTAACTGGGCGTGGTTTCGCGAGGAGAGGTGATTTTGGCTCTGTCGACTGCACCATTGGTCTCTCGGCACAGCCACCCAAGCTGGGGCAAGGGGACTAGAATGTAATAATGTTCTCGCGCAGGTGGAGTGGAGCAGCTGGAGCGACACCTGAAGCTGTCGGAGAGCTCGGGGTCGCCGGGCGGCGGCGCCGGCGCAGGCACCACCACGCCGCTGCCCATCTCCAAGAAGCTCTACCAGCGCGTGCTCGAGCAGACTCGCCAGGGCGGCAAGAGCAACCTGCTCGACAGGTACGTGGAGTGGAGCAGCTGGAGCGACACCTGAAGCTGTCGGAGGGCTCGGGGTCGCCGGGCGGCGGCGCCGGCGCAGGCACCATCACCCCCCTGCCCATCTCCAAGAAGCTCTACCAGCGCGTGCTCGCGCAGAGCCGCCAGGGCGGCAAGAGCAACCTACTCGACAGGTATGTGGAGTGGAGCAGCTGGAGCGACACCTGAAGCTGTCGGAGGGCTCGGGGTCGCCGGGGGGCGGGGGCGCGGGCGCCGGCACCACCACCCCGCTGCCCATCTCCAAGAAGCTCTACCAGCGCATGCTCGAACAGAGCCCCCAGGGCGGCAAGAGCAACCTACTCGACAGGTATGTGGAGTGGAGCAGCTGGAGCGACACCTGAAGCTGTCGGAGGGCTCGGGGTCGCCGGGCGGCGGCGGCGCGGGCGCCGGCACCACCACCCCGCTGCCCATCTCCAAGAAGCTCTACCAGAGCGTGCTCGAGCAGAGCCGCTAGGGCGGCAAGAGCTACCTACTCGACAGGTCCGTTCGTGCACCATTCACTAACTTAACAAATAATACAAAGTATATACTTAAAGAAAAAAATAAAATGTTTATTTGTAAAAAAAATATTTAATATGCAATTTTTTTATGGAAACTGACACGGTTTGCTACACCACCTACAACATCCGTGATGTTAGCCCATAACACCGGGTGAACTAGGTGCCATGTCAGTGCTTCCCTTCATTTCACGTCGGCTACACTGAACTGTACGGAAACACGAACTATTCACATAGCCATTTCGACCGATGACGTTTCGTTCAGTGCGGTGATACCAACCCGGGCGGGATAAAACCTATCACTTAAGGAAGAGAAGGGACCTACAGTTTAACGTGGTATCCGAACCACGGTCAGCCTCCAACGGTTGAGCGATCATCCATCCAGTTCGCCCGCTTTAGCCGGCACGACCAGGGCAACTCACAGACACGGCGGCACCTAGCTCCGACAGGTGTGACGTAGCCTACCGTGCCAGTACCCTAATCACGAGATTTAACCTACACCGCGTACTATGATATGCCGTGTTCTCCGCATCATTTTGTATGGAGAAACGAAGTTCGCAAATCTATCACTAGAGGCGCTGCTCCGTTTCGCCATACCAAATGATGATGAATACACGGCGTAGCGTAGTACGCGGTGTAGGTTAAATCTCGTGATTACGGTACAGGCACAGAATAGAAAAGAGTACTCACAGGTTCAATACTAATGTAACTGCGCAGGTACAACAGCTTGTCGCGCGACGACGTGAGCGGTACGGGCGGGCACAACAGCCGCCCGGCGCCGCAGAACGCCGGACTCGAGAGCGCTCCGGAAGCCTCCAGCCTACGCAAGGAGCGACCACAGTTAGTCCACCCATACACACACACACACACACACACACACCCACGTCTATTGCGATCGAATTCTTATTACTCTTGATAGCAATGCTTTATACCTTTATAGAGCTGTGCAGTGGCGGCTGGTGACTTCAGTGACCGGTAGTGCGCTAAGTACCTACCTAGGTACATAAATACCAAATTTCCCAACACATTCCCGTCATGTTATTTTAAGATCGGGACTACCTACCGATTTTTTTAAACGCCTGCGTTTTAGTATGTACGTATCTAGTATGAATATTCTCAAGACACTCAATGAGATGCAAAAAACAAGAAAAAAAATCCAAACAAGTTTTTTAACTCATTTTTAGTACCTGTATGAACACACCCATAGACCACAACACTAACTGAAGCTTTCAAAAAGAAAACAGTGTAATTTCCCAAAAATACTTAAAAAAAATATATAAAAATAAAAGCATTTGAAAAGTAGGAATTGAACCCGGGATCACCTGATTGTAAAGCCTTACCTTTAAACAACGCTTAGGCAAATATCGGCACCACTTAATTCCAGTATCACGCCACAGAAAGCACAAAACCTAACCATATCCCATTTTAAATATTCGCGCGCTAACGGGTATGCGACATCACATGACAGCGCGCTGACTCTAGGCAGACGGACTCGTGCAAAACGAATCGCTCGCGACGTGTCGCACGCGCGGCTATTGACGATATAGCGTCCTTGTTTGGCGCTCGTGCGCCGCACGCAGAACTCCATTTCGGCCCATACTGTTTCTATGAAGTATCTTTTGTCTCACGCGCCAGCGGTTTTTTGCCGATCCCCATACATTCAGTATGGGAGACCTGCGTGCGTTACTCGATTCCGCACGGGACGCGCGTTTAAACGCAAAAAAGTGCCTTGTGATCTATAAAATAAGGTTGAATTCACATTCGTATTTATTTGGAGTACGATCATGATCATTATGGTTTTAATGTAGGTATGTTGTAAGATATTATTTAGTTTGAGTGAAGTGAAGACTTCTCGTGATATGGTAGTGCGGCGCACGAGTGCACTTTAGGACCAGCCGCCAGTGGAGCTGTGAGTTCTGGTCTCTCGCCAAGTCTGTCGAGTCGAATTTCCGCCGCTCCACCTCTGCTGAGTCTTAGAGGCTCACTTGCTCATTACGCAAAGGAGAACGCCTATTTACTCGTATCTCTCTTTGCGGGGAACTCCAACCTGGACGATGGGGGTACCACACCCCCATCCATTCAGGTGTGAAAACTCCATGTCGGAAGTGCAGTTCTGACAACCGACTGTACGGGCGGAGCTTCTCTCCCTAGACGGCAGGAAAGCGAGTGCGCCGGATAGAATTCCTGCATTGGTGTAAAAAGGTGTGCTCCCGAGCTGGCTCCAGTGCTGACGCGCCTATTCCGTCTCTCCTACTCCAATTGCCGTGTGCCGGCGGCCTGGAAATCCCCTGGTCCCCTGGGAAATGGCCTGGTCCCCAAAAACGGTGACCGCTCAAACCCGTCAAATTACCGACCTATAGCGATTACCTCCCTCCTCTGCAAGGTGATCGATCGCATTATAAATGCACAGCTAATGAAGTACCTGGAGACGAATAACTCATCAGCAATCGGCAATACGGCTTCCGGCCAAAACGATCTGCTGGTGATCTCGTACGTCCCGTCGCGTACGTCACACACCTGTGGGGAGAATGGCTACAAGGTCATGGATAATCCTTGGTAATTGGCCTTAAAATTTCCAAGGCATTTGACCGGGATCGGCACAAGTCACTCTTGGGCAAATTGCCGGCTTACGGACTTCCTTCTGGCCTCTGTGACTGGGTCGCCGACTTCCTACATGGGCGTAGCATTCAGGTCCTAGTGGACGGTTGCTCGACGGACGCCATGTCAGTGAACGCCGGTGTACAACAGGGATCTGTGTTGTCACCCACACTGTTTCTTCTGCATATCAATGATATGTTGCCTCTGGGCAACATACATTGTTATGCGGACGATAGTACGGCACACAGATCCTACACCAGTCACCCTTCAGCCAGTCGGAATGTTGTGGATGAGAAGAGGCGAAGTCTTTTGTCTGAACTCGAGCACACACTGGGTTCTATTTCCGAATGGGGCCGAAGTAATTTGGTCGAGTTCAACGCTTCTAAGACACAAGTTTGCGCGTTCGGTGCAAAGAGAGCGGCGTTCACACCAGCAACTTCCTTCCAAGGCACGTTGCTTAAATTAAGCGACCACCTCGGGGTCCTCGGAGTCGAACTGTCGCACGACCTGAACTTTTGTCGTCATATCTAGGACACGACCAAACTGGCTTCTAAAAAGCTGGGCGTACTAAATACTCGTAAGGTGCGACGACATTTCACGCCGGACCAAAAGCTGCTTTTGTATAAATCGCAGATCAGGTCCTGCTTGGAGTACTGCTCGCACCTGTGGGATGGTTCTGCCAAATACTAGCTTGCGTCTCTGGACTCGATCCAGCATCGAGCCGTGCGACTAGTGGGTGACCCCGAAGTGTCCCGCGATCTAGAACCACTGCAACTTCGCAGGGATGTCGGCTCCCTTAGTGTGTTCTATCCCCTATTCCATGGGGAGTGCTCGGAGGAGCTATTTAATGCGATCCCACGGTCCCCTTTCCACCTCCGCACCACGCGCACCGAGCAGGGTATGCATCCCTAGACGCTGGACTTACCGCGGTCACGTACTAACCGGTTCTGCAGATCTTTCCTCTACAGTACCGGTAAACTCTGGAACGCTCTCTCTGCCCATATATTTCCCCCCAAGTAGATACAGTCTCGGGTCCTTCAAGAGGGGTGTCAATAGGCACCTGTCAGGCCGGCATGGCATTCGCAACCCCCGCATACGACCGAATGTCCATGGGCGTTGTTAGACACCTTATGGGTGGCTCGGTGCCACATGTCGCGCTTTCTATAAAAAAAAAAATTATGGAAACACATTATTGCTCCAAAAAAATTTTGCAGAAACAGGCCTAGTCCGACTCAGTCACCCATACCGGATTACATAAATCCGGTACGGGTGACTGAATCGGAGGGGCCCAAGCACATGGTCCGACCAGCCAACACCAACTCCGAGAAGGTAGGTGCCATACCGGATTGGTGGCTGGATTGCTGGCTATACTGGACTAGAGGAGAACAGAACCGAGGCTGCTATGGGGCCATCTTAAACCCAGTCGGCTACAATTTGATGAGCCTACCACCTTGTAAGGGGCAAGGGAAGGGACCTACAGTTTTAAACCGGTTGAAGCAGCAGGTATATTTACGTACCGTGTATTGCACGTAAATTCTTTCATCAGAAAAATACTCATTGGTACACGCCGACCGGATTCGAACCTCGGACCTCTCGCTTGTTTCAGGGTAGGGTTTCGTAACTTCAGGGTTCTGAAACTTTTTCCCAGATTCGGTCATTTTATAGTACTTTTTAGTGAAAATAGTTTCATCGAGATTTGGTGGACGGTTAACGTCCGCCTTTATTAAATAAAAATAAAATACTAACTTGCATGCTTAACTAGTAGAATTGAACTGCATGCAGGTAAATTTCAATGACTTAAAGTTGAATGACATCAAAAGAAAAAGGGGACTGGACTAGGTCATTGCACTCCCTAGACCTAGACATCACTGTTGGAAAATCTCCCCAGACTCACTGTCCATTGAGTTTTTATTACAATTTTCAATTTTTGTATGAAAAAAAACCCACCGAATTTCGATTTGAGTAATAACGAGTTGTTTCTTCTAATAATTTGTACTTTCTATTCCTAAAGTTTCTCAAGCCTATCCTGAAACACCCATACACAAATTCTATACCAGCACTCTTGCACGCTTTTAACATTTTTTGAACATTCAGGTACACGACCATCAACCGATCCCGTCCAACGATTACGACAACTGAGGAGTCGGACCTGGAGTCCCGGGAGGACGCCGCCGAGGCGCTGGTGGAGGAGGAGGAGCCGCGGCAGTCTCTGCTGAGGACGCGCACGTCGGAGTCCGGACAGTCCGCGAGGCCACTACCGCAGTACGTCAACATCAGGCGGGCGAGGCCCTCCACGCAGCCGCCTGCTGACGCCGGCGACGACTCCGCCTCCAGGTGAGATGCTTTTTTTAAAATGTAAACCACGACATATGACGCGCGCCAGACTAACTCAGAGGTGTAGTCCGACGGCGCCCACGGGCATTCGGATATTTACGTGGGCTGCGAATACCATGTTGGCCGGCTAGGTGCACCTTCACATTATGTGAATGCACTCCGCATTCACATATTGGCGACCCTGTAAATAAAGGATTTACAAGATCGATTTGTCCTAAGTGGCGGGATGTCGACAGTGTTTGGATGCATTCGCAACCTGTTGCGCGTGGAACGATGGTAGAATGGGGATGGAGGGATCGCATCGTGCAGCTCCGTGGACTCTCCGTGGTACAGGCGATAGAACACACACAAAGATCCAACGTCCCTGCGGAGTTGTAAGGTCTCTAAGTTTCGGGATAACTCGGGGTCGTTAATGAGGCGTATAGCGCGACGGTGAAGCGAGCTTACATCGTGTTTTTTTGACATTGTACGTGGAAGAGAATGGACAGCAGCCTACCACCTAGTAAGGAACAGCGAAGCGACCTACAGTTTTACACCAACTCCGAACGAAGAAGCTTCCTGCAGCTTGGATTTGAACCTCGGACACCTCGTAAGAGAAACTCGTATACTATAAGCCTGCGATTCAAAGGGAAGTCTCCGGTATAGCACCTATCTTCTCGAAGGTGATATTGGCTTTTCAGAGCATGTGCTTTGGACCCTCTGACACAGAAAAATCTATTTTTTTTATATGTTCAGTGCGGTGGTACCAGTCGGCGCGGGTTGAACCCTATCAACTACAGTTTTACGTTGAATCTGAACCACGGTCGAGCGATCCAAGTACTGACCGCGCCCAGGTGTGCTCATGATCACGACCGACAGTTGACCGACCGCACCACTGAGCTATCGAGGTTGACAATGTTTGATGTTTGGATCAATTTTTTTTTTCAGAAACGCCCTATTCGAACGCAACGAGGCAACGATCCTGTCTACTGTGACGGAGTACCCACCCCCGGCCTCCCCCGCTCCCGGCGCCGGCCGCCGCGACACTCCCGAGTACGTCACAATCCGCCGCACCCGTCCCACCACCACCACCACCAGCGCCGCCGCTCCAGACACTGCCACCGCTAGGTGAGCCGAACATAGTATCTCGCTGAGCGTGGCTTCGCGGGTCGAGATGGAATTTGATCCCTCGGCACAGCTGTTTTTGATTGAAAAAAAAAACACTTAGAACAATTGTAGTAGAACACACAAATGCAATAAATGAAGAGTTAGAAGAAAGATACGGGTCACATGTGACGCTCCAGTAAGTGTGGGAGGGGAATAATAAATAACTGAAGCGATCGGGAAATATATAAAAATGACAAGCCCTGTGTGATTTAGTGAAGCATAAGTATATTGATATGCATGTACATAGTGTATGAGCGTGTTCTAAAAAAATCTTATATCTGTTCCAGATACCAAACGACCGAACAGGAGAGGCCGGTGTACGGAGAGACGGATGATGAGGCTTCACCTCCCCCCGTGCCCGCGCCCGCCGCGCTGCAGTACTCCACTCTGCAGCGCACGCGCGCGCCCCCCACACCGTCCCCCGCCGCCGAACCCCTCACCTCCCCCGAGCCCACCACCGTCCTCGCTGTCCAGATCTCCTCTCTACTTAACTCCCCCGTCACCTCCCAGCCCGAGCGGACTAACACCGAGGCCGCGCTCTCCGCACCTGAGCCGACACTTCCCGCCACCGCGGAACCGGAACCACCCACGACCGTAACCGACCCACCGACGACCACCACCACGATCGCTAGTGCGCCGGTTTCCGCGTCCACGCGACGATCCATCCTGAAGCGTGTTCGAAGCACGACCACGTCGACCGCCGCGCCCACCACCGCAGCGACTCAGGTGAGTTCCGAAAGGAGTTACAATATCATCCGTCGCCGCCGCCCGAACGAAATTTCGTCGGACTCCGATTCCGCAGGTACCCCGAGGAAGGTCCGATCGACGACGCCGGACAGCCGCGAGGCGGCCGGCAACGTACAGTCCGTTGGGGAAACAGGGGTCGTGTCGAGGGGTTCGCGCTACCGACGCATCCGGCCGAGCACGGGCAGCGACGATTCGGTGGCCTCTGCGGCGGCACCGGCATCGGTGTCGCGAGGTCGCTTCCGTCCCGCCCTGAGCCGCGACGAGCTACTCTCTCTAACGCCGATAGACGATGAAACGCCGCAGACCGTTCCCCTGGAACGTATCGCGCCTCGTCCGGAGCGCAGGTTCCGTCCTCGCAATCGTCCCGTCACTCCGTCCGACGCGGCGCCGGACGCAGAAGCATCGGCGGCGACCGTTGAGGTGCGAAGACCGGAATTCATCCCACGAGGTCGCAGCAGGTTCACCGCGAGCACCACTACCGAGAAAACGGTCTCTTCTACGGATATTCCCTCAGTGGAGGCGGCGAGAGAGGAGAGAAGACCGATATTTTCGAGGTTTACGCCGAGACCATTTTCAAGATTAGGCACGACCGCTCCGGCCGACCAAGAAGCTTTAGTGAGTGACAATATTCCTAACGAAAGCGAGAGTGAGATCGCAGCTACTCCACGATCACCAGTGCGACTGCCGTTTGGTAGAACACGTTCTCCATTATTCGCTCCACGGACCGTAGTACCGCAAGCGCGCATAGTTTCACCCCTACTGAGAAGCCCCTCGACCAGCACCGACGAATCCATCAAAGAATCGGTTCCAGAAGACGAAATTGAAGAAAAAACGGACGACATCCACCTGTCTGAGAGCACAATAGAAGAAAAAGAACACGAGGATAGTAAAACTGAGGATCCGCAAGACAAGCCACGTAGCCCAGCCGTATTAAATGTATTATTTGATAATTTTAGCTTAAAAGATGACGAGCAAAGCTCAAAAGACACTTCGTCGACTTCGGAAAATGACATCAATGCTAGTTCCGTAACTCCAAGTGACGATTCACGACGACAGCGAAAAATAAAAATTATAAGAAGGCGTCCGACATCAGTTGCCGTTAGTACTTCAGAACAACCCGTCACCGAGCCATTGCCGTCGGAATTGTCCTCTGTATCCCCACCAGCGCCAAATCGTATACGAAAGATCATACGAAAAAAAATCATTCATCAATTAAATGAGCCTGTTACTGAACGTGATTCAAATCAAGCGGAAGTAAAATCTGAGGACGATGGAAAATTATCAGTAATATTAAATTATGGCGACAAGGCGAGACCAGTTGTATTTTCTGCAAAGACAGAGACAGAAGCCATAGAGAGTGCACCATCATCTGAATCACCACAGTCACCACCACCACCACAATCATCGATTACGGAGTCGGTAGCAAAACAAGATATAACGGAAGTTATTAATCAAGCCGCGCAAGAATCTTCTTCTACACCAATTTATAATGTGTTAACTTCAAGTGAAGCTCCATTAAAAGGAGAAAATCAAAATGATGAAACACCTTCTGTTGAAATAACGGAATCCCCAGAATTATTAGAAGCTACTCCGATAGCCAGTTCAACAGCAGCCAAATCCAAATTCGAAAGACCACAGTACAGACCTTCTAAGAGACTGTTTACTCCAAGTACAGAAGCTTCTGCAGTCCCTAGTAGTAGAACATATAGTAGAAAATACAATGGTGGTGCGTACACTAGCCCGGCTACTCCTGACCGTGAAGCGACCGCGCGTAGCGCTGTTACTAGGAGACCATTATTTACATCCAAACCCTTCTTACGTAGACCTTTCACTACTCGAACTACAAAGAAAGTCGAAGAAGAAGATTACAGTGAGGAGGAAGACGAGGAAGAGGAAGTAGAAGAACCTGAGGCGCAATTGGTCTTGGTTCCAGATAATAAATTATTTACACGTGGACGACACCAACAAAACAATGATGACGACTTAGAGGAATCCGACAAGACCGAAGATGGTATTCCAGAAGAAGAGAAAGAAGAGAAAATTAACAAAGCGACATCTCGTAGACCCCTCTTTAGGCCAAAATCCATCAACTCTAATACGTTCAGAACATCTACATCGACTACGGAAATACCGAAACGTAATTTCGCTGGAACTCAAAACAGAACATCAATTTATAGCAAGTCAAGACCTGGTCTCAATGATACAAAAAAACGCACACAAAACGTTCCCGTCGGGTACAGCGCATTAAACGACAGCAAAACAGCGAACGAAACGACTACTAAAACAAGTGTTAAACAAGAGTCAGCTATAAAGCAAGCAGATGCTGAAACTACTACCTACAATACAGACACGTCCGAGGAATCAACAACAGACGATGATTATTTGACGGCTACTTCTATGGATATTCCCACTGATTCAGTCAAGGCTGACGACGATGTGACGTCTACAAACACCGATTCAGAACCTGCTACAGCTACAGAGTCAATGGAAGTCGACACTCAAACAGATGATTATCTAGAATCTACACAAGAAGCTCAAGGTCCTCTAACTACAGACAGCCCCACTACCATATCACAACATGTTTTCTCCGAAACTCATATGATACCTAATGTACCTACGACTGAATCATCGCAGAGCACATATTATGAAATTGACAATGAACTTAAAACAACCGAATCCGAGGAAGAGAACACTGCTGCTCCCGAAGTTGCACCCGTTGTCGAGACTCATTTCGACAAATTATTCTCAGTGAGCAGAGTCGTGGAAGTCTCTTCCAAATTAGACAAGCACCGATTGAATAAGAAAAATGAAAGCAGACTAGTGGAAACAGGAAAAGTTATGCAAGAAAAGAAACCGACGGTAGACCGGATAGGAGAAGTCAGCAGATTCACTCTGATTAAAATAGTAGAAGATGATATTCCAATTTATCTCACAAAGCTGGGTCACGTTTACCCCGTGGCTAACCCGCCGTATAACCCTATACGCATCGATGAAGGTCGCAACGCTCGAGCTCTTGTGAATTTTTCTGATGCCGGAAGAGAAAATTTGGTTGCATCAGAAAGCGTAAACGAAGCATACAGGCACACAAATAAATTTGGTAGCAATAGCAAAGTGAGCGCTGATAAAACCGACCCGCAAGTAGAACTGCTGAAAGAGGATAATTATGAAGTGCACCAGAACGCAGAAGACAGAATCGACAAGTCAAATTCTTACTCGCCCTATCCGACACAGTGGCAGTTCGTGCCGGCTGCATACGAAAACGACAACACGAAGGAGAAGCACAACAAGGCCGCTAAGTCGTTCGAAGTGATCACTCCTCGAAGCTACAAGACCGATCCGTCTACTATTGCTCTAGAAGGTTTATTCAAAACTGAAAATCCATTGCTGATTATGCCCAGAAAAGTGTCGCAGAGTGATTCTCAAAGGTCTAATAATCAACCGTTCGTGGTATATGCGGCTCCGCGAGCCGACGACAGTGATCCGGCCAACTTCGTCAAGCTCCAAGTTCTGAAGCCCGAGAGCGGACGCAACATCAAAACATTCGTGAGGGGCCAGGAGCTCAGCGGCGCCTCCGCCGGCGAGGATACCACCGTCAGGTATCCCGTCTCCATTACGATATTTCCATCTGAAATTAACAAAGATGACGGAGAAGTGATGAGCACCACCGATATCATACCGAGCACGACCGAAACCGGAGAAGCGACGATGATCGAGCCCACCACTATCGGTTTGACAACCCCCGCGCCCACCACCGACACCGACCTGAAACCTACGACCGACGCAGCGGAAACGGCGACGGAGCCCGAAGTCACTACAAAAGTATTGAGCGACTCCCTCGCGGAATATTATGCAAAGAAGCGTTCCAAACTAACGTTCCCACGGCGTCCTAACTTCCGCAACACTAACATCACGCGTGCATCGTTCAGTCCGCTCGCGAGCCAGGCTACGACGCCTCGCATCGCTAAAAAAAGCAGCCTCTCGCCTTTGGGTTCGAAGTCGAACAAGACCTCCGGCTTCAATCCTATCAAGTCGCGGTTCTCGGCGAGTCGATCGCAGAACGTCCCCGTGGACTCTAGAGGCGAGAAGAAGACGAAGGTAGGCGCGGGCTCGCTGCAGCGGCAGAACGCGACGGAGGGTGCGCCGGCGCCGACGCGCGCCCCGCCCACCGCCGGCGGCGACAGCAGGAGGCTGTACTTCAAGCCGATCCGACCCAACCTGCTGCGGCCGTCGTTCGTGCCGCGGAGGCCGAGCACGCAGCCCACCACGCAGGTCAGTGAGGACACGTAGACCTCACCACTAACCGAAATACCTTAACGACTGCAAGAGCATGTCCCCTGCATTCGCGTCTACACCCCTAACGCGTTGTCGATCCCGCGGCGGTTGGTAATAGATCGGCAGTTTGTTGGTTCTAACCCGATTGGACCGACGATATTTCGTTCGCATGCGGCTTTGCACCCGATGACCTTAACGCACCACCCACAGATCAAAGAAATAAGGCTAGATGGGCGGTCAACCATCCGGGGCGTCGCCGCTTTATGCGGAGAGTCCCATATATTGCACAGGATGTCGAAATATTTTCACATTTTCATTGGCTGTGTAGATGTCCACATGCGATCACTGAGTGCATTGCTTTGATTGGAAGGAATTTTGGCGACAAATATACATAGCGCTCTCTATGGTGCATCTAGCGATTGTTTCTCTGATCTGTGACACCACCGGTTGAAGTAGAATGTCGAACCCGAGTAACAGAGTTCAAATTGTATGCAGTATTTAATATGAAATGCGTTATCAGTGCATGAATCGAATCGTGTAATTGCATTAAGAGTTCGTAACATATGATTTTTGTGTATTTCAAACCTGCAAATATTCCCAATGTAATAGCGCTCTAGCGGTCGATATAGACCGCTCCAGCGTCAACGGCTTAAGGACTCAATAAATATTTTCGAAATGTAATGCATACTTGAACAAAGTAGATGTTTAGTCATAGTAGTTAGGGACGCGATATAGCTTTAACAATTTACATTTAGTGCTGCTGAAGTTTTTTGTACCAAAAATGTATATAATTTAGTGGTTATTTTGGTATAGGAAAGACTGAGAGTAGCGTTCGCTTTAAGTTATTTTGTCTTTGTAATTATTTAATTTAATATTTCAATCGTTTGTAATCTTCCATAAAGTAATCTTCGCTCCTCCTGTAAAGTTATACGTATGTAATTGTTAGATTAAAACTATTTGAGGTTTGTATAGATGTTTTGTATAGATTCCCTTAGTGTTTAGTTAAGTTAGGATTTTATACAAAGCGAAAATAAAATATGTCTAAAGAGAATTAATTACGTTTTCTTGTGTATAATATAAAAAAATGCTTTTTCATTCTCGAAAAAATATTTATTTAAAATATTCCGTCAATCGGCGTACTATGAACCTACGTATATAGCTAAGTCATCCGTCAGCGAGTTACAAGTTTTCATCTCTTCCGGTCAAGGTAAGTACATATTCATTTCAGTATGGTAGGGTTTACTTATTGCTACAGGATGCTAGCGATAGCCAAATACAGATTTTTTGCATGGCCCTAGTATTTCGAAGGGCTTTTGCAAAAAATTTCAAAATCTTTCACATTATTTCCGAATTAACACTTTGAAAAAGAGCTCTAGATCGAAAACTTATTTGACCAAATGTTATAATGTTTATCTGAATTTCATGGAAGTTAAAGCGAGCGTGCGTGTCATAGCTCGGTGGAGAATTGTATACAATTTATATAAGAAAACTTCTTAATTTGTCGCATTGGGTTTTTGGTAACCCATCATCGGTTCTCAATCAACGAATTAAAAAGTAGAATGTCGTTGTTCTCAATAACGTCCCTCGTCGCACCGCTACGTTGTGAAACTGTCTTTAAGCGAGGCGTGTTTCCCGAATCCTTTAACCTGGGTGTCTTCAAACGTCGTATTAACAGCCTAGACAGCCTGGCAACAGTCCCCAAATCTGCTGGCGTGGCGCTCACTGAGAGAGAGTGGTTTTACGAAGAGAGGTGATTTCGACTCTGCCAACTTAACCATATTGGTTCACACACTGCACATAATCGTTGGTACATCAATGCATTAAATTCCATAAGTATTTTTATAATGATTTCACACGTTTTTGCCTTTATCAAAGTATTCATTAATAAAAAGCAATAATTGTTCAATAGTAGTCAATGGGTTCTCGTGGATCTCACCACATTGTGTTCGCACATTCATTGTTGTGAAAGCGTTTTTTTAATATAGCTAATTATAAAAAAAAGCGGTCAAGTGCAGAATATGTCCACGCGCGGAGGGTTCCTTAGCACTCCCGTATGTACTTATAAAGTAAAGAAATAAAGAAAAAAATTAGACCTCCAGACAAAATGTGATTAAAAATTTATTTAAAACATTACATGTATATATTAACAATATGGTTTCGACATTTTACATTACCAAATGATTAAGTGAAACTGATCGATTAAATTCGACCTCCTTGGTACACAGGTACAATTTTTCACAGTCGCAAGATTTTAAACTATTTTGCAACAAAACATGTTTATCGGTTACCTAAATACGTTCGTTAGCAGAGCGAGTTTTGCAAAAACGTAATTAACTAATTTCAAATAGTTTTTTCACAACTCATGCGATATGGCTCAACAATTCGAAGCTCAGATGCGGTGACTGCTAGTCAACTCGGCACTCGGCTCGTTACCAATTAATTATTTAGTCGCCGTCCTTGACTAGTCAATTCACACGTTCGTTCGTACCTAATCGTGTAGTAACACCTTACGCAGCTGCCACGCCCAAACCTCGAAGAATTTCTTCCGTAGACCCGACTACGCGACGCGCGACGTATCGCCAGGCTGGTTATTGCGAAACACGTAATAGCCATATTGCAGAGAGCGCTTTCTCGTATTATTAAAAATGTAAATAAATCTGTTTGTAATTTCTCTCACGCGTATGGGTGCGCTAGGGTCGGCAAAAAAAATCGATTATAGGTTATTGCTCATTCATATGGCAGTAAGACTGCACTCGAACTTGTCACAATTTCTTCTATCCGGTTCGATTACACCCATAAAGAAGAACTGTTAAGTAACTCGCAGGGTATTTTTTTTCATACATTTTAAGCATGAAGGTTGTATTAAATAGTTAAATACTTTATAGGTTCAATGTCTAACTGGCAGTTATTTATATTTAAATATACCTGATTTATTACGCTGATTAATATAAAAAACTACAATGTTAAACCTTATAGCTAAAATAAAAAAATATATATATAAAATGTTTAATAATAATCTTTGCACAAAGTTTATGAAAACCGCTAATACGAATATTTCCTCTTATTCAAAAACTATAAATGATGCTATAAGTATTATTATGAAGTAATTTGCGAGTAGATGCTCTTTTTCGAATTTACATAGGTACAATATACTTAGCGAGCTAGAGTAGTAGCGGACGACTGCGAATTTATGTAATTAGAAATTTTCTTTCATACGTCTTACTCGAAAATAATTACGTTCCGTGTAAACGTTTGCCCTGCTACCCGTACCGCACGATGTGGGGTGCGGAGTGTGGTGTACCTACTGGGTCGCGGTGCGGAGTGGTTGTGCACGCGGGGGCGGCGGCGGCGGCGGCGCGTGCGCAGGGCTGGGTCTCGTTGCGGCCTGCGTTACGTGTGGTTAGGTCCAAGTCCGTCTCGTGTTACATTATGCGAGCTTTCCTTCCCGCGATCTAGTGGTTCTACCACTGCAACTTCGGAAGGATGTGGGCGCCCTATAAGTGTGTTCTATCGCTTATTCCACGGGGCGTACTCGGAGGAGCTGTTTAACGCGATTCCGCCGTCCCCTTTCCACCTCCGTACAGCGCGCACTGGGCAAGGATTGCATCCCTATACGCTGGACTTACCGCGGATTCCAATCGGTTCTGCAGATCCTTCCTCCACAGAACCGGTAAACTCTGGAACGCTCTCCCTGCCCACATATTTCCCCCCAAGTATAGTCTCGGGTCCTTCAAGAGAGGCGTGAATGGGCACCTGTCAGGCCGGCATGGCATTCGCAGCCCCCGCATGCGAATGTCCATGGGCGTCGCTAGACACCTTATGGGTGGCTCGGCGCAACATGTCGCGCTTACTATAAAAACAAAAATAATAAGTCATAAAATAATTGGCCCTACTGCATCTCTCCCCGTGCATGTCGTAAAAGACGACTAAGGGATAAGGACAAGATGCTCTATTGCCTATCTATACTTAACTTAATTCCTATACTAGCGCGGATAGGTCACAGAGCACGGATAATCTCCTATCCTGACATTTAGCGTCGTGACTGCCTGCCGAGGCTCTCTCGATACTAGTACCTATACATCCCGCCTGCCTTGCATTATGTTTATGTACTTATGAAGACATATTACGTGTTAGCTATTTCTTAGGTTTAGCTTCATGCTTTCAGCTATTTGATTTTTATTTTATACGGAAAACTTACAGCAATAATTAATTAACTAACAGTGAGACAATATAAATTTTCACATATAAAAAACATTATACTTTTATGTATCTACATATACGTTTCTCGCTCGACACGCCTCTCTACTATCTTCAGTGGTCAATCCAACTCCTAATTATACATCGATACACCTTGACACAAACCCAACAACGCCGCGGACAGAGTCATCTCTTGCTCTTTAAGTACTAGGTGTACTACAAGGTACTCTCTCGGGTCCTTAAAGACATGCGTGAATAGGCGCCTGTCAGGGAGGCATGGCATTCTCTACACCCGCGTACGACTGAAATTCCATGGGCGTCATTACATTGGGCGACATACACCTCATGGTTGACTCGGCGCCACATGTCGCGCTTTCTATAAAATATATATATGTATATCCTTACCTTTAATAACATCCAACGTCTGCGTTCTGTCTGTCTGTCTGTATGTCTGTCTGTCCGCTTATAACTCGAGAACCACTGAACCGATTTTAATAAAAAAAAATCTACGGATAGCTTCATTCTTCCCATCAACTATAGGCTACTTACTATAACGCTAAATGGCTTATGAGGTTAGCAGAGAAGTCAAATATGAGAGCGGGCGGAGCCGCGGGAACAGCTTGTGTATAATATATACTTACTTAAATAACAAACATCTCAAGAGATTGTCTAAAATATTCACGTAGCCATTAGAAGAGGCTAGGGCTACTGTAGTAAATGTTATTTGGTTTACCTTGCGACTTCTCTGCCGCCATATTTGGCCAGGCGAGTTATCCTTGAGTTTAGTTGATGCTCACCGCGAGATGGTGCGCTCACGATTTTGAAAGAAATCGGTGGCTATGAAAAGCGACAGCTTGTTGTGAATATAGCTGATGAATGAGTATTACTGTTGAGAGCAAGGCCGATAGTGGTAACATCAATCATTATACGAGCGGCATTTTTATTATATAATCAAGACTTATTATAATTTGTTTTATTATAGGCTAGTTGAAGGTTACATCAATTTTTTTATTAAATAATACGAACTTGCTTACTTTTATACTTTGGTACTTTGTAATATCGTTCAAATATGAATACTACTGCGCGTTGTAGAAGGATTCTCTCAACGGTTCTTACAGCATAATATAGCAAGGAAAAATATATTCGGTTTACATAGTTTAGGTCCAGTTAATAAGCTTAGTGGAATATGCAGTGGGAAAACTCATTAAACAATATGCTTTTTTTAAACATTAAAATTATTATTATAAACTAAGTAATCTAAAAATTTAACTATCCATAAAAACCTAAATCAAATTAGCTTTTACTATACTATTACCTTGTATAGTGTCTAGGTCTATTGTAGGTAATTTTCCAGTTCGCCGACCAAGCGGTACCGCTCCACGCATCGACGGCTTCTCTCGTCTCCACTCCCTGACTACTCCAGCTCCGCTGGGGTTCATTCATTTAATCCAAATAATTAATATATAAGGTCTTTCAAAATTAGTTCAGAGTACGCTAAGGGGGGGTTCTGTATGGGAAATAGATCACTTTTGAAGAAGAAAGAATTTTTTTTTCTTTACAAAAAAAAAAAAATTAATTTAAAATGTAAAAAAAAATTTTTAGTAACCGTTTCAGTTTCATGCCAGAAACAAAAAAGTCTTCCAACATATAGATCTCTTTCTTTCAGAAATTGTGAAATTGTCACAATTTTAGTTTTATTAGTATGGAATAGAAAGAATTTGATTTTTTTTACCAACTTACACGTGTTAGACCATAATGGTGATGAAGACTTTTTTGTTACTGTTATGAAAGTGAATCGATTAGGCTATAAAAATCAATTTTTTTATTTAAATACATAAAAAAATATTTTACATAAAAAAAAGCCCTAGGTCCAAAAAAATTTATATTGGTTTTACTCCCTATATGATACAGAACCCCCCCTTAGCGTACTCTGAACTAATTTTGAAAGACCTATACTAATAATAAATCTGTAAGCGATGGTCATGGAGTAAGTTAATTGGTTTTATGAGCTGATACTGCATTTGTGGACTCTATATATGATACATAGGTTAAATTGACGATTTTTAGAAATCTTTTCTGTATGCATGTATGTGTGTATGTATGTTTCTCCATAACTCTTAAACCGATCATCCGAATTTGATGAAACTCAGTACAAGTACATTTAACTATACGGGACACAGGATAGGTTAAATTAAATAAAATTCAGTTCCGGTTACGGTAAGATGTGGCTCTCATATACAAACGGAATTGTTCCGCGCGCCAAAATAAAGGTACGGTAGCGGGCTTACTTACTTCCTTCTTTTTAAATACGAATTTCACGCGAGCGAAGCCGCGGGCAAAAGCTAGTATGTACTAATAATAAATCCGTAAGGGATGGTCATGGAGTAAGTTACTTTGTTTTATGAGATATTGCTTTTGTAGACTCTATGTATGATACTAAAACTAAATTGACGATTTTTAGAAATCTTTTCTGAATGTATGTATGTTTCTCTATAACTTTTAAACCGATCATCCGAATTATAAAGCAATAAAGCCGAGAGCAATAAAGCATTTTCTATTTATCTACCTTCTATCTATAAAATTGGTGCCCAGGGGGACTTATCTCTTCAAGATATTTCTACAGCCAACCATTGCATGTTTGAGACTGAGACGTATAATCAAATAGTATAATTTATAATATTATATAATGTAATAAAATAATATTATTTATTCACAGCATAGTGATAGTGATAGTGAGTATAGATAGAGTATGGATAGAGGCCCGAGCGCAGGTGTATGACCTGAATCGTACTCCGCCCTTCACCTCGCAGGCTGAGTGAGACCAATCAGTATCGATCGATACCTAGAGCCAAGGACCTAGAGCCTATCATTAATCGTGACACGCGGGCGAGCGGGTCGCGCCAAATCAAACCTCAACTCTTGTTCAGACTGCTAGTTATTTCTGATTTTGGAAAACATACCGTGATTGCAGGCTTATATTGTTGGCAGTCCGTTGGTAGAGTTTTTGAATAGTGTGCTTATAATTTTCTCTATCGAAAAATACAATTCATGATAAACATTTATAATATACACGTATTTATATTTAGAAACGTTGAGAGTAGCAACTGGGCATTAAATGTTTCATAGTAACAAAAAAATATCTACATAAAATTACAAAACGATTTCTCTCAAAATCTCCTATAACTTAACGACTATAACTATATAACTTGACAGGAAGTATGGTGCCTACCTTCTCGGAGGTGATATTGACTGGTCGGAGCATGTGCTTTGGCCCCTCAGACTCAGACACACATACCAGATAACATAAAAAAAATCGCTTTTCAAAATATTCACTCCAAAATTTATTTGAACACACAACGACATTCCCACGCTGAATAACTAAACAGTGTGCCGCACGTTTGCACGCTTGCTTTTTAGGGTTCCGTATCTGTCGTAGCGGACCCTAATTACTAAGCCTACGCCCCGTCTGTCGGTCTGCCCGAGGGTTGTATCTCTTGAACCGTAATAGGTAGCCCGTTGAAATTTCCACATAATATGTGTTATTATGGCCGATATAACAATAAATAATAAAAATAAGAATAAGTAAAAAATTCAAGGGGGTCCCCATACAAGAAACTAAAAAGTGTATGCGCGCCATCTACCGATAAGAGTATGAAGCATTTTAACTATAGATGGCGCGAGTGGCGCTGACCATGACATGACGATAAGGAACCCTCGGTGCGCGAGTTCGACTCGCATTTGACCAGTTTTTTTAAGACGCCGAATTTTCGGCGAACTCTAGCTAAATTTAGGAATTAAACTTATAAGTTTTACCTACCCACGGCCCTGTAGCCTTACTGACTCGGTGCCCTCAGTACATACTTACTGGTGCATTGTTAAGAAGAGATCTGGCACCGCCGCGCCGGCGCCGCCGCCGCCGCCAGTCAGCCCACACGTTTCGTCCTACACACTGTTCCCACGTGCGCTCTCTTGTAACATCATCTGTCTGCCTACTTACTGTAATATAAACTTAGGACCGATATCTCAACTCCCACTTAGTGCTAAGAATAAAGTTAAGTAGCTTATTATCGTATAGGCACAGATTACTTAATAGTTACTTCGTAACAGATCAATCACTCCATAGAAAATGTTCCTACCTTCGGGCTTTAATAGCCTACTGTTTGACGTCGCCAATCGCTGCGTGCGAAAATGTACCTTAACGATCGAGTGTAAAGTGGTTATTGCTTTGCAGCTGCGCGCAGTTGCGTGGGCGAGCGTCTATGTACACTTTGCGCGGCTGACGAATTTCCACTGAAATAGACCGCCGGCGGCCCGTCAGGCGGTAGGTAGTTAGCGCGCGCAAGTACATAGAGTGCGTGAGGCCTGGTATAGGGCAGCAGTTCCCAAAAGGTGTTCCGCGGAACCTTGGAGTTCCGCGGAAGGGTCACAGGGGTTCCCTGGGTTACAGCCGGAAAAATCACAAAACGCTCTCCCTAATCAAAAACGTGTAATATGTACGTTGTAATATGTCAAACTATAGTGTTGCTATTCAAATGAAACATGATAATCCGCCAACAATTTAGTATAAAAAATTTAGTTTTTAGGGTTCCGTAGTCAACATGGAACCCTTATTTTAGGGTACCTCCCCTACACATAAAGTGGGGATGAATTTTTTTTCACGTCTACCCCATCTTGTGGGGTGTTGTTGGATAGGTCTTTGGAAAATATTGCGGGTTTGTGAAAATCATTTTTCGATTTAGGGATCCGTTCGCGAATTATTAAGCTTTTAAGTGCTAATTTTTTCTGTCACATAAATTTAGTTTTTATGTTCACAATAGCTAATTAACTTTTATAATTTGACTTGGTGTTCCGCTAACAGATGGGCAATCATTTAGGGTTCCGTAGACGAAAATAATTGGGAACCGCTGGTAGATATAGGGTATCTGTCACATAACTCGCATTATAACTCTAAGTAGAAGCTGAATTACCAAGCCTTATTCTTAGGTGTAGGTAAGCTTTACTTATAAAGTAGACATTTGTAAAACTCTATTTATTCTTTGTTTTATATTCATCATCCATAGACACTGCATTTGGATTTGTCATATTTTATTTTAGCATAGGGAATAGGCTTCCGTTCGGGTTACGGAAACTTAAAAAAATACAATGCCTAATAATAAAATATACCTTACTTTAGGCACAGATTACTTAATAGTTACTTCGTAAAATCACTCCATAGAAAAGTTCCAAACCTTCGGGCTTTAATAGCCTACTGTTTCACTTCGCCAATCGCTGCTTGCGAAAATGTACCTTACATTTTACATTTTACGATCGAGTGTAAAGTGGTTATTGCTTTGCAGCTGCGCGCAGTTGTGTGGGCGAGAGTGTAGGTATGCTACGCGCGGCTGACAAATTTCCACTGAATTAGACCGCCGGCTGCCCGCTGGGCGGTACGTAGTTAGCGCGCGTAAGTACATAGAGTGCGTGAGGCCTGCTTTAGGTACCAACAAGTAATGGTGTCTATGTATTTAGGAGTGTGTAGGTGTCTGTGTAGAGTGAAGAAATAAATTGGTCCCGCGAGACACGGATCGGTGCATCAGCTATCTCGTGAAGCTCGCGCCTGCGCACGGCGCGGCGGCGGCGCTTGCGACACGACACGACGCGCACGTGCAGACAACACGTTCGTGATCTGTCGCTTAATTCTCTAGCTCTCCCTACCTACCTGTACCTACCTGTACCTAACTGCACCTACCTGTACCTAACTGCACCTACCTGTACCTACCTGTACCTACTAGCATACAACATGTGGATATGCAAATTGAGGTCACGAGATTTATTTGAAAAACATTGTTTACGTTAGATCTGTACTAGCTGGACAACGAGACAATAGCATGCCGGATAGGAAAACATTGAGGATCACGAATAAATACGCACGTGTGAATATAGACAACCAGGACCACCATAGGGGACAGAAATAATTTGGAAAATTGTTATAAATCAATAATATAAATATAAAAAAAATATATTATAGCAATGAAATATAAATTTTAAGGGATTGATTTTAGGGATAGTTTGTAGAGCGTACAGAATTTTGTTATTATCCAGCAAAAAAACTGCAACATTTACTTTATAATATGTCGTCATTACTATTTGGTACTCAATACAAACATTTCTTAGCTGCTAATTATCGGTACTATCTATATGTAGAGCCATCTAGCTAGGTAGTTATGTGACATTTAATTATTTGGAATTAGTTTCTCTGTTCTAAACTTCTTTTCTTACAAGCCTATTTAGGTCACCACGTTTATTTTTATTGATCATTATCCAAATACAACCTTCAATACGAGCGGCAAAGCCTCCTTATAAAGGCTGTGTGTCGAGCGAATACATTCCATCTCGCTAATACTCATTCATCTATTAAATAGGCTGTACGTACGGACTTACTGTGATCATTTTATTTGACATCCTTTCGAAAAACCGTCAATGAACTTTCGAGCTTTCTGAAACGAATCAAGATCTAAAGAATTTACTTAATAATTGGTTGAAATCCTCAAATACATACAAAAAGATATGCATATTAAATCTAAATGTGAAATATGTCGTGGCCTACCTTGAATATCCATGTTTCGAAAAGAAGATACCTGCCCTTGTAAATTCACATTTAGTTGCTTTTTTGTTAGGTGCCTAACATGTATGTGAATTAAATGAAGTAATTCATGCCTAGCTGTTGAAATTAAAATTAATATTATGGCCATTCTGAGGTTCGTAACGGTAATAAATTATTCTGTAATATATGTGGAATGGAAACGTACAAAATATCTTAAATGACTATTTTCATTTGAAGCGTCAATATAGAAAGGCAGTTAGTCTCAAATCGGCTAAACCATTCCTATTTTTAATTTTTTTATTTGCGAAATAGGCGTGACGTTGTGAATAAAAGAAGTTGGTGGCAATTTGTGATTTCAGAAAATAATAACGATTTGATATTATTTATTTTCGAAAACACGTAAATGAGAAAAAACCCCTCTTTTGATTTATTAAATAAGTCCTCTTTTGAGGTACGGAACCCTAACAACATCTGTACGTATACAACATGCCTGTTACACACGGCGAAGATAAATAGCTCTCTGGTTACCAACTACTCCATGATCATAATATCATCTAAATGATTGCGGTCTAAATTGCCTGCTCAAGATTCATTTCAAAGCAGACTCTCATTTCATAATAGTCGCTCTCGTGACTCACTCGTCGGCGCGAAAACGCATCACGCGGTAATTGCAACAGGAGCGTTGCAGCGAGTGTTTGTGATGTGAATTCGACGTAGGTAGGCGGCGCCGGGCGGCGCGCGGAGGCGCCTTGCGGTTGTGTCGTCACACAGTTGTATGGTAATGATGACTCGATGCCTCTATGTATGGATCGTGCAGGTATTGTGGAAGGAGAGTCATCTAAGAGGAGGAATCCTATTAACCTACAAGTGGGCGTATGTTAAGGCGCCTAGTAACGCCAACGGCGGCGTAGCGCGTAGTAGTTTTCATAAGGGGTTTTTTCATAAATTGCGATCCTTCGCATTAGAAATTTGAAAAGCGTGTGATCGATAGATATAACAAATGGGGTTATTTTGCTGTGAAAATTCCATTCAAATTATCTTTAGTTTCTGAGATCAAGTCTTCAAAGTTCATGCGGAACAAAAAATCTACATTTGGTTTACCGTATAGGTAGTTTGTATAGAAATTCATAACATTTTACAACCAAAAACCTGTGACCGATAGACAAAGAACAGTTACTGTTCTATATTTTGCAGTAGTTTTTAGCCTTTAGATTGGCCTAGTTATCACGGGATACTTTTAAAAAAAATCACATGTGGCGTTACTAGGCGCCTTAATACAGTCGTCGTATACTTTCTTTCTTTTAAATATATGAGTAGATGAGATTCATATTCTGCTGAGGATATTCTCCTAAAGATATGGACAGTTCTAAACTTTATTTTCATAACTGAATAACACAAATTAATAAAACTAATTAGAAGAAAATTAACCTAATGAAAAACATATTAAAAAAATACAAAAACTAAATAAATGTAAGGTGGAAAGAAGCAGCAAAGGCTGACACTGTGCCGTTGACGGATAGAGAAAGGGGGGGTTCGCTACTGTAGGTAAAATATTCATCCAATTCAGCCGACTCTCCCACAGTGCCCAATGCGCTGCGCTGGTAGCGTTGTCCCTTTGAATCGCCAGAACTATCCGCCGAAAGAAGAAAGACTTGGCGCGTCGGTCACCAGACTTATCGATGAGTAGCTTACGATATTAATTTATGACCAACATTTTAATACATAATCCTTGTAGCTGGAAACAACCTTCGAGATTGATCATAAAATATCTAATGTGATGTCTGACATTATCTATCGAATAACGCAATAAATTATTATTATGGTCATAAGTGGAATAACATAGCTATTGATTTTTTAAAGACGTAATAACATTTGACCTTCACATTTGATATTAGGAGGGGTTAACGGAAAGATACGACCGAATAAAATAATTTTATTGTCCTTTTTTACAATATTTATATGAGGTTTTGGTAAAGCGTCTGTCGTCTCACGTCATGGCTCGTTATAATATTTATTGATATCTTCTATTTCGTTCTCTTTCTGCTTGATTTTGTCGTAGTTGTTAGCTGATGTCATAGCATCTGGAACAAAGAAACATAGATTAGTTAGTACTTGGTTGTGCATGTGCGCCTTAGATGAATGTGTGCAAGCCTTAGATGAACTTAAGGCTCCATATGGTGAGCAAGCACGGTGCAAATTCCGCGGGTGCAAGCAGGATAGCGACATGCCGTTTTCTCGTGTTGGAGTAGGATGCACCGAATGCAATTTTGTAGAGTAAGCTAAAATTAGGTTTTTATATCTTGCTAATTGAAATAATAAAGTAAAAAGACACCGACATAGGTACTTAATGAAATATATTGTTTCCAAAACCATGCTCTTATCACGTTACGTCCTATAAATTGTATAATTAAAATTCAGATTGATGTTCATAATTTTTTTTAGGGGAAAAAGGTAATCAAACTTAAATCAAATTTAAAAGCACTACGATTTGCCCTGATGGATGCAGTTTTACATATTATTATATTGAAACGGAATATGTCAGGTGAGTAATACTGTTGTTACATCTCCCAGAAAGTAATATTTATTGTATTAGGTATTTTGGATACTACAATGTATTTTATGTATCAACAAGTATATAAACCTCTATTGATCAGGTACAGGATTTGTTGTAAAATATGCCTTGCAATAAATCAAAAAACATTTTTTTTTTCTTGAATGAAGACTGCCCTTAATTTTTAATTGTTTTGTTTTTTTCTTTATGTTTCTTAGTAAGTATATCGGCCATAATAACACACATTCTGTGAACATTGCAACCGGCTACCTATTAAGGTTAAAAAAATACAGACCTTTAAAGTTAGGACGGACAGACGGACGTCGTAGTCTTAGTACATAGGTTTCCGTACGAATTCGGAACCCTAAATAACTACATACATACATACATACCACGCGCCGTATCCCGACAATCGGGGTAAGCAGAGTAATCGGTGTTGTGCTGCAGGCACTCTCATAAATTACAGCACAACACCGACCACCACGCTTAGCAAAGTATTCCGACAAGATAACATCAGGCAGCAAGTAAGGCACGAAGGCCCACCTGCTGCACGACTCGGTGGAAGGACCGTGCCAAGGTGAGAGGTGGCTAGCCTGTCGCCCTTGCACGGCATCTTGTCCTTATCCCTTAGTCGCCTTTTAGGACATGCACGGGGAGATGCAGTGGGGCTATTCTTATTAAGTACCGGCCCACACAGACCCCTAAATAACTATTTAATTGTTATTTAGGAAATAACGATTTATTTGTAATGCAACAAGGTGTTCTGGGAACTTTTGAAAACTCCCCTTTTGATAAAACTATCAATTTTAATTAACAATTACTAGGTAGAAGTAACTATATATCAGATGAACCATCCATGTAATTTAGAGTTCCGAATCAACAAGAACCGCATTCTCTTAAACGGGTGTTGGAGAACATTAAAATCACATTAACTTTGCAATCGTGTGGGCTTAACGACGCGGTACATTTTAGCAAATTCGCGACGAACCAGTAGCCGTAGTTGGTAAGTTGAGGCCATCTCGATGTGGACATGCTTCCGGTCATATAAACATGGTCAATTTGTCACTTAGCTATCACCAGTAAATAAGAAGGTAATGTAGTCATCATCAGCCCGTTTCGGTCTACTGCTGGACATGTGCCTCTACCAGGGCACGCCTCCACGCGCGCACGTCTTCCGCTCTTCTCATCCATCCGCGACAGACAGACAGACGGACGGCCAGACCTACTTGACCGTTTTTATAAGAGTCCCTGCTAGCACCACTGGGTACGGAACCCTAAAACTAGCATGAATATCGTCAATGCGGTGTATACATAGAGTAATTGGCGGACTGTCAGCCTCGGCAGCTCAGTGGTGCGGTCGGTCGACTGTCGGTCGGATCATAAGCACACTTGCGCGCGGTCAGTGGATGGATGGGTGACCGCTCGACCGTTGGAGGCTGACCGTGGTTCGGATTCCACGTAAAACTGTAGTCCCTTCCTTTCTTACCTTACTAGGTGGTAGGGTTTATTTAACCCGCCCTGGTTGGTACTACCGCGCTGAATGAAAGGTCGATTGAAACGGCTGTGTAAATAGTTCGTGTTTTCCATCCAGCTCAGTGTAGCCGGCACGACCGAAGGGAAGCACTGACAAGGCACCTAGTTCAGCAAGGTGTTATGGGTCGACATCACGGATGTTGTAGATGATGTAGCCAACCGTGTCAGTGTCAAAAAATGTTTGATATATATAATTGTATTGTTGATCGGGTTATGAATGTTGATTGAGTGACAGCTCGATGATTGATCAGGTTGTTCGACTCGGGCCGCTTTCTTGTCCACTTTCCCATTCCGCTTCATTACACAACCTATCAAATATTCACATTAATTTCCTTCGGAGAATTCGTTACGCCTGCATCCGGAGAGATGTGATGTAACTTGAGATAATATACTCGGGGAAAAAGTATGGAAAATTATAGGTCACAATTTTGATGCAATTTTGAATGAATTTCGGAAACAATATAATGAATTCATCACGTACAAGAAATTTAATCGAAGTAACGTATTCTTAATGAGACAAATGTATAACATTGATAAAATTAACCTAATAAATAAATAAAAAAACTAAATACTAACATATAAGATTACTGTAAGTAAAAAACTTCGTCCAATTCCTCCGACTCCGCCACAGTACCCAATACGCTGGCTGCGTTGCCCCTTTGAATGGCTAGGTCTATTTGCTGAAAAAAGAAAGACTTGGCGCGTCGGTCACCAGACTTATCAATAAGGAGCTTTCCTAGGACGTTTCCGAAAGTCCTTGCGACGGGTGACCACACGAATGAATGAATTAATCAATGGGTATTGAAATAAAATAATTTCACATATCTATTAGTCCGTCCGTCCGATGGCTGTATCTTTGCAACCGTAATAGCTGGTTGAAATTGTCACAGAATATGCGTTACATTGGCGGATATAACAACAAATATAATAAAAAATTGCAAAAGCGAAAAATTTTGGTATACAAGAAAACGTGTTTTTTTCAAAGTTTTTTTTTTGTTGTGCGGATACCTCGGTGCGCGAGTCCGACTCGCACTTGGCTGGTTTTTTCTTCAAATTTATGTACGTACTTAAAGTTCTAGCAAATTACGTATGTGTAGACATTATTTATGACTTGTAATTCCCGTTCTTCTCTTGCCAATTCATTGTTTTTATCATTATTATAATAGGCATAATCAGGCGAAGCAAGGAATACATAACCTATCCATATTATGTGACCTGACCTAACCTCTTCTCGCGAGTACAGAACTCGTGCATACAAAGCCGGGAAGCACTTTCCCTCTCATCTGCCTTCTGCTATACCTACATACATACAAACATATATATACATATATACAGCACGTTTTGTTAATTTTTCCCTTGCATGTAGAAATTTTAAATTAGGTATTAGGAATTAAATAAATAAACGGAAATATATACTAATTTATGTAACTACTTGTAACTTAATCTAACCTAACCTAACAAAATTATTACGAGTTAAAATTACGTCTCTTAAAAAGCTTGAAATAAGAGTTCAATTACAAATTTAAATAAATCCTTAAAAAGTAAAAAAATAATTTGCACTTAGTTAATTATTAACACCCTTCCTTTTGCGCGGGGGGTAAAAATATGTAACATCTTAATCGTCCCTAAAACAAACCGACAGACAGCTATTAGACATTAGACAGGTATTAGGAACTAGGAATGTTTAGGGTTTTATGACTAAACTTAGGGTATTAAAAACTGGCATGGATACTTTTAGTTGAATGAAATCATAGCAAATTATAAAAATAAATACTTTTATAAACATTTTGTTAATAGAAATGTTCCTCGTATGTATGTCACTCTTAAACGTGCCATTTATGTCACTCGTTAAGTTAACCTGAAATTTTACAGGGACATTGCTGGCGTCTGGCGTTCCAATTTATTAATGCACTCAAAATGTAATCGTTATTACCAAACAGACGTACGGGAAATATTATTTTTATAATGCACTTTAATAAGTTTTCACAATAAATTTTGTTAAATATTAGGCGAGGTAGGTATGCACATGAATCTACAGATATGGAGCCGCTGTATAGTCCGCGAAGGCTGCCGAGGCATAGTCGCCATATTGGAGGCTGTTGGACCGGTTACTCCGGTAGACACTGGCCGCCCAACAATAAGCGATGCCATACCAACATGAATCCACACTCATGCAACCATGTCACACGACACCTCGTCTCACTGAAACGGAAGATCAGAAAGATAGAAAGAAAGAAAAGCGTTTTGTCAGTTTTTAGGTTTCCGTACCTCAAATGAGGAAAAAACTGAACCCTTATCCTTCTGTCACAGCTTATTTTCTTCGAATCTACTGGACGCGAAAAAACGTTGAAATTTGGTAAATATATAGAGTTTGTTGACCCAATTACAGACGTATAGCGTGAATGAACGAATTTAGATTTTGGGGGTCAATTTTGGGTGACAAATTATAAAGTTAAAACAAAAAATTGTAAGTGCATCATGTGAGATATCAATGAAGAGGGCTCGTTATTTCGAAAATCCTAAGTTCTCACGGAAATCTGAATTATACGGAACTCTTTTCATGCGAGTACGAATCGTACTTGACCGCTTCTTTCTGATCCCTTTATTACATACTAGATTTTGCCCGCGGCTTCGCTCGCGTGAAATTCGTACTTATAAAGAAGAAAGTAAGTAAGCCCGCTTCTGTACATTTATTTCGGCGCGCGGAACAATTCGGTTTGTATGAGAGCCACATCTTAGCGTAACCGGAAGTGAAGTTTATTAGCCTATCCTATGTCCCACATAGTTAAATGTGCTTGTACAAAGCTTCATAGAATTCTGATGATCGGTTTAAGAGTTATGGAGGAACATACACACATACAAAAAATATTTCTAAAAATCGTCAATTAGTTTTAGTATCATACATAGAGTCTACAAAAGCAATATTTCATAAAATAAAGTAACTTACTATATGACCATCCCTTACAGATGTCTCCTGCTCTAGAACGAATCTGTTTTGCAGGTAGATATTTGTTGAGAAAATTCTTAATATACATATGTAGGAAATATTCCCAAATCATATGTTCATAATGGAGCTGACTGTAGTTAACTACTTACAGGTACTATTACAATTTACAGGTTGAAGCGGCTATGAAAATAGTTCGTTCTTTCTGTCCAGTTCCAAATTGTACCAGAAACACGGGCGCAAAAGCGTACAATACGTCGGTCTCCCGTCGGCTGGCAAAACAAACGAAAATGTCATCCCGTCTTCGCGGATGTCGGCTATCTATTATGCCCTAATTTAACTATCATTTACTCCTTACGTCATTTCCGTTTCTCTAATCTCCAGTGCGCCACGATATAGCCACTTCAAATCGAAATAAAAAACGGTATTCTACGTCAAGAACCTATAAATTAGATAGAAAGATAAAGTATTTCTGCTAAATAAAATATAACATTAAGCGCAATTAGTCAGTATAAAATGAGTGAGCGCAGAGTAAAATGAGTGAAAAAAAGTACCACGGCAGAATTTTTTTGTGACTGTACCGACCAACACGGAGCCTCATTCCTCGTTCGCAGACACAACCGCTCGACGCTTACTCGTCATGGGAAATATTCTTGTGAAATAGCTCATTAGGCTTACCGTCACCGAAGTTTGGCCAACTATTCCGAAATATTAAAACAATGAGATGTTATGACATTTCTAGCGAATATAAATATTTATCTTCTTCTATGAAATTCACGCAAAAGATTTAGGCCTGATTGCGTTAAGCTTAAGGTTTTAAGGCCCATTAATTAACGACAGCTTAAATCTGTAACTCAATATAAATCTTCTCTATCGCTCTACGTTAAGAAGACAGAGATGGCAATACATTGTATAAAGTATATTTTGAAATTTTTAACATTGTATAAAAGATTTAATAGTCCATACAAAAAACTGTTTGACAGACAGCTGACGCTATTCGTTCGCCCTGCATGTCAGATGTAAATTTGACTTTTCTTATGTGCCTGCTGATAGAAAGTTAAATGTCCCTCCCAGAATAAATTTTAAGTTGGCTTAGCATTCTAATGCTAGCATTTCACCTTTGGTGTAACCGACTTTTATCTTAAGTGTCTTTAAGATGAGCATAAGTGGAGTTAGTGATTACATACTTCCGTGTTAAGTCTGTGTTGGCGCAATCGGGCTTTAATATAAATTTCAAGTAGGTACATAAAGATAGATTTTAATAATAAAATCAGGTGTATAGAGCCTTTGTCAGAAATTGTTGATACACGATATGTATCAACAATTTCAAATCGTATCAAATCAAATCATGTAAATTAGTAATTTTCATACCACATTGTAGTACAATGTCAAAAAAAAATATTGATACTTACATAATGTATCAATTTGTCAAATTAATATTTTAGTATGCGTCAGCAGAATAAATTACGGTAGGCACACTGGTCTTAAGGTAGGTACCCTCTCAAAATTCAACATCTCAAGTCAACATGTTTGTAGAATTTTAAGTTTATGCCAGTGTTTATACGTAGCAGTACAAAGTTCCAAGGTGATGCGCTTACCAACGAAAAACATTAAATGTTTATTTATATAGAAGATAGATTGCAGTACAGCAAGAATAGAGAAGGTAAAATTTTAAAACTGCAATGTCTACCTAAAGTTGATTTGTGGGCCTGGCGGCTAGTTACCGTCAGTGGTTACCGTGATTACGTGTAAGTAATTTCGAACTAGTATATTAAGTGGTTGTTTGATCTTGACTAGTGGGCGCGGCGCGGCGGCGGCGCGGAGCTCTCGTCAGAGTATTTGCATATCGACAAGAGTTCTCATCTCGCTAATACTATGCGAGAAAGCTGTTGCGTCGAGTTGGGAAACTGCCGCTTAGATAACAGCTGAAGAACGAAAAAATTCCGACCGTGTTTGTCATTTTCGAAATTCTTCAACTCGCTCTTTGTTGTGCGCGCTCAATTAGGCGCTAGAATACAATTATTTTAGTAGGTTAATGGAAATTTTTCACAAAAAGGACAAACAAATACATTGAAGGAAAATTTATGAAAATTAAAATACACCTAAAACTATGTAAGAAAAAATAAAACCAATTTTTTTAGCGGCCTGCACCTTAGCTCTAAACCTGACAATCAAACTCGTCGCATTTAAAGTTTTCACCCTGCACAGCAAGGGATATGCGCTGGTGTAAGCACACGCGCGAATTCTCGACTCCCGACGTTTCGACTAATATTGAACCTAAATTTCAAATAAGAAGTTACATCGACAAGCACAAGCTCTGATGCGCAAATACCAACTCTGTAAGTTAGATAGATAGATAGAAAATTCTTTATTGCTCCAGTAAACATTAAATAGTAACAAATGCATTAGAAAATTTACATAAGGTGCAACGGACTTATCCCTTACGGAGATTTCTTACAATCAACCATTGGATGTTTGAGATTCGATAATATAGTGGAATGTAAGTAGGTAGTAGCAAAAGAGTTGAGCGTGAGAACTAAGTTGAACAGACAGAGAATGGAAACGATCGTGAAATTAAGCACACCCGGGCGCTGTCACCACTTGGATTGACCGTTCAATAGTTCAGGCTGACCGTGGCTCAGATTCGACAAATCGAAGCGGCTATGTAAATATTTCGTGTTTCCGTCCAGTTCAGTGTAGCCGGCCCGACCAAGCGGATGCCATGTCAGGCACCTGGTTCACAGTGGTGTGATGGGCTGTCATCACGAATATGCACAGTTACCGGCTGCAAATAATGCGTGTCGAGCTTTAGAAAGAGACAATACGGCTGTAGAGCGACGTCCCTGTCGCACGAACTCGCACATCTCTGTGCGACAGGGACGTCGCTCTACAACCGGACGGTCTCTTTCTAAAGCTCGACACGCATGCTACGGTGCTGTAGCCAACCGTGTCATCAATCAATACTAATAATGAATCTGTAGTGGAAGGTCATGGCGTAATTGTACCGTGTGGGGTCGGTACTTAAAAAGAATAGCCCCACTGCATCTCTCCCGTCGCATGTCGTAAAAGTCGACTAAGGGATAAGAAAATTCGTCAGCCTCGGTAGTTCAGTAGCGCGGTTGGTTAGTCAACTGTTGTTAAGCAACGCTGAGCGCGGTCAGTGTATGGATGGGTGACCGCTCGACCGTTGGAGGCTGACCGTGGTTCGGATTCCACATAAAACTGTAGGTCCCTTCCCTTCTTACCTTACTAGGTGGTAGGGTTTATCCCGGCCGGGTTGGTACCACCGCACTGAACGAAACGTCGGTCGAAACGGCTATGTAAATAGTTCGTGTTTTCCGTCCAGTTTAGTGTAGCCGACATGAAATGAAGGGAAGCACTGACATGGCACCTAGTTCACCCTGTGTTATGGGCTGACATCACGGATTTTGTAGGTGATGTAGCCAACCGTGTCAGGTTCCATACAAAAAAAAAAAAATTTAGTTTGTTTTCTGAGATATTGCGTTTGTAGACTCTATGTATTATACTATTTAAATTGACGATGCGATTTTTAGAAATCTTTTCTGTATGTATGTATGTATGTTCCTCCATAACTCTTAATCCGATCATCCGAATTCGACGTAACTTCGTACAAGCACATTTAGCTACACCAGACACAGGATAGGCTAAATAAAATTCAGTTCAGGTTACGCTAAAATGTGGCTCTCATACAAACCGAATTGTTCCGCGCGCCGAAATAATGGTACGGTAGCGGGCTTACTTACTTTGTTCTTTTTAAATACGAATTTCACACGAGCGAAGCCGCGGGAAAAAGCTAGTATTCTATAAAAGCAATATTAAATTATCGACATAAGAGTTCATCTGGCAGCACTTGTCTTGTATAAAACCTAACAATGACTTGAACCAATGTCGCGGCTACGCATTTTTAACCGACTTCAAAAAAAGGAGGAGGTTCTCAATTCGACTGTATTTTTTTTAATTCGTGAATATACAACCAATTTGCTCCGACCGAACCTTTCACCGTAGAATAATAAGGGAAAGGCCCTACTAAACTTCACAGCACTGGAGTGACAATTGAAAGTTTAACAAAATTACCTGCAAGCTAAGATTCGAAGCCCGTACTTCCGGCTCGAGGGGCCGCTTGCCACTACGCCACTCGCCACTTATAAATATACATAGGTACGAGCAGTGTACGAAGAGACTAAACACTTTGCGAGTACTTTTCACGTAACAACAGAAAATCGATGAGGAAACGTCTAAAGATGAGCATCGTTTCTCAACTATACAAATATTTTCTACTAGATTTTGCCCGCGGCTTCGCTCGCGTAAAATTCGTATTTAAAAAGAAGTGAGTAAGTAAGTAAGTAAGAAAGAAGGCCGAGCTACGTTCCTGCGTTACATTTATTTCGGCGCGCGGAACAATTCGGCTTGTATGAGAGCCACATCTTAGCGTAAGCGGAACTAAATTTTATTTACGCTATCCTGTGTCACATATAGTTAAATGTGCTTGTACTAAGTTTCATGGAATTCGGATGATCATTTTAAGAGTTATGGTGGTACATACATACAGAAAAGATTAAAAAAAAATGTCAATTTAGTTTTGGTATCATATCAAAGTAACTTACTCCATGACCATCCCTTACAGATTTATTATTAGTACTGATACTTAAAAAACAGTCATAGTGACGATCAACACATGCATGCATACCGCACGCTTTATCCAATCTGGGTAAGCAGAGTAATCGGTGTTACCGTGTTTGGCAGCGGGTGGGTCTTCATGTCTTACTTGCTCCTTAATAGTTATCTTGTCCGAATACTTTGCTATGTCGGCTTGTGCTATAATTTACCAGAGTACCTGCAGCATAACTCCGATTACTGTGCTTACCCCGATTGTCGGGATACAGCGTGTGGTATGTATCTATATATGCTACAAGGCTTGCAATTAGTGCAGGTAACTTAGACGAACAACAAACATGCAATTGAACAAATTTGACTTGAAGTAAAAACATAAAACCAATATAAGGTATTTTTTAACATCGAAATGCGTTTCAAGGTTGAGCTTTATGTCACCAGATAATGAGTCAGTGTATATTTTGGGCGTAGTAGCTTAATTAAAATTCCCGGCAGAAGGCTTCGGTCGACCGAGGTCGTCCGGTTCCTATACAAGTACATATTATAATATACTAAATACTACCGCCCGCTGCGAATATTGTTCACGTATTTTTCTATAATTCGTTTAATTCAAAGGTAGTAGAGTAGGAGTAGGTTGTAGAGTCAAATGACGGAAATTCCGTTAAATTAAATTAAATTACAACAACAAAAATATATAAAATATATTTAAAAATGTTGAAAAAAATCTAACATCTGACTTTATAGCGTAAAATTTTTCTAAAATGTTGAATTTAAAACACCATCTAAACAACATAGGTAGAGTGTTT
The DNA here is from genome assembly GCA_946902875.1 of Nematopogon swammerdamellus. Taxonomy (NCBI): domain Eukaryota; kingdom Metazoa; phylum Arthropoda; class Insecta; order Lepidoptera; family Adelidae; genus Nematopogon; species Nematopogon swammerdamellus. The sequence continues at coordinate 23,021,782 of OX336347.1, read as the reverse complement.
TCATTTTACGAAGGCACGAGGGGTATGAGGTAGGAAGTGGTGTGAGAACGCGCGGAGCTCAGTAGGGAACGACTCGGTTCGACGGAGCAACGCAGGACGTGTAGAACGTGCGTACCGACCGGGAACCGAGTTCGTTATCTACTGAGCTCCGCGCGGCCTCTCGCACCACTTCCTACCTCGTACCCCTCGTGCCTTCGTAAAATGAAAACACTCTACCTAAAGGAAAATATATATTTTACTATTACTCAATAGGAAAAAATCATGTTTTTATTAAACCTAAACCTTACATGGTTGTCTACAAAGATTTTGGAAGGAGAGTAGATAGCGAAGGAGGCGTATCCGCGACACCGTAATATGGGCAGATTTTCCCATATTAACTATCGATGTGTGCGTCTCCTTCCTGGTTGGATACATCACCCACTACACCCGCGACGCTGGCCTGTTACACCTTGGTGAACTAGGTGCCGTGTCAGTACCTCCCTTTGGTCTTGCCGGCTACACTGAACAAGTCGGAAAACACAATTATATTTTCTTCTAAATAGTTGTTTTACTAGGTGGCAGGGTTCAGCCCGCCTGGGTTGATACCACCGCACGGAATGAAACGTCGGTCGAAACGGCTATGTGAATAGTTTGTTTTTTCCGTCCAGTTCAGTGTAGCCGGCACGACCGAAGGGAAGAACTGACATGGCACCTAGTTCACCCGGAGTTATGGGCTGACATCATGGATGTTGTAAGTGATGTAGCCAACCGTGTCAGTTTCCGTAAAAAAAAAAAAAAAAAAAATTTTGTGTAAAGTTTTCGATAGGTACCCCGACATAGGTAATCGAGAGAATTCGCTTATGCGTGTTTACATGGTGCAGCCCACACAGCTCGTAAATATAATTTGTATTCGTATTATATTTCCCTCACGCAGTAGCGACCGCTCTGCGTGTTTAGAGTAGATAAGAATATGCAGTATAAATAAATACTGAACAATAGTTGAATCAACAGCAGTTATTTTGTTGCGTGTAAGGAAAATCAATTATTCGAGTTTCAACAATATTAGTGAAATATTCCTATATCTTTCTTTTAGCTTTTCCGTCCGTAGTCAGGAAAAAATCATAACCCGTTTATTGGGCTTCGCGGTAGTCGAGTGAAAAGTTGTTGGGCGCTCTATTTAACAGGCTACAAAAAAGTACGAGCTTTTCAATTCGACTTGTATGTATTTTTAGAAAGACAGAAATACGTTATTGCTCCAAAAAGAAAGTACATAATGAAAACAGTATAGAAATTTCAATTTTTTTATGCGTATATGTGAAACAAACTTTGTGAAGAGTTTATATTGAATTCAAGTCAAAAAAGTGAAAAGTTTTAAGTATTTTTTTAAATGTGTTAACGTTGTTTTAATAATTTTTAGGGTTTCGTACCTCAAAAGGAAAAAAAAACCGTAAACCAAACCAAGGATCACTTTGTTGTCCGTCCGTCTGTATATCTGTCAATACCTTTTTTTGTCAAAACGGGTAGAGGTACGAACTTGAAATTAATATCAAATACTAAGGTATTTTTAAACGTCATCGGTCCCTTGGAGGTTTAAAAGATTCGACCTTCTAATTCCTGATCAATGCAATTAAAACATAGGTTATTTATGTCACATATTTTGATACTAGAAAACTTCACTCATCAAAACCTATAGGGTACCTCCCGTTGACCTAGAATAATGTTTGGCAAGAAGCAAAGTCGCACAAGTAAAGGAAAAATTGCGAATTTTTGTTTACTCTATTGCAAAAACGATAATAAAACCGTCAAACTTGGTGTAAAGTGCAAACTCTAAAGAAAAACAACAAAACAAACTCTAAAGAAAATCAACAAAACGAAAACCGACCAATTACGTGGTGGTAAGGAACCCTTGATACCCGCGGTTTTTTTTTTGTACTGTACCAAACACCTGCACCGCACAGAACGTCAAAAGCCGACCACGTTCACGGAATAGGAATGAGGAGCTGCTGGGTACAGACATCGCCCGGAATCCGGCCGACCTTGAGCTACAGGTCGGCAAGGCTCGGACACGTCATTTAACTAGTCAGCGATGGCGCCATAGATATCTGAATATAGGGCTAGATGTGAGATCACATGTGGCGCCTGCGCCGTCGCCTTAAGGCCACTTATGGCCTCTGCCTTAGCAGAGGACGTCGACATCTGGCAGGCTCTCATTGGCTGCAAATATCGACATCTGAGTGGGCGCGGAACACAGTGTGTAAATATATTTTTTGATATTTTGCTGTAATTTGACAGATGAATGTTCCGTATTCCCATAAAGATAGTTAGATAGATAGATAGAAAACTATTTATTGCTCCACAAATAGTTTATTAGAAAAATAACAAAATGTTTAGTTAAGTTTTAGAAATACAGAAATACGTTATTTCTTCACAAAAGTACATAATGAAAACACTATAAAAATATTTCGAATGTTTTATGTTGAATGTTAGTTTATATTAAATTCAAGTCAAATTCATAGTGAAAAGTTTTAGGTATTTTTTGAAAGGCCTCATTACAGGCGCATGAGGTGTAAGGGAGGAATTATCCCTTGAAGAGATTTCTTACAGCCAACCTTTAGGTGCGTGAAATATGTAAAAGAATGATTGTAGGTAGTAGCAAAGATAAAATGTGACATTTTTAATTTAAACTTTAAATAATATAAGCTTAAATTAGAAAACCACAAAATAAAAATATATCTATGTGATGGAATCACACAAGGTAAAAAAGATAAATATATAGCCAATAGTAATTCAAAGCTAAATTATAGAACATTAAAACGTTTCATTAACAAAATAATTTATATTACAATTTAACTAATCACCTAATAAATTCAATCGTGACTGCACACTCCACTAAGAAATAAAATGGCGCGAACGGCCATTACAATACGACGCGCAATTAGACAAACAAGAAATATAATAACATCAGTTGGTTCGCATATAAAACACTATAGAGCGCCGAGGCGGGGAAGGTAGCATGAGGTAATCCTGACACGCGGTGAGAGGGGAACAAGACATGGGCGCGTACGAAACGGCGGAGAGGTGAGGTAAGAAGGCGCGCGTCTTGCGGGCGCGGGGTCAGAGATCGCGGTATCATCACGCCGTTTGAGCGCGGCTTGAGGTAGCGAGTCAAGGAGCGCGAGTAGTGATTATTTCGCTGCGAGTTGTTAGTATGAAAGAATGAATTATTGTCAAGACACGATCGTGACACGCTCATACTGCGGGGCCACCGTACGTTTTGTTCCTATGTGTCAGAAACGTGACAAGCTCATACTAATAATTTATTTTATTTCCATACTAAATTTGTGTCAGGACACGAATGTGACACGGCCATACTACGAGGCCGCCGTTCGATTTGTTCCTGCATGACACAACCGTGTCCAGCACATACTAATTAATCTAATTTTATCTCCATACTAAAATAGTATCAGGACACGAATGTGACACGGCCATACTACGAGGCCACCGTTCGATTTGTTCGAGCGTGTCACAACCGTGTCCAGCCCATACTAAAAATTAAATTCTATCTCCATACGAAATTTCGCTCTGTGACACGAACGTGTCACGGCCATACTACGAGGCAACCGAGCGTTTTGTTCCTGCGTGTCAAGAACGTGTCACGGCCATACTAAGAGGGCGCCGTTCGATTTGTTCCTGCGTGTCCGATTCGTGTCGAGTCCATACTAATGATTCAATTTAATCTCCATACTAAATTCGTGTCAGGACACGAATGTGACACGGCCATACTATGAGGTCGCTGGTCTATTTGTTCCTGCGTGTCTGGAATCTGGACATGACGGAGTTTATGGGAATTTGAAGTTTCGTGATCTCTGTGAAGATATCGCACAGGGTCTAAAATTATTTTAATAATTATTTATTAATGATTCAAACTAATACACTAAACATTTTATAAAGGGAAGAGTATATAAACAAAGTACCAGTTATTAAACAAAAACATAAAATAAAACAAAACAACGTTTCATTGAGTATGACGCCAACATTCAAATAAATATCCGTTGGAGCGTGCGCGCGGGGCGGAGAGAGGTATGAGGTAAACAAGACAAGGGGTGAGGTATTACCGAGCTGCGGGCGCGCGTGGGCCGCGGGGCGAGGCGGAGCGACCTGAGGTAATTTGTCAAGCGGTGCGGGAGGGGTTTTCGTTAAGCGGTGTTAGTATGAAGGAATGGTTTCGTGTCCTGACATGAATAAAACACGACGATGGTAAGGAGATTTCGATTGGTTTCTGCGTGTCCAGGTTCCGTACATGAATAGTATTATCAAACACGGAAGATGGTATCACGCATGTACAGGAATTAATATATAGACAATAAGAAAACTAACAACTTGGAACGTTAGCATTTTAAATGAAAATACTCGAAGAATATAGACGATATTAAACAAAAATATATAAATAAAACACTCCGTTATGGCGCTAAAAGTCGATTTATTAATAGAGCACATGTAATAACATCAATTAATTTATATAACAAAAGCAACAGTTCTCTGCATGCGGAGATGCACAATGGGTGCGGGGAAGTGGTGTTAAAACCCCCGAAGTAGAGGTAAATCGCATCGCTGACGAGCGAAACAGCTTTAGGTACCATGTGGAAGGTACGAAGAGGGTTTGTTTTCCCTCCAAAATCGAATTTATATCGTGTCACAAACGTGTCCAGTTCATACTAAAAACATAAAATTATCCTCCATACAAAATTACGAGTCCGGACAGAAACGTGACACGGCCATACTACGAGGCAGCCGATCGATTTGTTCCTGCGTGACACAAACGTGTCCAGCCCATACTAAAAATCGAAATTCAATCTCCATACAAAATCGCGCTCCGTGACACGAACGTGTCATGGCCATACTAGGAGGCCACCGTTCGATTTGTTCCTGCGTGTCAGGATTGTGACACGAGGAAAGATTATAAAAGGAGAGGGAGGGGAGCGTGGGGAGTTCAGTCTGTTTTGGGAGTCGAAGGAGACGGTCGTGCGTATTTAGCGAGAGCCCAGGTACGAAAGTTAGTACGGCTTCGCTCGCGTGAGTTTTCGAATAAGTTCGGGAAAGAAGTATCGCTCGGCTTCGCTCGCGTGTATTTTCGATTGGGTTTTCCTAGTGAATAATTTCACTCGGCTTCGCTCGCGTGTATTTTGATTGGGTTTTCTTAGTAAATGAATTTGGTAAAAAAACCCCGGTGATTGAAATTAGTTTAATTTCGTGAATATTAGTGTGGGAATTTCTGTAAAGCTTTCGGAGTTGCAAATGAAGGTTGAGCTGGATTTTGTAATTTTGGGGGTGATATAGGGGTTTTCAACTAGTTTTACGGAAAATATTTTGGATGTTCTTTTTGAGCCTTTTGAGTTCTGGATGAAGGTCGAGCTGGATTCTGGAATCTTGACTGGTGATGGAAGGACTTCCAAAGAACTTTTACAATGACACTATGTCCGAACTGGCCTACCATGAGGACTGGTACATTGGGAAGGTTTTCTTAGTTCATAAATGATTTTGTAAAAACCGGTGAATAAAGTTTGTTTGTTTCGTAAATTTTAGTGTGGGAATTTCTGTAAAGCTTTCGGAGTTGCAAATGAAGGTTGAGCTGGATTTTGTAATTTTGGGGGTGATATAGGGGTTTTCAACTAGTTTTACGGAAAATATTTTGGATGTTCTTTTTGAGCCTTTTGAGTTCTGGATGAAGGTCGAGCTGGATTCTGGAATCTTGACTGGTGATGGAAGGACTTCCAAAGAACTTTTACAATGACACTATGTCCGAACTGGCCTACCATGAGGACAGGTACATTGGGAAGGTTTTATTTTATATTAAAATATAATGGACTGTGACCTGATCATAAATTTCACGTACATAAAGGAAGTCAGTGAATAGAGTTTGTTAGATTCGTGAATTTTAGTGTGGGAATTTCTGTAAAGCTTTCGGAGTTGCAAATGAAGGTTGAGCTGGATTTTGTAATTTTGGGGGTGATATAGGAATTTTCAACTAGGTTGCGAATTATATTTTGGATGTTCTTTTTGAGCCTTTTGAGTTCTGGATGAAGGTTGAGCTGGATTCTGGAATCTTGACTGGTGATGGAAGGATTTCCAAAGAACTTTTACAATGACACTATGTCCGAACTGGCCTGCCATGAGGACTAGTACATTGGGAAGGTATTTTAAAATATAGAGAAGATTAAAAGAAACAAAACCCGATCTTTAAATTCGTAAATCATACGTATATAAGAGTGTTTGAACCACGCGTAATAATTAAAAAATATGTCGAATTTAAATATGTAAAATCAGTGGTTTTACCGTATTTTGATATAAAAGTATATTTTTATTAAGTGTTAACTTCGCGATTAGATTCAGTGGCGGGTGTTGTGGTTTCGTTTGAATTTATTGTTTTACGCTATTCTATTTGAAATGGTGTTTTATTTAAGGTGATTTTAGTGAATCGTGTCAGACCGGTTAGGATAGTGGAATTCAAAGGTAAATTTTGTAATATATATGCATATGCAACATACTGGCTAGTTACGTTTTAGGACGTAGGGAGATTGCGTAAATCAGGTTTAAATATACCTGTATAGGTTATGTAGATTATGACCAGCACACCATTTTAATAAACCCTTAAGAAAATATTCCTAATTGATTTCGGTGAAAGGTGGACCCCTGACCGCATCATTTGGAATAAAACAATTTCTGTAGGTATATCAATAGATAGCCACAGAAATATAAACCATAACATATACACTATACACTCACAATTAAAAGCATACACTTATGCCTTTAGGGAGGACAAAAGAATATCTTTTGAACTCCAACATAACACTACGAGATTAAATTGGTAAATCTGTCTGAAGATGTATATTTTGTACAGATCAGAAAACGGGGACTCCTAGGGACAAATAATAAATTTGTAGCTTAAGTACAAATTTATCTGCGTTGGGAGTCACGGGGACTGGCGATGGATAAATATCGTATGGACCGAGGGTCCATACGAATTTAGTGGGGCCAGTTCCACAAACCCCTTCAAAAGGGGTCAATAAAAGTTTGTATTGTTGAAGTTCTAAAATTTAGAAGAAAATATAAAATAATAGATTTCATCTATTGAACAGCACAACAAAATTAAGCTATCAATTAATACATTGATCATAATTTAATAATAACAATAACACAAACATCAGAACACTTTCATTTTGAATTTTGGCGGGTCTCACAAGCTCGCAAGCGAGGTACGTGAGCGCGCTGTCGAAGCGTGCACATAGAACACAGAGGGAAACCAGAAGGGTTTAATGACTATAGATGAATGAGCAATTAGTTTGGTAAGTGCTTTAATGTTGATATTAGAATTTAATAGAATAGATTTAGGAAATGAGAGTTAGTACTCTGAGTTATTACGGTACACAACGGCTTCCTGAAAAGGAAGTAATAATTGGGTCCATTTTACAGGAATTATGTGTACGAATTAGCGACACTGTTTCTGACAAACCTAGAGATCACTTGAAAGTTATACGCTGGCCATATTTCGATTCTTTATATTCTAGTTGTTCTAGAGCTAAAGAGTTGATTTTTGATAATTCTGCCTTTAATATCTAGGGAAAAACAATAGGTATAGGGTAGAGATTATTACAGTAGTGCGCGTGACCAGCATATAAAAAAAATTATGTAAAAATAAGTTCTTTTTTTAGTTATAGTAGTGTTATCATAAATCCATGGAATTCAAAGGTCCAGGTACGAAAGTTATCGCGGGTGTGCCCGTGACCATGGTTTAGGAAAGTTTAAAATGTGTAGATATATATATATAAACGTTTTGTAATGGTCTGACACGAGAAATCTTATTATTTTGTGCCAAAACGTAATTTGCGAGCGAATTGTATGGTTACGATTCGTAATGTAAGTCTAGGCGTGCCCAGTCTACTGCCAGTAAACATCGGAGCAGTTTCCAGCAGATGACATCTAACTATGGTTTGGTCCATAGCAACAATGTGAGTTATTCCATTATCCGGCGAGATACAAAATAAGTGTTTCTTTTCAGAGGGAAAATGTTGTACGTAATTGTGAAATGAATTACATGACCTACGCAATTACATCGTCATAAGTATGTTATTAGCCATTTATTATAAAAAGAAATTTTAATGTCACTTGCATAATGATTATTTGTTCTATGGAAAAGTGGAACTGGAGAATTATTGATTGATGAGCGCTTGGCCAAGGCCACAGAATACTTGCGGGCGCAGGGCTACCAAATTTTTGAAAGACTAGTGTGGACTGGTTTTAAAGATGAAGCATGTTTGGGTGCATTGTGTGTTTAGAGAAATTCGTGCTAAAGGGTTTGGGAAGTTTAATCTGACTTATTTAATTATATTGTTCAAAAAAAAAAAAAAAGGGGAAATAGGAAATAATAATAATATGTGGTGCACGGAGTCGTATTATACAGATGTTGTTTATGTATGTGTCACATTATGCATTGAATTGTTTTGGAATAAAACAAACAGATACCAAAGTCCCTGTAGAGCAGCGCCGGTTGCTCTATTTGCCTGGTTTGTCGGAGGGGGAAGCGTGTGTTGTGTGTATGTATGTATGATTTCTATTACTTTGTTATTATGTGGAAATTGCAATCACGAAATTTGAAGTGAGAAGGTGGAATATTTTTGGCAACCCTACACAAGTTTGTAAATTTCGTGTTGATTAGGCCCATGAGGAGAGAACCATGGTCAAGAAAGATTGATTTATGGGTGCACGTGTTGTACTGTTTGTGTTTGATCATTAGTTTCGTTTGGCATAAGTGTACGAATGATTCTTATCTCTTTCCCACTAGTATAAAGTGTATGCAATGCAAGTAAGAGTTAGAACGAGACAGTAGACTAGAGCGCTATTTTAGACTTGCTCTTCTAGTGGGGTGTGAATGAGAGAGAGAGAGATACAATTGATATACGAGACTAACAAAAGTTGAAGAATTCAACCACGTGGCGATGCAGGTGTTCAATTTAGACAAAAAAAAAATGGAGAAGCGCGTGGTTTAGCTCAGATTGCTAATACAAAGATGTTTGTCTGGTTTGTGTATTTTGGTAAAAGAGTGAATGAATATTGGTATATATATAATTGTCAGAGGCAATGAAATAGCAGTGCCGAGAAAGAAAAAAATTTTTTTTTCATGTTTAGGTAAACGAAATGAATAGTGAATGATGAGTAGGTAAATGCATGTTAGATTTTACTGTTAATTTTTGGGGTAATTTGTGTATTTTTAAATGTGTGCATAATAAACTGTGCGAGTATCATACCACAGTGGATGTTTGTATATGAAATGGTTTTATTTGATTGAGAATAAATCAATACATATTGATTTATTACTTCGTGACTTTATGTGTTGCTGTGCTATAAGACGACGGACTAGCCACCTCTCGTTTTGTCATGACTTACTCGAATGTTGTACAGACGGATGCGTTTTGTACTGTCGCGCGTAGTTACTGGAAAAAGTGTCGCAACTGTACTTGCGACGTGCTACACCTCAGGGGTGAGTAGCTGTGACAACGTGTCTTTCGTTTTGTTGAAGATAAAGATTACATGTTTATCCAGTATGAATGTTTGTGTACGGTTTGACTGGATGGATTGTCAACGCACGTTGACTAGACCGTTTTGATCATTTTTGTGACGCAGGGACATACGCTCATTGGACGGATTGTTGCTATTTTAACATGATTCTAGTATACTAAGCGGAGACTCTGTTGAGTTGATGACCGAGCAGGGCGTAGCTCGCGCGCGCGTCTTGCGGGCGCGGAGACAGAGTTCGCAACACCATCACGCCGTTGGAGGTGCGGCGTGGTTGGCGAAGTAATTGAGGAATGGGAAGGCCATTAGCGATGTTAACAGTAGTACGGTTCTTCTGTTGTGTCAAGTATCTCGTCGGGAAAACAATGCGCAGAAAATACAATTTATTTTGTCATGCACTAAGTCTTGAGATGTGTATGGGTTGAGTGATCGGCGTTGTGCCTCGGTTAATATAGTATTAAGCGGCATAGCATAGAATATTACAAGTTGTAGGATGCAGGTTGGTGCACAAAAAGCGAATGAGGAAATCGTTTTGCGGAGCCTACGCTGTCTGCTTGTATGTCTGCCTGTTCTACTAAAGTTGAAATTTGTTTCAGGGTAAATGTAGAGTTCTGTGGAATGGTTGTGTCTGTCCGTTCTACTAGAATTGACAGTTAATTCGGAAGGAATGAGGAGTTCTGTAATAAGCGTATGTAGATTTTGTTTCTGTCAGTACTCCTGGAGTGCAATTGAGGGTTTTATTGTTGTGCTGTGTCATTGTAAAGCATTGGGATGCTATGAGTTCGTTTTACGTCCGGTTCTATAGTGCCACTTAAACATTAATAATATGAACATGCCGGCTACAGCGTCAGAAACTTGCAGTTTCATAAGAACAAATGAGAGGCCGGACGGTTACAATTTGGAATTGTCGCCAGGCGAGGCGAATTTGTTGGGGCGCATCGGGAGATTTTTTTACTGATGAATTAAAAAACTTTTATCAAGTAATATGTTAAGAAGAGAGTATAGTTTTACGATAATATATAGGAGTGATTGTGAGTGAGGCGGAACTTTGCGGATGACGAATCGCGCTTTGTAGGGAAAGAAAAAAAAAAAACGAACTTGCGATGTTTTGCTTCTTGCGAATTTGTTGGGGCGCATCGGGAGATTTTTTTACTGAAGAATTAAAATTTTATCAAGTAATATGTTGTGAAGAGAGAGTAGTTTTATGCTAGTAGAAAGGGGTGACTGTGCGTGAGGCGAAACTCTGCGGATGGCGAGTGACGGACTGGCCACTTCTCACCTTGGCACGGTTATACTGTTAGGTAGTGCGGGAAAAGGACCCTGTATCTTGTTGCAATGTGAAGGTTGACTTGCCTGGATGCAGCATGTTGGTATGTGTGGGAGATAGGTTTTATGGATGCCATGTCGGAGTGTTGGTTATCTGTGGAATTGAATATACGTTAGTGTGGTCAGCAGTATAACGCTGTTTATTTCACTGCTTGAGATGTGGGTTGGAATAAAATATATATATCAGTTTGTGATTGTATGTATTTGTCAAGCAGTAATGTATATAATTGGCTGTAGAGCAGAAGTTTGATATTAGATGTAACGTTTCAGCTAATTAGAACATTATAATTGTGCCAATTAATATAGATAATGGAAGGGACTACAGTTTTACAACGATTCAGAAAGATGAAGTTAAAAGTGTTTGTTGAAAATCAAGCAAGAAGGCTATTAAGCGCCTAGTCCGAGGCGACACGCAATAGAATTACTAGTTGATGGTTTGTTGCGGTGTGTTGTCGAAGGCGTATTTCACTATCAAACAGTGTAGATCCATTTTATCAACTTAGTTATGAATTGGAAATGTTGGATGGTATGTATTTGAGGAAGTATGTTTGAGCTAATGTAGGTATATGGATTCCGTGTTAACTGAAGTCATATATTTTGTGTATGGGAACGAAGCATAAATATTTGTCTAGTTGTATGAGTTTGTTCATTTTATAAAAGCGAGTACATGGATATATTAGTATTTATGTATTCTTACAACGTGATTGGGAGTTAGAAGATAAGATAGTCGTATCTTGTCTCACTAACATTATTGGGGAAATTGAATGGATGTGATGACGGTCTAATAGAAAACGTATGCATTAACTTTTCTATGTAGAAATTCAATTCTGAAGATGTGTATTATTGGATTCCATTAATTATCTTATGTCAACGTATTGACTGGAAGTGGAGGTTTTCCTATATTAAGTATCCTGTCTGCGGATGTCGGAGCAAGACACTGTTGTCCAGAAAAAATTTTTTGCCTGACGTACTCAGCCCATTGCCACTGGAGGTGGACAGTAGATGTTGCCTGTTTTATGGGTCGGTTGTATGTGAGCTGTTTGCTTGTGAAAATTACGTGAATGAAGGGGTGGGTCTAAGAGTTGCCGGAAATAATACATTGGTGCCACCATTTTGAATAGAGGATTGATGCGGCTGTATGGTTGATTCGAGTTTGGTTCAGTTCAGTGTGGCCAGCATTAACGGGGTAGGTAGGCATTCGTGTGAAACCTGTTCCGCCAAATTATTAGAGCAGATAGCTTAGATATTATAAGTAGATTATTAATTTAATTTAAATACGATTTAGATTTTGAAAAGAATGAAGTGAGGTCGTATATTGGCCGGTCATTCATTATATTCACACAAGATGCAAAACCGTGGCGGCATTTCAGTTCTAGGCTTTCTGAGAATCAATATGCGATTGGATAATCATTTAAATGTGGATGTTATAGAAAAGCTTTATAGAAAATCCATATTCCAAACTGATCTTCTTATGTGGAAATCTGTAAAATGATAAAACTAGTATGAAATGCCCGGATATTTAATTCCACATTTTATCTTGAAAATCATTTAAAAATGGATAATTCCATATAAATGATAACGTTGCTGTGGTTGTGTATTAACTGACTCAGGGCGCCCGGTTCAAAAATATTTGAAGGAATATGGATCTTATCGCGAACAATAAGAACCATTGCTAGTGTTTGTTTTGCTTTCACAGCGTAAGGGGACCAGACTTGCGTACTAAAACAAATAAGTACCAACCTTACGGAGTGAATTTCGGAGTAAATCCGAAAAGGAGAAAAAAAAGGGGAAAGAAAATAAGTCGAATGGAGAAAGATTTGGTAGGGTACTCAAATACTCAAGAACCCGGGAAAATGGGAAAAAGAAGGGAAAAGGGAAACAATTTAAAATTAGGAAATAAACATACCCACAGTTCACAATGTTCACATCATAGTGACATCTGAAAGGAAGTGGTTAAGAGGCAGGGAGGGAGTGAGGGGTTATGAAAAATGCTTAATGATTTTGCAGAAGCAAATTATACTTATACAATACTAGTATTATGTTTGGAAGTGAGTTTTGCGAAACATGGAGTATTCTATTTACTTGCCATCTATTGGTGTATTAGTGAAGTTTTGACATTACAACGTAGAAAATTTTGTTGGGCATTGTTATACATAGTGAGATAGGTGTCGCTGGAACAAAATAATTATATTTAAAATTCAAATTAAACTTTTCCTCCCTTTTACAAAAGTAAACATCAGGGCCCCTGCCGTGCTGGTTTCGCTCGCACGACGAGTTCGGGTTGCGTTCGACTCGATCGATCGCACGAAGCAAATTATTTTGGTACCGGCGTACGGGTGAGTGCGCATGCGAATGTTGTACAGGTGACGAAATTATCGAGCGAGTGTCGATCCACCAATCTTGCCACTATTAAATTTTACTAAATGTATTATGCTACCTAGAATGCAAAGCGCTCATTTTGTCAGGTATCAAACGGTCAATATAGTATGTATACTATTTGTCAGAATCTTTATGTTAATTAAAAGAGGAAAAAGAGTATTGACTAAATTGAAAACGCGTATAAATTGAACACCTCGATATTTAAGAGTAGCTATTTAGTATTGGTAAAAATTACATCGTGGTAACACACGTGATGTTGGTTGTCGGTCGGTCAGCCAGTTGTGTGAGTGATGATGACAATCATTTTGAATCTCTTCCCCTCAACCCTCCGCCTTTCCTCCAGCCATATTACCTAGCCACAAAAATACCCCGATAACGGTACTAACGAGGTGAGACCGCGGTGAAGTGCGGAGGAAAGCGCATTTATTCGAGGAGAGGAGGTGCCTAGCCTATAATGCCTATATAGAAATTCCGACGGGTAATACATAGCTGTAGATACCTAACTATCTAAAAATAAATAACTCCTGTATGTACCTATCTATTATTATCATACTTGGTTATACACTATAGCTCCACTACCGGTCACCTATAATTTAGTTACATAGGTAGGTACATACTTAGATAGGCACTGTCAAATTGATATGAGTCGTGTACTTAGAACACAAGACTTTATTTAGCATTAACAACGGTACCGTGCATGTGAGCCGGTCGGTATTAATGATAGTGGCCCCGCTGCGTTTCTCCCCGTGCGTGTAGAGGAGGAGGCGGCTGGGGTGCGGGGAACATGATGCCGTGCTGAGGGGCGGCGGGCTGGCCCCTGTCGCATTGTCGTGGTCCTTCCGCCGAGTCGTGCGGAGGGGTGGGTCTTCGTGCTTGCTTGCTGCTTGAAGTGGTTGGGTGTGTGTGGCGCGGCACCGGTTGCTCTGCTTGCCCCGGTTGTCGGGTTGATGGTCGGAATGTGGCGTGTGGTATGTGTGGTATGTGTGGTGTGTTGTGTGTGTGTGTGTGTGCCTAGGTACAGACTTTATTCTTATTTTATTTTAGTGATAGGTACATAAGTACCTACTTGTATTTTATCTATAATATTTGAGTGAATACTTAATGAATGAAGGAATGAACAACTTGTAGATAGAATAATACATGTTTAAATACCTCTACACTAGATTCAAAGAAGGGAATCATTAATTTGGCATGTGATCAACCTTGAGATTTTCTAAACTGTCGCAGGGGATGATCAAAATCAATCAAGTGTTTGAGTGAGCGTATACGTCAAGATGACTCGAAGTCCGAGTTCACATTTCGTGCAACTTTGCCAATGACTGTCAAAATGTGGTGGAACGACGTACGAGTTCGAGTAGACCACGAGACCGTTTCGTGCACTCACTCACTTGTACATTTGACAGATACGACGGTGCCATTTATACCTACTCGTTCACTTTGCTCGAGCTCGTCGATCGAGTGGAATTACCACGGTCGGGCTGCTGAGTGTATAGCCTATTAAATGATAATGTTAAAAGTATGAGAGTTACATTAATCCGAATTAGTTTAAATTTATATTATTTATTTAAGGTTTACCATAACTAAAGATCTTGAACTTGCTCATTGATGAGTATTTTGAAAGGTAAAGTGACAGCGTAAAGTTTCGGCACGAATGTGTTTATATATTTTGTAAGGGGTCTTATATAAATACCTTGGTTCGTATTAGTCGGCAGCGGCCTGTGTCAGACTGCTGCTGGACGTGGGCATTTCCAGGGGTTTCCCACCTCGCTCGGTGTTTCACTTTAATTTTATTCTGCTCTTGCCTACCTATGGGGTTATAGGTGCACTTAACTGAAGGAGGAGCGTTCCATTTTATGCTTAGGCGTGGTCGACGATCGGGCATCTGTCTGCTACAGAGTATCGGATAAACGACGAATGTGCTCGGACACTGCATATGATTGCGCAACATTTGTTGGAATGAAATTATGGATATTTATTTATATCTGTATGTGTAAGATTGTTTGGATAACTTTTGTTGTAATTGGGCGTTGCCAATGGACGAGCATACTAGAGAAGTAATGGGTATGCATTCTGAGTGAACGGTTCCGGACGAATGAATGTGTGAGGGGATGATCAGTGCCTGAAACTTTTGAAGTTCGTTACTTCCAGGAATTCATAACGGAAAGTGTGAATTGGTAAAAGTTTGAATCGAGGTTAAATGATAATTTCTCACAGAATAGTTTGTGAAGTGGAATTGTAAGGGGTATTACGGGGTTTGAGTGATTTAGGGGATTAGGCATTGGATGGGTACTTGCTGAAAAAAAAAAACGGAGGTAGATTTTAAAAAAAAAAAAAAGAGGGAAATTTTAAGAGTTAGTTGTGCAATTAGACCGGTTAATTGCATCGGTTGCGGAGTCCGTCTATTCATACAGGGTGTTTTCCGTTCATACTGGGTGTCCATTCATACAGGGGGTTTTCCATTCATACAGGGGGTTTTCTATTCATACAGGGTGTTTTCCGTTCATACTGGGTGTCCATTCATACAGGGGGTTTTCCATTCATACAGGGGGTTTTCTATTCATACAGGGTGTTTTCCGTTCATACTGGTGTCCATTCATACAGGGGGTTTTCTATTCATACAGGGTGTTTTCTATTCATACAGGATGTTTTCCATACATACAGGGTGTTTTCCGTTCATACTGGGTGTCATCCATTCATACAGGGTGTTTACCTTTCATACAGGTTTTGGGTTAATTCACGTGCGTCCCAGCGTGAATTCCTTATAAAAAGGGGGGTCACTTAACATTCTCTGTTAGGGTTTTAGGTTAATTCACGAGCGTCCCAGCGTGAATTCCTTATAAAAAGGGGGGTCACTTAACGTTCTCTGTTAGGGTTTTAGGTTAATTCACGTGCGTCCCAGCGTGAATTCCTTATAAAAAAGGGGGGTCACTTAACGTTCTCTGTTAGGGTTTTAGGTTAATTCACGTGCGTCCCAGCGTGAATTCCTTATAAAAAGGGGGGTCACTTAACATTCTCTGTTAGGGTTTTAGGTTAATTCTTGTGCGTCCCAGCTAGAATTCCTTTATTATAATATGAGGACATTAACATGTTCGATAGGGTTTAAAATTAAATCTCGCTAGTTCTGGCGTGATGCATCTGTGATAAAAATTACAATAAAGAACACAAGTACACATTGTTAATATAAGTTTAATTTTAAGGAGATTGATTTTTGTTGTATTTTATGTAATTTAACAGTTTGTAAACAGGTTTAATTTCATAGAAGAAGATTAATAAAATAAATTTTGTTGCATTTTATGTAATTTAACAGGTTGTAAACAGGTTTAATTTTATAGAAGAAAGTTAATAAAACGATTTTTGTTGCATTTCATGTAATTCAACAGGTTGTAACAGGTTTAATTTTATTTAAGAAGATTGAAAATATGATTTTGTTGCATTTTATGTAATTTAACAGGTTGTAAACAGGTTTAATTTTATAGAAGAAAGTTAATAAAACGATTTTTGTTGCATTTCATGTAATTCAACAGGTTGTAACAGGTTTAATTTTATTTAAGAAGATTGAAAATATGATTTTGATACATTTTATGTAATTTAACAGTATGTAAACATGTTTAATTTTATAGAAGAAGACTAATAAAATGATTTAATAATAAAAAAAAAAAAAAAAAATTTTTTTTTTCTTTAAAAAAAAAAAAAAAAGAAAACAATCCTTCTAAGCATTTACAAACAGGTTAGTAAATATTTATAAAAAAAAAAAAAAAAAATTTTTGTAAAATATATAAAATATTGACATTTTGTGTTATTTTACAGGTTACAAGAAAACCTACAAAGGAAAAGGATTGTGATAAAATAGGAACCAGAGAAAATTTATCTAATGGAATAACTTTGTAAAATAAAGTAAAATTAAAAAAAAAAAAAAAAAAAAAAAATGTAATTTTATTAAGCGCCTTGTCAAAATTGATTATGTGAAACAACCTACTGTTACGCATAATCGTTACACTATACAAAACCTTCTTCAATTTCTATTATCACGTTATCTATCGGTGACTTTTATCATGTTAAGGATACTTTGTCGGTAGCGAGCGTATTGAATTGTTGATAGACGTAGTTGTGGGTTACATTCTCATAAATACTGTAAATAAACCACTAGAGTAGTGCTCATTAAATTATTGTTAAAATAAATAGATTCATACGGGTTAGAAAATTAAAATTAAATTTCACAGAGTAAGTAAAGTCATGCGGGCGAAGAAAAAAAAAAATAATAAATAAATATATTAATTAATTCTAAAATAAAAAGAAAAAAAATAATGAACTACTTGCATAGCCTAAGCCGGTGATGGTAAGGTGTGTTATGTGTTCTTCACGGACCAGTTCTGTCCTGCCGAACTGCTTACATAGCCTAAGCCAGGAGTGGTAAGGCGTGTATTGCATTGTAAACAGTGATGTACTGTATCGGTCCTTACGATAAATAATAATAATAATAATAATTCTCGTCTCCCGTCGCCGGCGAGAATACCGTCTTTTGTTTATGTCTGTTTGTATAAATTTTATATAGGTAATTTATTTTATAAATATATAAAATTAATATAAATAAAAAAAAAAAAAAAAAAAAAAAAAAAAAAAAAAAAAAAAAAAACGGGAAACAAATATGACAAAATAAATAAATAAAATGCTGTACAGTGAGGAGAGTTAGACTAAATTACTTCTAAATAAGAAGTAACAAAAATTTAAAATAGACTTGTTGACTTGAGTGGATGGTTTTGGATGTTTGTGTAAAATACGCGAGTAAACCTGCGGGTATTGTAGTGTCTGTACTCTGTAGTGAAATTTCCTTCTAATGAGAGCAGCGCTCTAACCTGAAGGGACCTTTACAAGGAATCAGGATACTTTGGCTTCGTTTGGTTTTCCCATACATTGCTTCGAAAATAATGTTAAATTAAATTCAGTGTGAAGAACACACAATTTGGGACTTAGAAAAGGTGAGGTGAAAATGCCTTAAGTGCAGAACTTTACATTTTACTGAGTCTGACTCACGCTGGGGAGGGATTATGACATCGTCTACTAAAGGCGTTCCGAACACAAAAAAATGGAGCGTTGGAAGTTCAGGATGACATTTTCTGGTCTATTTACAGTGAATGAGTGTAGTATTTGGTTTGAAATCATTAACCGGAGAAATGTTGGAGGAGTTAAAGTAGAATCGTTTACAAGCATACCGAGTCCGTCTATTCGTCAATAGGTGAGTTAGGATCCAAAATGATGCATGAGTCGATTTCGAAGTCTTTTGAAAATATGTATCCCGACTACTCTGCCTTTAATGGAAGCTTGTTGTGCTAGGATACATGCATAGCCTAAGCCGGAGGTGGTAAGGTGTGTTATGTGTTCTTCACGGACCAGTTCTGTCCTGCCGAACTGCTTGCATAGCCTAAGCCGGAGGTGGTAAGGTGTGTATTGCACTGTAAGCGGTGATGTTCTGTTTCGGCCCATACGGTAAAGGATGAGACTAGAGGTTCCTGCACTGTTGGGAAATCTGTTAGAGGCAGAATATAGGGATCTAAGGCTTTGAGGTGATAACTTTTGCCTAAATTCCTAGATTTATTAATAATAAACTAAATCAATTACACTAAAATATTTGTTTAATGTAGTATTGGCACGAGCTGCAAATGGAAGATAAGGGAAAGAGTGCAAACATGGTCTAAGCCGGAGGTGGTAAGGTTGTGGTATGCATTCTAAAAATCTTTTCTCTTTAAGCTAAGGGAGATAAATCCTAAGCTGGAGGGTAAGAACTTCCTAAAGCACGTGGACAGATGGTGTTGAAAAAAAAAAACACACAAATTAAAAATTATAGAAGAAGGGGGTCTCTGGAAGGGAACTTGAACCCTAACAGTGATAAATAATTATATATACAAACTTCTTGGAAGGGAACAATAAAACCCTAACAAAGAAGAAGTAATTTTCAAGATCATAATGTATATAGCTTCTTAACGAGATCAAGCGTCACGGAATGAGGTTCCGTTGACTTTGCTTCGTTACGAACCTCTATGCGGGCGACTGTGATGGAATCACACAAGGTAAAAAAGATAAATATATAGCCAATAGTAATTCAAAGCTAAATTATAGAACATTAAAACGTTTCATTAACAAAATAATTTATATTACAATTTAACTAATCACCTAATAAATTCAATCGTGACTGCACACTCCACTAAGAAATAAAATGGCGCGAACGGCCATTACAATACGACGCGCAATTAGACAAACAAGAAATATAATAACATCAGTTGGTTCGCATATAAAACACTATAGAGCGCCGAGGCGGGGAAGGTAGCATGAGGTAATCCTGACACGCGGTGAGAGGGGAACAAGACATGGGCGCGTACGAAACGGCGGAGAGGTGAGGTAAGAAGGCGCGCGTCTTGCGGGCGCGGGGTCAGAGATCGCGGTATCATCACGCCGTTTGAGCGCGGCTTGAGGTAGCGAGTCAAGGAGCGCGAGTAGTGATTATTTCGCTGCGAGTTGTTAGTATGAAAGAATGAATTATTGTCAAGACACGATCGTGACACGCTCATACTGCGGGGCCACCGTACGTTTTGTTCCTATGTGTCAGAAACGTGACAAGCTCATACTAATAATTTATTTTATTTCCATACTAAATTTGTGTCAGGACACGAATGTGACACGGCCATACTACGAGGCCGCCGTTCGATTTGTTCCTGCATGACACAACCGTGTCCAGCACATACTAATTAATCTAATTTTATCTCCATACTAAAATAGTATCAGGACACGAATGTGACACGGCCATACTACGAGGCCACCGTTCGATTTGTTCGAGCGTGTCACAACCGTGTCCAGCCCATACTAAAAATTAAATTCTATCTCCATACGAAATTTCGCTCTGTGACACGAACGTGTCACGGCCATACTACGAGGCAACCGAGCGTTTTGTTCCTGCGTGTCAAGAACGTGTCACGGCCATACTAAGAGGGCGCCGTTCGATTTGTTCCTGCGTGTCCGATTCGTGTCGAGTCCATACTAATGATTCAATTTAATCTCCATACTAAATTCGTGTCAGGACACGAATGTGACACGGCCATACTATGAGGTCGCTGGTCTATTTGTTCCTGCGTGTCTGGAATCTGGACATGACGGAGTTTATGGGAATTTGAAGTTTCGTGATCTCTGTGAAGATATCGCACAGGGTCTAAAATTATTTTAATAATTATTTATTAATGATTCAAACTAATACACTAAACATTTTATAAAGGGAAGAGTATATAAACAAAGTACCAGTTATTAAACAAAAACATAAAATAAAACAAAACAACGTTTCATTGAGTATGACGCCAACATTCAAATAAATATCCGTTGGAGCGTGCGCGCGGGGCGGAGAGAGGTATGAGGTAAACAAGACAAGGGGTGAGGTATTACCGAGCTGCGGGCGCGCGTGGGCCGCGGGGCGAGGCGGAGCGACCTGAGGTAATTTGTCAAGCGGTGCGGGAGGGGTTTTCGTTAAGCGGTGTTAGTATGAAGGAATGGTTTCGTGTCCTGACATGAATAAAACACGACGATGGTAAGGAGATTTCGATTGGTTTCTGCGTGTCCAGGTTCCGTACATGAATAGTATTATCAAACACGGAAGATGGTATCACGCATGTACAGGAATTAATATATAGACAATAAGAAAACTAACAACTTGGAACGTTAGCATTTTAAATGAAAATACTCGAAGAATATAGACGATATTAAACAAAAATATATAAATAAAACACTCCGTTATGGCGCTAAAAGTCGATTTATTAATAGAGCACATGTAATAACATCAATTAATTTATATAACAAAAGCAACAGTTCTCTGCATGCGGAGATGCACAATGGGTGCGGGGAAGTGGTGTTAAAACCCCCGAAGTAGAGGTAAATCGCATCGCTGACGAGCGAAACAGCTTTAGGTACCATGTGGAAGGTACGAAGAGGGTTTGTTTTCCCTCCAAAATCGAATTTATATCGTGTCACAAACGTGTCCAGTTCATACTAAAAACATAAAATTATCCTCCATACAAAATTACGAGTCCGGACAGAAACGTGACACGGCCATACTACGAGGCAGCCGATCGATTTGTTCCTGCGTGACACAAACGTGTCCAGCCCATACTAAAAATCGAAATTCAATCTCCATACAAAATCGCGCTCCGTGACACGAACGTGTCATGGCCATACTAGGAGGCCACCGTTCGATTTGTTCCTGCGTGTCAGGATTGTGACACGAGGAAAGATTATAAAAGGAGAGGGAGGGGAGCGTGGGGAGTTCAGTCTGTTTTGGGAGTCGAAGGAGACGGTCGTGCGTATTTAGCGAGAGCCCAGGTACGAAAGTTAGTACGGCTTCGCTCGCGTGAGTTTTCGAATAAGTTCGGGAAAGAAGTATCGCTCGGCTTCGCTCGCGTGTATTTTCGATTGGGTTTTCCTAGTGAATAATTTCACTCGGCTTCGCTCGCGTGTATTTTGATTGGGTTTTCTTAGTAAATGAATTTGGTAAAAAAACCCCGGTGATTGAAATTAGTTTAATTTCGTGAATATTAGTGTGGGAATTTCTGTAAAGCTTTCGGAGTTGCAAATGAAGGTTGAGCTGGATTTTGTAATTTTGGGGGTGATATAGGGGTTTTCAACTAGTTTTACGGAAAATATTTTGGATGTTCTTTTTGAGCCTTTTGAGTTCTGGATGAAGGTCGAGCTGGATTCTGGAATCTTGACTGGTGATGGAAGGACTTCCAAAGAACTTTTACAATGACACTATGTCCGAACTGGCCTACCATGAGGACTGGTACATTGGGAAGGTTTTCTTAGTTCATAAATGATTTTGTAAAAACCGGTGAATAAAGTTTGTTTGTTTCGTAAATTTTAGTGTGGGAATTTCTGTAAAGCTTTCGGAGTTGCAAATGAAGGTTGAGCTGGATTTTGTAATTTTGGGGGTGATATAGGGGTTTTCAACTAGTTTTACGGAAAATATTTTGGATGTTCTTTTTGAGCCTTTTGAGTTCTGGATGAAGGTCGAGCTGGATTCTGGAATCTTGACTGGTGATGGAAGGACTTCCAAAGAACTTTTACAATGACACTATGTCCGAACTGGCCTACCATGAGGACAGGTACATTGGGAAGGTTTTATTTTATATTAAAATATAATGGACTGTGACCTGATCATAAATTTCACGTACATAAAGGAAGTCAGTGAATAGAGTTTGTTAGATTCGTGAATTTTAGTGTGGGAATTTCTGTAAAGCTTTCGGAGTTGCAAATGAAGGTTGAGCTGGATTTTGTAATTTTGGGGGTGATATAGGAATTTTCAACTAGGTTGCGAATTATATTTTGGATGTTCTTTTTGAGCCTTTTGAGTTCTGGATGAAGGTTGAGCTGGATTCTGGAATCTTGACTGGTGATGGAAGGATTTCCAAAGAACTTTTACAATGACACTATGTCCGAACTGGCCTGCCATGAGGACTAGTACATTGGGAAGGTATTTTAAAATATAGAGAAGATTAAAAGAAACAAAACCCGATCTTTAAATTCGTAAATCATACGTATATAAGAGTGTTTGAACCACGCGTAATAATTAAAAAATATGTCGAATTTAAATATGTAAAATCAGTGGTTTTACCGTATTTTGATATAAAAGTATATTTTTATTAAGTGTTAACTTCGCGATTAGATTCAGTGGCGGGTGTTGTGGTTTCGTTTGAATTTATTGTTTTACGCTATTCTATTTGAAATGGTGTTTTATTTAAGGTGATTTTAGTGAATCGTGTCAGACCGGTTAGGATAGTGGAATTCAAAGGTAAATTTTGTAATATATATGCATATGCAACATACTGGCTAGTTACGTTTTAGGACGTAGGGAGATTGCGTAAATCAGGTTTAAATATACCTGTATAGGTTATGTAGATTATGACCAGCACACCATTTTAATAAACCCTTAAGAAAATATTCCTAATTGATTTCGGTGAAAGGTGGACCCCTGACCGCATCATTTGGAATAAAACAATTTCTGTAGGTATATCAATAGATAGCCACAGAAATATAAACCATAACATATACACTATACACTCACAATTAAAAGCATACACTTATGCCTTTAGGGAGGACAAAAGAATATCTTTTGAACTCCAACATAACACTACGAGATTAAATTGGTAAATCTGTCTGAAGATGTATATTTTGTACAGATCAGAAAACGGGGACTCCTAGGGACAAATAATAAATTTGTAGCTTAAGTACAAATTTATCTGCGTTGGGAGTCACGGGGACTGGCGATGGATAAATATCGTATGGACCGAGGGTCCATACGAATTTAGTGGGGCCAGTTCCACAAACCCCTTCAAAAGGGGTCAATAAAAGTTTGTATTGTTGAAGTTCTAAAATTTAGAAGAAAATATAAAATAATAGATTTCATCTATTGAACAGCACAACAAAATTAAGCTATCAATTAATACATTGATCATAATTTAATAATAACAATAACACAAACATCAGAACACTTTCATTTTGAATTTTGGCGGGTCTCACAAGCTCGCAAGCGAGGTACGTGAGCGCGCTGTCGAAGCGTGCACATAGAACACAGAGGGAAACCAGAAGGGTTTAATGACTATAGATGAATGAGCAATTAGTTTGGTAAGTGCTTTAATGTTGATATTAGAATTTAATAGAATAGATTTAGGAAATGAGAGTTAGTACTCTGAGTTATTACGGTACACAACGGCTTCCTGAAAAGGAAGTAATAATTGGGTCCATTTTACAGGAATTATGTGTACGAATTAGCGACACTGTTTCTGACAAACCTAGAGATCACTTGAAAGTTATACGCTGGCCATATTTCGATTCTTTATATTCTAGTTGTTCTAGAGCTAAAGAGTTGATTTTTGATAATTCTGCCTTTAATATCTAGGGAAAAACAATAGGTATAGGGTAGAGATTATTACATCTAGATAAATAATGCAACATTATAATGAATGGAGATTATGAGACATTAATAGTGTTTAAGTGACAGAGAAGAGATTAATAGTGTGAAGATCGCTCGTGATCGCCTATCATAAAATTCCTATATCTATGGATCTCGTTTAATTCGCCTGCGCAAATTCCTCATCCACATCTACATAACACCTTCTGCCTACCTACCTGAATATTTACTTATGCGTATTCTTTTGTCCACGACTTCACTCGCGTACATTTTGGTTATAACTGGGAAACACAATTTCGTCAGTTTTGCCTATGCAAAATTTCATTTCACAGTAGCACAGATGACAATAGCTTAACATATGCAGTAAGCTTTTCAAATATGATAAAAACAATTATACGCTTCTCCTACGTGAAATTTCAGGTCACACAGAGACGAATTTACTCAGGCTGCACAAACACTAGGCAACTCGTCTTCTGTTGAACATTAACTCGGAGTGAAATGAGGCCTGCGTACGTAGTTCTAAATAATATTTACCATCTTCCTTTGAGAATATTAATTTTCATATTATCAACAAACAACTAACAATATAAGGGCATATGTTTTACATAGACCTAAAATTTTAACAATTTATATCAAATTTAAATATGATCGCAATTTGTGTAAATTTTTGAAAATTACGAATTTCATGGCTATATAGGCTTTTATCAATCATCAATCAATCAATACTAATAATAAATCTGTAAGGGATGATCATGGAGTAAGTTACTTTGTTTTATGAGATACTGCGTTTGTAGACTCTATATATGATACTAAAACTAATTTGACGATTTTTAAAAATATTTTCTGTATGTATGTATGTGCCTCCATAACTCTTAAACCGATCATCCGAATTCGATGAAATAGTACAAGCACATTTAACTATACTTGATACAGGATAGGCTAAATAAAATTCAGTTCAGGTTACGCTAATATGTGTCTCTCTCTCATACAAACCGAATTGTTCCGCGCGCCGAAATAACGGTACGGTAGCGGGCTCACTTACTTTTTTTTTTTAAATACGAATTTTACGCGAGCGAAGCCGCGGGCAAAAGCTAGTAAATAAATAAATGTATCATGTAACTATCTACTGTAGGTAGTCACCAACAGTATACCTCGCCCGCCCGCCCCGCCTAGCAGCCTCGTCCCCGCCCGCCCGCCCGTCGCTGCTGTGACTAACCACAAAGCCTATCCGATTATAAGGAAACCAACCGCCCGCTCCCGCCTACCTAATACGGTCACGCAGCCAGCCTACACAGCAGTACATACAACGAGGATGTCCGCGAGCCTACTTGCAAACATGTCACTATAATATACACTATATGTCCCGAGGATGCAGGAATATTTTTATTTAATTTAAGTTGTTACATTTCTGTTTAATTTAATTTTTCTTTGTCTAATAAAGATTTTTCTTTAAAAAATATACACCTTCGTCTGTGTATCCGTTATTTTGAAATAAATGATCCTTTTATTTCTAAATGAAAAAGGGTTTAAAAAATCTCTGAATTTTAAAACAAAATTCCTGCGTATTTCCCTGGCGTTACGTATGACCAGTTAAACATTTTCCTATCAGGGTATAATGAAATATCGTTATGTTCTTGGCAATTCTAAAAATTCAACTCGAGTTGAACGCTCAGAAATATGGCAAACGGCTAGCAAAGTTACGGCTAGTGTAACTATTTGTTGTTGTATTTACTTCGGGCGGCAATTTCATTAAATATGTTATACATATGTATATACAAATATTAAATTTTTACAAGCAGTTATGTCAATGTAATAATATTATGTACATTCGTCAAATCTGTATTTGACAACTTTACTGTGATACAATAACTGATTATAGTTTTATATGAATGTACTTTAAGTTGATGTAATGAATTATAAAATCTGTTAGGTTAGATATAAATGTATTTTTTTGCATTCACATAATATTCATATTATTCATTGTAAAAACAAAATTGTAAAAATAAAAATTGGACGAATTCAAGCGTACTGGTTCAGAAATGTTTGTAAGGAAAACAGTTTCTTGCATTATAACGGAAAATATTGAAAGGTTTTGTATGTATTTTATTATATTATATACTCTATGTAGAAACATTTATAATAAAATTTGTATGTGTGCATCAGATACCGTACACATTGAGTCCTTCTACATTAGGGTGGCATACTAAAAATATTCCAATAATACTCACAACGCGTTCCTCCCTCTGCAGAGTACGACCCGGCGGAACTTCCTGCGGCGCACGAAGCCGACAGACCTGCCCCCCGCAGCCTCCGAGTCCAACGAGGCCACCACGGAGGCCTTCCCGGCAGAAACCACAACCAGGAAATTCAGGCTGCGCGGCAACTCCAAGTTCGACAAGAAGCGGACCACAGCCAAAGTCACCGATGACACCAAATCGAAGAGCACTCCGAATCCCGCCGACGGCGCCGCGAGTACCGCCGACGGTTCCAGGAATCCGTCTGAAGGCTCTCGCAAGCCCGCGGAAGGCTTTCGCGTGAAGAAACGGCCATCTCTGCTGGAGAGCGAGACTGCGTCTGCGCAGACGACCGGCGCGGTGCGGAGACCGACGCGAACTTACGTACGCAGGCGCTACGGCAGCGGCGGAGCGAACGGTGAGTTTTTGCATCAATTAGCTGGTGGAGGCGCTCATACCTTAATGTGCGGTCTGATAAGTGTTGCAATTGACCATAACATGAAAAGCCTCGTCTTAGGTAACTTCTTAAAATTATGAAATAACTTCAGTTTATCCTGATCCTGAATCCTTTAACCTGGGTGTCTTCAAGCGTCGTATTAACGGGCTAGACAGCCTAGCAACAGTCCGCAAATCTGCTGGCATGGCACCTAACTGAGCGTGGTTTCGCGAGGAGAGGTGATTTTGGCTCTGTCGGCTGCACCATTGGTCTCTCGGCACAGCCACCCATGCTGGTTTACATAAAAAAAAAGATTATCGATTAAATATTATTCAATTAATATTAATACGTTTTCTTTATGGAAACTGATACGGTTGTCTACATTACCTACCTAACAACATTCGTGATGTCAGCCCATAACACCGGGTGAACTAGGTGCCATGTCAGTGCTTCCCTTCATTTCATGTCGGCTACGGAGCGCGCCATTTCGTCGATATGGCACGCTCCAGACTAACGCAGAGGTGTAGTCCGACGGCGCCCACG
Source organism: Nematopogon swammerdamellus (assembly GCA_946902875.1). Classification (NCBI taxonomy): domain Eukaryota; kingdom Metazoa; phylum Arthropoda; class Insecta; order Lepidoptera; family Adelidae; genus Nematopogon; species Nematopogon swammerdamellus. Next base: position 22,994,376 of record OX336347.1, on the reverse strand, counting down.
GCATTCGGATATTTGCGGGGGCTGCGAATACCATGTCGGCCGGCTAGGTGCACCTTCACATTATGTTTGAAGGATCCCAGACTGTACATTAGAGGAAAGGATGCAGGTGGGAGCATGTTGACTGACAACCCTGTAAATAAAGGATTTACAGGATCGATTTGTCCTAAGTGGATATCGATAGATATTATGTACACAATGTACATATAAGGGCCAATTGCGCCAACACGAATTTAACGATATAAATCAGTTTAACTCGTTAAGCTAGTACCCGTTGACTGTGGGAACCGCGTTTAAATCCATAACTCGCTACTTAACTCTATATTCGTGTTGGCGCAATTGGGCCTAAGGCCCACTTGCACCAACACGAATTTAAGATATAAACCAGTTTAACTCGTTAAGCTAGCACCCGTTGACTGTGGGAACCGCGTTTAAATCCATAACTCGCTACTTAACTCTAAACTTGTGTTGGTGCAAGTGGGCCTAAGTGTTGTAAGTGGTATCACGGTACTCGCTAAGATTTAGCTATATTTCGGCGAGATCGTACGCTCGGATCGGCTCCGCAGTTTTGTTTTGATTATAACATTTATGGTGGCGCATCTAAATGCTCTCGCTCGCTCGAGCGAGACGGTGAAGATGACGAAGAGAAAGGATGAGAGGATGACGACTTGGTCGAATTGTTCGCTTATTTAGAACGCTTGTTTGAAAGTTAATAATAATAATACACTTTGTGCCACTTGATGCGTGGCAAGGGCGGACTTATTGCCTTACGCGATTTCCTCCAGTCAACCCGGTGGACAACTACATTTTTTCATGGAATCCGAACCATGGAGCAGTGGGTGAAGGGATGCGCGTAATTTTTTTTCAAATCAGAAAAACTCATTGTTACACGCAGGTTGGATTCGAATCTCGGACTTCTCGCAAAAGAAGCCAACGCCCAGACCACTCGGTCCCCCGCCGCCTTTATCTTTCACTTTGAAAATGGAAAATCCGCTGGCACATCATGTAAAGCCAGAGTCCCAGGTTCGATTTGTGTTTAGAGACGTATTTTGCTCTTTATTTTCGATATTGCTAAAATGATAAATACATTTTTTAGGGTTCCGTATACGTCGATATGGGACCCTATTACTAAGCCTACGCCGTGCCATGTCAGTGCTTCCCTTCGGTCGTTCCGGCTAGACTGAACTGGACGGAAAACTTGAACTATTTACATAGCTGTTTCAACCGACCTTTCATTTAGTGCGGTGGTAACAACCCGGGCGGGTTAAACCCTACCACATAATAAGGTAAGAAGGGATAAGGAACCTACAGTTCTACGTGGAATCTGAACCACGGTCAGCCTTCAACGGTCGAGCGGTCACCCATTCCAGTACTGACCGCGCCCAGGTGTGCCTATTATCACGACCGACAGTCGACCGATCGCACCACTGAGCTACTGAGGCTTGATTGGAACTTGTATACTTTGATTGTACACCTCGTTGTACAATTGATTTTAAATAGAAAATTCACCTATATGTCATTCAGAGTTCTTGCAGCACAACACCGATTACTCTGCTTACCCCGATTGTCGGGATTCGACGTGTATGATGATTGATGATAATATGTACGTCATTCTGAATAAATAACCTTTTAAAACCACAAGCAGTTTTAGAGTTCCGCTATCATTACCCACTCATCATAATGTCTTTCTGCAATGTCATCCAGTTTTGTTGCACAAACAGACGAATTAAAAACGCACAGCACCACACGCACTGGTTTCGTTCGCGGTAATGACCGCGTTGTTGGCTGCCGACATTGGCACGGTGGCAAGTTTAAGTCGCGCCGAGTCGGGGTCGCGGGTTCGACGCCTGCTCGCCGGCACGTCGCGCTCTAGTTGATTGCGATTTGATGCTATTTGAGAAATCGGCGGTGAGAGCGGCGGCGGCGGCCATGTGGCTTTTGTGATCGGCGAGAAGGCGATGTGAACGTTGCTATTGAAGAATGCTTTTGTTTACAGGCAGGCAAAATGAATGTACTTATTTAAAAGTAAAATTAGAAATTTAAAAAAACCCCGACTCTTAAAAAATAAAAAATAATTTCCGTCTACTTAATTTATTTTTTTATGGATCAATTATGGGTGGCTGAGTCGGAGGGGCCAAAGCGCATGCTCCGATAGTCATATTTTACGACATGCACGGGTAGAGATGCAGTGGGACTATTATTCTTAAGTGCCTGATCCACACGGTGTCAAGTGTGTGAAATGAAATTAACATTTTTGTGTTATTGCACAATATAAAAAGTGGGAGAAGGCGGACTTAAAAAGCCTAAAGTTCTACCAGTCATGGCATTGTGAGTAAGGTTTGGTACCCATCAGTACGAATTTAAATAAGATAAAAATTATTATATACTTATTATATATTTAACACCATAATAAATACATTCATTACATACATATTTATGGATTCTAGGTGTAAACATACATACACAGGGTGTTTCATGACTATAGGTCATACATAAAGCAAACCAGGAACTCCTGAGCCTATTTGGAGCAAAAAAGTTAGATGACATTTTGTTCTACGGTGAACTTTTTTTCCATACTAAACTAAAGAAATGTATTTATTTAGTTTAATATATTTATTTAGTTCAGTATCCCCTCAACTGAAACTGTCCGTTAACGGACAATTTTTCTATGCCGTCAACTGGAGCTGTCCGCTAACGGACAAAGAGTTTCGACTACACACAATTATTAAAATTGAACTATTGAATGCATTACATCTCGCTTTGACTTATTGGATTATGATAATGAAAGAATGAGAAAAAATAAAAAGTTTCACTCCTTCCTAGCTGACGCTCGGTAGATGCGTATTCTGTCGACAAATGTCACCGTTCAAATCAATGGGCAAATTTGTCAATATTTGTAGCTGTGATAATGAAAAATATTGTATTGTAGCCTCAGCATGTGTATTTTTAATTGGATATAGTGGAGTGCCTAATCCGAATATGATACAACTCAAATTTATGCACATATATTTATTTCATAATGAGATATGATTTTTTTTGCAAAAACGGGGATTTTTCTTATTCACTGCCTTTAACCTAGAATAAGTCATCTGAAATGAAGGTAGATGCACATTTAATAACTTAACAGCTATTTACATATATTTACACAAATAAAAAATAAATAAACGGTTCAGCCACTAAAGAATTTACATGTTTTACAATAAACAACGTTTCACGTACTCGTAATGGCGGCAATAACTCGTTTGTACAAAAGCCGTAAGTGCCGCCAAGACGTGCGCCGTGCGCGACGGTAATTAATTATATACGAAAAAATGTACAGTACTTTTAACCGACTTCAAAAAACCGGCCAAGTGTGAGTCGGACAAGCGCACCGAGATTTCCGCACCACAAAAAAAACATTGAAAAAAAACGCGTTTCTTGTATGAGAGCCCCCTTAATTTTTTACTTTTCTCTTTTTTATTATTTGTTGTTATATCCGCCATAATAACACATATTCTGTGAACATTTAAACGGGATATCTATTACGGTTCAAGAGATACAGCCCTCGGACAGACGGACGGACGAACGGACAGACAGACAGACGGCGGCGGCGTAGGCATAGTAATAGGCTTCCGTACGGGATACGTAATCCTAAAAAGGAGGGTTTTCAAGTCGACCCGTATGTATGTAATATCGTTGGAATTGTGGGAAACCGGCGTGTAAAATTTTATAAGTGTATGTATGTATGTTTGTATGTTTGTCCACGCAATTTTCCGAAACTATTAATCTGATTGTGACCATTCATTCATTTTTATTGGTTTACATTTACTTTAACTTTACTTTTATGTACCGTGTGGGGCCGGTACTTTAAAAGAATAGCCCCACTGCATCTCTCCCCGTGTATGTCGTAAAAGGCGACTAAGGGATATAATTCCCTTCTATATTACTAGGTGGTAGGGTTTAACCCGCCCGGGTTGGTACCACCGCACTGAATGAAAGGTCGGTCCAAACGGCTATGTAAATAGTTTGTGTTTTCCGTCCAGTTCAGTGTAGCCGGCACAACCGAAGGGAAGCACTGACGTGGCACCAAGTTCGCCCGGTGTTATGGGCTGACATCACGGATGTTGTAGGTGATGTAGCCAACCGTGTCAGTTTCCATAAAAAAAAAAAAAAAAAACTTAGGGAACAGTGCGAGTTTCATCAATATCGGTTCAGTAGTTTTCGAGGTATGGGCTGTTGGTGTGCCAAACGGGCGAATAATAAAATTCTATACCACTACAACCGATTTCTGTGATTCTTTTTTATGTGACATTACTAAAAAGAGTGAAATAAAAAACTGTTTAAAAAAAAACGTTGAACCGTACAAAAGTACTCCAGAAAATTCTTAGATGAAACCTTTTGTGCATTTTTACCACAGTTTGATTTCTGTGTTTTTTACCGCCTTCAACTCAATTATTTAATAATTTTTAGTTCTAAGTACTTGTTTTTTGAAGTCGGTTCAATGTTTTTTTAAACACTTTTCTTTATTATTTTGTCCAAGTCGAGCAAACGCGGCCGTACCATCCTTTTCTCGAAGCAAAATCAGGGTACCTTTTTTACGTTTACAACTACAGGGGATATAGAACTAATAAGATAGTGCCCCATGGCAGCTGTCGTCAGACGTCTTCTCTGCACTGCTCCAAACAGCATCTGCTTCCCCTCCGCACCGGAAGCCTCGATGTCCCCGTCTTGCTCGCTAGCCCGATCCCGTCCAGCTCTACGGCGCGTCCATTGGTTGGGTAGCTCATTTGGTTCGCTTGTTCAACGGTAGGTGGCGATGTGGTCGTCTGTCTCTTTTGAAAAGGTAGGTACCTATATAAATTTTTAAAAAAATTGATTGTTCCATGTCGCGGATTGATACCGCCGCACTGAATGATGGTCGGTCGAAGCGGCTACGAAAATAGTTCATTTTTTCCCTCCAGTTCAGTGTTGCCGGCACGATCAAAGAAAAATACTGCCATTGTACCTAGTACATCAAGGTGGAATATGCTGACTTGACGGTTTAATAGCCAACGCAACCGTGCCCCATAAAAATGTTTTTTTTTTTTTAGATGTTTTCCTTATTCTAGGTACACTGCCCTGCAGTGACTTAATATATATTACAGGGAAGTCAAAGTAATGCAGGAATTATTATAGTGAACTATAACACAATATGGTAACCTTTTCCGACAAGACCAGGTTTACGGTTTCAGATCAGATGTAAAATTAATTTTTCTTTTGTACTTGCTCTATCCAATTAGCAAAGCATTGTCTCATGTCGCACTCGCGTGTAGTAAATTTCGAGCGGCCGCGCCCGCCACGAGATGATGGAGCGACCACGAACTCCGACCCCGAGAGCAGGTACGGGATCGTTCACCTACTTCGGGCGGAGCATTAGTGTACATTTTTATCCGACCATGCGCTTTTTAAGACACAATTTTTGTTGTCATAATATTTCAAATTGAGGAAAGTTCTGTCCATCTTATACCGGGTGAATTAAGAATTGCGATATACTTTACTTTGAATGCTCAGCAGGTCGTTTTGAGTAAAAATAAAATTTATTACGTATTTTTCTCTGACTTTTATTTTTCATATGAAAGTCAAAAATACTTGAATTGCAATATTTGAAAATTTTCATACTTACAAAATAAAAAATCGAAACAATGAACATCTCCATAAGTAAGTATGCTCGAAACCGGTTTGTTTTAATGAAAACCCGCATAAGTGGTTGCGTCGAGCGATGGCCCCAAAGTTGCAGTCGTCAGAGTCAAATTCACCTCTCCTCGCGGAACCGCGCTCAGTGAGATGCCATGCTAGCAGATTTGCGGACTGTTGCTATTCTGTCTGTCTAGCTAGACTATTGATACGTTTGAAGTTAATAGGTTTAAGGATTCTTCACGGACACTTCAAAAACACTTCCACACCCTAGCGGTGCGACAAATGAGCGATTTTCAGAAACTATTTATTCTTAAAAGCCCAATATTATCAACAAAAGGATGCTGGCTAAGCCTCTATGCGATAGGTGTGGCGGAAATAAGACGGATGGCAGGGAATAAGGAATGATTCTTAAGAGCAGTGAAAGGTCCATGATACGTCTTCATACACCCGGTATAAGATGGACACAGCCTTCCACAGTTCTTACATTGCACTATCATTATTTTCTCTAAGGAAATGTTATAATATCGACACTCGTTTAACCGGTAAAGCGATGTCCATAACCGTCCGGTTGTGCCATTAGAGTTCCGCCCGGAATAGTTGTGTCGTCCGAGAGTGAAAGTGCAGTGCGGGCAGGTGAAGTCGTGCGTACATCGAGAGGAAGTGGATAAAATGGCGCCAGCTCCACAGATCGGGAATTAATGGCTAGATGCGCGATCTAAGATCAGCCTTATGAAGAGTCCCGCTTCAGATATCTGTTAAGGGCTTGTACCCATACTACGTGACCGATTTTACCAACTTTTTTACACCCCTCCCCCCCCCCCCCCCCCTTTGTGACCGACCGTGGTTAACAAATAAATATATTGTTCAATGTATCTGTAACTACGTGACGTGGCACTAACCCAAGCCCCCCCCCCCCCCCCCCCCCCCGCTTCCACCTAAATCGGTCACGTAGTATTTTTTTTCTTTCCCACTTTCCCAATTCTTCTGCTCCTATTTAAGCTGTTTGAATGGGTAGTATTTATATATGAAAATAAGAATAAATAGGTAAAGAGTAAAATTGTGAACGTACAAATGAAAATAACTTTGAAACACCTGCTGTTTCGCTGCATTATACGGAGAGTTACCGCTTATGGCAGATGATGTCGACATCTTGCGCGCTCTCATTGACTGTAGGTAGATGTCGACGCGTGAGCGCCGATTTGGCGAGTAGCACTGCCTACATTGCTGTAAGTCGATTGATAGGAATTTTGGCGACGCCTTGTTTCTTGTACGTCACACACAGTGCTCTCGGTGGCACATCCAGCCATTCCTTCTCTCATCTGTGGCCGGTACGGTGCCATGCCGGGCGAGGCGGAGTTGTCGCTTTCATTGCTCGATACGAAGATAATTGGAAGTTGCCGCCAGCAGACAATACAATTTAGAAAGAAAGCAACAAATATTGCTTTCAATGAAGTGAAAATTGTGTTATTTGTGCGAACGTGACTGTTGCAATTATTTTTATAACGCTTTCATTTTTAGGGTTCCGTATCCATGCGAGACCCTATTACGTCTAAGCCGTCTGTTCGTCCGTCCGTCCATCCTACCTTTAAAGGGCTGTATCGCTTGAACCGTAATAGTTATCCGGTTGGTATTTTCACAGATATGGGTTATTATGGCGAATATCCTAACAAATAATTAGACAATTAAAAAAATTAAGGGGTCTCCATACAAGAAGCGTGCTTTTTTATTTATTTTTGCTCTATCGTAAAAACGGTTACACATACAAGAGTCAAACTTTTTTTATTTTTTTATTGATAGCGCGACATATGGCGCCGAGCCACCCATAAGGTGTCTAACGACGCCCATGGACATTCGGTCGTGCGCGGGGGTTGCGAATGCCATGCCGGCCTGACAGGTGCCCATTCACGCCCCCTCTTGAAGGGCCCGAGACTGTACTTGGGGGGGAAATATATGGGCAGGGAGAGCGTTCCAGAGTTTACCCGTTCTGTAGAGGAAAGATCTGCAGAATCGATTTGTACGTATCCGTAAGTAAGTCCAGTAAGGTAAGTCCAGCGTGTATAGGGATGCAATCCCTGCCCAGTGCGCGTGGTGCGGAGGTGGAAAGGGGACGGCGGGATCGCATTAAACAGCTCCTCCGAGCTGATTTGATTTGATTTGATTATAATGTAAACAAGTACGGAACCCTCGGTGCGCGAGTCTGACTCGCACTTGGTTTTTTTATAAGTATGAAGGGCTCGGAAGTGCCTTATTGATATCTGAATCTGAATCGGAATCTGAACTAGGTACCTACTTACGCAATATGACTTTATATACTCTTTTAACAATATAGTTTTATTGTGTTAAAGTGTGTTTTATTGTGTGTGTGTCCCATCATCACCGAACTAAAAAAAATAGGAAAAATATTATACCTACGATTATACTGTGGTACTTTAGCCGTCACTTTATGTAGAGTAAGCAATTTAAAAGAGATATATATTTAGCTAAGTGGGCAAGTTCTTACATAAGCTGTTCCTTTCAAAGAATTTTGTCTATGTATTTTCCTGCACATTTTTTTTGTTCATTTTTGCTGAATAATTAAATAGTTTGTCTTATCAAAGTGCTACGAGTACGTTGATGTATATGTTATTAGGGACTAAATGTAGTTCATACAAATACATTAAAATAAGTAAACTATAGGTATAATTTTAAAATATCAAACTCTCCTCGTTTGAAGTTTTTCTTCAACGGATTATTGAAACGCATATTTCAACGCACATGTAGAAAACGGCGCGAAACAATATAATAATGTCATAACTAATCTCTATTTGTCAATAAATTCTCACCTTCAAGAAATGGGAGCGGCCGTGGGAATGTGGTTTCTGTGCCACTTAATAATAAGCGCCATTGTTGGTTGCGTGCTCTCTCTCTCACACGAAGTGTGTTTCGTTTCGAAACACACTTCGGAGTTATTGACTTCTAGAACTTTTTACAAATTATTCTGCAGAAATGTTTGCAGAAGAAGCTTGGTGATTGGAGGAAGATATGATGAAGGATGTCCGGTGACTGATTGCAATCTTTAAAATAAAACAAAAACTACAACTCCTGCACAAAATATGTTTTGTCAGTCAGTCAGTCAGCGTGTAAGCGTTCACTGCTGGACATACGCCTCTCCAATGTTCCTCCAGTCCTCCCGGCTTTCAGCGGTACGGAACCACTGCTTTCCGCCGACGTACTTGGTGTCGTCGTCCCACCTGGCGGGTGGTCTTCCCACAGTTTTCTGTCGGCCGCCAGTGTAGGACACGGTTACTCCAACGGTTGTCGTCTTTTTCGGCTAACTTGGCCGAAAGAGACGACAACCGAAACAATTTAATTAAGATAATGCATATTTAATTCTTGAAAATCATGTTCTCTAAATGGAGACCGTCGAGTCTTACACAATCTTCGAGTTCAGAAAAAAAAAACTCTGAACTCGAAAACGTATAAGTACGTTTGCAGAGCGACTGAGGAATCCTGTTAATTTCGGTTCAATGTATTGTTTTAATAGTGCGACAGTATCTGGATTTGTCTTGCAAACAACGGTTTTCAAGTTTGTTGTGAACCGCGGTTGTGAACGTTCGACCGTTGAGACTGGCCGTAGTTCGGATTCCGCTTAAAGCTTGTAGGTCCGTTCCCTTACAAGGTGATAATCCCATTAAAAATTTGTGTGCTTCAGAAATAGGCAAATGTCGTTGAGGATGATATTTTGCACTGGATTCTTATCTCTTAACCGAAAAATGTATGCACATACTCCCTCAATGCTTTCTATAAGTTATTCAACACAATTTTGTCAACGGCCTCCCCGGTTCTCTAACAAGCTTTGCGAAACTCCCGCGCACTCCAACTATTGCGCGACGACGCGAGCAAACAACAAATTATTTGTCGAGTGTGCAATGCTCACTCACACTCATTACAGCCGAGACGAGGTGGCATGGCTTAGCAGTCTACTCACGCTTGTTTCAGATCGAATTTCATGTGTCAAATACAATCAATCAATCTGTGTTCATATTTTTTGGGGTTCCGTATCCGGTACGGGACTGTATTACTAAGCCTACGACGTCTGTCTGTCCGTCCGTTCGTCTGTTTGTCCGAGGGCTGTACCTATCTCTTGAAAAAGCGGTAGCCCGTTGAAATTTTCACAGAATATGTGTTATTATGGCCGATATAACAATAAATAATAAAAATAAGAAAAAGTAAAAAAATCACGGGAAACACACACAAGAAACGAAAAAGTGTATATGCGCGCCATCTACCGAAAAGAGTATGAAGCATTTTAACTAATACATAGATGTTGTGAGTGGCGCTGACTATGACATGGCGATACGAAACCCTCGGCGCGCGAGTTCGACTCGCACTTGGCCGGTTTTTAAATGAGTATTTTTTATAAACTCTTTTTGATTCATGATTTAAAAAATTCAACCACACAGCCAATCTAATTTTAACGCAATCGTAGCCCGGAAATAACACTATTAACGAATATATTAGATCGAGTGTTGTATTTTGTACCGATAATACTAAGTACTTTGTAACAATACAAGTACTTCTGCTCCGCCGACGACGTCAGGAAGAATGGATCATCTAAAACGAGCTCTGTCAAAATAGCAACAATGCTATCGATCATGTTGTATTTACCACAGATACGAGAACAGTCTAGGTGTTGTGTACATGCGGCCAGTGTTCCTGCCATTGTTACGCATCGGTCGAGACGGATGCGCGGCTAAGTGTCTATATAAATAAAAAAAAAATAAATAAATAAAAAAAAATACGAACCTCGTATCGTACATATAGATTTAATATCGAAAACACTTCACAAAGTGACCAAGCAATTTGGGACTACATGGAAAGATAGGTTCACGGAAATGCATATCAAATATGAAAATAAAGCCGTCAAAATATCGCTTTCATATATTTTATTTAACTAAGTGAGTTAAATAAAATATATGAAAAATATAAGTTAGTTTTTAGTTATAGTTTTTTAATTAATGGCTGCCTCGGCCGAACTAGAAGAAATTTTTTATTTATAGGTTCATGTTTAGTTTTATTTTATTAGATAAGTAAGTTTTGTTTTAGCTTAGTTATATATAATTAATAGTTACTTGTAAATCATATGCTCAGGAAAGGTGAAATTATTATTATTTATTTAATCATCAACACGTTTTTTAATTAGATATTTTTGTTGGTAAATTTTATTTGATAGGTAGTTATAGTTTATTTAATAATTTTAATTTAATTAATAATACATATATTTTAAAGAGAGATAACATTACAAACAATAATAAATTAAATTAACCTTGTGAAGGCAGAAAAAGACAAGATGTTAAAATACATCGATCTGTCTCACGAGGTTACCGACATGTGGCCCGTGGACTCGACGATCGTTGTGCCCATAGTCGTGTCTGCGCATGGGCTGATAGCGAAGAGCCTCGACCATCATCTCAAGAGGCTCTCGCTAGAGCCACTTGCTTGGATCAAGGGTCAGATGCAGAAGGCGGTCTTGCTCGACACCGCTCGAATTGTCCGGAGGTTTCTCTCTCTCGGGTCCGACCATCGGTAGCCTGGGTTCGCCCCGCCGCCGGTGGTGGAAATTCCATTTTGTTATTTTGTATTAATTTTAGATTTTTTAGGTTTTATTTGTAAAATTAATATAAAAAAAGAAAAAATGTGTAAATAAACGAATAAGCAATAAATTAATATTAGAAACATTAATTATACGTGACACAGGATATACTAATAAAATTCAGTTCCGGTTACGCTTAGAGTGGCTCTCATACAAGCCGAATTGTTCCGCGCGCCGAAATAAAGGTGCGGTAGCGGGCTTACTTACTTTCTTCTTTTCAAATACGAATTTCACGCGAGCGAAGCCGCGGGCAAAAGCTAGCAGTTAGTCTGTCCACACACGCCAACCAATCAGAGTAGCGCAAGTAGAGAGCAGAGGAGAGCGTGGGAAGGTGACGGCTTCATCTCGATGCTGACTTATTGTCTAAAGCGGTCGCTTCCAGTCTCGTGCATAACTTCCGCTGGCTGATGAGATATCATCTGCTTCGTAATTATGAATGAATGAATAATTAATTGGACGTTTCTATAACTGCGTACATTCATATAACAGAGTGATAAAATCAGATTTAACTTTTACTAAATACATAATGCTTATGATCACGACCAACATCACTGAGCTACCGAGGCTGGTAGAACTGCCCGCTTTATGCAAGTCAGGATCGGGCGATATGTACAATTTCACTATTTGTTTTTCACATAATAATAGCAGAGTAACTACGTTTTCGCGGAGCTAAAGACATCAACGCGTTAGGAAGCTCGCGAATTATTAAAACAATTGTTTTAAAACTGGATACGGTTCCCTATAGGGTTCGGTATCCGGTTTCCGGTACGGGACCCTATTACTAAGCCTACGCCGTCTGCCGTCCGTATGTCCGTCTGTCCGAGAGCCGTATCTCTTGAACCGTCAATAGGTAGCCCGTTGAAATTTTCACAGAATGTGTGTTATTTATTATGGCCGATATAATAATAACAAATAATAAAAATAAGAAAAAGTAAAAAATTTACGGGGTTCCCATAGAAGAAACTAAAAAGTGTATGCGCGCGCGCAACCTACCGAAAAGAGTATGAACGATTTGAACTAACCATGTATTTTAACTAATATGAAACATTTAATAAACACGCCATAGATGGCGTGACCTGAGTGGCGCCGACCATGACATGGCGATACGGAACCCTCGGTGCGCGAGTTCGACTCGCACTTGGCCGGTTTTTTTTATTTAGCCTAAACTACTCGTCCGTGTGGTTAGATCATTCTAACAACGCAGTCTGACCACGGATCTACTTCGTATATTTTAGGCAATATAACTTAAGTTAATGTTTTTTTTTCGAGAACGATATTAAAGTATTGTTACATAAAACTTCATATTTAAAATAAAATGCAAAAGTACGAATTTTATTGTACAGTGCTTAAAGTATAATTTGACCGCTGAAATGTTTCCGTTTCAGTTTATTTTTTAATCTAATTTGTAATACTTTGACGTACACTATATTTGGTAACACTTTTACACCAAGAAAACTCGTCAGCAGCCAATATAATATTATGTTTTGTCATTATTTCATAATAATATAGTAAATAATTTAATTTAATTATTAAATAAAATACAAATTGTCTTAACTGTAATTAAATTAAAATAGAAACTAAAACTACCTATCAAATTAAAATTACCTAAACTAAAACAAAATAAACAAACTTTAAAAATAATTAGCCACACGAGAGACTACCACGATCCGGGTTGACCTACCGCCAGAGTCATAGAGCAATTCCCTCAACGGCCTCAGTTTGCTAGATAAAAAATTTCACCCAAAGAGGCCGACGAGGGGAAAGTTCCCATGACACTAGCAGCGTTACCTCGCTGCACCGCCAAGCTGATTCGTTGCAGCAGGTACGCCCGGGCCCGGCAGTCACCCGAGGATCTGCAGAGTCGTGATCCTAAATCGTGCACAAGAATTTTGCCCTCCTCACAGATGGGACCCATGGTCTCTTTAGCGAAAGGGATAAAAATATAATTTTGAATGTTTGTCAATGTCTGATAATTATTACAGTTGTTAATTATTACAATAATTACAACATAATAATTACAGTTTGTCAAAACTATATTAGGTATTAATAACAATTTGCAATTATTTTAAAGTATCGACAACGATTTACTCCACACAAACAAGACGCGCTGAGCATAGAACAGAGCGGTGACAAAGTGTCAAAATAAATATATTAATATCTTGTCTAAGTAGTTGTGGACAAGTTAAGTCAAGCATTGTGTAACGTGTGGTTAGCTGTCATTCATTCATTGTGTGTGTCACTCTTTCACAAGCAGCTATCGTTCACAGTAATATGACATTGTGTTTATGAAGGCAGTCGAGTATTATTACAAACACTCCTAGTTCAACCCCCTCCCTTGACCCTCACTATGTGGTAGGCTCTTTTGACGTGAATTTGATGAAACGTCTTTGAGCTCGGGTAAGGGGGTGCGACTAAAAAAAATTCAGACTTTTTTTGTACTTTGCGACGCTTAGTACACAGCAACCAGACTACGTACAACAATTCTAAATATGTCGGATGAAATATCCATCTGACAAATTCAAATACGTACTGCATTTTTATTTTGTCATGCCATCCCTTCTGGCCCAAATCAGCCCTTCAAGTTGGCATGTTTTGACAAATGCGAAAATACGCAAATTTCAAACACCTCTCGCGCTTTAGTCGTTAACGCTGCATAATCGAGACAAACTCTAACGAACAGATAAAAAGCTAATGATAAAAAAGCTAAGTTTAAATAATAAATGAATACTATTAAAAAAAACCGAGCAGTTACATATAATCCAGAAAAAAAAATTTTAACTAAAAAAAAATTATCTTAGATAGAAAAAGTAGGAAATGTTTATGTTTATATGTATTCTAATACCTTTTGAAACAGAAGGTATTAGAGTAGGGATGTCGGCGCCCTAAGTGTGTTCTATCGCTTATTCCATGGGGAGTGCTCGGAGAAGCTGTTTAACGCGATTCCGTCGTCCCCTTTCCACGTCCGTACCACGCGCACTGGGCAGGGATTGCATCCCTATACGCTGGACTTACCGCGAATGCGTACCAATCGGTTCTGCAGATCCATCCTCCACAGAGCCGCTAAACTCTGGAACGCTCTACCTGCCCACATATTTCCCCCCAAGTGTTGTCTCGGGTCCTTCAAGAGAGGCTGTCAGGCCGGCATGGCATTCGCAGCCCCCGCGTGCGACCGAATGTCCATGTGCGTCGCTAGATATATTATGGGTGGCACGGCGCCACATGACGCGCTTACAATAAAAAAAAAAAAAAAATCAAACAGGACAGTCCAGTCAAGAGATAAGCTATAGTTACATAAATCGATGTACATTAGACTGTCACACTTTTTAAATGCATAAATTATGATTATAAACGTTTATTTATTACGCGAAAATATTAATCCACATTTAATACAGACATGAAATGAAGCCCCAGAGCGGTTCCCAGCAGCGGTAGTAGGTACCTAGTGCTGCACTCCTTGTACGTAGCGCGGCCTCTAGGCGGTGGTGTATTTACTCAAGTATTTATCTTAATGATTCTCTACTTAAGCAAGCCACACTTCCACTTACCTTTGCAATCTCGCATTTCTATGGAAGACGCATTTGGTTTGTCAATTGCTTATTTGTTCCACATCAACACATCGACGTGCGTGTTGTGTGTCACTACTAACGTCTACTAACTATTAGTCGTCTGGTTCCAGTATGCCACCGCTGACGGTTATGACGTAACAGCTATCGGTACCGTCGACAAAAAAGTCGGATAGACGAATATTCCCGCCACCAGGTGTTAAACTGAACTGTCGTTACTTCGTATTTCAGGCATAGAATTAATATGTACTACCATGTAATAATAATTCTACGTAATTAAGTGACATGACTAGTGAAGCTAGCGCACACGTCATAGTCATTTTACTATTCCTTTTTTTACTCGTATTGGCATTTGAACACAACAAATGTTAGTAATAAAACAAATAACACCAAAAAAAACAAAATTCGTACACGCGCGAGGGGTAGGTAGCTCAATTACACATATAATACGGGCGTGGCTACGCGGTATTATATTCTTTGGCTACGCGACAGCGATACTAACGCTACTGAGCTAGGCGTCAGCGGGTGTGGCGTGAGGCGCGATGTGCGGAAGCGCGGGCTGAGGTAGCAGCAAACCAGCAATAGACAAGTAATAGGTACTAAGGTACTAACTAGTAGTGTCCGACCGAAAGTGTACTTTCACTTTCGGCCGAAAGCCGTAGCCGAATTTCGGCAAAATTCTACTTTTTTTTATTTTTTTTTATGGAACCTGACACGGTTGGCTACATCACCTACAACATCCGTGATGTCAGCCCATAACACAGGGTGAACTAGGTGCCATGTCAGTGCTTCTCTTCATTTCATGTCGGCTACACTAAACTGGACGGAAAACACGAACTATTTACATAGCCGTTTCGACCGACGTTTCGTTCGAAAGCGTTACTTTCGGTAGAAAGCCGAAAGCCGAAGCCGAAAGCCGAAAGCGAAAGCCGTAGCCGAAAGTACATATGGTATTTAAGTATTAAGGCAGTGTGTGCCTGCGCGCCGGCCGCCAAATCCGCCAATCGCGTAATCGCGTCGCGGCGTTCGCGTCGCGTCGCGTGCGCGCGGTCGGTCGGTTTGTCTGTCTAACAACTTTCGGTTGGGCCGAAAGTGACCACTAATTTCGGCCGAAACTGTTAGTTTGCCGAATGTTGCAAATATTGGCCGAAAGCCGAAAGCCGAAACCGAATATTCGGTCGGATACTACTAACTAGATACTAACGTCGGAGAGCTTATTTTACAGGAGTATGTTGAAAAAAAAATAATTACTACTTACTAAATAGTAGAAAGTTGATACGCACTGTTACATACATACACACCACACGCTGTATCCCGACAGCGTAAGCAGAGTAGTCGGAGTTGTGCTGCAAGTACTATTGTAAATTACAACAAAACACGGACCACCCGAGGGACCACCACATTACTTAATCTGTGGCACCATATTTAGCAATTAGGACAAGACAACTATCATGTAGTAAGTAAGTAAGGCACGAAGGCCCACCTGCTGCATGACTCGGTGGAAGGACCGTGCCAAGGTGAGAAGTGGCTGGCCTCTCGCCCTTATGCACGTCACCTTGTCCTTATCCCTTAAGTCACCTTTTACGATATGCACGGTGAGAGATGCAGTGGGGCTGTTATTTTTAAGTACCGACCCCACACAGTAGGCACTTTTATAGTTAACATTTTGTTTAATATGATCATGAAGTGTTTCCTCTATCATTGGGTCTTCAAAGGTCGTTCCAACAGGCTAGCTAGACACTCTGCAAGTCTGCTGGCCTGGCATGTCACCTCTCTGAGCGTGGTTTCACGAGGAGTGGTGAATTTGGCTCTGTCGACTGTACCATTGGTCCATCGGCACAGCCGCTACATCAGTAGTACGATGGTCATGGAGTAAATTACTTAGTTATATGAGATAAATTTACGATTTTTAGAAATCTTTTCTGTATGTATGTATGTATGTTCCTCCATAACTCTTAAACCGATCAACCGAATTCGATGAAATTTAGTACAGGCACATTTGATTATACGGGACACAGGATAGGCTAAATAAAATTCAGATCCGGTTACGCTAAGATGTGGCTCTCATACAAACCGAATTGTTCCGCCTTGTTCCGTTTGAGGGCCTCGCCCTTAGTTACTTACTTTCATCGAGGAGGTTTATTGTTTACTTGAACGGAGCTCGGCCTTCTTTCTTACTTACTTTCATCGAGGAGGTTTATTGTTTACTTGAACGGAGCTCGGCCTTCTTTCTTACTTACTTTCTTCTTTTTAAATACGACTTTTACGCGCGCGAAGCCACGGGACAAAGCTACGGGCAGCTGAGTTGTTTGGGCATCGTCTTCTCATGCGAGAGGTCCGCGGTTCGAATCCCGTCGGCGTGTACCAATGAGTTTTTTCTGACGAAAAAATTTACGTGCATACCTACACCTGCTGCGTCACCGTTCGGAGCCGGTGTAAAACTGTAGGTCCCTTCCCTTGCCCCTTACTAAGTGGTAGACTCAAATTGTAGCCGACTGGGTTGGTACCACCGTACTGGATGTAAGATGGCCGCATAGCAGGCTCGGTTGTGTTCTCCTCTAGTCCAGTATAGCCAGCAATCCAGGGAAGTCTCCGGTATGGCACCTACCTTTTCGGAGGTGATATTGGCTGGTCGGAGCATGCGCTTTGGCCCCTCCGACTTAGCCACCCATACCGGATTAAATAAAAAAATAACTTAATATTCTTAATCAAATCTCAAACATCCAAAGGTTGACTGTAAGAAATCTCTGTAAGGGATAAGTCCGCCTTTGCACGTTATGTAAATTTTCTAATTTACTATTACTGTTGAATGTTATTGGGGCAATAAAGCATTTTCTATCTACTCGTATCTATCTAGAATATTATACGTAGACAAAATATGTAGACTAAGTGAGTTGCCTCATCGGATGATTACACGCTTTTCCACACTTTCCGAGAACTCTGCACCGGGTCAAACAGAGTGCGTGCGGTATAATGAGTGTGTACGCGTCTGACATGCGCGGCAATCACACCTACCAACCACACTAACCGACCATGTTACTACACCTCGCCCCCGGCCGGACCTGTTACTCTCACCGAGCACTGCCTCTAGAGACCACACATCACTATACCGTCTAAGCACCTCTTAATTGTAATTCGGATTCCGTGAGACGTGATTTCGATGCGATATAAATTTATAGGTTTTGTTTTTAAGTAGTAATTTGTGTAAGAAATGTCTTTTTTTTTATGTAAAACTGACACGGTTGGCTACATCACCTACAACATCCGTGATGTCAGCCCATAACACTGGGTGAACTAGGTGCCATGTCAGTGCTTCCCTTCATTTCATGTCGGCTACAATGAACTGGACGGAAAACACGAACTATTTACATAGCCGTTTCGACCGACGTTTCGTTCAATGCGGTGGTACCAATCCGGCCGGGATAAACCCTACCACCTAGTAAGGTAAGAAGGGAAGGGACCTAAAGTTTAACGTGGAATCCGAACCACGGTCAGCCTCCAACGGTCGAACGGTCACCCATCCAAGTACCGACCGCGCTCAGCGTTGCTTAACAACAGTCGACTGACCGCATCTCTGAGCTACCGAGGCTGACGAATTTCCTTATCCCTTAGTCGACTTTTACGACATGCGACGGGGGGAGATGCAGTGGGGCTATTCTTTTTAAGTACTAGCCCCACACGGTACATGTCTACTTGTCTATGTTGTTTTCATCATTTGTGTTATGTTTTCGCTTTTTTTTTAAATCTGAATTTAAATGTGTAAACCTTGTAAGTGGTGCCCTGTAAGTTATAATTGTATGTTTATATTATAATTAATTACGCTGTATTTTACCGCAATAAATAAAAACAAATAAAAATAAAATAAATACTTATAAAAATAAAAATAATAATTATTTGTCTGCCCCCAGCCTCGTCGACCAGCCCTCTCCCGGGCAGCACGGAGAAATCCTCAGCACAGTCGGAAGTCACCCGCCGGCCGTTCCGCGTGGCGACCCGGCGCCGCCCCACCTCCTCCACCCCCGCCGCCCCCGCCACCCCCGGCGCCCCCGCCGCCCCCGCGGCGGCTGACGAGAAGCCGACTCACGACCTCGCAGTACAGGAGTCTATGGAGAGAGGTGGGTTGACGAGGCGGCTAATAAATAATTACAAAGCTCACGGAGGGACTTGAATCATTGGGTCACAGGCGAACAATCGGTTCTCTTAGCCTGTTCTATAGGTACTACCATGGACACCCGCCGGACTCGCTCGGAACATCCATATGTTGTTGACACCCAACTACTAAGAACACATCGTTTTTCATCATCATCGAACAAATCGTTCCTGTGTCGAACGGCGAAAATATGGAACGGTCTTCCGGTGCGTGTGTTTCCCACCACCTATAACCTGGGAAACTTCAAAAGGCGTCTCAATAAATTAGACGACAACCTTTTTGTCCGCCTCATAGCCGGCATGGCGCCTCTCTGAGCGTGGTTTCGCGAGGAATGGTGTTATTGGCTGTGTCTGATCTTCCGTTGAAGTATTGGCCACAGACACCCGCGCCGGCTGTCTATAAAAAAAAAAAAAATTAAAATACACAACAAAGGAATCAAATAAATATTTATTTTCTCTTAACTATATTTAAGCGATCTTCTTGTAACTTGGAATATGTACAGATATCCGTGAGGTTTCAGCAGGAGTAAGGAAAGTCAGGGGTCAAATCAAGTTGAAAATAAAAATAGTTTTCTAATGGTCGAATCAAGTCGTATATTACTGAAAAGGTTTCACATGAGTAGCTAAATTCTAAATATTATGAAAAAAAAACAATATGTGGCGAGAAATAAAAAAAATATAGTGTTATGGAAACTGACACGGTTTGCTACATCACCTACAACATCCGTGATGTCAGCCCATAACGCAGTTCGGCCATCTTTCTTACTTACTTTCTTCTTTTTAAATACGAATTTCACGCGAGCGAAGCCGCGGGCAAAAGCTAGAACTAAATAATACTTCTCAATACACCAGAAACGAGAAACATTTTAACTTGAACCTAGCAAAATATTATTATTCCGTTCATACAAAGTAATTTTCTCATAGAGAAATAATATACGGGGGATTTTATTCTTCTTTTATACGTCTATTAATTTTCTCCACCAGAAAACAACAACAAAGACCATCCGCCGGAGACAAAACGGCCGCACATCAAGAAGACAGTCAAGATCCAGCGCCGGCCGCTCACATCGCTAAACAAGCCCGAGCAGAGCACGGCACCGAGCACCGCCGCCCCTGCCGACTCTTCCACCAGCGAGGAGCCTAAGAAGCGCGAGAGCAAGAAGTACAGCGCCACATTCAAACAGAACCAGCTGGACGAGGTCATCAGGCAGAAGTCCGCGGAGGCTGGCAAGTCTGAGGAGGTCACAGAGTCAACGGAGGGTCCGTTTCTTGCGTTTCATTTCTTCTTGATAGTTCAAATTGTTTTGTTTTTTTTTTTATGGAAACTGACACGGTTGGCTACTTCACCTACAAAATCCGTGATGTCAGCCCATAACACCGGGTGAACTAGGTGCCATGTCAGTGCTTCCCTTCGAGCGTGCCGGCTACACTGAACTGGACGGAAAACAAAACGATTTACATAACCGTTTCGACCGACGTTTCATTCAGTGCGGTGGTACCAACCCCGGCGGGTTGAACCCTACCACCTAGTAAGGTAAGAAGGGAAGGGACCTACAGTTTTACGTGGAATCCCAACCACGGTCAGCCTCCAACGGTCGAGCGGTCACCGATCCAAGTACTGACCGCACCCAGCGTTGTTTAACCATCAATAGCGACAGTCGACTGTCTGCACCACTGAGCTATCGAGGCTGACTTCAACAGAGTCAGCAACACGGTGTGTTTTCTCACTCCATGATGGGTAATACATATATTTTAAGTGAAGTTGGCAACTATGTCGTGTTCCATAGCGACCAATTGATCTTAGTATTCCGGTTAACTAATTAACCAAACACAGCAATGCAGTCAATTTTACTAACCGTACGAGAATGTATGTGACCAATTTTCTTCGTTTAATCAACCTCAAGGTGCAAGTCCCAATGCCGCTCTATCTGTCAACTGTATTTAGGCGCCCGACCACTTCTAGAGAGACACTGCCACCACCACATTGAGCGTTCACATTGATTTCAAAGTTTGCGACACATCGGCTAAATCAAAATAATATTCCCTTTTCCAGAATTGAGTGTGGACACGGCCATAGCGATCGCCGCACACCAACTTCTCGGCGCTCCTCTTCCAAACACACCCAGCTACGAGGACGACTACTCCACCAGCTCCAAGAAGTACTCCAGCAGCTCCACTAAGGCATACGTCGGCACCACCGAGCCATACACCGGATACTCTAACACCAAAGACTACTCCAGGGGAGCCACCGGTTTCTCCGCTGGCGCTCCTTCATTATCCAGTACCATCGTCAGCCCTAGCGGGATTTCCAGCTCGTCTGGAATCTCCAGCACCTCACCTGCGTACTTGAGAAGTACCGAAGTAACCAGAGACTTCCCGAGGGGTTCCAGCGTTACTGGAGTCTCCAACGCTTCTCCGGCGTACACAAGAGGGGTATCGTCGTACGTGCCGTCTCCGAGTCGGTATCTAAGTACGACCAACAAGTATGTGAGCTTGCCGATCGACGACTTCGCATACTCGACCGACAGTTACACGAGCGGGCTCGGGCAGGAGCCTGTGTACTTCACGAGGGACTATCTGATGGAGTCTCCCGTCACCAGGAGATATGAGAGTGAGTTTACATACTAGTGTTTTATGGGCATTTTATGGAGGGTTCCGCACTTGTAATTTTTTTTTTATGGAAACTGACACGGTTTGCTACATCACCTACAACATCCGTGATGTCAGCCCATAACACCGGGCGCCATGTCAGTGCTTCTCTTCGGTCGTGCCGGCTACACTGAACTGGACGGAAAACACGAACTATTTACATAGTCGTTTCGACCGACGTTACATTCAGTGCGGTGGTACCAACCCGGTTGGACCCTACCACCTAAGTAAGGTAAGAAGGGAAGGGAGGGACCTACAGTTTTACGTGGAATCCGAACCACGGTCAGCCTCCAACGGTCGATCGGTCACCCATCCAAGTACTGACCGGCCCAGCATTGCTTAACCATCAACAGTCGACTGTCTGCACCACTGAGCTATCGAGGCTGACAAGTGTCTATACCAAAGATCAGAGACATATCGATGTAGCATCACGTTTAGCGCCGGTCGTCGCCTTATCGACCAAAACCAAAACTGACCCTAAGGCAGAATATGTCAAAATAAAATAAACATTATTTCGCTGACCCAATGATTTGCGCCGACGCAACCAATGATAGAATAATGGTTAGTTATTTTCTTCGTGTTGTTAATGAAGTGGTCTTGACTTATATATAAATACCTAATCTCAATATTTCACTCGAGCGAAGTCGCGGGTAAAAATTGCTACATACTACCTGTAAAGTAGCTTTTCTACAAATCCCAGATTAAGACCTGCTTGAAGTACTACTCGCACTTGTGGGATAGATCACCAAAATAACCAGCTTGCGCTTCTGGACTCGATCCATCGTCGAGCCGTGCGACTAGTGAGTGACCCCGAGGTGTCCCGCGGTCTAGAACCACTTCAACTCCGTAGGGACGTCGGCTCCCTAAGTGTGTTTTATCAACAGGTTATATCGCTTATTCCATGGGGAGGAGCTGTTTAACGCGATGCCGCAGTACACCTTCGCACCAGGCGCACCAGGCAGGGATTGCATCCCTACATCTGTAGATCTTTCCTCTATAAAACCGGTAAATACCGGTAAAACCATAAACCACGAAACGATCGCGCTGCCCATATATTTCACCCCAAGTACAGTCTCGGTTCCTTCAAGAGAGGCGTGAATAGGCACCTGTCAGGCTGGCATGGCATTCGCAACACCCGCATACGATCGAATGTCCATGGGCGTCGTTAGATACCTTATGGGTTATGGGGTGACTCGGCCCCACCTTGCCACTTACTAGGTGGTCGGCTCAAATTGTAGTCGACTGGGTTAGTACCACCGTACTGGATGTAAGATGGCCGCATAGCAGCCTCGGCTGTGTTCTCCTCTAGTCCAGTATAGCCAGCAATCCAGGGAAGTCTCCGGTATGGCACCTTACCTTCTCGGAGGTGATATTGGCTATTCTGAGCATGTGCTTTGGCCCCTCTGACTCAGCCACCCATACCGGATTACATATAAAAAAACATATCGCGATTTCAATAAAAAATAAAAATGTTACAGAAGTGCCCATTTCTTTTCCAGCGGATTATCAATACCTAACGACAGAGCTGCCTACGACTAGACAAGCGAAGAGGCCCTCTTCTTTCCGAAGAATATCCACCACCGTCGCTCCCTCCCAGAACATCCTGATCGTACCGCCAGCGACGCCGCAGCCACGCAGGGTGCCCAACAAGGCAGTCAATGTGTACGACAAACTGCCCAAGATCGAGAAGACGTACAGACCAATTCTGAACTACGATTATTACGACGACGGAGACGAAAAACTTCTGGAAAAGTATCCGGAGACGAGCAAAGTTGTGATCCACGGAAAAGGTTAGTTCAGGGGGTCTACCGGCGTTAACTCACTCGCTAACTAATCTCATATTTCAACCAATAGCCGGGCCGGATGCCTCACCGAACGCACTCTGATTGGTTGAGTGAGATCGTTTCTCATACTCACATCATCGGCGAGTGAGTAACGCCGATACAGGGGCAGGTCTATTTTCTTCTCACCATTGATTAGATTATGTACACCATGTGGGAGAGGTACTTAAAAAGAAGAGCCCCACTGCATCTCTCCCCGTGCATGTCGTAAAAGGCGACGAAAGCCAAGATGTCGTGATGGCGAATAAGGACAAGATATCGTGCTAAAGGGCGACAGGATAGCCACCTCTCACTATGGCACGGTCCTTCCACTGTGTTGTGCAGCAGGTGGACCTTCGTACCTTACCTACTTGCTATGTTTGATAGGTTATCTTGTCTTAATACTTTTGCGAAATGTGGCGGTAGGTTTTGTGTAGAGCTTTAACAAAATCCTTGCAGCACAACACCGATTGCTCTGCTAACCCCGATTGTCGGGATGCAGCGTGTGTTGTGTACAGTTCCCCGCAGAAAATAATGCGTGTCGATCTTTAGAAAGAGAAAATAAGGTTGTAGAGCGTCGTCCCTGTCGCGCAGAGACGCGCGAGTTCGCGCGACAGGGACGACACTCTACAACCGGACTGTCTCTTTCTAAAGCTCGAGACGCATTATTTACTGCCGGCAGCTGTACGCTCTTTTCTTTCCGATCTCCAGTGCGGTGTGTGCGCTTTTGTATTGTTTATTGATCATTCATATGGCAGTTAGACTGCGCTCGAACTTGTCACAATTTGTTCTATCCGGTTCGATTACACCCACGAAGAAGAACCGACAAGAAACTTCGCAGGGTATTTTTTATATATATTTTTACAAGTATTTAGTGACTAGCCACATAATAACACCGCCCATAGTCTATCGAAAACACAGCTTGAGAGCAAGATTAACAATTTTGCTGAGAGTTCTGACTACAAAGACTTATTAATATTAAAGTGAATCAGGTGTAAAGAGGCTTTGTCAAACTTTAATACGTAATTTGTATCAACATAATTATGTTAGTATATTATACATACTACAATGTACAATGTAGGTATTGAATGTCGCTATTGAATGTTAAACAACGCTGGGTGCGGTCAGTACTTGGATGGGTGACCGCTGACCGTTGGAGGCTGACCGAGGTTCGGATTCCCCGGAAAACTGTAGGTCCCTTCCCTCCTAATCTTACTTGGTGGTAGGGTTTAACTCGCCCGGGTTGCTACCACCGCTATGAATGAAACGTCGGTCTAAACGGCTATGTAAATAGGTTGTGTTTTCCGTTCAGTGTAGCCGGCACGATCAAAGGGGGAAGCACTGACATGGCACCTAGTTCACCCGGTGTTATGGGCTGACATCACGGACGTTGTAGGTGATGTAGCCAACCGTGTCAGTTTCCATAAAAAAAAAGTATAATTTTATTAAAAGCTTCTTCGCTTCGCAGGTAACATCGAGTGCCTGGACCAAGGCAGCTTCCCGCATCCATCGTCTTGCCGCAAGTTCATCTCGTGCGCGCGCATGGAGTCAGGCGCCATGGTCGGATGGGAGTACGTCTGCCCTCAGGGACTCAGCTACGATCCTGTCGGCGGGATATGCAACTGGTCTGCCGGACTCGGCTGCCATGAGAATTAGCCGAATATCTTAGACACGGTGTTGCAACCCCAACCGTAAAACCCGAAAGGGGGTGATTCTGTGCGTGAAATAGAACAACTTTTGTTCTACGACCGTTTAATTTGAAGAAAAAAATTTTGTTTCTCCATACATTTTGAGAATAGGTATTTAAAATTTGTATGGAAAAAAACATTTTTTTTTTTGTTTAAAAAAATGTTTTTCGCCGCAGAAGTTGTTTAGTTTCACATATACATAGAATAACCCCCCTAGGTCAGTTAAAAATATTACGGGGGCAACTGCAACACCGTGTATAATATCTTGTTGCTACCGGAGATTTCTAAACACACACGGTGATCAATTAATAGGTATCTAGTAGTTATAAGCGGCGGGTGGCCGAGTGGTTTGGGCATCGGCTTCTCGTGCGAGAGGTCCGAGGTTCGAATCCGGTCGGTGTGCGCCAATGAGTTTTTTCTAACGAAAAAATTTACGTGCATACCGCTGCTGCTTCACCGTTCAGAACCGGTGGCTTACTAGGTGGTAGGCACAAATTGTAGCCGACTGGGTTGATACCACCGTACTGGATGTAAGATAGCCGCATAGCAGTACAGACAGCAATGCAGGGAAGTCTCCGGTATGGCACCTACCTTCTCGAAGGTGATATTGGCTGGTCGAAGCATGCGCTTTATCCCCTCCGACTCAGCCACTCATACCAGATTACATAAAAAAAGTACCCGAACGGGGGTGATTCCACACATTAAACTGTGTAGAATCACCCCCGAAATCGAGTTTCATTCTTAATGTAACACCCTGTAAAACGACTAGACGCAACGGTGCTCACGAGCACTCTGTCTGGGAATGCGGTGTTGCCAACATTCCTAATTAATACTGGACTGTAGTAAATCCAATGGATTACTTAACGGCCAATGTAGTTTGAAAGGAAAGTTCACATTTGAATAAGGAATGAAATCTGAAAAAAAAATTCTTGTAAAACGTATCGATGAGAACCATTATTAGAAAAGATAATTGTTATTTAGAAAATTGAATTTAGAAAAAAACTGAAAATTTTATGTCTAAAGTCATATTCATAAAAAAATATTCGGTTTAAACATGTTAATTTATAAAAAAAGACTAACAATTTTCAAAAGGGCATGTAGATTTTTTAAATCATACAATGTAGGTATAATAAAAAAAATATTTAGTCACTTAAAAAAAAAATTCATTTAAAAACATTAAGTAATACAAAAAGCGAAAGAGAGCTATTTTTATTTAGAAGGTTGTATAGGCTGGACTGGTTAATATGTAAGACTCACTAGTGAAGTGGTAGAGCTACGAGTGGTGGGCACGTGGGTTTATTATAACTGAATACCTAGAACGACAAAAAAGGTATGGACGCCGTACTGCCAAATGCTTGTATGAGAACTAGCGTCGCTGAGTTGCGGGGAGCGGAGTGTACTTACCGATGATAAGATATTCCACTATTGTGCACACTAAACTTGGCTGTAGTGTTTTTACACGTAAACACAGAGCATGCGGGCAAACAGGTTTTTGCGAACGCAGCCGATGACAGACTGACGGGCCAGCGCGCGACCGTCCAATGAAACAAGTATGGTTTTACTTATATCGTGTTACGCTGGCGAGGATAGAGTTCGGGGTCCATACCTTTTTTATCGTTCTAGCTGAATACTACAGCCGCGGCATCTGTTGTAGTTACGTTTACCGTGCTTTCCAAGTTGTGCAGTAGCTGTCGGTGTTGTGCGGTATGTCGCCCGAGTTCACGCTGCACAACACCGATTACTCTGCTTACTTTGATTTCCTTGATACAGCGTGATGGTACTTATGTAACTAGTATGTTTACCTACCTATTGCTTCCACAGGTAATAGTGTAATAACAATGGCGTGTAAGTACGTATGTGAGGTCGAAAATCACCGAAAACATTGCACGTAGCAAGATTTTAGGATCATTTCGTGGATAGAGAAGAGATTATACCTACATTTCCGCAAGATATTCTTAAGATGAGCGGAATCAGAGGATAATCAGGCCTTAATTTTGCATAGGCCGCGGACTGTATGTATCATGAACGAAATATACTGGACTTATCATTAACGTCGTCAACAAAGCGAACCGGGGTCGCCGCGAAAGGGGTAAGAAGACGGCGAGGGAGCGGGGACGTTGCGTATGCGATGTTTTTCCATCTCTGTCAATCACGCAGTCGCACAGTATTTCTTTCCTCGTCTACGAATTCACCTACACACACTTAAAGAGGAGAAAGAGATAAGCCGATCGAGTGCCTTCGTGAGTGAGCGAGATGCAGTTCAGGCAGTAAGTGAGCCTGACGCCCGTGCGTGGTTACTCCCGCTCGCTTAGGTATGATCGGTCCAGTATATTTCGTCCATGGTATGTATAATCCAGTTATAATACATCCATGGATGGAAAGCTAAATTGTAAATATTGTAAGGGTGAGTAAGATCACTGCCACAAATAAGCTAAGTTTGTGTGATTTATTTATGTAAAATTAGTAATTAATTTCTTTGTAAGAATTATTACCATTCTCTTAGTCAAGTGTCAAGTGGTCAGTTTTCGACAAACTTTTATATAATGCACCTTACTGCGTGAATATAATTGATGAACGAGAAAATTTACAAAATGTGCAAACAAATCTTTATACTTAATGTTTTTTTTTTAACTTCTTTTATTTCATTCCCCAATCCCTTTTTTTGGGATATCCAAATGTTTAGTGTCGACTTTTTTCGCAACCCCGCATGCGACCGTATGTCCATGGGCGTCGTTACGCACCTCATGATAAGTGGCTCGGTGACACATGCCGCGGTTGCTATAAAAACAAATTATGTCGGAAACGGTTTGTGGCCACCGTCACTATTCTGTTAAAGTACTTTGTTGCTACAGATTTGAACTTTTTTCATGTTCAGGTTTGACAGAAATGGATGATGTAACCTTTGACATGTGTGTCCTACTGCGAAGTAGGTACGACGTGTAAACTCATTGTTATAATTCTAAAGTTACCCGAAGAAACTCAGACTCTGTTGAGTCACGTCTGATTGTCGCTGAAGTATGTTATCACCATAAGTACGAATATCCACAAGGAGAGAGCTGTCAAATTACTTTACAGTTGTCTATGTCTCCAAAAATGGCCGCCAAACTCCCTCCGGCCACCACAGATGAGCCTTTCTCATACATCTCTACCGAAAAAAACATGTCACAGACCAAAGGAGCTTATAATCTGATTTCACAATGACTGATGCTTGTGTTGTATGGCTCAAGTGCGCGAGTGAGGAATATTAGCGCATTCATAGTATGAGATGGATTGTAAAGCGATCGTTTGAAAGTATTCGTGATGACAATTGCATTCGAAGGCAACAAACACCTTCACCGAACGGGCCTTAGCGACATACTGTGTGCAGGTTCTGTACAAAAGAGGATGAAACGCCCGTACACATCCTTTGTGAATGTGAAGTGCTCATTCACAGTAGAAGCCGTATTCTTGGGGGTTATATTTTTAACCAATGCCTAAGAATCCTTACCTATAATAAAATCCAACGTCTGCTTTCTGTCTGCGTGTCTGAGTGTCTGAGTGTATGTCTGTCTGTCCGCTTATAACTCGAGAACCACTGGACCGATTTTAATAAAACAAAATTCTACGGATAGCTTGATTCTTCCCATCAACTATAGGCTACTTACTATCACGTTAAATGGCTTATGAGGTTAGCAGTGAAGTGAAATATGAGAGCGGGCGGAGCCGCGGGCACAGCTTGTATAACTATAAAATAAACCCCAAGAATATAACTCAGTTCATAGCGGAAATCGCACTTGGGAGTGAGCTTTTGAGATATCACAATAGATCTTCCTATGTCGCTGTGACAACAGGGCTAAGGGGCCTTAACTCTCACACTTTTAAATCATAATCATGCAAAGGCTGCACATATGTTTACTTACAGGTAACAAGTTTCAACACGCTATGCCACTTCTAGCGTTTAATTTGTCGGACTAAAAGCGCGCTTTATCCCTTTAGGTGGCCATAACTGTGTGCTTATTCGCTCTTTCTGGATATTCATACTTATGCGTTGATCTAAATGTGCCTTATATAATGTTTAGACGGACAATTTTGTTGCCTACATTCAGGATGTACATTTTACGAGATTTGTCACTAAAATAAACATTTAACAATAAAATTGATATTTCATTTACCATTCATTCATTACCATTACGTACTATGTATTTGAATTTTAATTATACTTAGTCAAGTACTATTTGAATTTTAATTATACTTAGTCAAGTACTTACCCAAAAAATTGCTAAATTTATCAGATATTGGTTGGTTAGCTTTGTTTTTATGAAACCTACCATGATTGGTTACAACATTCCTGATGCCAGTTTATAACACCTTGTTGAACTAGGTGCCATGTCAGTGCTTCCCTTTTTGTCGTGCCGGCTACAAGAAACTATTTTCATAGACGGTTCGACCAACCTTGATTATGTGCGGGCGTATCACCAATCAGGACTAGCATTTACTTACAATATTGCAATATCAGATAAATAACTAAATAAGGGTGGTTTTGTCATTACGCTTCAAGTTTATGAAAAAATAAAAGAAGATAATAGAATAGATATAACTAAAAATGTATTAACCCTATAATGTTTTTTTGCTAATATTGACAAAACCTATACCGACGCAAGTCATCTTGATCTTCTGTGAGCCCGTCCTAACTCTTCCATCATCGTCACCGTCATCATCGCTGCTGTCATCGTCGAGCTCATCATCAGAGTCCTCAGAGCGCTTCACAATCTCCAGCTTGAACATCACGCTGAAGAATTCCTTAAGGTGCTGGAGAAACTTTATCGTGTAGTCAGAGAGGGGGCCCACCTGAAAAACCAATTTCAAATAAATTATTTTCAAGGATTTGTCCTAAATTAGGAAAAGCAGAACTCCGTTGTTTGATCACAAAAAAATACTTTTGCAGAACTTATAAACACAATTTAACTTATAAACAAAATTTATAAACATCCTCTTTCAGAACTAATAAACATCCTTCTGCATAATTTATAACATCCTCTTGCAGAAATTATAAAATCCTCTCTTATAACATCCTCTTGCAGAACTTATAACATCCTCTTGCAGAACTTATAACATCCTCTTGTAGAACTTATAACATCCTCTTGTAGAACTTATAACATCCTCTTGTAGAACTTATAACATCCTCTTGTAGAACTTATAACATCCTCTTGTAGAACTTATAACATCCTCTTGCAGAACTTATAACATCCTCTTGTAGAACTTATAACATCCTCTTGCAGAACTTATAACATCCTCTTGTAGAACTTATAACATCCTCTTGCAGAACTTATAACATCCTCTTGTAGAACTTATAACATCCTCTTGCAGAACTTATAACATCCTCTTGCAGAACTTATAACATCCTCTTGTAGAACTTATAACATCCTCTTGTAGAACTTATAACATCCTCTTGCAGAACTTATAACATCCTCTTGTAGAACTTATAACATCCTCTTGCAGAACTTATAACATCCTCTTGTAGAACTTATAACATCCTCTTGTAGAACTTATAACATCCTCTTGCAGAACTTATAACATCCTCTTGTAGAACTTATAACATCCTCTTGCAGAACTTATAACATCCTCTTGTAGAACTTATAACATCCTCTTGCAGAACTTATAACATCCTCTTGCAGAACTTATAACATCCTCTTGTAGAACTTATAACATCCTCTTGCAGAAATTATAAAATCCTCTCTTATAACATCCTCTTGCAGAACTTATAACATCCTCTTGTAGAACTTATAACATCCTCTTGCAGAAATTATAAAATCCTCTCTTATAACATCCTCTTGCAGAACTTATAACATCCTCTTGCAGAACTTATAACATCCTCTTGTAGAACTTATAACATCCTCTTGTAGAACTTACATACAACATCCTCTTGCAGAAATTATAAAATCCTCTCTTATAACATCCTCTTGCAGAAATTATAAAATCCTCTCTTATAACATCCTCTTGCAGAACTTATAACATCCTCTTGTAGAACTTATAACATCCTCTTGTAGAACTTACATACAACATCCTCTTGCAGAAATTATAAAATCCTCTCTTATAACATCCTCTTGCAGAAATTATAAAATCCTCTCTTATAACATCCTCTTGCAGAACTTATAACATCCTCTTGTAGAACTTATAACATCCTCTTGCAGAACTTATAACATCCTCTTGCAGAAATTATAAAATCCTCTCTTATAACATCCTCTTGCAGAAATTATAAAATCCTCTCTTATAACATCCTCTTGCAGAACTTATAACATCCTCTTGTAGAACTTATAACATCCTCTTGTAGAACTTACATACAACATCCTCTTGCAGAAATTATAAAATCCTCTCTTATAACATCCTCTTGCAGAAATTATAAAATCCTCTCTTATAACATCCTCTTGCAGAACTTATAACATCCTCTTGTAGAACTTATAACATCCTCTTGCAGAACTTATAACATCCTCTTGCAGAACTTATAACATCCTCTTGTAGAACTTATAACATCCTCTTGCAGAAATTATAAAATCCTCTCTTATAACATCCTCTTGCAGAAATTATAAAATCCTCTCTTATAACATCCTCTTGCAGAACTTATAACATCCTCTTGTAGAACTTATAACATCCTCTTGCAGAAATTATAAAATCCTCTCTTATAACATCCTCTTGCAGAAATTATAAAATCCTCTCTTATAACATCCTCTTGCAGAACTTATAACATCCTCTTGTAGAACTTATAACATCCTCTTGCAGAACTTATAACATCCTCTTGTAGAACTTATAACATCCTCTTGTAGAACTTATAACATCCTCTTGTAGAACTTATAACATCCTCTTGTAGAACTTATAACATCCTCTTGCAGAACTTATAACATCCTCTTGCAGAACTTATAACATCCTCTTGTAGAACTTATAACATCCTCTTGTAGAACTTATAACATCCTCTTGCAGAACTTATAACATCCTCTTGTAGAACTTACATACAACATCCTCTTGCAGAAATTATAAAATCCTCTCTTATAACATCCTCTTGCAGAACTTACAGTGCTCGTCTCTTGAAAACTAACAGTGATGTAAATAACACATTTTTATTTAAATTGAGATGAAGAAAGGTAGGTAGGTAAGAAGAAAGGTTGAGCATGGAAGTGACGATTGGTTTTCTTAAATAACAACACAGACTGACCACACACTCGCTGACGTCCTTCTGGCCGAGCGCCATCCAGAGCGCGACGAGCCACTGGAAGCTGGAGTCGACCGCGCCGCCTCGACACACCTCGTCCAGCAGCAGCCGGGCGCACTGCGCGCCCACCTCCTCCGCCAGCGCGGGCTCCGACCCGCTCCCGCTCTCCACTGATTTCTGCAATTCGTGCATTTCCGCAAATGGTCATAGAGGATAGATAGATAGAAATACTTTATTGCTCCAGAAAACATTTTACATAAACAGACAATAAGTAATGTACATGAGGCGCAAAGGCGGACTTATCCCTTAACAGGGATTTCTCCCAGTCAACCTTTGGATGTTTGAGAGTCGTATGTTGTGAGATATAAGTAGGTAGTAGCAAAAGACTTGAGTGTGGGAATGTATAATATAATATAAAGAAAATAACTACGATAAACTATAATATACACTAGGGATGTTGCGGATATTCGCATCCGCATACGTAAATGCGGAGCATCCGCATTGATTTTGACATCCGCATCTGCATTCGCATCCGCATTAAATCGATGCGGAACTCATGCGGATGCGGATGTAGTGCATGTTGAGACTTGAATGAAATTGGGCGGAGTCCGCGAGTGGCGCACGCTGCAATTGACCAATAGGAAGGGAATATGCTGTGCGACGGTCCAGTGCAGTGCTGACGACTTTGTTTTCCATTATTATTGCGTCATTTCATTCCGTCACGTTTCGTGTATGCATGCGTGTCTAAACACGCGCCACGACGCGTCTTCTAAGTTGAATTTCCGACTCGAGTATTCCACTTCCACTGTATATAGTGCGGCGAAGTATAGTGTCCTAGAAGTGAATGTTATTCATAAAGTGTAACAACAATGTCACCACTTTTCATTAAATACAATAGCACAATCTTGAAATTTTCTTACTAAAAATTGATTGATCAATAAAAGATATTAAAAGCATAATCTCTTTTATTCAAGGACTTAAACTAACCGGCTCTTCAAGCAATCTTGTTAACATCCGCATCCGCATCCGCATCCGCGGATGTGAGCGTCCAAAAATCCGCATCTGCATCCGTATCCGCGGATGTCAAATAAATCGCATCCGCAACATCCCTGATATACACTACTAAGGATGGATACAATTTGGATACAATTTTAAGGGCATCCTCCTTGACCATTCCTTGGCCACACAAAAAGGAAAGTGTCTACCTACATGCTACACGCGAGGACATTCTATAGTTACTTGATAATGTTACTAAGGAATTTTTTAAAATTATTAAAATAGGATGGTATTTAATTAATGAAATATACTCGTATTTAACCAGCAATCCAGGGAAGTCTCCGGTATGGCATCCACCTACTCGGAGGTGATATTGGTTGGTCGGAGCATGTGCTTTGGCCCCTCCGACTCAGCAACCCATACCGGATTACATAAAAAAAAACGGATAACTGGAGGAAAATCTCTACCATGCTCTCTCTACGTCTTTTGCTTTTCCTCACTACTTTAGTGTGGTATACTGAAATACTGCATACCAAATTGTTGTGACATCACTGTCAGAATGATGGATGACAATGGAAAGTGAGGTTATGTAAAATAAGGTGTCAAAATACAATTACCTACAGAAATACTGCATTCCAAAGTGTTGTGAGACACGGCTGTCAGAAATATGACAGTTGAATAAAAGTGAGGTTATGTACATGTAGGGCTGCCATCTCTAAAATCATTAAACTAGGACAAAAAGAAGTAAAACCACAGATTCCTTAATAGTTACTTCGTAACAGATAAATTACTCCATAGAAAATGTTCCTACCTTCGGGCTTTAATAGCCTACTGTTTCATGTCCCCAATCGCTGCGTGCGAAAATGTACCTTAACGATCGAGTGTAAAGTGGTTATTGCTTTGCAGCTGCGCGCAGTTGCGTGGGCGAGCGTCTATGTATACATCGCGCGGCTGACGAATTTTCACTGAAATAGACCGCCGGCGGCCCGTCGGGCGGTAGGTAGTTAGCGCGCGCAAGTACATATAGTGCGTGAGGCCTGGTAAAACCCCGGATTTTCATATAAAAACCCGGACATTGCTTTTTTCTTGACAATTTATTTTATTTTAACCTTTTTGGCAAAATTAAATTTTCATATTATTAAAATATTTAACGGCATTGCTCACGGTCGTCTTCAAGCTATGGCTCGACGTTTAGCGTCTATCGTAGAGTTATGCAGCGGGCGGGATTTTTTAATTTTGTATAACCCGGACTACTTTAAAAAATCCCCCCGGACGCCCCCGGACGCCTTCAAAAAGAGGACAAATCCGGGGAAACCCGGACGGATGGCAGCCCTATGTACATGCAACAAAATACAACTATCACAGTATCACTACAACTACAACTACACCCGGTGTTATGGGCTGACATCACGGATGTTGTAGGTGATGTAGCCAACCGTGTCAGTTTCAATAAAAAAAAAAAAAAAAAAAAAATCATGAAATAACTCACGTCTCCTTGCAACTCTGTAAAATGTGATAAAACCTAAAAACAACATTTAGCCATTTAGGTTTCCACAAGGGTGATGAAGGAGCCACTTGACACTTGACACTATCTTGACACTTCCAATGATTGGTGATGGATGATAGAAGACCTCTCTACACATAGTAGGTATGATAGAAGACGTAATAGACATAGTATGAGTAAAACTGACAGCTTCTGCGCAGTAGAAGGTGCCCGCGTCGGTCTCAGCGACCAGGCTGACACCGAACCCTGGACTCTTGCCGGCGTTGGGGCCTCGGCACTGATCTGTGTTGATGTACACATCGGGCAGGAACTTTAGCATCACCTGCAATTTTAAACAATATTGTTTTTGTTTTTAGATTGAATAAGTAAGCAATAGTGGAAGAGGTCGGTAACTCTACGGCCCAGTTAGTAGATATGATGTTAGCAGATTTGGAAACATAATCCATACCACAGAGCAAGAAATGCGCGCGCCCGCCCCTACTAGAGGCGCCGTGAGCGCGATTTCTCTACAACGCCGTTGAAGCCTGTAGGCGTGGCCTATGACTTACATATGTGTGTTGTGCGTGTGCATTTGTTTTGTGCGTGTGCCTAACTTGCTCCTCTTTGTGTGTAGTGTAGATACTAACACACACACACATATACGAAGCGCTAGCAGTTCAGCGTACGGTTATTGGGTTTCAAATATCATTGCTTAGGGCGCCTCTAGTAGGGGGCGCGGGCGGTAGGTATTTGATGCTCTGTGATCCATACCAACATTTTTGTTTATTTTTATTTTATGGAAACTGACACTGTTGGCTACATCACCTACAACATCCGTGATGTCAGCCCATAACCTCGGGTGAACTAAGTGCCATGTCAGTGCAACCCTTAATTTCGCGCCGGCTACACTGAACTGGACGGAAAACACGAACTATTCACATAGCCGTTTAGACCGACGTTTCGCTCAGTGCGGTGGTACCAACCCGGCCGGGATAAACCCTACCACCTAGTAAGGTAAGAAGGGAAGGGACCTTCAGTTTAACGTAGGATCCGAACCACGGCCAGCCCCCAACGGTCGAGCGGTCATCCATCCAAGTACTGACCGCGCTAAGCGTTGCTAAACAACAGTCGACTGACTGCACCACTGAGCTACCGAGGCTGACATACAATCATTCTCATCATAGATCAAGGTTTATTTTCTGTATTCCATATTCCAGCCTTTATGAGATGTTTTGTATGGATGGTGAGTTACGAAAGTTGTTGTCCATTAATATAGTCAGTCAGTCAGTCAGTCAGCGTGTAAGCGTCCACTGCTGGACATACGACTCTCCAATTTTCCTCCAGTCCTCCGGGCCTTCAGCGGTACGGAACTACTGCTTTCCGCCGACGTACTTGATGTCGTCGTCCCACCTGGCGGGTGGTCTTCCGACACTCCGTTTTCCTGTCCACGGCCCCCAGTGTAGGACACGGTTACTCCAACGGTCGTCGTCTCTTCGGCCGACGTGCCCAGCCCATTGCCACTTGAGCTTAGCCACCCGGTATCCAATATCGACTACTTTGGTGCGTCGGCGGATTGCCTCGTTACGCACCATATCACGTGGCATTATGCCCAGCATGGCTCGCACCATTGCTCGCTGGGCAACTTTCAACCTTTGGACAACACCGACCGTCAGCGTCCACGTTTCACACCCGTACGTCATAACCGGGAGGACACACTGGTCATATATACGGTATTAATATAAGATTCAACCAATTGATTGGTGAGCAATGATGCAAACGTGAAAGCCTTGACTTTCTATGAAATTCAATGCAGATGTAACTGTTACATTTGTCGCAGATTTACATTATTTCATTATATAACTTTTTGGTCTTTGAGTTTTGTACTACCTCGTATTATCACTGGTATAACTGAACATGCTACAAACATTTTGACTTGGGATTCTGACTGCATACGAATTTTGAAGTTTGACAGGGTACAACCTGTACCTTAATTTATACTGCTGACGCATGCTCAATACTAATTTGACTAATTGATACATTAAGTATCAAATTTATTTATTTTTGAATTTTTATTCGTTTACTAATATTATTATTTTTTTTTTTGACATTGTACTACCATGTGGTATGAATATATTTTATAATTGACATGACTTGATACGATATGTATCAACAATTTCTGACAAAGGCTCTATACACCTGATTTTATTTATACTTTTACTTTTGATTTTATGTGGTCAGAATTATCAAGCTTAAATTATAGTTATTCTAGCTCTCAAACTGTATCTTAACACTGTAAGCGGTGTCTATTGTGTAGTTAGTCACAATGTATTGTAATCGAAGACGTTAAAAAAAATTACCCTGCGAAGTTTCTTGCCGGCTCTTCTTTGTGGGTGTAATCGAACCGGATTTTAAAAACTAACAGGACAAATTCAAGCGTAGTGTACTACCATACGAATGATGAATAAAGAATAAAGAATAAGGAAATGTGTCCACTTAAAATATTTCTTTTCTAAATTGTGTGTGCATTCACAATTTTAGTCATCAGGTACCACTGTGCAAACTTTCCAATACATTATAATATAAATTTTGTCAATTTTGAAGCTTCAACATTTAATTTATAATTTTATACTCAATATTGAATAAATTTTCGAATAAATTGGTGTGACGCTCGTGAACGGGTGCTGTTTGTGGAGACTGGCCTGCACCAATTGGCTTCAACATGTTATATGAATGGTTTACGCTTATGAAAAATCAAATGTTGTATTTGTGATAAATTTTTAGAAATAATGATGAATCGTACTGCAGAATCGTACCGTAGGCAGTGGAAAAACTTTTTGTAAATTATTAATATTTCTTTATTAACACATTATCTTAAAACTAATTTTGTACATATTAAAAACCTAACATTAAAAACATATACAAAATTAACCTTAAAAAAAATGGAATTTCCACCACCGGCGGCGGGGCGAACCCAGGCTACCGATGGTCGGGCCCCAAAGAGAGGAACCTCCGGACGATGCGTGCAGTGTCAGTAAATTATTATTATTATTGTTTAGATACACTAGCAGCTTAAAGCTGATGCGTGTACATCGAAGTTGGTAAATTGATGGTGCACTTGTTAGATTTTTTTGTTTTGTTTTTTGGTTTTTGTTTTTTTTTTTTTTTGTTTTTTTTTGTTATTTCGTTCTAAAGTTTGTGGTTTTTTATATAGATGTCAAGTCTGTTTTTGAAGCTGTTCACTGAAGTAGCACTAATCACTTCCTCTGGGAGTCTGTTCCACGAGTCAACTACCCGGTTGGCAATAAAGTGTCTTCTTGGGTTTGATTTGCTTGAGGTTCGGTTTAGTTTTAATGAGTGTCCACGTAGGTGATTGTTCGTATTCATTGTGTACATTAGTTTGAGATCTGCCACATCATACCGTTCTGACAAAATTTTGTAAGTTTCGATGAGGTCACCTCTGTGCCTTCGTTCTTCCAGTGTGGTGAGGCCCAACGCCTCTAGGCGGTTCTCGTATGACACGTTTCTTATAGAGGCCACCATCTTTGTTGCCCGCTTCTGTACTCTCTCTAGTAGGAAAATATCTTTCTGAAAGTAGGGGCTCCAGATTTGGTAGCCGTATTCGAGGAGAGGGCGTACATACGTTTTATACAACTTGAGGAACAAATTAATAGTGATGTAGGAGAAAGCTTTCCTTATCATGTAGAGGAGAGAGTTTGCCCTTTTCACGATTTCGATTATGTGTGTTTCCCATTTGAGGTTGTTAGTTAAGGTAATACCGAGATCCTTTTGTGAGTTCACTGGAGTCACTGGCGTTCCGTCTATGGTGTAATGTAGGTGAGGATTTCTAGGTCCCACGTGCAATACGGAGCACTTCCCGGCGTTGAGTGATAAGAGCCAGTCTTTTGTCCATTGGACAATGTGATTGAGATTATCTTGAATTTTTTGGTGACTGATCGTGGGGTTGGCAAAGAATTTTGTATCATCCGCAAAGAGCATGAAGTCGAGGTTGATGATCGCTTTCAAGTCGGTGAGGAAGATCCCGAATGCTGCAGACCCAAGGACTGATCCTTGAGGAACTCCGCTTAGGACGGGATGGGGTTCCGAGAGCTCATCGCCAACGCGCACACGAAATTGTCTATTTGTCAAGAAATATTCGATCCACAACAACAGTTTGCCACGAAAGCCGAAGTGCTCTAGTTTTTTAACTAGCCGTTTTATTGGTACTCGATCAAATGCCTTCTCATAGTCTAGATATATTATGTCTATAGGATGCCGTTCATTCCATTCTGTCGTCCACTTATTTAGGCATGAGAGGAGGTTGGTTACAGTCGAACGTCTTTGTACGAAACCGTGTTGTTCTTCAATGATGATGTGCTCTTGGTCTAGGAAGCACCTTATTTTATCTGTGATTATTTTTTCCATTGCTTTACAGATGATGCTTGTTAAACTGATTGGGCGATAGTTAGCTGCGGTGAGCTTGTCGCCTTTTTTATAGATTGGTGTAACTACGGCTTCTTTCCAATCTTTTGGCAGTTTTCCACTTTCAAGGGACAAATTCATAATAACTGCTAGCTGTTCGCAGAGGTCTGTAGAGCATTCTTTTAAAAAGATGGCTGGAATATTGTCAGGCCCCATAGAAGTTGTATCTTTGAAGGATTGTAACACTTTTGAAACTGTTTCTGGGCTGAATTCAACATGTTCTATGGAGTTTGCTATTCTCTGCACAGATATTTGTGGTAGGGGGCCGTCATTCTCGCGCACATATGACTTTTCGAATTGTTTGGCAAACACGTTTGCTACAGCACGGTGGTCGGTTACTATGTCGCTTGAGTCATCTGGTCGTGTATGTAGATTAAGTGGAGGTAAAAATTAAAGTATCCAGCGAAGTTTCTTGCCAGTTCTTCTACGCTGTGATAATAAAACTGGCAAAATGCTAAATGTTAATATGACGAATCCGAGTGAGGTGTAATGTCTATGGATGATGAATAAATAAAGAAGAAGAATTAAGAATAAATGGACAGATACCATACAATTTTCTTAATATTATGCACGATTAGGTAACTCACCCCCTTAGCAGACTCGACGATCCTATTAGCGATGGTAGGGGAGACTCGCAGGGCGTAAACGACCCCACGCACTCTCTTCACCAACCCCCAGCTCAGCCACTGTAGGGGGCGCATGTGTCGCCTCACCGGACATCGGAACACCACCTCACCACCACCGAGAGGAGGGGCACCTGTTACACGGCATTGTCAGCAAATATTATCAGTCAGGTTGAAACCCTACCACCTAGTAAGGTAAGAAGGGAAGGGTCCTACAGTTTAACATGGAATCCGAACCACGGTCAGTCTCCAACAGTCGAGCGGTCACCCATCCAAGGACTGACCGCGCTCAGCGTTGCTAACAACAGTCGACCGACCGCACCACTGAGCTACCGAGGCTGACAGTGACATTTTTGGAATAAAAAAAGGTGAAAAAGATTATACTATTACTATGAATGTAAAATCATAAACTGACTAAAACACTGAAGGAATCATAACTGAATAGCTGACTATGAATCATCAATCATCATTATTCATCATCATCATACATAAGTATCAGTCAGTCAGTCAGCGTGTAAATGTCCACTGTTGGACATACACCTCTCCAATTTTCCCCCAGTCCTCTCCACTTTCAGCAGTACGGAACCACTGTTTTCGGGCGACTTACTTAATGTCGTCGTCCCACCTGGGGGGCGGTCTTCCCGCAATCCGTTTTCCTCGCCAGTGTAGGACACGATTACTCCATACTTAAATATAAGGTTGATCATTGAAAGCCACATTCTAGTTCTTCTTATGACAAAAAATGCATGAAATAAAAAATAATCGGACCCTAGAGTTGAAGACGGTGATATTCTTTGTGATTTGTGTAGCCTTCTTTACCACCGCCTTCAACTCTAGGGTTTGATTATTTTTTATTTCATAGATTTTTGAAGGCAGTTTTATATATTTTTTAAATAGTCTTTTATTTCACAGTTTTTTTTAGTAATTTTTTGCTATTAATGTACTTGACGCCTCGCTTTCCAATCCGATCTTGACCAAATTAAAATGGGACCACACGGGAAGAACCAGGTTTGAAATAAAAAAATAATTTTCAAAATCGGTTCACCCAGTCGAAAGTTCTGAGGTAACAAACATAAAAAAAAAACAAAAAAATAATACAATCGAATTGAGAACCTCCTCCTTTTTTTGAAGTCGGTTAAAAAGCAGATTGTATCACAACCGAATAAAAAACCAACACAGACCTCTCCGTACGATCTTCAACTCGAGGCCGTCGTCGACGAGTATGAACTTGAGGAGGACGGGTAGAGCGGCCGCCTTGACCTTGTCCACGGGCGAGTCGAGCTCGGCGTGCGTCACGCCGCGCAGCACCGCGTTCAGCGGCTCCTTGCAGAACGGACCCAGCGCTAGCAACACCTCTAGGTAATACCCTGCACAGAAGAATCTTGGATAATCAGTTGGTGGTGACGGATGAAACGGCCGAGCATGTTTTGTTGGAGTGCAGTGTGCTTGACAACCAACGAAGGGACATACTCCGCTCCCCATCTTCCGTTGCGGCGGTCTGCAGACACCCCGGTCGACTTGTGGCTTTCATGGAAGACATAGGCTGGCTGGGATAGCTGGAGACTGCAGGGTTTTGCACAAAGGTCCCCAACCAAGCGGGATTAGTTTGCAGGCCTAGAGCCAACCCCAAACCTAACAACAACAACAACAACATCCGTTGGTGGTAAATTAAATGTATATGTTCACGCAACATACTGTGTGCGGCCGGTACTTAACAAGAATAGCCCCACTGCATTTCTCCCGCGCATGTCGTTAAAGGTGTCTAAGGCATAAGGACATGATGCCGTGCTAAAGGGCGACAGCTTGGTTATTCTTACGTTGCGTTCATAACTAATCTCTATGTGAAATATTCTTTTTTTCTTTCCCACTAGCTACATATAGGTACCCACCCAAGTGACTTTAAATCATTCATTTTTTTTTATTGACAGCGCGACATATGGCGCCGAGCCACCCATAAGGTGTCTAACGACGCCCATGGACATTCGGCCGTATGCGGGGGTTGCGAATGCCATACCGGCCTGACAGATCCGACCCGTGCACTGTGGGATCAATTTCTGTGCCGCAAGGCTCTGCCTGCGGCAACTACTGGTTTCTTGTATTGATTAATGATCTGCCAGCAGCTGCTCCCGATGTAAAGTTTTTAATATTCGCGGATGACACCTGCACTGTGGTGAGCGGAGCGAATATCGCTGACCTACGCACAAATCTGGAGCTGACGACGAGTAGTCTCACGCGCTGGTTTCGGGCAAATGGGATGATTCTTAATCTAGAAAAAACAAATCTCATCCACTTTGGCCTTCGCGGTGCACACACTGAGTCGATCTCACTAGTTTGTGACGGAGTGTCCATTCCCCAGGTGAGCTCTGCAAAGTTCCTCGGGGTGATCATTGACTCAGGCCTTAAGTTTGACGAGCACATAAACACCCTATGCGACAAACTCGGCCGAGCGTCCTTCGCGCTGTCACGTTTGGTACCAACACTTGACTCAAGAGCCGTACGTATGGCATACTACGGCTACTTCCACTCAGTAATGTCGTACGGCATCGAATTGTGGGGCACTGCTGCCGAACGTGACAGGGCGTTCAGGATGCAGAAACGTGCCGTGCGAATACTTGCTGGCGTCCCCTGGGACACTCCAGCACGTGAAATATTCATAAAAATGAAAATTCTTACGCTACCCAGTGTGTACATCGCGGAGGTGGCCAAGTTCGTTAGGAGAGGATCTCATTTGTTTGAAACCAGTGGAGCTAGTCATGTCTTTTCCACCCGAAACCGTGACAATCTCCGTCCTGTTGAACACAGACTCGCCAGATCAGAAAAATCGGTTTTTGTAATTGGGCCAAAGCTCTATAATAAAATAAACACAGAAATTAAAAATGCTGAATCATTCAACAGCTTTGTCGGCAGACTGAAGCGCTTTCTGGTGGAGAAGGCGTACTATTCGGTCGAGGAATTCCTTAACGAATGAGTTTCTGCTTGCTTTTATAGGTACCTAATGTATTATTGATGTGCACCTATTTGACTGGCGATTTTATGTCGGATTTATATTATTAATAATTTTAATTTGAATAGGATTTATTTATTATGTTTGAATTTTTTGAATTGAAATTGAATTGAATATCGTTAAATTGTATTTTATTTTGTAAATTGTAAAATTTTAAAATGTGTGAATGTGAGTTTGTGACTTGTATATGTTATATACCAATAAATATTCTATTCTATTCTATTCTATTCAGGTACCCATTCACGCCTCTCTTGAAGGACCCGAGACTGTACTTGGGGGGAATTATATGGGCAAGGAGAGCTTTCCAGAGTTTACCGGTTCTGTGGAGGAATGATATAAGAAGTACCACAAAGTTAGAGCATCCTTACCTATACTCCTCTGAGTGCAGCAGTCGTGCGTCACCTGTCCGCCGACCAGGATACCGGGCTGAAAGTACAGCGCCGTGCCCGTCTCGTTCAGCTCCACAGTCGTTCCATTCGTGATCTTGTCCAGCAGCCGCACCAGGCCCACCTCGTACTCCCGCAAGCCGGGCTCATCGTCCAACGAGCGGATGTCTGTGACGCGCACGCTGCGGCCGCTGAGAGTTGACAG
Source organism: Nematopogon swammerdamellus (assembly GCA_946902875.1). Lineage (NCBI taxonomy): Eukaryota > Metazoa > Arthropoda > Insecta > Lepidoptera > Adelidae > Nematopogon > Nematopogon swammerdamellus. The sequence continues at coordinate 22,950,864 of OX336347.1, read as the reverse complement.
CAGCAGGCGCTGCCGGAGGTAGTTGCTGCCGGAGTACTCGAGGGTGTCTGCGGCGGCGGGCATGGTGCCGCTTTGTCAGAAAATCTGACTCCTTCCTTCGTAAACAAACAGTAGAGAACACGTGCTGTTGACAGTCCAACAAATCCAGCCACAGCTGTCAGTGTCAAATTCGGGCTGTCAAAATCAAGCAATCTATATTTTATGTATCATTCATTAATCCTCTCTAAAGCCGCGTCACAGCATATATATGGCTAAAAAAAAAAAAAAAAAAAAGCCATATTTATGCTGTGGCCGCGTCTCCTGCGAATGTTTTTAGGGTTCCGTAGTCAACAAGGAACCCTTATAGTTTCGCCATGTCCGTCCGTCTGTCTGTCCGTCAGTCCGCGGCTTAGCTCAGAGACCCTTAGTACTAGAAAGTTGTAAGTTGGGATGGGTATACATACCTATTAATAACGCCGACAAAGTGGTAAAATAAAAATATTTTAATAATTTTTTTTTAGGGTACAGCGGCCTACAGGTAAAGTGGGGATGCATTTTGTTTTTCACGTCTACCCCATCGTGTGGGGTGTCGTTGGATAGGTCTTTGGAAAATATTGCGGGTTTGTGAAAAACATTTTTCGATTTAGGGATCTGTTTGCGAATTATTAAGCTTTTATTTAAGTGCTAATTTTTTATAGAGTGTCCCCACCCCCTGCCAGCTCAACGGTTGTTATTAGATAGGTGAAAAAATTCACAGCAGTAGTATATATGAATCGGTTAAATTAAGAAAGAAATAATAAGTCAAGCATACCAAATTTTACAGGACAAATAAAAAACTGTCTGGTGTAAAATTTTCTTAGGTATTCTTCTGATATTTGTTTTTGTTATATTAGTTTAGTGTAAATTACATGTAATTAAGTAATGTTGGCATTATTTTTACATTATTTAAATTATTGAAAATTACCTAAAGTCACTTGACTTATTCCCTTTCTTCTTATGGTATTACTGAGAAAATATAGTCATTCTTGTTGATAAACTCATTATTCAGCATTATTTGCAATGGTTTTAGGTCAATTCTCAACAATATCCTTATAATATTCAATTTTGTCGTGTGGAATGTATTGCAGAGTGCGTCTCATCAATTTGTTGACGTGATGATGTCACGTCTTATAAATTTATGAACACCGGCTGCACGCACGAAGAAGTGTAACGTTCCATCTAAACCTGTGTGTGCAAGCGAGAGCGTGATAGAGACCTGTGTGTGCAAGCGAGAGCGCGATAGAGAGGCATTTACAATAGTAGAAAATACAAAATATATTTCTCCATCTTTTGCGAGCCTCGAGGCTCGAACCCGCGGTCCCTGCCACCATCACTGACCATCCACGCAGGCTATCGACTCAGTTGACTTATTCCCTTTCATGGGTAAACGAATATTTTCGCTGCCTGTGTTAATTAGTGAGAATGGCCTGACTTGTTCCCTTTCTTGACTATTCGATAGATCTACCCCAAAAGAACCAATTAGCATCATTATTACCATATGTAAAAAAAAATTACTTATTTCCTTTCTTATTTAAACGATTCATATATCGAAATTATAAGGAAAACTATCACAGCTAAGTAGGCTGTACAGGTTGACGAGTATAGTCGGCCAACTTATAAAATGTACGGACGACAGCCAATAATCACTGTTGAAGAACTTTTTCAAATTAACATTAATTTATTTCCCCTAAAAAATTATACAAATAATCAAATAATTGATTTGTATAGGGTTCCGCAGCTACGGAAACTACACTGCGCGTGGCCCGACACGCACTTGGCCGCTTTTTAATAATTAGATTTTGGTTTTATTTTTTGTGCTGGTTGTTTTCGAAACATTACACAGAAACGTCGAAACATTGGGGCGTGGTCATCCACATTTCGTATGAAAACCATAGAGAAATAATGTTTTTGTTTCATGTTTCTTGTGTAATGTTTCGAAAAACATGGGCAGGAGACCCGGCTAAAAAAAAAGCGAGTTCAGTCATTTCCAGATCGATGGATAGTAGTGAAATCATAGAATGTAGGTGCGTGGCGGCACGGCAAGCCACCGCACCGCCACCGCATACACAACATAACGTCGCATCTGTTTCCCAGTGGGATAGGCGGAAACAACTGGATCCTCACGTGCAACAATCCTGACTCTTGTCTTGACACCTCTGCTGCCTCTTCTAGGACGTACGCCTTACAATTATACCTTCTATAACAGTCCTACCAGTTAATTTAATTTATTCAAAAGTTTGTAAACGTTTAAAATTAGTTTTTTGTTCTAACTAAACCAAAAAAAGCGGCCAAGTGCGTGTCGGACCACGCGCAGTGTAGGGTTCCGTAGTCGCGGAACCTTACCAAAATAAATTATTTGATTATTTGTATAATTTTGTAGGGGAAATAAATGAATATTAATTTGAAAAAGTTCTTCAACAATGAAATGATGGCTGTCGTCCGTACATTTTATAAGTTGGTCGACTATTACTCGTCAACCTGTACAGCCTACTTATTCGTGATAGTTTTCCTTTTAATTTCGATGTATATACTACTGCTGTGAATGTTTTCACATATCTAATAACAACCGTTTAGCTGGCAGGGGGACAGGGGGTGGGGGGGGGGGACACTTGACTCTAACAAAAATTAGCACTTAAAAGCTTAATAATTCGCAAACGGATCCCTAAATCGTGAAATGATTTTCACAAACCCGCATTTCAAAAAGATTTTCCAAAGACCTATCCAACGATACCCCACACGATGGGTTAGACGTGAAAAAAAAATCACCCCACTTTACGTCTAGGGGAGGTTCCCTAAAATATATATTTAAAATTTTTTTATTTTACCACTTTGTCGGCGTTATTAATATGTATACCCATACCAACTTACAACTTTCTAGTACTAAGGGTCTCTGAGCTAAGCCGCGGACAGACAGACGGACTGTCCGTCACGGACAGACGGACAGACGGACGGATATGGCGAAACTATAAGGGTTCCTTGTTGACTACGGAACCCTAATATGGGTCATATAAGTCATATAATTTATCTTATGCTAAAATATATATAAGGTATCAGATTATACTTTTTGAAACAGTTACCTTACTTTCTAGCTAGATCTATCCATATATCTTACTCATATTGATAGGACACAGGTGGACGGATGGAGCTGAATGTGGCAGAATAAAATGTCTAAAGATGATTGAGATCCGATGTGGCGCCAAATTCTTGACTATTATTAGCGCAATCAGGAAAGTACGAATTCAAATTGAACGATTTAAGTGAATAGATTAGCTTGATATTGGTATAAAAACAAGGAAGTTTCCACTTTTTTTATTATATTTTTAAAAAAACATACTAAGATTGCGATAAAGCCTAGTGAATTTTTTTTTCAATTCCGTACATAAATGACGAAGTTATGATACTTTTCCCTCCCGTTTTCAAATTGTTCGGCGCGCGGTCGGTCGACACCGCTGTGACGTCACAAGTCTGTTCCTGCGCCGCCGCACTATGGAAAATTAAGGTCTGTTTCGGATTAAAAACCTATAACTTTTTTATTTCTAAAGATAGACTGTTACAATTTTGTATAAATATAAAGTGGTATATAAGCCTTCAAATGGTATATTTTTGTTCGGATTTATTGTAATAATATAATTAAAAAATAATAATTAAAAATCAAAATCTTCACAAATGACTTTTATTTATTTTATTAACAAACATGTGAACATAATATTATGTGAACATACATACATACATGCATAGCGTCACGCCTGTTTCCCGGTGGGGTAGGCAGAGACAACGGATCTCCACGTGCCACGATCCTGACACACCTCTGCCGCCTCTTCCACTCCCATAATGTTCTTCATGCATGCTCGTCGGTTACGGGTACTAAGCACTTGCCCCTTTTTGAGCACATGCCCGATCTGGTCCAGGTACGTGCGTCTAGGGCGACCCTTCCCGACTCTTCCACTCACATTTGCTTCATAAATTTCTTTCGTTAGTCTCCTATCATCCATTCTTCCAACATGACCGAACCACCGAAGCATCCCTTTCTCAATCCTTGTCACTATATCTTCTTTCAACCCACAGCGCTCTCGCACTACACTATTTTTCAATCTATCTTTCATTGTAACTCCGCACATACTCCTCAACGCGCGCATTTCCAAAGCATTAATCCTGCTTTCATGCTTCGTCTGCCATGCCCAACTTTCACTCCCGTACATAAGTGTAGGGGCCAGCACTCCACCATGGACAGCCAAACCTTGAAACTTCTTTTGAACCTGTTCTTGAACCCACCTGCGGAACCAGTTCGTTTGATGAACCGGTTCATTGGTTTTTGAAACGGTTCAGAAAACCGGTTCCTATACCATTTATTTGAACATAAACTAATTATTATACTCAACATTATAAATACCAATAAAAAAAACAAAAATACCTACCTACCATTCCTACCTACTTAAATAATTACTTCATATTTAATAAACAAATAAGTAATCATAAAAAAAAAATTGCAAAGTTATTTAATATGAATTGATATTATAAGCAAAGGCAATTTGTTTTTGCATTGAACATTATTTACATGAACTTTACGTGAACTTATGTTTTGTTCATAACTCGAGAACCACTGGTGCTAGACCCATCGTGTTGGTACTCAAACTTCAGGTCTCGGTGAGATCTATCCATCTGTCACGTGAACTTTGGTGTTGGTCATAACTCGAGAACCACTGGTGCTAGACCCATCGTGTTGGTACTCAAACTTCAGGTCTCGGTGAGATCTATCCATCTGTCACGTGAACTTTGGTGTTGGTCATAACTCGAGAACCACTGGTGCTAGACCCATCGTGTTCGGGAGCAAAACAAAAGTTCACGTGACAGATGGATAGATCTCACCGAGACCTGAAGTTTGAATACCAACACGATGGGTCTAGCACCAGTGGTTCCCGAGTTATGACCCGGTTCTTAAACCAGTCCGCTTATGCAGCTCGGTTCGAGAACCGGTTCTCAAAACCATCATGCAAGCCGGTTATTAAAAGGGTTCTTTCGAACCGTTTCTAAGAACCATTCTGCAATCTGGTTCATATAGGGTTCTTTTGAACCTGTTCTTGAACCCACCTGCGGAACCAGTTCGTTTGATGAACCGGTTCATTGGTTTTTGAAACGGTTCAGAAAACCGGTTCCTATACCATTTATTTTATGAACCGGTTCTTTAATAAACGTAACCTCTTGAGAACCCTTTTCGCACCGGTTACGACCCGGTTGTTTTGAACTTTTTTCGCTCCCTGATTCAGAGCACACACGGACACCCAGATGTCGATTTTGAAAGCAATCGGTCCAGTAACTAAAAAGTTCAAAATGGCGGCCACTTTTTTTAAATTTTGACAACGGATTCGCATTCAGAGCCCACACAGACACCCAGATATCGATTTTGAAAGCAATCGGTCCAGTAACTAAAAAGTTCAAAATGGCGGCCTATATAACAGGAATGTAATGTAAAATATTATCATATGGAGCTCAATACTACACACACTGATACAGCGAGCGCGAAACACGAACCTCTCGGTCGGGTTAGCCGGCATCTAATGCATGCAAGCAATGCATCGCGTCGCTCCGCGCCGCCGCCGCCTAGCCTGCGCGCCTCACCGACCCACCGACACTGCGGGCTCGGAGACTTGTGACGTCACACGGCGAATGCTCCCCGCGAGTTTTTAACTTTTTAGGGCATACATTAAAAGTTCAATAACTTCGCCATTTTTCAAGGTATTGTAATAATTCTTTCACCATGTTTAATGTATTTTTATTATCTTATAATATATGTACATATTTCTTGTTTTTGTTTTAGTGGAAACTTCCTTATTATATATTTATTTAATAGTTAGATTTCAGGCGCAAGCAGAGGTTTTTATATTCAACGGTTTCGCTCCTATACATTCCATATCTGTTACTAGATTTTGCTCGCGGCTTCGCTCGCTTCTAATTCGGTTATTTTTTTGATCGACGTAAATAATCGATTTCTACAACAAATCTAACAATAATTTTAATTGAATTTTGAGATAATATTAATAAAAAGAACTAAAATGCTTACTTGAGCGTCAAGGTATTTTATTCATAGTTTACTGTGTTATGTTTTTACATGATGTTTTCAGTATTTGTTTTTTCTTTGCCGAGTGTTGCACTTTGGTAAAGACAATGATTTTTTTTCTGTTTCTGTTGTCTATTCGTTAGGTAAGAAAGTGTGTCAGCTCTATTAGTGAGAAGTTCCGTTTAAAGAATCTTTATTGATCTCAAAGAACGTTACAATAGCTATGGAAAGCAATGAGCTGAGAAGTATATTTTGTATGGGGCGTAGTAGAAGGATCAAAAATTCGAAAACTATAATTTAGTTTCAACATCTTAAATAAAATATTGTGTATATTCGCTAAGTCAGCACAGTCTAAGTCAGACATTTACACCCATACAAAAATCGGTTTAAAATATTTATTAATTAATTCATTTGTTTATTTGTGTCTTTAATTCTGCCAATATTCTTTAGAATAACAAACAGGCATAAAATGGACACAATGGTAAATTATAATCTTAAATAGCCTGTTTACATCTAAATACTAATCTAATGCTATTAATTAGCCAAGGCAACCAAATGGATCAAGTAAGTGAGTTAGTTATGTAGGTACCTACTGACTTGCCAAACTATTGCCGCTTGTGCAAATCTTTCTGGAAGAAGGCCCTTGCAGGTCAGGTAAACGGTGGGATCATCATGCTGTTTCACTCGCACGCTTAGCCGGTTATAGACATGCGGTTAGAAAATACAGGCGTCTCTTTCTGACCAGTGATCACAGGAAACCGGTGTGTAGATCAAAGCAAAGGCATGGCTGGTGTAGCCAGATCACTTTTTAAAATATACCTGCTTCGAAAAAGTTTATTGATGTCTCTTCGCAGTATTTGCATGTCAGGTCAGGAGGAGCCATGATGAAGTCATCGATTGAATCGCATATTCGGTTGATCAATGTTCTGGTAGTACAGTGGTAGAGTGTATTAACTTTTCGATCTCATCGATGCGAGTTCGAGTTCCATTTGTGCAAACGTCTTTCCCTTTTTTTTTATTAAAGGCATTGCTAGGGTAAATTTTGTTAATACTTTTTTAATGTTAATACATTAATGATTCCTCTCTTAATTCCGACAATCATAACTATGATACACGGTGTAAGAATAATGTACAACTAATAAGACATAGATTAGCTAAAACCTCAAAAAGCTTTATTTGTAATAGTGTTAGATTTTATAATAAACTGTCTTCTAACATAAAACAATTAGATGATAATAATTTCAAACGACAGATTAAATTAATGTTAATTGAAAAGAGTTATTACACTATTAAGGATGCATTAACTGACCGTAATTTTAACTAAGAGTTTGACTACTGTTTTTTCCACTAACAAACTTTGACAATTTGACATTTGGATACACTTTGTATCATTAAATAAATTTTTTTTATATGACTTATTACATCTCTTTGTAATAAATGTAAACTAATTTTTATTTATTTTTTGACTTGATATAATATGAAGTATCAAAATTGACGATGGCACTATACACCAGATATAGGTAATTTAAATAGGCAGTGTGGACAGATTCTTCAGTATTCATGTTTATGCTGTAAATATTAATGCTCTTGTGAGCGGTAGTATGGGTTATTTATTTGTAAGTTACTATAATATAATACTTATAAGGTACTAACAAAACATTGTGACTTGCGAAGTTTGTTTGTCAGTTCTTCTTCGCATTGAATTTAGAACTGGCGGAATTTTCGACATGTCCAAGCGTAGGTTACCTACCTATGGATGAAATTATACAATAAACAATAAACAATGAAATATTAGGGTATTCAATTCGTTATCTAGAGGCAAAAAAAATAATTTAGAAAAAATTGTAACCAAGCCGTTCGTTTGTACATCGATTATTTAGTAAGAATAGTGCGGAATAGTGTAGGTATAATAGGATAGTTCTTAGTACCTACTTACCTATTTTGAAATAATGGCTTGAATTACTTTATCAGTGTAGGTAGGTACGAATTTTACTTTTATGTGCAAAACATTATTTTTTATTCTTTCATATTACCACAGAGCAAATAATAACTCTTACCTGATATGAACTAGTTTCGAACCTAGTATATAGATATTATATTATATAACCCTAATCGGGACTCGGGACGGTTCTATTTAATTTTGTTTACACATTGCTCAAAATAATATAAAGAAAAATCCCCGACAATATGGGTATTTTTCTGCACTGGCACGTTTCCGCCCCGCGGCCACATGCCGCGGCGGGCGGGCGCGGCGGCGCTGCGGCAGCGCGGCCAACCAAGCGAATACACAGACAGACAGACACGACACAATCCACGAACGTTGTACTTTTGCCAACACGGTCAACACGGTCTCTTCTCTACGGTCAGTCACTCTCCGGTCGCCTGAACGCGTCGCCCGCCGCCGCGTTGTTTAAATTTTGTTCACTCGCTCGCCAGTCAAAGAATATAATAAATAAATAATACTTCGTGCTTGCTGCCGAACGCACGTGTTCGTGCAACTTAAATCGTGCTCCAAATACGAGTGATAGATAAGAGAAAATGAGCTATGTAATAAATAAGAGCTTGGTGTGAAGGAAACTCTTTTAAAATAGAAACTTATCTGCGGCTCAGCAACATGTTCGGGGTAATCTGTTACGCGCATTCCTCGGAAACGTTACGTGCAACTTTTATTATTATTAGTTATCGGTGAACGATTTATTTATATTTATTTTTGAACGAGTGACTGTGCTGCGGAATGCTTGTGTTTAGATAACTTTCGTGTTGGAAAATGTTCAGCAGCCGATTTTATAATGTTGAGGTAAGTGATAACTTATTGCTATTTTATGTTTTATTCAAATAGGTACCTAGTTGTGAAATGTATTCTCAGTTGAAAACGAACACAGCAGCTTAAATTAGGAAAAAAAAATTATAATAATATCTAGGTAGGTGCCTACTAACTAACTCGAATGCCTACGCCATCCTGGTTTAAATTCGCGCGCTTTTTAACGGTTCATTTTCGGTAGGGCGGCGGTAGGACCCGTAGGACTAGGTACGATTTCATATAGCTGATATTCTAGGTATATTATACCTAGATGTGTACCAAAATCAATTTTTTTTCTGGGAATTTTATTGTTTTGTATTATTTAATAGATTTTGACTTGTACCTACCTATGTATATTTTAAACATACTTATATGACTTAGGTACTTTTGCGGTACTACACTTACTACACAGTCAGTGCATACCTAGACCTACGTACGTAGTTATTATAGGGAGTGCGCCTAATATATTTTCAAATTACAAGGTAGGTAGCCTAGCCTAAGGCCATAGTTTGAAGTGGAGTGGCTAGTATTTTTATTTTATAACGATATGTAGGTACTGTCGAGTATCCGAACAATGAACGTTATCAGGATAACGTATAGGTATCTTAGTACGTATACTACTACTTCCCTCCCGGTCGACACGGGTCACGGCTTATGGCCTCAAACTCGCTATCTGCTGTGCATATAATAATGTAGGTAGGTCCAATATTGTCACTGTTTTACTGGTGTGAAGCAGTCCTGGATTTCCCATTAGGCCGTATAGGCCGCGGCCTAGGGGCGGCAAACTTCAGGGGGCGGCAGATTTCCGAAGGCACATAAAGAATATTACAAGTAGAGTGTTTTCATTTTATGAAGGCACGAGGGGTATGAGGTAGGAAGTGGTGTGAGACCGCGCGGAGCTCAGTAGGGAACGACTCGGTCGGTTCGACGACGACGGAGCGATTAGAACGTGTGTACCGTTCCGACCGACCGACCGACGAATACGACACCCGAAAGACAAGGCGGCTCCTTTCGTGAACACTCGGCTCGAACGAAACTAATCGTAACAAAAACGACATGCGCGCCGCCTCAACATTAGGTAAGGGCATTGAACTAGTAAGGGTTAATTTATTCAAAAATTCTATCTTCAATCAAATCTTCATCAATAGGTACTCATATAGTAAATCTGTAAGGGATAGCCATGGAGTAAGTTACTTTGTTTTATGAGATACTGCGTTTGTGGACACTACTGCGTAATACTAAAACTAAATTGACGATTTTTAGAAATCTTTTCTGTATGTATGTTCCTCCATAACTATTAAACCAATCATCCTAATTCGATGAAAGTTAGTTTAGTACAAGTACATTTAGCTTAGCTTTGTGTCCCGTATAGCCAAGTTAGCTATACGGGACACAGGATATGCTAAATTCAGTTCCGGTTACGCTAAGATGTGGCTCTCATACAAACCGAATTGTTCCGCACGCCGATATAACGGTAGCGGGCTTACTTACTTTCTTCTTTTTAAACACGAATTTTTAAACACGAAAACATTATTATTCGTAGGATTAAACCATTAGCTAATTTCACAGCGGCAGAGTTGTTGGGTGTGCGTAAAACATCTGAGACGCGCCAGCTAGACGCTATACGCGCCACATTGCGCAATTTCTAGCGCACGTGGTTTACGACTTCACGAAGGCGCGCGCGGCGACGCGACGACAACGCGCTGCTGCTGCTGGCTTCTTGGTTATGTGCAATTTGACGCTTTTGGCCTTAAAAAAATATAGAAAGGAAATATTTAATTAATCTTCACATACTTACCTACATACAAAAACACATCGACACAAAAACATACAAAAGAAATTAATATTAATAACAAGGAAACAATTTAAGACGAAAAATGTCTTAAAAAGAAGTGGTCAAGTGCGAGTCGAACACGCGTGGTTCCGGAAAACGGAATGGTACGGAACTTCCGTACCATTCCGTTTTCCATGAAACTTTAAGACTTAGAATTTTCGTGTATATTTTCCTGTATGACAAGTCCCATATTCTCTTTTTTTTTTCAAAGCGTACGACGCCGTCTGTCCGTATATCTATCTGCCCATATTTTCTACCTTTTTAAAGGGCTGTATCTTTTGAACCGTAATACGTCGCGAAATTTTCACAGAATAAGTAGGTACCTATGTATGTGTTATTTATTAATTATAGTGGCTTTATTAACAATAAAAAAAAAAAACAAAAAAACACAAAAATTAAGGGATTCCTATACAAGAAACGTGTTTTTTCAAGGTTTTTTGTATTTTGTTCTATCGGTAAACTCGTAAACGGTAATACTCGTACAATACAAGCGCCAAAATTGGTGTGATTAGACTGCAAACTCTAAAGTAATAATAAAAACCCACCAATTACGTGGTGATAAGAAAACCTCGGTGCGCGCGTCCGACTCGCACTTGACCGGTTTTTATTATTGAATTTTCCCGAGAATAGCACTACCTACGCCGATCACTTCACAGAGTTACCGCAGTACGGGATGGGAACAGATTTTCCCGTTTTGCCGATTGCAGGCTGGCTGGCTGTTTCGCATTAGTCTCACTCGGATTATACAAGAATGCTGCATAACGGTAAATGCGGCATGTAGGTACCTACGTATGTAGATACCAGACTTGTGTATTCTATGCTTGTGTGCGTGTTTATGCTATAGATCAGGGATGGCCAAAGGGATGGGATTTTTTCCACGCGGGCCCATATTTTTCAAACATAATCTATGGGGGGGCCAGGTTTTTTTAATTTTTGGCTATAATATAATTCTCTATTGAAATAAAAATATTAGTATTTTCCGAAATAAAGTTATTTATTGACTCATCATAGGTTTCACCAACAGTAAAAGTTCTCGTATTTATACAAAACTAAATTATATGAATATCTATAGATATTCGAATCAGGCACAGTGTACCTGGTGCAGTATGAAATAGGGAAATTTTTATTTAATCTATAAAAATAGGAACAAAGATTTATTAATTTATACCAAGTACACTATTTAAAGTATAATAAATTTATGTAGACTTCTACTTCTGGGTCGATGATCGCGGGCCAGATTGCAACCGTTCGCGGGCCGGAGATGGCCCGCGGGCCGTAGTTTGCCCATCCCTGCTATAGATAGATGGATCGTAGTTTCCTTCCACTGATATCCAGCATTTCGAAACAGAACTTTATGAAATTTAGTACCTAACCTATTATACAATTGAATTTATATTATATAAACCACATAGCAAGAAAGGCGGCCGTCTAGGGGAAGGCGGCCACCGATCGCTGTTCTGTGGTGTTTCCCGATCCCGATACATTAAACCTGGTAGCGTTCAAAGATAGTGCTTCAATAGTCCGCTAATCTGCCGGCGGAGGGAGGCGGCGGCGCGGCGCCGGCATGGCATACCACCGAGCGCGGTTTCACGGGGCACAGCCATTCGCACATCTTTGTCCCTCGGTACAGCCACTCGTACTTCTTTTGTCCCTCGGCACAGCCACTCGTACTTCTTTTGTCCCTCGGCACAGCCAATCGTACTTCTTTTGTCCCTCGGCACAGCCACTCGCACTGCTTTTGTCCCTCGGTACAGCCACTCGTACTTCTTTTGTCCCTCGGTACAGCCACTCGTACTTCTTTTGTCCCTCGGTACAGCCACTCGTACTTCTTTTGTCCCTCGGCACAGCCACTCGTACTTCTTTTGTCCCTCGGCACAGCCACTCGTACTTCTTTTGTCCCTCGTCACAGCCACACGCGCTACTTTTCGCAATAATTTCATATTTTGTGGAATCTAATGTGTGTACAGTGAAACAGTGTAAAGTACCTACATCAAATGTTGTAAGTTGTATAGACATTCTAAGATAAATTGTACATTTTTGTCATAGGATACCATAATATAATTATCTTGTCCATCACCTAATAAGGAAAATTGTACAAAATGTCATCACATCAACCTTATTGCGTTATTAATATTATAATGTTATGGACGTAATCCATCATGTTTGGCTCCTCTCTACAGGCGCCCACCTAAATAAATAACCTAATATTTCACAATAAATTTGCGCATAGGTACATTAATTTCGCGTACATCGCTAGTATTTTGTTCAAGACTCGAAAACGGATAAACCGATTTAGGGAACGTATATAAATCACGTGTATTTAATTTGGCTTCTTTTGACCCATCGATGTAGCCAAACGTGGCTTTTGCCATTTACTTACCACGAGGTGGAACGTTGTTGTTTTAGGGTTCCGTAGCCGACGCCGATACGGATCCCTGTTAGTAAGTTTGCATCTCGGTTTGCATAATATGTAGTTGTGTACGAGAATACATGATACGTCGTTGTGTACGAGCATAATTATTATGATGTTCCTAAGGAGATTGGATGTTCCAAGAATATTACGTTTTAGTAGGTAACTTTACGCTAAGGGGTGTATGTGTATCAGATACGGATCACGTTCCCATACCAATTTTTTTTAACGATAATAAAAAACCTACTCACTCCTCAAATGAGGAACGTTGAGTGCGCGTATTTCACCTTTTGCTACCAGACAGACATAGGATGCTGTATCACCCTAAAACTATTCGTACTTTACGTACGTAAGTTTGGCTAAAAAAAACCTATTTAAAAAAATATAAAAACAGCCTTCAAAAATTTATGAAATAAAAAATAAATCGAACCCTAGAGTTTTTTGACAAATAATGAAGTGTACTTTTGATATTTTATTAGGCTGCATATTATATTCATACGTGTACCGTACAAATAATTTATTATTATTTATACGGGTATCGGACAAATAATTTATTATTATTTGTACAGTATCCGTACGAATAATTTTATTTTATTAATCCGGTAATAAAAAAAAATATCTATTTATACCGTAACTTTTTTTTACACTACTATATCTACATATATCTATCATTATTTGTCCAAATAGCCGGACAATTAATTATAAATTATTTATCCAGTACCCGTATAAATAGTCACTGCGATTTTATTATTTACCGCACCACTTTTGAGTAGTTCACGAATCCAGCTTCCTTCGGTATTGCTTTGACTGAGATAATATACAGGATGTTCGGCACATCGACCGACAAAATTTTTTTGTAGGTAAGTGGGGTCATTTGCAAGGTCTACCTACCTACCTAGGTCTACCTATGATACCTTTTGCCAGGTGTCACGTGGCATCGATTTACGATTTTTTTTCTTTATTTCTTAAAATTACCAATATCCAGCTTTAAACCCTTATTATAACTCTTTTGTTTATGATTGTATCAGCACAAAATAAAATTTATTGGATTTTACGATGTATCCTTGTTCTAGAAAAAATATCATTTGATTTAGTTAATACTTACTAATTGCGGTTCATGTGGAAGATGACACCACCCGGAAAATGTTAGTCACATCAAATATTATGAATTAATTACAAAGTCACTTCTTCTTGCTCTACATATTCTCAGCGATCGACCTAAAATCCTCTTGGGATCGACCGTTTGTGCACCACTGCTATAGGCTATATACCATTACGTTAAATATCCTCAGGGCTGAGCAGTATCAAAGAAAGTATAGTATGAACGGGAGAGAGAGAGAGAGAGATAGAATATAAGAGAAGAGATCGTTTATTATAATATTTGCGTTAAAATCAGATAAGCTATTACCGAGTCTACCGCGAGCGAAGCCGCGGGCTATTATTTATAAGATCAAAGATAATGGACTCAAGAGTTGCAGATTTTATTTTAAGCGGCGGGTGGCCGAGTGGTTTGGGCATCGGCTTCTCATGCGGGAGGTCCGAGGTTCGAATCCGGTCGGCGTGTACCAGTGAGTTTTTTCTGACGAAAAAATTTACGTGCATACCTACACCTGCTGCTTCACCGTTCGGAACCGGTGTAAAACTGTAGGTCCCTTCCCTTGCCCCTTACTAGGTGGTAGGCTCAAATGGTAGCCGACTGGGTTGGTACCACCGTACTGGATGTAAGATGACCGCATAGCAGCCTCGGTTGTGTTCTCCTCTAGTCCAGTATAGCCAGCAATCCAGGGAAGTCTCCGGTATAGCACCTACCTTCTCGAAGGTGATATTGGCTAGTCAGAGCATGTGCTTTGGCCCCTCTGACTCAGCCACCCATACCGATTTACATAAAAAAAATAAAAAAAAATTAGACATCAGACTTATATAATTATATTAGTAAACTAGCTTTTGCCCGCGGCTTCGCTCGCGTGAAATTCGTATTTAAAAAGAAGAAAGTAAAGTAAGCCCGCTACCGTACCTTTATTTCGGCGCGCGGACAATTCGGTTTGTATAAGAGCCATCTTATCTTAGCGTAACAGGGAATGAATTTTGTCTATCTTGTGTCACGTATAGTTAAATGTGCTTGTACTAAGTTTAATCGAATTCGGATGATCGGTTTAAGAGTTATGGAGGAACATACATACATACCTACATACATACAAAAATCATCAATTTAGTTTTACTATCATACATAGAGTCTACAAACTCAATATCTCATTAAAAAAATTAACTTACTCCATGACCATTCCTTACAGATTTATTATTAGTATTGATTAATCCATAGATATATTCTATGATAATAATAAGAAATACCTATCTATTACGAATATACTACTACGATATTCAAATAGTTAGCTACTTAGAGGAATGCAAAATGGATTCGTCACTTCAACCGCACACATGCGCATGCGCTGTGATGTGTGCTGCTAATGAGTAATGACACAAAAGATCAGGGACGTATTTATAGCTTCCACATGGGGGGTGTTCTGACGAAATAGGGATCGGCTCAACTCAATAAGATTCTAGTGTTCCTGTTGAGTCGTTCTGTATTTCGGCCTAGAGGGGTACCGATACTGAAAGTTCTATAATTGTGTGGCAGGCAGGTTGAACTCGACAAAAAAAAAATGTATACAGGGCTCCAGAAACCGACGATAATCCTTTGACAGCTGATAGGGCTGCTAATTACCTCTCATAATATCTAATTTTAGGTTTAGTAAAAATGGCTTAGTTTTTGAGATATTGTCATTTTTGTAAAAATCCAAAATTTTCTCCCTAGGCTCATTTTTCAGGCTTCATTTTGCCTAGAGGCATTAAGTGTTACCTTTTGCCCATATTGTATTTGAGTGTAATAAATATATACAATACAATACAATTTTTTTAAATGCCAAAGTACAATGCAACAAAAGTACGGCTTTCACACGGTATAATTAATTTTTTCATGTTTAATCCTGCTTAGCTGAAAAACTATTTAAGAGCCACATGTTAAATTTTTTTTACCCTCATCCCTTGAATTTGCCCCTGCGCGGTGAAAAAAAAACTAACTACATCTAATGTAGTTTTTAAAATGGTACATCACCTTACCGATTTGCCCAATAATTTATGAGATATTGCTATTTAACTGCAAAAGGACCTCGGAATTTGATAACTGTTCTACCAACTAAATATTGGAAATTGAATATGGAATTGGAATAAAATAAACACTTGCGAAGTTATTGGTCTTTATTAACCTGTTAAAGTAGATGTTCAAATTGTTTACCACCTGGACGAATGCTAGCTCGACATCTTATCACAAATGCCCAGTTGATGCGTCCAGCAAGTACTCGATGCAAGTGCAGATACGTCCACCTGAGCTACTGCCATAATTCTTTCTTTGAGCTCTATCAAGTTTTCCACCGATTCCCCGTAAACTTTTTCTTTTAAATAACCCCAATGATAAAAATCTAAAAGATTTAAATCCGGTGATCTAAACGTCCGATCCATCTGTGGGGATATGCTTGGTCTAAAAAATTACGCACTTCTCTAGCGTAATGGGCTGGGCAGCCATCATTTTGCAAACACATCTCCCTCCGTATGGCCAATGGTACATCTTCTAAAAGACTGTTGCAGAAACTCACGATTATTTCGCCCGTTTAGAGTCTCTGCAATTCAACGGACGTCTTGTGGCCTCTTAGCCACTTGTATCCCCACAGATGGATCGGACGTCTAGATCACCGGAATTAAATTCGTTGGAGTTTTTCTATTGGGGCTATTTAAAAGAAAAAGTTTACGGGTCCCGGTGGAAAGCATGATAGAGCTCAAAGAAAGAATTACGGCAGTAGCTCAGGTGGACGTATCTGCAGTGGGTGGACGTATCTGCAGTGCAGATACGTCCACCTGTACGTACTCGATGCAAGTGCAGTCTGCACTTGCATCGAGTACATGCTCGACGCATCAACCGGGCATTTTTTTTATTTATTGCTTCCGAGCTGGGTGGCTATGCCTGAGGTCGAAACCTCAAGCGCAGCCAATTTCACCGCCGAGGTGCCAGTCCGGCTTGGAGGTGGACTAATGTTGCTGGGGAAAGGCTATTAACCCGCGATTTGAAGATCCGTGGATTGTAGGAGTGGGGAAAGATATTCCCTGGGAGCCCGTTCCGCACCTTTGCATTTGTGAGAAGATGTCGAGCTATCATTCGTGCAGGTGGTAAACAATTTGAACATCTAAATTAACAGGTTAATAAAGACCAATTACTTCAAGTGTTTATTTTATTCCAATTCGTAGCAAGTTCGTAGTAAGTTATCAAATTCCGAGGTCCTTTTGCAGTTCAATAACAATATCTCATAAATTATTGGGCATATCAGTTAGTGATGTACTATTTTAAAAACTACATTAGATGAGCGTATTTATGTTGCATAATGCCACTTTAGTGTATTTTTTTTCACCGCCAAAGGCCAAATTCAAGGGATGAGGCTGAAAAAAAATTTACATGTGGCTCTTAAGTCGTTTTTCAGCTAAGTAGGATTAAACATGAAAAAATAAATTATACCTTGTGAAAGCCTTACTTTTCAGTAATATTAGACAAAAACCAGATTTAAGAAAATCTTGCATTTGTACTTGTGGCATTTAAAAAAGTGAGCTTAGGGAGAAAATTTTGGATTTTTACAAAAATTACAATATCTCAAAAATTAAGCCATTTTTACTAAACCTAAAATTAGATATTCTGAGAGGTAATTAGCAGTACTATCAGCTGTCAAAGGATTATTGTCGCTTTCTTCGGGACACCTGTGTAGTATACAGTGGCGGCTGGTGACTTCAGTGACCGGTAGTGTGCTAAGTACCTACCTCCTTAATAACAAATTTCCCAACACATTCCCAATGTTATTTTAGGATCTCGACTTCCGAATTTTTTAAACGCCTGCGTTGTATTATGTACGTGCCTAGTATATGAATATTCTCAAGACACTCAATGCGTTGCAAAAAATAAAATAAATCCAAACAAGTTTTTAACTCATTTATAGTACCTTTATGAACACACCCATAGACCACAACACTACTGCAGCTTTCAAAAAGAAAACAATAGCAATGTCCCAAAATACTTTAAAACTTTATAAAAAAAAACAAGTGCAAAGTAGGAATTGAACCCGGGATCACCTGATTGTAAAGCCTTACCTTTAACCAACTCTTAGGCAAATATCGGCACCACTTAATTCATAGTATCACGTGACAGAAAGCACAAAACCTAACCATATCCCATTTTAAATATTCGCGCGCTTACGGGTATGTGACATCACATGAAAACGCGCTGACTCTAGGTAGACGGACTCGTGCAAAAGGAATCACTCGCGACGTGTCGCACGCGCGGCTATTCACGATATAGCGTCCTTGTTTGGCGCTCGTGCGCCGCACGCAGAACTCCATTTCGGCCCATACTGTTTCTATGAAGTATCTTTTGTCTCACGCGCCAGCGGTGTTTTGCCTATCCCAATACATTCAGATGGGAGACCCGCGTGCGCTTTTCGATTCCGCACGGGGCGCGGGTTTACTCGCAAAAACGTGCTTTGTGATCACGAGTCAGTTTGTGATCTATGAAATAAGGTCGAATTCACAATCGTATTTATTTGGAGTACGATCTTTATGGTTTTAATGTAGGTATGTTGTATTGTAAGATATTATTTATTTTGAGTGAAGTGAAGACTTCTCGTGGTATGGTAGTGCGGCGCACGGGCGCACTTTAGGACCGGCCGCCAGTGGTAGTATAGAAGTTTGAAAATTTTATTATATCTAGTGTAAACTGCGTGTCGAAGGGGGGGGTCCGGACCCCCTAAACCCCCCCCTTATATACGTCCCTGCAAAAGATATTGCTAATGGTTTACACTACACACACACACACACACACACACACACACACACACACACACACACACACACACACACACACACACACACACACACATATAATATTATAATAAAAGAGATAGGCTCAGAGATAACCTATGGCCTACTAGTTGAAAACTTGAAACTAACCATGCCGAGCTGGTCAATGTTGGAGTTTGCAATGCTATGTGTAAACATTAAACTGTGATGCAACAATACTGGCATATTTTTTTAGGGTTCCGTACCGTATACGGGATACGGGGATACGGGGGGTATACCTACCTATTTAATACCTTTACGGGGCTGTATCTTTTGAACCGTAATAGGTAGCCGGTTGTAATTTTCACAGAATATGTGTTATTATTTATTATGGCGGATACCCTAACAAATAATAAAATACAGAAACCGTCCAAGTGCGTGTCGGGCCACGCGCAGTGTAGGGTTCCATATTGCGGAACCCTATCAAAATAAATTATTTGATTATTTGTATAATTTTGAAGTAGAAATAAATGAATGTTAATTTGAAAAAGTTCTTCAACAGTGAAATCATGACTGTCGTTCATACATTTTATAAGTTGGTCGACTATTACTCGTCAACCTGTACATCCTACTTAGCTGTGATAGCTTTCCTTTTAATTTCGATATATATACTACTGCTGTGAATTTTTTCACATATCTAATAATAACCGTTTAGCTGGCAGGGGGGGGGGGCGGGGGGAAACTTGACTCTAACAAAAATTAGCACTTAAAAGCTTAATAATTCGCAAACGGATCCCTAAATTAAATAATGTTTTTCGCAAACCCGCAATATCTTCCAAAGACCTATCCAACGACACCCCAAACGATGGGGTAGACGTGAAAAAAAATTCATCCCCACTTTACGTGTAGGGGAGGTACCCTAAAAAAAATTATTTCAACATTTTTATTTTACCACTTTGTCGGCTTTACCTATTAATATGTATATCCATACCAACTTACAACTTTCTAGTACTAAGGGTCTCTGTGCTAAGCCGCGGACAGACAGACGGACAGACGGACAGACGGACGTACATGGCGGAACTATAAGGGTTACTTGTTGACTACGGAACCCTAAAAATTAAGGGTCCCCATACAATAAATATGTTTTTTTAAAGATTTTTGTTTTTGCTCTATCGTAAAAACGTTAATACACACATGCGTCAAACTTGGTGTGATTATAGTGCAAATTCTAAAGTAAAACAACAAATAATAAAAGCCGGCCTTTAGGTACGTGGTGGTACGGAACCCACGGTGCGCGAGTTCGACTTTAGGTACGTGGTGGTACGGAACCCTCGGTGCGCGAGTTCGACTTTAGGTACGTGGTGGTACGGAACCCTCGGTGCGCGAGTTCGACTTTAGGTACGTGGTGGTACGGAACCCACGGTGCGCGAGTTCGACTTTAGGTACGTGGTGGTACGGAACCCTCGGTGCGCGAGTTCGACTTTAGGTACGTGGTGGTACGGAACCCTCGGTGCGCGAGTTCGACTTTAGGTACGTGGTGGTACGGAACCCTCGGTGCGCGAGTTCGACTTTAGGTACGTGGTGGTACGGAACCCTCGGTGCGCGAGTTCGACTTTAGGTACGTAGTGGTACGGAACCCTCGGTGCGCGAGTTCCACTTATACTTGGGCGCTTTTTATTTATACTACATATTTACCTACCCATATTTGTATTACTTGTACGTCTTACTATAAGCTTTACTATATAACGTTTCTATAGAAGCTGATTACGGCACGAAGAAAACATTTTATTTATTTTCCTGAGAGTTATTTTCACGTGTGTCAGTGTAAACTCACACTTATTATAATATAATATACAAAATAAAAAAAAAAACATACAGACGAATTGAGAACCTCCTCCTTTTTTGGAAGTCGGTTAAAAAAATCAATTATAATAAGTAATATTATAATATATTATTTTACATTGACATGTGAAAATTAATAGATTTTTCGTATCATCAGATTCTGGTAGACCTATGTACCAAAGTTTGGTTGGAACGCTCTCCCTGCCCATTAATTTCCCCCCAATAATACAGGCACGGGTCCTTCAAGAGGGTGTAAATAGGCATGACATTCACAACCCCCGCATACGAGCGAATGTCGTTTGGTGTGGTTAGTTATAAACATAATAAACATTTTAGGTAATGTACATGCATATGAAAGGACTGGAAATGGAAACGAATAATTAATAATTAATATTTTATTTTTTAGGGGTTCCACAGGGTCAAATCTATAGCATATTTTTTTTCTCAATGATATGAAAATCCTTTATTTTTTTATGAAACAAACCAAAAAAACCGGCCAAGTGCGAATCGAACTCGCGCGCCGAGGGTTCCGTATCGCCATGTCATGGTCAGCGCCACTCACGCCATCTTTGTATTAGTTAAAATGCTTCATATTCTTTTCGATAGATGGCGCGCATACATTTTTAGTTTCTTGCATGGGGACCCCCGTGAAGTTTTTACTTTTTCTTATTTTTATTATTTCTTGTTATATCGGCCATAATAACACATATTCAGTGAAAATTTCAACGGGCTACCTATTACGGTTAGAGATACAGCCCTCGTATGGACGGACAGACAGACAGACGGCGTAGGTTTAGTAATAGGCTTCCGTACATATACGGAACCCTAAAAATTAAAATGTTTACTTCAGATATGCTGAAGGACCTACCTGAAGACCTGTCTGTATGTAGGTACCTATGAGTTGTATGATGATTGTGATACACATTGTACCTACATATGTATTTCTCGGAAAGATCTTCGTTGGAAAATCCTTTGAATCATGTCATTCCTTTATACACCTATATATTATGATGATTGATGACATGTTTGTTAGGAAAATAAACGACTAGACGCAGGCTGACTTAACAATAAAAATATAAGCAGGTAAACCTACTTACGCACTGTGAAAGAAAACTAACATTTTTATTATTGAGGAAAGAGACAGCCCTGTTCACAAAGAAAATAAATAAAATTAATCGTGTTTATACATTAGGCAGAGCCACAAATGTATTTCCTTGAATGAATATCATTGTTTGAAAAGTACAGGAGTAGGATGTTTTCTTTAAATTATGTCATAAAAAAACACTTCCATATATTTTTTTAATATTACCTTATTACCGCCCCTTATCCACCTCCGCACCGCACCACGCGCACCGCACAGGGTTTGCATCCCTACACGCTGGACTTACCGCGGATGCGTACAGTACCAACTACCAACCGGTTTTGCAGATCTTTCCTCTACAGAAACGGTAAGCTCTGGAATGCTCTCCCTGCCCATATATTTCCCCCCCAAGTACATGCGGCCATCTTACATCCAGTACGGTGGTATCAACCCAGTCTGCTAGAATTTAAGCCTACGACCTAGTAAGGGGCAAGGGAAGGGGTGGAAGGGTCCTACAGTTTAACTCCGGTTTCGGTTACGGACGTCGATTGATTTTATCGTTATGGTATGGGTAAAGTTAGCTTAAGGTAGGAAATAGGTATGTGTATGTTAGTGGTTAATCTTTTATGTAAACCCATATCTTTGCTCATCAAATATTAACTTATTTAGTGGATACATAGGCACGGTCTACATAGCTAATCAAATAATGATGAGTTGATTGACATGTCCATATCAGTCAAAAAAATGTCGAGTGTATAGTTCCAGTCGAGATGGATCCTTCCTTCCTTCCTTATTCCTTATACCTTATTCCTTCCTTACCTATAATAAAATCCAACGTCTGCTTTCTGTCTGTCCGAGTGTCTGTCTGTCCGCTTATAACTCGCGAACCACTGAACCGATTTTAATAAAGAAAAATTCTACGAATAGCTTGATTCTTCCCATCAACTATAGGCTACTTACTATCACGCTAAATGGCTTATGTATGAGGTTAGCAGTGAAGTGAAATATGAGAGCGGGCGGAGCCGCGGGCACATTCCTTACTCTGCTTTCTGTCTGTCTGAGTGTCTGTCTGTCCGCTTATAACTCGAGAACCACTGAACCGATTTTAATAAAACAAAATTCTACGGATAGCTTGATTCTTCCCATCAACTATAGGCTACTTACTATCACGCTAAATAGCTTATGAGGTTAGTAGTGAAGTGAAATATGAGAGCGGGCGAAGCCGCGGGCACAGCTAGTACCTATAATAAAATCCAACGTCTGCTTTCTGTCTGTCTGAGTGTCTGTCTGTCCGCTTATAACTCGAGAACCACTGAACCGATTTTAATAAAACAAAATTCTACGGATAGCTTGATTCTTCCCATCAACTATAGGCTACTTACTATCACGCTAAATAGCTTATGAGGTTAGCAGTGAAGTGAAATATGAGAGCGGGCGGAGCCGCGGGCACAGCTTGTAACGTATAAAGTAAATAATTTTATTTAAGTACCTATTTACAAATATGGCATAAAACAAGTTGTGATATTTTTAGGGTTCCGTACCTCAGAAGAGGAAAATACGGAACCCTTATAGTCACACCTTATTTTCTACGAACCTACCCTGTCTGTCACACCTTATTTTCTACGAACCTACTGGACGAAAAAATTGAAATTTGGTACATAATAAAATGCCCCTTTTGATAGTTATTTTAATGTTTGTTAGGTAGGTTTATTTCTTTAGTTATTAGTATTACTTTTTTGTTATTTATTAAATAAATGATGTAACTGTTTTTTTTTTAAATCCATTGACCCAATATCGTAAATCGTATCGTATCCCGTATTTAGATTTTTGGGGTAAATTTTGGGAAACAAATCAGAAAATTAAAAAAACCTTTTTTTCGAGTGCCGAATGTGACGTGAATATTTTTTTTATTTTTTTATTTTAGTATCCATAATTTAATAGATATTGAAGAAAACATACGAAAATCTGGCCTCTCCTTAATCCCCTATTATCTCCGAAATTACTGGGTCTAAAATAAAAAAAAAATTGGAAATATTCATAAAATTTCTCACGGAAAACGCTATTGTACGGAACCCTCTCCACGCGAGGGTTCCGTACAATACACCGCTTTTTTATTTCGCATAGGTACATATTCAGTTTTCGGTGAAAAAAATGGGGGAAAGTACAAATACTATCCAAAATATAATAGCTTTTATTTCGTTACTCATCATATTGAGTTAATGCCCCATCTTCTTTATTTCTCCGACCCTGCCTGCTTCTTCTGCAAAAATTTACCAGCGTCGTCAGTAAGTGCGCCCATTCTCTCCTTTCTAACTCTTCGGCCTAGACATTATGAACGAACGAAGCAACAGTTGGATCATACAAATAAATTGCTCTAACAGGCGTCACGCGGTGTGGAATTGGGAAAACAGTCGCGCCGCACCCCGAGCGACCATCGCTGCCCACACACCGCGCCCCGCCCCCCGGTCGAGCGCAGCGCGATCTTGCTTGCTCTGCTCATGGCATGGTGCTCGCTGGGCTATATACGAGGCCTATTCAATAATATCAAAAACGATAATCGAATCGAGTGCCATATTTCCAGTCAAATGCGTGTGGGGGGTATGTTAGCTGCCATATTTCCAGTCAAATGCGTGTGGGGGTGTGTTAGCCAGAGCTATAAGACCAAGTTACAATTTTTTGTATAGAAACTACACTACACATACATACACCATCATCGCCTACAACACCCGTGACGCCAGCCCATAACACCTCGGTGAAACAGGTGCCATGTCAGTGCTTCCCTTTGGTCGTGTAGCAAGCAAAGAATATTTATTAGTAGGTACGGCAGGCAGTTTTGTACCGTGTGTAAAACCGTACTTTAAAAAAAATAGCCCCACTGCATCTCTCCCCGTGTATGTCGTAAAAGGCGACTAAGGGATATGACTGTCTTCTTATATTACTAGGTGGTAGGGTTTAAACCGCCCGGGTTGGTACCACCGCACTGAATGAAAGGTCGGTCGAAACGGCTATGTAAATAGTTTGTGTTTTTCGTCCAGTTGAGTGTAGCCGGCACGACCGAAGGGAAGCACTGACGTGGCACCAAGTTCACCCGGTGTTATGGGCTGACATCGCGCATGGGTGATGTAGCCAACCGTGTCAGTTTTCATAAAAAAAAGTAGACATAAAAGATTTGAATTGATGAGATTTTATGTGAAAAATTTTATGAAACCCGACTACGAAAAATTAAGGTATAATCTAACAAGGAAAGTTGATCGAAGATGCTGCTGTATTCTGGCACCTTGTTTATTCGAATCCTTCTCGATTCTTTGGCTACGCGACAGCGATACTAACGCTACTGAGCTAGGCGTCAGCGGGTGTGGCGTGAGGCGTGATGTGCGGAAGCACGGGCTGAGGTAGCGGCAAACCAGCAATAGACAAGTAATACTGGATTCTCGATTATGCTGTGTGCTATTGAATTGGTCTCTAGCCAAACCGAGCCGAATACACAGCCCCATAACTCTGCTCCTCCGCTCACTCACGCTAAGCTCCTAGCAAATACAAACAGCGGTGCCTCGCCTACCTACGCGCTTCTAGCCTTATGAAGAAATTTTTCTTTTACGTCGTGTCGTGACTTCGTGACGTGAGTATACCTGCCGCCGCGGTAGAGTTCAATATTTTTCCTGCGTCTAGAGGGCCTAGGGCAGGCAGGGGTTTTAACGGTGCCGGTGCACAGTGTGTTATGTCTTATGTATGTATGAGACCATAAAATCGAACATCCTCTTTTTATCTAATCGACCATTAGAGCTCATTTTTACAAATGTAAGAGTAAAACTCCCATTTGAAAATTCCACATAGTTTAGGAGGAATAAAAATTCAAAATTAATTATTTATTTAATTTTAGAAAGTGAAAAAAAAATTCTTGCTCGATAACTAATAACATTTTATTTGGAAAAGCTCTCATGCGCGCACACACACATTTGTTCATACATATAAATTATTTTTAATCAACAGCGATACAATACTGCCTACGGCAAAACTTCTATAAGTAATAGGGATAATAAATTATTGATATTGTTACAGTTTATTGAGTTTTCGGAAAACATTTTCTTTTTATTTAAAACTTCTATAAAATATCGATACATAATATTATGTATCCTTCCTTACCTATAATAAAATCCAACGTCTGCTTTCTGTTTGAGTGTCTGTCTGTCCGCTTATAACTCGAGAACCACTGAACCGATTTTAATAAAACAAAATTCTACGGATAGCTTGATTCTTCCCATCAACTATAGGCTACTTACTATCACGCTAAATAGCTTATGAGGTTAGCAGCAAAGTGAAATGTGAGAGCGGGCGGAGCCGCGGGCACAGCTAGTTAATAATAAAATCGACCTGTACAATGTACATACCTACATCCCCTCTACACATGAAGACGGCACGATGCGATGCTAAAACGGACAATGGCTTGGAGGGTTTTTGGCACTCCTCCTCTGTTTCTATTTTAGACTCGGAACTTGGAAGCGTCCCTGTGAACAACTTCGGAAGTGGATAATATTTTAAACTAGCTTTTGCCCGCGGCTTCGCTCGCGTGAAATTAGTAGTAAGCCCGCTACCGTTCCTTTATTTCGACGCACGGAACAATTCGGTTGTATGAGAACCATATTTTAGCGCAACCGGAACTGAATTTTATTTAGCCTGAATTTTATGACACAGTGTGTGTGTGTTCTATCTACCGCTTATTCCATGGGGAGTGCTCGGAGGAGATGTTTAACGCAATCCCGCCGTCCCCTTTCCACCTCCGCAGTACACGCACTGGGCAGGGATTGCATCCCTCCCTACCCCATACGCTGGACTTACCGCGGATGCGTACCAAACGATTCTGCAGATCTTTCCTCTACAGAACCGGTAAACTCTAGAACGCTCTCCCTGCTCATATATTCCCCCCCAAGAGGTGCTTCGTTATAGTCATGTAAAAAATTTCAGGAGCGGTACATACACACTCAAATAAACACGTTACGCAAAAAAAAATTATATGTTTTTAGCATTACTTTTCGAGAAAAACAAAACATGTTTGCTATCTAAATATTAACCTGTGTGTAACAGTAGGTAACTTGCATTGTACGGGTTCAATGACCGTACTATGTTCAAACGCAGAACAGCTGTTTGTTGCAAGTAAGTCACAAGGTCACTATGATTGGTTTTTACAGCTACTTATTTCATTTTATTTTTTGGTTAGGAGAATAAATGCTCCCATAAACATATGTTTTTTTTTACGTAAAGTGTTTAATTGAGTTTGTGTGTATGTAACCCTCCCGAAATTTTTGACATGACTAACGAAGCACCTTATATATAATTAATATATCTTTGTAAGTAAATATATTTTAATGTTATTGAATTTATAATAGATCTTAATAATTTCTTAAATTATCCACATAATAAATTAACGCTTACAATTATTTATGGTTACAACAGAACATGTTTTCGCTGAGTGAATAACACAGGAACACTAATAACTTCACTTCGTGCTTCACAGTCACTGAATACTGACGGTAAACAAGTAGCCCATTGTTTTATGGACCTTCGCACGGTGTCGACTTATCGCATCGCCTGGCTCCCTCCACCCACCGAGGCTCCACCAGATGCCGTGGCAGTGCTTCAATTAAATCGTGGCCGGCTACACTGATATCTTCATCGCAGACTACAGCGCTATCGAACTAAAACAAATTAATGACATCAAATCAAAATTTGCAAAACGCAATATCTCAAAAAACAAAGTAGCTAACTTACTCCATGACCATCCCTGACAGATTTATTATTAGTATTGATTGATGGATGATTGATGATCATTAATCATTATTGTACACCGTAAAACATGGAAAGCATTTTTAACCGACTTCAAAAAAGGAGGAGGTTCTATGTTCGGCTGTATGTATTTTTTTTTATCTATGTTCAGCAATATCTTCCCCAATTGTGAACCGATTTCGATGATTCTTTTTGTGTTCGGTTCAGTCTAGCTCCAAGGTGGTCCCATTTTTGTTTGGTCAAGATCGGATTGGAAAGCGAGGCGGAATCGCGAGGCCGAAGGCCGAGCGATTCCGCCGAGTACATTAATAGCTAATAAAAATTACTAAACAAACTGTGAAATAAAAAACTATTTAAAAAAATATAAAAACCGCCTTCAAAAATGTATGAAATAAAAAAATTAAAATCGAACCCTAGAATTGAAGGCGGTGGTGCTAAAGCAAGCAAAAATAACCGACCGCCTTCAACTCTAGGGTTCGATTTTTATTTTTTTATTTCATACATTTTTGAAGGCGGTTTTTTACTTTGGGAATGTGGAGAGGAGAGCCGCTGTGACCTCGGAGTAACCGCGACATGTTTGAATATTGTGTAAGTAAGGAATACATGAGCTCATTTATTTGCTCACTCGAAGAACTCCATGCAAATAAGATAAGTAGGTAAAAGAGATAACTGTACAGAGCGGCAAGTAGGTAGGTGTGTACACAAACGCTGTTTTTACATATTATACCTAAGCGTTCCCGGTCTAAAAATAGTGAAGCTGAGAATTTGCGAATCAATGTGGTTTGCACGTATTGTCGACGCGACGACGTAAATAGATAGAATTATTCATACGTTATGGGGTTCTGTCTGTATTTCCTCGTTGAATACAGATGAGGCGATCATACCTAAAGTGTATTACTATGTAATGATGTTAAGAATGTGCGTTCTCAACGTACGTGCGTAAGTATGTAAGTATTATGTACCGTGTGAGGCCGGTACTTCAAAAGAATAGCCCCACTGCATCTCTCCCCGTGTATGTCGTAAAAGGCGACTAAGGGATATGACTCCCTTCTTATATTACTAGGTGGTAGGGTTTAGCCCGCCCGGGTTAATACCACCGCACTGAATGAAAGGTCGGTCGAAACGGCTATGTAAATAGTTCGTGTTTTCCGTCCAGTTCAGTGTAGCCGGCACGACCGAAGAGAAGCACTGACGTGGCATCAAGTTCACGCGGTGTTATGGGCTGACATCACGGATGTTGTAGGTGATGTAACCAACCGGGTCAGTTTCCATTTCCATAAAAAAAAAATTATACATTTGACAGAAAAATTTTACCGCGACACTTTCAGGGAAATGAAATGGAAATGAATACGTTTAATGTTTTGGTCACGGTCACGACGATCGAGGTCACGACATGACTAACTCGAAATGCGCATTTATTGTGCATTTAATTTTCAGAAAAGGTCAAGTGCGAGTCGAACTCGCGTGGAGAGGGTTCCGTACCATTCCGCATTCCTATCTCACTAGTCTCACTATTAAATAGTGAGACTAGTGATGAGATGAGATGAAATATTCATCTCATCTCACTTAATATCATAAATGCCAAAGTATGTTTGTTTGTTTTTTTGCTGAACGGCTGGACGGACTTTGACGAAACTTCGTATAGTGGTAGTGTACCTAACATCCCGGAGTAACATAATTAAAAAAAGCCTCAGGTGCACTCCGGGAGTGCCGGCAGAAGTGAAAACAATACCGTAACATTGTTTAAAAAAAAAATATATTTTTGACTTTTTAAGGGTCGGGGATTTTTTAAATTTGTAATTTTACAGGACAGACAAAGACAGGGCTCGCGCGGAAGCCGCGCAAAAAAGCTCGGTTGAGGTGTAAGTCTTCCGACTGATACCAATTTTCCTTCGCAGATTCCAGATATCAAAATGACTTCTAGTAATACCTGAGTCCGCCTCTGCGCGCCATTTTTCTTTTTGTGTCTCTGTCTATTCTTGTATACTTTTATTGCTCTTCTATACTTAGTTTTCTTCGTGTATCCATTGTTTATTATTGATTGGTGTGCAATAATGAATTTCTGCAAAAGTGGCGGCGGAGAAGGCGGCACGCGCGCATTTATCCGCCTTCCACGGGTAATATGTAATAAGTTGATTTCTTATTACATTATGTCTAATGTAATAAGAAATGAAAAAGTGAAAAATAATGTCCGTGGGACCGCTAAGTAACTAAAATTATAATAACTCAGAGCTGCGCGGGAATTTACTTAACGGTTCCCCGACTCCTTTAACTAAGTAAATGGAAATTATTTTTGACGTTTTAAGGGTAGGGGTTTTTTTTTATTTATAATTTAACTTAAAAAAAAACCGCTTGCAAATCGATCCACTTTTTAAGATAATATTTATGTGGCAGTTAGACTGCACTCGAACTTGTCACAATTTGACAAATTATATAGGACTATTAAGATACTTAAAGTACTTATCAAGTTGTCAATGGGTTAATACAATTTAGGTACTTACTTACTAATCATACCTAGTCAACCGTGAACTAATATGCAGTCACGTAAGTATACACATAGAAACGAGTTAAAAAATAAACGAGTTGAGAGGGCAGTATCTCCCTAACTCGTTGCGCCTAGAACGCTCGCGACGACGACAATGCCACAGACGATGCGCCTCGCTCGTCGCCTTTGATCATTGAAGTTAACCTAAAGCCTAAAGTCCCTCCATGCATCGGTTCCCTCCCTGTCCGCTGAACCACATATGGCTCAGGAAACGTGCGCTTGGACAGCACTAGCGGTACGTTCATGCATGAGCATGAGCCATATATGGCTCAGGAAGAGACACATACAACTTCTATATGGAATAATTTCACTGAGCATGCTAGGTAGGACTGTATTGTTTTTGCATGGGACGTGCTGGGACGATCATACATAACTCATATAAGGTATAGAAAAACGCAAAAACGCTGGGACGTACGAACAAATATTTGAAAAAAAATACAGTATTTTGCAAAAAGTATACGTTCGACTTGCCGCGCCATTTTGCTTTTTATGTTTTCGTATCCGGTACGGAAGCCTATTACTAAGCCTACGCCGCCGTCGTCTGTCTGTCTGTCTGTCCGTCCGTCCGGCTGTCTGTCCGTCCGTCCGTCCGTCCGTCCGTCCGTCTGTCTGTCCGAGGGCTGTATCTCTTGAACCGTAATAGGTAGCCCGTGGAAATTTTCACAGAATATGTGTTATTATGGCGGATATAACAACAATATAATAACAATATAAAAAATGGAAAAAATAAAAAATTAAGGGGGGTTCCCATACAAGAAACATGTTTTTTTTCAATGTTTTTTTTGTGGTGCGGAAACCTCGATGCGCGAGTCCGACTCGCACTTGGCCGGTTTTTTGTATGGGACGAGAACGTGTAAACCTAGCTAGGTGTAAACCAATGCCTTGAATACGTCCGCGTCGTCGTCAGAAACAGAATGCGATGCGTGCGACCAACTATTTGAGCTATAAACAGTTCGCAAGCAAGGTTCCTGGCTGCCTACGGCATGTTTGTTTATGTTATAAAGTGCTATTTATAGTGTTAATCGGGAGATGATTGCCAGACCAGAATTATGTAGGTACATTTGTATCTATGAAAGCGATTTTAAGCTCCTGAAAAAAAAACTAGTTCTGAAATATGGGAACGCATACATAAATACACACCATACACTGTATCCCGACAATCGGGATAAGCAGAATAATCGGCGTTTAGCTGCAAATACTCTGATAATAAGTGGTAATTTATAGCACAAAACCGGTGGTAGGTCGATTAAAAAATAATAATGAAAAATACAAACTATCATTGAACCCGACTCGACTATGAAATACGAAGAAAACAAGACAAAGTATAAAATGCTGTAGTCGGTCGGGCGTTTCAGAGAACATAATTAGAATGAGTATGGAGCCCGACTTAACCGACTTCAAAAAAAAAAGGAGGAGGTTTTCAATTCGACTGTATTTTTTTTTTGTAATAATATTTTTATATTTGTCACCTCAGAACTTTCGACTGCGTGAACCGATTTTGATGATTCTGTTTTTCTTTGAAAGCTGGTGCTTCCCGTGTGGTCCCATTTCAATTTGGTCAAGATCGGATTGGAAAGCGAGGCGATTTCGCCGAGTACATTAATATAGCAAAAAATTACAAAAATAAAACTGAAATAAAAAACTATTAAAAAAATATGAAAACCGCCTTCAAAAATGAATGAAATAAAAAAAAATCGAACCCTAGAGTTGAAGGCGGTGCTATTCCATTCTCCTCACACATTTTTTTTTATATAAAGCGCGACATGTGGCGCCGAGCCACTCATAAGGTGTCTAACGACGCCCATGGACATTCGGTCGTACGCGGGGGTTGTGAATGCCATGCCGACCTGACAGATGCCCATTCACGCCTCTCTTGAAGGGCCCGAGACTGTACTTGGGGGGGAATATGTGGGCAGGGAGAGCGTTCCAGAGTTTACCAGGGGTGTGGATCACAAGACTACTATGTTTATTGTGTAGGCAGTGTAGGCCGAGATGATGATGAATTTTAGTGAAAGAATTGTTTGCCTTAAATGTGTAGTTTCGGAGAAAACAATTTTTGTAAAACATATTTTTCATACAAAATTAAATTTCGAGAAATTATTATTTTTTTAAATGCACCAAAACATTTATTTTGAATAGGAAGGAATACCTGCAAACATGTGAACGTCCACTTATTATTTGAAGGTTTGATTCATTTAGAGTAAGCAATTAGCTCACTGTTTACAAAACGCGCAGTTGTTAAGTACACCTACTTTGCATTGTAAGTATAAACAAGGGTTATTTATAGAAAATGTAACTCGGTAAACAAACTCGCTATGCAACGCAACAAACATTCAAAATAATCGAACGGCTATTGTCACACATGCTTACTCATCCCAACATATTGTACTGTGCACACAATTTACTATGCACACAATTTACTATACACATAATTTACTATGCACACAATTTACTATACACACAATTTACTATGCACACAATTTACTATACACACAATTTACTATGCACACAATTTACTATACACACAATTTACTATGCACACAATTTACTATACACACAATTTACTATGCACACAATCAGTTGGCTCGTGCGTGAGCGTGACACGCGTGTTGAACAACAAGTGCGATAGCGATAGAGATATTTTCAGGGCTACTCAGCGACTACACAATAACTACCTAAACTAAAGTGATTCTGGAGTCAAAATTAAAAAAAAAATTGCAATCTTAAAAAAATCACATCTTCCTACATTTTTGTTACGTTACGGCACATTGGAAACATTTATGAGTATAATGACGACTAGGATAAAGTAGGGGGCAGGGGGCAAATGTCCCTCAACTTCTACGGCGAACATAATTGGAACATGATGCGGGATCTGCGTCAGTAGAGTGAGATTTATCGCTCGCAAAAAGTCCCGCGGCACGTAAATGACGCGTTATGTCGCTTGCGACCATAGACATAAAAGAAGAATAATATATATAAAAAATTTAATTAAAAGAAGATAAACTGAGTGATAGCATTGGTGACTGAGGCATCTTCGGAGACGAACACGAGCATTCGGCGTATTTGGAGCAATTTTTACAATGTTTGTGACGGGGCGGCGAGCAGACGTTAGTCGCTGCACGCTTCGCTTTGACGTATGCGTTTTTTAGGGTTCCGTATCCATCGTACGGGACCCTATTATTATAAGCTTACGCCGTCTGTATGTCTGTCCGTCCGTCTGTTCGAGGACTGTATCTCTTGAACCGTAATAGGTAGCCCGTTGACATTTTCACAGAATATGTGCTATTGTGACCGATATAAGAACAAATAATAAAAATAATAAAAATTAAAAAATTCACAGGAGTTCCCATACAAGAAACTAAAAAGTGTATGCGCGCAATCTACCGAAAATAGTATGAAGCATTTTAACTAATACATACTCGTAGATGGCGTGAGTGGCGCTGAAATGGCGATACGGAACCCTCGATGCGAGAGTTCGACTCGCACTTGGCCGGTTTTATTTTTCACGAGTGATGTATGAGAAAGGCTCATCTGGTAAGTCGACAAGGTGTGAGAGGCAGAGGTAGACTTTCGTCTATGTGCACACCAATGACTTAACACATGCTTCAGCATTGCGATGCCCGTTCTAACTTTTTGAATATTGTTGATATTATGCAAAGTGATCGTCAGGTGAACTCAGGTGTCGGTCGGACGGACGGAATGCAGCCGCGCCGCATAGGCTGCCTAGCTGGGCTAGAAGCTAGAAAGTTGTCTCGCATTAAGTCGCATTGCATTGCAGTACCTAACATATCTATACCTGTCTGACTATAGTACGTACATTGAGAGCCCAGAGAGGTATAAAGGTGCAGTGTTGAAGACAATTCTAGTGGAAAATATATTCTGAAACGTATTGGTTTCAGATGACCGTTTTCGATGACTATTTCAGATGATAATGTACCGTGTGGTGTGGGGCCGGTACTTTAAAATATGCTATGTAAATAGTTTGTGTTTTCCGTCCAGTTCAGTGTAGCCGGCACGAACGAAGGGAAGCACTGACGTGGCACCAAGTTCACCCGGTGTTATGGACTTACATCACGGATGATGTAGGTGATGTAGCCAACCGTGTAAAAAAAAATTAAACCTTGGTGGACACGGTGGGAATTTGGAAGTTCCCCACTCACACTTGTCCTGAATCCTGCCTGATACATTGCTAAACGTGGTGATCCGAGTCGTGCTGTAATTTACAAGAGTACCTTGCAGCGCAACTCCGACTACTCTGCTGCCCCGATTGTCGGGATACAGCGTACGTTATCAACTTTACTTATCGCGCGCTATGTACGAATATGTATGTACTCATTTTAAATTTTTCTGGATTAACAGTAGGCACTGAATACTTAGATACATAACTTTGTTTGACGCGTCTGGTCAAACCACTGGGTAAAAAAAATTATGTACAGTCCCTGAAGAAGCCCGTGACGTAGCGGGCGAAACGTCGACTTATCTAAGTCTTCAGTATCTACTGTTAGGCCCACTTGCACCAACACAAATTTAATATATAAACCAGTTTAACTCGCTAAACCAGTTTAAGCTAGCACCCTTTGACTGTGGGAACCGCGTTTAAATCCATAACTCGCTACTTAACTCTAAACTCGTGTTGGTGCAAGTGGCCCTTAATCTGTAAAAAAATAAAGTAGGTAAGTATAATTAATAACGTGGATTAATTAAAGTATAAGACGTTTAATTAAAGAGTATAATTAAAAAACATTTGTACGTATGCGTATGTAAGTACATACATGCGAGTACACCCATTTGTGATGACTCGACATGTTCATTGTTGAGCATGACCGATTGTTGAAGGTTCACTTCCTCACCACAGAAACAATTAGTTCTGTGTAAGAAATCGAATACCTAGGCGATGATCTAGTGGGGTAGCCTTCAGTGTGACCACCAGTGACCATCAGTGACCACTATTGTTGACCGCACTGCCGCCTTGTAAGTGGGTAGTGTAGTGTGAATTGTAAACTGTGATGCTCTAACTATAGGTAGAGCTCGGCCGTCCGAGTAACAAGGAGGTCACTTATTGGGCATTTCCTGGCATTTACTGGACATACCTAACTACCATACAAGCTGGCACGTTCCGTCCGTTCACGCTAGCTAGCTAGATGCATGTAGGTGGGCAGAGGCGTAACTAGGGGGGTAGCGGTAGGAAGTCAAACTGCCCGCTATAAACCCACTCATTCAGTTGAACCTCATCCTAGTAGTTTTATTCTAGAAGTAGGTAGGTAATTTACCGATAAAGTTACCGAGTACATGAGTTTATCAAACGTAAAAAAAATCTATTTAAAAAAATATAAAAACCGCCTTCAAAAATGTATGAAATAAAAAAAATCGAACCCTAGAGTTGAAGGCGGTCGGTTATTTTTGCTTGCTTTAGCACCGCCTTCAACTCTTAGGGTTCGATTTTTTTTATTTTCCTACATTTTTGAATGCGGTTTATATATTTTTTAAATAGTTTTTTATTTCACAGTTTTTAAAGTAATTTTTTGCTATTAATGTACTCGGCGGAATCCTCCGCCTCGCTTTCCAATCCGATCTTGACCAAATTGAAATGGGACCACACGGGAAGCACCAGCTTTCAAATAAAAAAGAATCATCAAAATCGTTCACCCAGTCGAAAGTTATGAGGGGACAAACATAAAAAAAAATACAGTCGAATTAAGAACGGTTAAAAAACCAAGTGCGAGTCGGACTCGCGCACCGTGCCACCACGTAAATGGTCGGTTTTTATTATTTGTTATTTTACTAGAAAAGAACTCGCACTCATCTCAGTCACTCCATCTATCGGTGAAAGTTAATTTTTTTTTTTGTTAAAATGTTTGGATAATTCGATAGATGGCGCTCTTCTGAAAATATATTTGTATGGGACTCCCCCTTAATTTTTTAATTATTCTTATTAATTATGATTATTTTTTATTATTTGTTGTTATATTCGCCATAATAACACATATTCTGTGAACAATTCAACATGCTACTTATTACGGTTTCAAAGATATAGCCATCGGACGGACGGACGGACAGACAGATAGACGGCATAGGCTTTCGTACGGAAACCTAAAAACTAAAGCTAGATTTTTTAAAAGAACCATCCTTCTTGTGTGAATGAGGACTTAGAAAAGAACTAAACTAGACTTCTAATCATGGATACTAACACAACAAACGAAGTACTGTAAGCTCTATGTTTCAAATTTTTTTTTCTGATACGACAACTCTATATTTCTTAGATGACACATCGGGCACTTCATAGGGCAAAGATTGGTATGCGTTGGCTCGAAGAAATGACTTCTACTTGGCTATTTGTAATTTGACATCATTCGTTCTCAAACGTTTTACAAAATTCACAACAACGCATTTCACAAGGCATGTAGTAGGGAACTGCGAACTGTATTCGTATCTGACTTGCTGCTTCACGTTAGTCCTAATACTTTGCTAAACGTAAACGTCAGTTGCTGTACCTCAGCGTAGGGATAGCACCGCCTGTGATTCAGCTGCCATCGGGTAGTACTTGTGATACAATTAAACACTCACACTTGCTTTGAGTAATATAATAAGCCACATAATCACATACACAAACTTATCCGTCGTACCGTCCCATGGCGACTGGCGAGGGGGGAGGCGGCGGAGAGGGAGCCAGTATGGCCAACAAAAATACGAAATATGCCACAGTCGGTGTCGTACTGTAAATCGCACGGTTCTTGCAATACAACACCGATTAATCTGCTTTCCCCAATTGATGCCTTACCTCACCGAAATTCCTTTTCTTTCCAGACATTCTCCGCCATGTTGTCGTTCGTGCTGCTACTGTATCTGCCCGCGTCGGAGCTGCGGGTCGCCGAGGAGTACGTGAAGCAGCACCACGAGGAGGTGACCGAGCCAGCCCGGCAGGAGACGCCCGCGCTGGCTCGGCCGCAGGGCCACCAGTGCTTCCACGTCTCCCGCGAGCATTGCCCCACCGGCTCCGTGCGCTGTCGCAAGCTCGACAGCCGCTCCGTCTTCTGCTGCGACGTCGACAGCTTCCGCCTGAAGGAGGGACTCGCCGCCACTGCCATGGGTAAAACTAGCATTTAATTCTGCTCTGTCTTCCGGCGAGTGTATTTCCTGAATCCTTTAACCTGGGTGTCTTCAAGCGTCGTATTAACGGGCTAGACAGCCTAGCAACAGTCCGCAAATCTGCTGGCATGGCACCTAACTGAGCGTGGTTTCGCGAGGTGAGGCGATTTTGGCTCTGTCGACTGCACCATTGGTCTCTCTTCACAGCCACGCATGCTGGTTTACATAAAAAAAAAAAAAATCAAATTCGAAATAAATCAATAGATAAGCATACGTTCAATCAATATAGACATTAAAAAAAGTTTATCATATTGCTTTACTGCTTATATTGTCACTTGTTCGCGTGCATATACTTCTCCCACATCCCAAAGGTTAGTCAGAATAGAATGCCTTACGGCATTAAGCTCGCCTATTGTGGCTAATTTGTATAAATTGGTGTTCAATAAATAATATATGCATACTAAAACGAATAAACTATAACTTTAGGTTTTCGATTTGTAAAGAAAATAAATATTTAGGTGACATGCTGGCGAGGTCAACGCTACGTCCCTATACACCCCCTATAATGCATATATCAACCTGCCCCTCTAATTTGAACTAGATCCGCCACTGCAATAACGTACTAAGTGAACTTTAAAGAACCTTGTCACCCAGTCGTTGCGTACAAAAGGAGTGTGCCAGGGTTCCACTAGTGGTCCACTACTTTAACACAAACACGTTTACTTCAGTCATTTTAATGGTATTTGTATCAACTGACCTCGTCTCTGTGCTGAGAAGTCCAAGTTTATAATGGTGCCCTCATGCTAGCTAGGCGATTGGCTGGGTTGGCACCACCCTACTGCATGGATATACGAAGGTCGCACACAGAGATATGCAGGGTGTGTAAGACGTATAGTGGTCCTTTCACCAGGGCATTCCCCAGGTCATTTGGAGTTGAAGATCTAGATACATACTTAGCCCTCTTCTCAGAACACTTAACAACTACTTCAACAAGTCTATTTTTTTACATGTAAGGGAGAGAGAAGGTATTTAGTTCATTGATCCGCGTTGGGCAGAAGTAAATACAGTAAGTACTATGCGATTACTTACCACACGTGTAACCCGACAATTGGGGTAAGCAGAGTAATCGGCGTTGTGATGCAAGGGCTCTAGTAAATTACAGCACAACACCGACGACCGCGTTTCGCAAAGTATTCGGACATACGTATAACTATCAAGCATCAAGTAAGGTAAGGCACGAAGGTCCACCTAATGCATCATTCGGTGGAAGGACGACGGTGTCAACGGGAGAGGTGGTTATTTTTTTTTTTTTTTTTTTTTTTTTATGGAAACTGACACGGTTGGCTACATCACCTACAACGTCCGTGATGTCAGCCCATAACACCGGGTGAACTAGGTGCCATGTCAGTGCTTCCCCCTTTGATCGTGCCGGCTACACTGAACTGGTCGGAAAACACAAACTATTTACATAGCCGTTTTGACCGACGTTTCATTCAGTGCGGTGGTACCAACCCGGGCGGGTTAAACCCTACCACCAAGTAAGATTAGGAGGGAAGGGACCTACAGTTTTACGAGGAATCCGATTTTACCGATAGGTTATCCTATCGCCGTTTAGCACGGCATTTTATCCTTATCCCTTAGACGACTTTTACGACATGCACGGGGAGAGATGCAGTGGGGCTATTCTTTTTAAGTACCGGCTCCACACGGTATGCGATTATTTATGATGCTATAATCAAAACAATTTCCTCTCCTATTAGGCCACAGGCTATATGATACAGCATGACCTGGTGGAAGGTCGACGGCTCGTCTCTATACCCCCTGTACGAGTATATCTGTCAAAATTCAATACGATTCCTTTATCGGTCGCTTTGGTAGGTACATCATATTACACACTAAATATGGTGTACAATTTTTTTTATTGGAGATCTACACAAAGTGGCCTTTCGCTTTGCTTTCACTAGTCCCAAGTCCCAATGGGCCCGGATATGTTCGGTGAAGCACTGACTCGTGGGTGAAGCCATCGCAAGCTCAGTTCGACACACCTTTTACTCCATCGTCTTCCTCTCAGACCACCTTGTTCTGAGATTCTATTCCGATCCAAGCAAAAATAGACTATCATCAAAACATCAAACAATTTACAATAAAAATAGAAGACTTAATAAATAAATAAAATAAAAAATATCTAGTAGCTTCAATATACCTAATTGTCAAGTTAGTACTTAAATACTACATTTACAACATTTAAAACGAAAATTTAAAATATCGTATCAATAAAAATTATGAACCTTTAAAAAACATTTAATACATAAGTAATAATAATGAAGTTGTCAAAAATAAAAATTTAAATCAGATTAAAAAAACAAATTATATGTTAAACTTATGTGGGTATTGCAAATGTAACTACTAATTAATTTGTATTTAATACCTAAAGCCGCGTATCGACTGCGCGCTCCAAACGCTCGAACATCGGAGCGCGCGGCGCGGCAGCCGCGCTCAGTCGATACCGGTTGGAGCGCGCGCCGTGGAGCGCTCGAACATGGAGCGCGGCGCTCCAACCCGTTGTCGGTTTATAGGCGCGCAACAAAGGACTCTCAGTGCTTGGCGCGCGCGCATTTGGGACGGACATTGGCGGTGTTCGTGTGTTCGTTGCGTGCCGGCGACAGTCTGTCTAGTCCAGCCATGGATAATGAGAGGAGCCGAGTGCTTATACAGATGCATGGCCGCAAAGAAGTCTTGTGGAACCTCCTACCTCTCACCTTGACACGGTTCTTCCACCTAGTCTTGCAGCAGCACTTGCTGCTTCATAGTTGTCTTGTCCGAACACATAGCTAAACGTGGTGGTCGGTGTTGTGCTCTAAGAGAGAGAGATAGATAGATAGAGATTTGGAGAGAGAGATAGACTCCGCCCAACGTCCATGGTGAGCCGACGAACACTGGATCGGCTGCCGCGCGCGGCAGCCGCGCTCAGTCGGTACACTATAGAAAACTTGCCGCGCGCTCCGTGATAGTGCTGCTGGAGCGCTCGAACATGGCTCGCGCGGCAGCCGCGCGCAGTCGATACGCAGCTTATGCCATGCCGTAGAACGTCCCACACCACGGTTTGACGGTAGGGCAAGCGTGGTTTAAACAAAGATACGCGTAGTATCAATTATGTAAGTACACATCCACAAACGCGGTAAACACTATAAACTTGGCACTTTATGCACCTACACTACAGGCAGCTTGTCGTGTCGTGTAACGCACCCGGCAAGATCTGTTTCTTTTGTTCTGCTTTCAAACCGGCCGTAGATGGTTTCGAAGCACTCCAGCACTTATGCAATTACGTAGTATCTTTATACATATTATGTAGGTAGGTCAAATATTTACCGTTCCAATTAATAGGTATTAAAGTGGATAGCGTATTTTGCATAATTAGCTTAATGAAAGCATCTTTTAAGTTAAGATACACTGGCGAGTAGGTACGAGTATATGACTTATTGTATGCAGAGTAAGGTTTATTTTACCGACAATTATTTTTAAGCAAACATATGTACCTACTAAATTAAGCAACAAAATGTACATTATTTTCTGTGAACTTATTGCAGAATTCATTCCCCTTCTAATTCCAAGTATGGTTGCCCCAGGACGTCACTGCCGCAATCCGAGAGTGAACCCAGGACTCCCTCCACTAATTCCACGATATTATGTGGTTGTCCTTGGTCTTCACTCCCTCCCCAATTTCAAGATATTTGTGGTAGTCTTTAGACGTCACTGCCGCCACTAATTCCAATATTGCCCAATCCGAGAGTGAGCCCAGGACTTCACTCCCTCCACAAATTCCACGATATTATGTGGTGGTCCTTGGTCTTCACTCCCTCAACTAATTCCGCGATATTATGTGGTTGTCCTTGGTCTTCACTCCCTCCCCAATTTCAACATATTTTTAGTTGCCTTTAGACGTCACTGCCGCCACTAATTCCAAGATTACCCAATCCGAGAGTGTACCCAGGACTTCACTTCCTCCACTAATTCCTCGATATTATGTGGTTGTCCTTGGTCTTCACTCCCTCCCCAATTTCAAGATATTGTGTGGTGGTCTTTAGACTTTACTGCCGCCACTAATTCCAAGATTGCCCAATCCGAGAGAGAGTGAACCCAGGACTTCACTCCCTCCACTAATTCCTCGATATTATGAGGTTGTCCTTGGTCTTAACTCCCTCCCCAATTTCAAGATATTGTGTGGTTGTCTTTAGACTTTACTGCCGCCACTAATTCCAAGATTGCCCAATCCGAGAGAGAGTGAACCCAGGACTTCACTCCCTCCACTCATTCCTCGATATTATGTGGTTGTCCTTGGTCTTCACTCCCTCCCCAATTTCAAGATATTGTGTGGTTGTCTTTAGACTTTACTGCCGCCACTAATTCTAAGATTGCCCAATCCGAGAGAGAGTGAACCCAGGACTTCACTCCCTCCACTAATTCCTCAATATTATGTGGTTGTCCTTGGTCTTCACTCCCTCCCCAATTTCAAGATATTATGTGGTTGTCTTTAGACTTACTGCCGCCACTAATTCCAAGATTGCCCAATCCGAGAGAGAGTGAACCCAGGACTACACTCCCTCCATTAATTCCAGGACATGTGGTTACACCAGGATTCACTACCCTACCTCCACTAACTTCCAGATGTGTAGTTGCTCCAGGACTCTACTAATTCCAAGGCGTGTGTTTGCTTGCAGGTCAGAACACGAGTTACCTTCACATCTCGAACGCGACCATAGACGAGCTGGACGTGTCGCAGGCCAGCTTCCGGCGGCTCACGCACATGGCCGTCACCGACGGCTACATCGGCAAGATTGTCGGTGCGTAGGTAACACGCGCACCTCCCTTGCCCGAGAAACACTGTAGGTATAGCCGGCATGATCAAAGGGGAATACAAATATACAAATATATTGCACCCTCTAGTTCGCCAAAATGCGATGGGCTGGCATTACTGTCGATACTGGTAATACTGTCACCTCGGTAGCTCAGTGGTGCGGTCTGTCGAATGTCGGTCGTGATCATAACACACCTGGACGCGGTCAGTATTTGGACGCTGACCGTGGTTCGGATTCCACGTAAAACTGTAGTTCCCTTCCCTTCTTACCTTACTATAACTAGGTGGCAACAATGCATATAAGTACATGCTAGTTAAATACAAGCCATACATATGTTAAATTACTAAATTTATTTAATTTATTTATTTTACATTATATAATATAATATACAAATAAATATACATACATACATACTTGTCCACCCAGGTATGAAACAAAAGTTGTTTGTTAGTAGTTAAAACTAAGGTGGTGTCTCTCACACAACAGGCCAGTTCCCGAAGCTGTCGACGCTGTCGTGCCTGAACATATCCAACAACAACCTGACGAGCGGCAAGCTGCAGGCGTCCTCGCGGCCCTTCGCCTACATCGTCAACCTCACCGTGCTGGACGTCTCCGCCAACAACCTCACAGAGTTCCCCATCAGCCTCGTTCACATCACCCGCAAGATCGCCATCGATCTGTCAGGTACGGTCGGTTGCACTAATAATGTGCACTAACACCGTACAGTACGGTGGTACCAAGTCACTCAGTTCCCGAAGCTGTCGACGCTGTCGTGCCTGAACATCTCCAACAACAACCTGACGAGCGGCAAGCCGCAGGCGTCCTCGCGGCCCTTCGCCTACATCGTCAACCTCACCGTGCTCGACGTCTCCGCCAACAACCTCACAGAGTTCCCCATCAGCCTCGTTCACATCACCCGCAAGATCGCCATCAATCTGTCAGGTACAGCCGGTTGCACTAATA
Organism: Nematopogon swammerdamellus; assembly: GCA_946902875.1. Lineage (NCBI taxonomy): Eukaryota > Metazoa > Arthropoda > Insecta > Lepidoptera > Adelidae > Nematopogon > Nematopogon swammerdamellus. The sequence goes on along the minus strand of OX336347.1, from coordinate 22,907,725 downwards.
ATGTGCACTAACACCGTACAGTACGGTGGTACCAAGTCACTCAGTTCCCGAAGCTGTCGACGCTGTCGTGCCTGAATATCTCGAACAACAACCTGACGAGCGGCAATCTGCAGGCGTCCTCGCGGCCCTTCGCCTACATCGTCAACCTCACCGTGCTGGACGTCTCCGCCAACAACCTCACAGAGTTCCCCATCAGCCTCGTTCACATCACCCGCAAGATCGCCATCGATCTGTCAGGTACTAATTTTATATGTACTACCATTCCAGATGTTCCGAAGAACTGGCTTCCCTCATCCCTGTGGGGTCGGTTTGTACCGTGTGGGGTCGGTACTTAAAAAGAATAACCCCACTGCATCTCTCCCCGTCGCATGTCGCAAAAGCTGACTAAGGGATAAGGAAATTCGTCAGCCTCAGTAGCTCAGTGGTGCGGTCAGTCGACTGTTGTTAAGCAACCCTGAGCGCGGTCAGTATTTGGATAGGTGACCGCTCGACCGTTGGAGGCTGACCGTGGTCGGATTCCACGTTAAACTGCAGGGCCCTTCCCTTACTAGGTGGTAGGGTTTATCCCGGCCGGGTTGGTACCACCGCGCTGAGCGAAACGTTGGTCGAAACGGCTATGTAAGTTCGTGTTTTGACGGAAAACACGACTATTTACATAGCCGTTTTGAACGACGTTTCATTCAGTGCGGTGGTACCAATCCGGGCGGGATAAACCCTACCGGGACCTACAGTTTAACGTGGAACCCGAACAACGGTCGAGCGGACACCCATCCAAGTACTGACCGCGCCCAGGGGGTTGCTTAATAAATAACAGTCGGCCGACAGTACCACTGAGCTACCGAGGCTGACGAACAATATGTATAGGTAAATAATTATCTATGGTGTACTACAGGTACAAAAATTACAATAAAGCTGCATTACTCTTATCGGCCAGTGTAAACAGCTTATCCAATCGATTACCAGGCTATCAAATATCGTTATAGCGATACGTTCTCACTTCAGTGGCGGGGCAAGACCTAAATTTGATGTATGTATTTTATGCATTTTCACTGTTGAAATAGATTTCCGGTATACTGATCAAATAAAACATTTTTGTCAGCATATCTTTCGTCGTCGATAAAAGTAAACATAATCAAATTGCCCTTCACTGCCTCTGTCCTGCGTTCCCATCTTGTGTCTGATAAAGGCTTTATAGTAAGCTTTAGATGTTTACTCGGGGTCTCTTTTAATATATCTAGCTGAATATTTTCCATGCCTCAAAGCTGCATGAACTTTCGAGGCGCGAGGCCCCTCGGGCCGCGAGGCTGTGGGCGATCGCTCACGCCTTGCGCCGCCTCTGTTCCCACTTGTGCATTGGCTGCCCTTCTCTAAAAGCTATTGTTTCTTATTTACGAGTAAAAGTACTGTAGGTGCCTAACTAAATCTAATGAATGTCAGATAGTTAAAAAATGTCTGCGAATACTTTTCGTTTTCCAATTTGGCATAGAGCTTCAACCGCCTTGCATATTGCTAGCGCAATCCTGATTTTTAAAAAATGATCCAAAGCGTCTCTAACATCTGAGGGCGATCCCCTCTGCTGTAAAGATGATTAACATTTAGAGATGCCTTTTAATTAAATGATTGAGTGAGTATTTTACAAATTTCCATCAGGGGTCAACAATGCTCCCATAGATCGCAAACATCAAATTCAGTCCGTTTTGCCATTCAGTTGATTTTGTTGACTGATTAATGTTGGGTTGCCATCCGTCCGGGTTTCCCCGTACAGGGTCAGGGTTTTTAGGGTGTCCGGGGAAGTCCGGGCGGGTTTTTTAAATCGTCCTAGGTTTTTAAATACTGCGCTAAATGTCCGTTTCTCAGGTCTCGGCTCGGCGAACCCATGCTAGTTTCTCTTCCATACAATGCAAAGAAAATTATTAAATTTTTATTTTGTGTCCGGGTTTTTGTCCAAAATGTTGGGGGTTTTAGATTTTCTTGTTCTAGTTTTACCAACATGGAGATGGCAACCAAACTACCACACTGTGTGTAGTATATATTCGTTTGTAGTTTATCATATTGCTTTACTGCCAGTATTGCCACAAACTATTCTTGTTCGCCTGCATATACTTCTCCCACATCCCAAAAGTTATTGAGAGTAGAGTAGAGTAGAATGCCTCGCGACATTAAACTCGCCTATTGTGCCTAATTTGTACAAATTGATGTGCAATAAAGTATAATTTTGATAATCAAAATGTGATTAGTACTATAATGTTGGACATGTCTTGTGTCAGGCAACAACTACACGCTTTGCAAGGAGTACGTGAAGGTGATGGAGGGCAACAACAGCCATCTGATCACGTTCCTGAACGACAACAGGACCTTCTGCGTCATCAGCCTCAACTTCAACTGGTTCAACGAGTCACAGTTCGTGGTCATTGAGCACGTGCGAATACAGAAGGAGGTAAGAAAGAAAAACGTGGTGGTCGGTCAGTCAGTCAGTCAGCGTGTTAGCGTCCACTGCTGAACATACGCCTCTCCAATTTTCCTCCAGTCCTCCCGGCCCTCAGCGGTACGGAACCACTGCTTTCCGACGACGTACTTAATGTCGTCCCACCTGGCGGGTGGTCTCCCCACACTCCGTGTTGGCGAGCCATGCTGGGAATATCACGTAGCGATATTCCCAGCATGGCTCGCTCCATTGCTCGCTGGGCAACTTTCAACCTTTGGACAACACCGACCGTCAGCGTCCACGTTTCACACCCGTACGTCATAACCGGGAGGACACACTGAAATTTTTCGGAAGGTCAGACCCACAGATCAGAGAAGTATTAGGGATTTCTGTGGTCAGACCTCAGGGCAAATTTTAACTTTCCGAAGGCAGCCCAACCCAGTTGAATTCGTCTCTCGACCTCATTTAGCAGACCTTGTGCTAAAGCAGTTTCTATAAAAAAAAATGCATACAACAATTATTCACGAAAATAAAATGTTTGCACAAATAAACTAAGTATATTGTATTGTATTCTATGTCATGAATTTCATTACTTATACTCTGTGCGGTGCAGATCAACGCGAGCTGCCGTCTCATCCAGCCGACGTCAGAGTGCACCTGCACGCGGGAGCGCTTGGAAGTGTTGAACGACGAGGTCATCACCGCGGTCTCCGTCGACTGCACCAACCTGCATCTCAAGGCGCTCCCGACCAACCTGCCGCCCAATACTGTCGCCATCAACGTCTCATACAACGACGTCAGTCTATTTACATTCTTTTTTTTTTTTATTGAAACTGACACGGTTGGCTACATCACCTACAACATCCGTGATGTCAGCCCATAACACCGGGTGAACTAGGTGCCACGTCAGTGCTTCCCTTCGGTCGTGCCGGCTACACTGAACTGGACGGAAAACACAAGGAGGGAAGGTGTGGATCTAAGCTTGCGATGGCTTCACCGAACATATCCGGGCCCATCGGCAGTAGAGGAGGGTATTAATCGAGGCCGGGACTAGCGAGTGGCCACTCTAAATTTCCCGCGCATGCTTCACGTTTCGGCTCGCTTCAAGCCCTCGTCAGCTAGTCTGCGTTGACTAGGACGCGGGGAAACCACCAGTCCCGCTCTCGACCTCCCTCTCTCTACCTATCCATATTCTGTAGGATGCTTCCAGTGACGTTTTTGAAGCTCTCTATGATATATATGTATATATATATATGATATATATATATGAGCTTAGCGTCGATCTTGGGAGCCCTAGATTCTTGAAGAGACTGTAGAGCGACTTCGCTGGTAGTCCTCTTGCTCCGACTTCCACAGCGAAGAGATCAGTCTTGAATCCGTTTCTCACAATCCGGTCTACTAAGTTGCAGTACTTGTTAAGCTTGATGTTGTGGTCCTTCGGTATGTTACTTTCCCATGGAACTGTAAGTTCAACAAGTACTACATGCTTTGTCGCTTTTGAGAACATGAGTATATCCGGTCTTAATGCTGTGGTACAGATTTCCGAAGGCATTTGGTAATGCTTCTCATGTGTGTCCATCAACAATTCCCAATCCTTTGCTGCTCCCAAAATTGAAGAAGGTTTAGTCCTATCTTTGGGCAGCTTATTGGCTCCAGGTTTCACAAAGTTGACCTTCTGGAAGCCGCTACTGGTTTGCCCTTTCCTGGTCCGTGCAATTGACAGGTTGATGGCCTCTCTGATGATTTGGAGGACTTTATCATGACGGTAGGAATACTGGCCTCGCTCAAGTAGTATTTTGCATCCGCATAACAAATGTTTGGCCGTGCCTACGAACTCCTTACATGACGGGCATAGTCTATTTGTAGATTTCCCCCATCTAACTAGGTTACTCGGGTCGGGGAGAGTAAGCTGGAATGCATTTAAGTAGAACTTAAGCAGCTCAGGGGACCAGTTGTATATTATGGATTTCCACTTCAATGCAGGAGGGATGCAGAAGTCACCCACTGTTAGCCAATCATTCTGCATTTCTAGGTTTAAGGCGTGAAGTTTGAAGCCTTGTTCCATGTCCTCCTGAGCAAAACCTTTCAGTATTTCTTTATCAGACTTTGCTGTTTCTATGCCCAATCCAGATCTATTGGTGCGTGTGCCAACTTGGAATGATTTGTAGAAGTCGAGTCTCGATTCCAGTTCATCTGATAGTGATGTGTTGGGTAAGGCTTGAATAGCGCTATCATTGGAGTCTTTGAGTATACATCGTTTGGCTATTCTCGCCTTTTGATAAAATATCGACGGTTTCTTAATGTTCAGTCCAAAGTTATTGTGAGATCTGTATAGCGTTGACGAGTCAGCCGGGTGAGCCAGTCCAAACCATGATTTCAGGAATCTGGTCACATACGAGTCTAATTTAGTCAGGTTTTGCTTTGTGAAGTCGTAAACGAGAAATGGCCATGAAAGTTTTGATGTCAGGTAGTTATCGTAAATCCATGCCTTTTGTGTACCCAGGAGGGGAAGATTGTCAGTTTGGCGGAGGCTCTCTTCGAAAAGTTGGACAATATCATCAGTAGGATGCTCCTTTCCTCTGCTGGTGATCCTTTTGCCCAAGAATTTAAAAGGAGCTTCATCAGCCACGGTTGCGATTGGTTTTCCGGCTACTGTCAGACCTGGATTGCTCGAGGTAAACTTTGAACCTTTCCTGGTTAAGCTCAAACAGTAGCACTTCGCTGGTTTTATCTTCATCCCATTTACATAGCCGTTTCGACCGACCTTTCATTCAGTGCGGTGGTACCAACCCGGGTGGGTTAAACCCTACCACCTAGTAATATAAGAAGAGAGTCATATCCCTTAGTCGCCTTTTACGACATGCACGGGGAGAGATGCAGTGGGGCTATTCTTTTAAAGTACCGGCCCCACACGGTACAGTACCGGCCCCATACGGTACAGTACCGGTCCCACACGGTACAAGCAATTCTCCTGCAAAACACAAAGTATAACCTGGTAGTGTACCGGCATTAACTCACTCGCTAACTACTCGCATATTTCAACCAATAGCCGGGCCGGATGCCTCACTGAACGTCTGATTGGTTGAGTGAGAGCGTTTCTCATACTCACATCGGCGAGTGAGTAACGCCGGTACAGGGGCTGGTACTGTACCGGCGTTACTCACTCGCCGATGTGAGTATGAGAAACGCTCTCACTCAACCAATCAGAAGACGTTCAGTGAGGCATCCGGCCCGGCTATTGGTTGAAATATGCGAATATTTGTGTGAGTTTGCGAATGAGTTAACGCCGGTAGACCCCCTGGTCATTTAAAGAAAGGGATTGAAAATGGCGGCGCTTGTATTTGCCTCTCGCTCACACAGTATTGCCGACTATATTCGCACGTATAGTACCGTGTGGGGCCGGTACTTTAAAAGAATAGCCCCACTGCATCTCTCCCCGTGTATGTCGTAAAAGGCGACTAAGGGATATGACTCCCTTCTTATATTACTAGGTGGTAGGGTTTAACCCGTTTAGGTACCACCGCACTGAATGAAAGGTCGGTCGAAACGGCTATGTAGCAGTTTGTGTTTTCCGTGCAGTTCAGTGTAGCCGAGGCCTCCTTTTTTTGAAGTCGGTTAATAAAAAAAACAATTTGTAATGTATATTTGCAATTTGTGAACAGATCACCTCGCTGGCGGCGGTGGCGGACGACCCCACGTACGAGCGAGTGCGGAGATTCTACATAGACTACAACAACGTGCAGAGTATCATGGAGCTGGAGGGGACGCGCTTCATAGACAACTTCATGTCATTCTCCATACAGGCCAACAAACTTAAAACTGTGAGTGTACCTTTTCTTTTATGGAAACTTTTTTTTTTATGGGAACTGCCACGGTTGGCTACATCACCTACAACATCCGTGATGTCAGCCCATAACACCGGGTTAACTAGGTGCCGTGTCAGTGCTTCCCTTCGATCGTGCCGGCTACACTGAACTGGACGGAAAACACAAACTATTTACATAGCCGTTTCGACCGACGTTTCATTCAGTGCGGTGGTACCAACCCGGGCGGGTTGAACCCTACCACCGAGTAAGGTAGGAAGGGAAGGGACCTACAGTTTAACGTGGAATCCGTACCGCGGTCAGCCTCCAACGGTCGAGCCAATCCAAGTACTGACCGCGCCCAGCGTTGCTTAACAATCAATAGCAACAGTCCACTGTCTGCACCACTGAGCTATCGAGGCTGACAAAAACCTATAACAACATTTGGGACCCCACACAACGTAAGCAAGCGGGGTACAAATTTCACGGGTGCAAGCGAGATAGCGATACACCACTTATGTCGGTTGGAGTAGGATGCATGGCACGGAAATTGGTAGCATATAAGCAAAAATTCGAGTTAAATTTTGTTTTGTCTAGCAGTCCTTATCGAAAGAAGAATTGAAACAAAAAAATAAAAAGACAGTTTCATGATTTTTCTATCGGGTGAAGATCTAGAAGAATCTAATCGCGTTTAAAAAAAACCGGCCAAGTGCGAGTCGAACTCGCGCACCAAGGGTTCCGTATCGCCATGTCATGCTCAGCGCCACTCACGCCATCTATCTAAATGCTTCATACTCTTTTCGGTAGATGGCGCGCATACACTTTTTAGTTTCTTCTATGGGGACTCCTGTGAATTTTTTACTTTTTCTTATTTTTTGTTATATCGTCCATAATGATAATGACACATATTCTGTGAAAATTTCAACGGGCTACCTATTACGGTTCAAGAGATACATCCCTCGGACAGACTGACAGACAGACAGACGGACGGCGTAGGCTTAGTAATAGGGTCCCGCACCGGATACGGAATCCTAAAAAGGAAATTGTATGTTGCAGCTACACACATACATACTGTCCAACACATTCGACTACACCAACCAGAGGCTGTTCTTCATATCAAAGAACCAGATCCACTGCGACTGCAACACCGAGAAAGTTCTAAAGGTCAGTCATAAACTCCATCTTTTGATTACATTCAGTCACATTCGCACGAACAAAACATGTCCATACCGTACCGCACTGAATGAAATGTCGGTCGAAACGGCTATGTGTAAATAGTTTGTGTTTTCCGTCCAGTTCAGTGTAGCCGGCACGACCGAAGGGATGCACTGACGTGGCACCAAGTTCACCCGGTGTTATGGGCTGACATCACGGATGTTGTAGGTGATGTAGCCAACCGTGTCAGTTTCCATAAAAAAAAAAAACAAAAAAAACAAAAAAAAAATACACAAAATTAATATAAAATCAAAATAAAAACGGTAATTTCCGCCGGCGGCGGGAGGCAAGCCTCCAAGCACGCCGGCGGGTGCAGGCCGTGGCTACGGAGCTCTCCGAGACGACGCGAGGCAAGCTACGAGCGAACGAGACTCGTAGGCCACCACCACCCCCATCTCGGAGAGCTACTTATCCGCCAGTCTGCGTGGCGAACGTCACGCAGCCCTTTCATCGTCTTCGCTCGGAATATTATTATTATTATACATAGGTCGTTACAGATTTAGCGTTTTAAAAATTAGGATGCAGAAATGTAGTCTACATAGATAGACAGAATGGAGTGAACAACAGAGACAGTAGCTATAGAGACGTAATGTCTGCGACCGAATCCGAGATCCGAGATAGCGAGCCCACGGAGATAACACGCACATACTACACCTCTGGAATGTTATTTATTTACAGCTCGAGTATATGTGGATTAGTGATACATCCGATTAATAATTTATTTGATCGTATCTTTAATAGCGCAGACGATCATGCCATGACACAGCAAGTGATCATTGCAAATTGTATGAAAACATAACGATTAATGCTACCGTCCCCTTGCCACCTCCGCACCGCGCGCACCGGGCAGGGATTGCATCCCTCTATACACGCTGGACTTACCGCGGATGCGTACCAATCGGTTCTGCAGATCTTTCCTCCACAGAACTGGTAAACTCTGGAACGTGGACAGGGATGTCCACATATTTCCCCCCAAGTATAGTCTTGGGTCCTTCAAGAGTAGGGTTGCCATATTTGGTTAGGGTCTCGTCGGGACTTCTAAGATGGGTTGTATAAAAATACAAAATTTTGTGACAATTATAATATTTTTTTATTTTAGGTAAAATTTTATTTAGCTTTTTTAAGAAATTATTTGTCCCCTTTAATATTATTTGTAGAAGTGTCTTTGCAAGTCGTGTCATAATTAACATCTATACATATAATAAAATCGTAGAGGTAAGAAAGTCTGTACATTGAATGTATTCGGAAAAAAACTAACCAGGGTGGCTTAAAATGAGATACTGAACATGTTAGAACAGTTTTTAAAATTTTTGTTTGTTTGTTTGTTTGTTTGTCTGTACGCGCATCACGCAAAAACCACTGAACGGAATTAGACTAAACTTTGTATAGTGGCAGTTTAGATGCCGGGTTAACATAATACGTAAAAAAAAATAACAAAAATAAAAAAAAATTAACAATTATAAACATTATTGCGCGTTTTAAATCACGTAGTCCAAAGTACATAATTATATCTTGAGAACTGGCAGCAAATACAATTTGATTAAATTAATCATTCGAAATTTAAAAATAAGTAGATACAACGAAAATGACAGTTCTTCTTTTTTATAACTTGAACACAATAGTCTGTACATATCTATTCTTTCTATACATATCATAAAATCGTAAATGCAAAAATGTCTATTTCTACGCGCATCTCGCAAAAACCACTGAACGGAATTTGACGAAACTTTTTATAGTGACAGTGTATATTATCCCGGATGAACATAATAATTAAAAAATATAATAAAAATCACGTAATCCAAAGTAAAGGTAAAAACAATTTTAAATGTCATGTTGACAACGGAGAACTGTCATCTCGACGTGAGCTGGCCGGTGACAAATTGTTTGATAAATAAAAATAATAATTGAAAGTCGAAGTTATGTCGCTGTGATTGGTGCAATAAAATTTATATATCTGTTGCCCGCGGCTTCGCTCGCGTGAAATTCGTATTTAAAAAAAAGAAAGTAAGTAACTAAAGGCGGGCCCGAAGGCGGATCTGCGCTCACGTAAACGATATTCTTTCTCGATGAAAGTAACTAAGGGCGAGGCGGAAGGCGGAGCTGAGTTCAGGAAGAAGAAAAACATTCTTGAAGAAAGTAAGTAACTAAGGGCGAGGCCGAAGGCCGAGCTCTATTCTGGAAGACCATAAACCTTCTCGAAGAAAGTAAGTAACTATGGGCGAGGCCGCAGGCCGAGCTGCGTTCAGGAAGAAGCTAAACCATCTTGAAGAAAGTAAGTAACTAAGGTGAGGCAGAAGGCCGAGCTACGTTCGGATAATTGAAAAACCATCTCGAAGAAAGCAAGTAACTAAGGGCGAGGCCGAAGGCCGAGCTGCGTTCAGGAAGAAGCTAAACCATCTTGAAGAAAGTAAGCAACTAAGGCGAGGCCGAAGGCCGAGCTACGTTCTGACAAATGATAAACCATCTCGAAGAAAGCAAGTAACTAAGGGCGAGGCCGAAGGCCGAGCTGCGTTCAGGAAGAAGCTAAAACATCTCGAATAAAGTTAATTAATATTAAGATTGAGTTAATTTAATTTAAATTTTATCATAAAGTCCACGCTTCTAACGGCAAATATACCGTGCATCCTAGAACCTCGCGGTTATTCCCGGCTGGATGGCAAGAGGCCCGATGCTATCACCTTAGTGCCATGGACTAAGGGTAGCTCTTTGATGTGGGACGCCACTTTTGTTCTCACATTGGCTCCAAGTCACGTTAGGACATCTTCAAGAGCGGCTGGCGCGGCCGAGGGTGGGGCGGAGAGCCTCAAACGCAGCAAATATAGAAATATAATTCAAGATTTCGAATTTGTTGTGTTTGCGGTTGAAACCCTCAGTCCGTGGAGCAGTGAAGCCAAAAGAGGCTTGAGCTGGTTGACGCAACTGGTGTCCCGCCATCAAGGGCTTATGTACTTCATTCAAAGGGTAAGCCTTGCCATCCAGCGGGGTAATGCCGCAAGTGCTCTAAGAACATTTTAAAATGCCCGTTTTGATAGTTATTTTAATGTTTGTTAGGTAGGTTTAATTCTTTAGTTATTAATATTATTAATTATTACTTTTTTATTTTTATGAAATAAATAGATTGAGTAAACGATATTATCTTCTATCGAAGAAAGGAAGTCTTTAAGGGCGAGGCCCGAAGGCGGAAGAGGGTTTTTGGTTTACCTGAACGCAGCTCGGCCTTCGGCCTCGCACTTAGTTCCTTCCTTTCTTCCAGAAGGTTTATCGTCTTCCTGAACGCAGCTCGGCCTTCGGTCTCGCCCTTACTTACTTCCTTTATTTGAGAAATGTTTATCGTTTACCTGAAAGCAGCTCGGTCTTCGGCCTCGCCCTTAGTTAGTTACTTTCTTTAAGAAGGTTTTTCGATTACCTGAACGCAGCTCGGCCTTCGGCCTCGCCCTTAGTTACTTACATTCTTCTTTGGAATACGAATTTCACGCGAGCGGAGCCGCGGGCTCAGCTAGTGAACTATAAAATCTTGACAGCACAGTCTCTGGGACCAGGCGATTTTGTCCACTGGACCGACATTAACAAAAAAATTCACAGATCTCGTGCTCTACGCGACTTGAAGGGACATTGAAAATGAACCTAGCTATTATAGATTATCCGCTACGAATTAATGATAAAAAAAAAATGTTTGTAATATAAAAAAAAATATATGTTTGTAATATTTTTACGGCATCTTGTAGCCCTTCGAATTCCACCGTCTTTTGAGCCCTGGTGGGCCCTCGTACCTCGAACCTGCGACGCCATAGGTTGTAGAGGTACCTAGGGGGCGCATGTGCGCCGCCTAGGTACCTCTACAACCTAAGGCGTCGTACCATCTTAAAGCCCTGTAAGAACGCGTAATTTTTCGATCGATTTTTTTTTTTTAATTAAAAAAATAATAATTTCAAAACCAATAAAAAAAACTATTAAAAAAATCTAAACTAAAATTTAGACCGAAAAAGATTTAGATTTAGGTTAAGTTTGATGACCTAAATCTTAAGATTTAAATTTAGGTTAGGTTAGAAGATGGGTCGCTATTAAAAAGGCGTAGATTTTTTGGAGTTTTTTTCAATTTTCCAAAAAACTTTTCGACTTTTCCAAAATTTTGATGGAATCTAAAACCTCTTAAAATTCCGCATCTTTCAAGTCCCTAATACACTCTCGTATCTCAAACCTGCCAAGTTCCACGGGCAGGGCCGTCTTAGATCATGCAGGGGCCCTGGGCACAAAACAATTTGGGGCCCTCTTTAGAAAGAAAAAAATGTGAATAAAAAAACAATAATACAAAAGTATTCTTTTTGAGCTGCAATTTTGCATGCCTTCGGCGCAAAGGCATAGATCTATTAGGGCCTAAAAATCGCTCACCCCATTTTTTTTTCACTTTAAATCTTTATTTAAAGTATTAATACACATATCATGATAAAAGCACGTTATTAGGTATAACAATTATTAGAGCGAGTTTACAATTTTTTTTTACAATAATTAAATGCCTTTTTTACATAAACTTGTCTTGCTAACAGAAGACATATCACAGATGTTACCTATCTTTTCAAAATCATAATTTCATTTGTCGAGTCACAGTATTTATTAGGTCGTAGCCCCGTGGACCACGGGGCTACGACACCCGAGTTACCGCGAAAATCAATAAAAAGGCGCCGCTCCAGGTACACCCACCGCCTCCCCTATCACTCCCACGAAAAATGTGTAATGACATAAAATGATCCCCGTCTCAATATCTCTAAGTATTTTTTTTGTTTTTCGATTTTCGACCTCGTTCTCGATATATCGAAGAATTTCGGGGGGGAGGTGTTAAAAAATCATGGTATTTTTTTGGTTTTTTTCCAATTAAAAAAAAAAGTTTTCGACTTTTCCAATATTAATCTGTAGGTGGTTTTTAACATTTTTATTCTTCCATTTTCAACCTCATTCACGAAATAGCATTGATATTCTAATCACGAAATATCATTGATATTCTAAAAAAAATATGTTAAAAAACAGATTTCTTTGATTTTTTTATTAAAAAAAAAAATATCGACTTTTCCAAAATTTGTTTATACTATCCTAAAGCCCTTAATTTTCCGCGTCTATTAAGTCCTAATAGATCTTAGTATCTCAAAGCTGCGAAGTTCCACAGGGCTATGACGCCCGAGTAATACCGCACGGCGACGCTCCACGCGCCGCTAAGGGCAAGCATACCGCCCACGGTATCACTCCCACAAAAAAAGTATAAGACATAAAATGTTCCCCGTCTCAATATCTCTAGACATGTCTCTCAGTTTTTCGATTTTCGACCTCGTTCAGGAGATATTGAAGATATTCCGAGGGAAGGTGTTAAAAAATCAAGTTTTTTTTTTGGTTTTTTTTTTTTCAATTTTCGAAAAAAGTTTTCTACTTTTCCATCTGAAAGCCATTGAAATCCTGTGTCTTCGTGGCCCTAAACCACTATATACCACGGGGCAAACACACTTTCAGCGAAAATGGGGCCCTACCGGAGCGATCGAAAAAACATTTTTCAATGTTAAAATTCGTTCCACTGTGGCGTTGTGAGCAGGGATTGCAAATAAATACTCGCATAATTTCAACGGTTGGCATTTTCTTTCAGGACTTTCAGTCTCTTTAAAAACTAAATCCATTTCTCTTCCACCGAATTGATCGACTTCCGATCCATGCCGCTCGAAAGGGCACTGGCCGCGCTGAAAATTTAAATTTCCATTGCGCAGTTTCAATCGGGACATTTTAGTCTTTTGTCGGGACGTCGTGACACAGAGCTCAATAACGGTGACAGTCCCGATATATCGTGACGGATGGCAACCCTATTCAAGAGAGGCGTAAATAGGCACCTGTCAGGCCGGCGTGCCTGGCTCGGCGCCACACAGTTTATAATGATCTATTAATCTATTGTCACTTTATACATACACTAGCTTTTTCCCGCGGCTTCGCTCGCGGTAAACTCGGTTTAATAGCAAATCTGATTTAAACGCAAATATGATAATAAACGATCGCTCCTCTTATATTTTTTTTTTATGTAATCCGGTATGGGTGGCTGAGTTGAAGGGGCCAAAGCGCATGCTCCGACCAGCCAATATCACCTCCGAGAAGGTAGGTGCCATACCGGAGACTTCCCTGGATTGCTCGCTGTACTGCACTAGAGGAGAACACAACCGAGGGTGCTATGCGGCCATCTTACATCCAGTACGGTGGTACCAACCCAGTCGGTTACAATTTGAGCATACCACCTAGTTAATATTATGCTCTCTCTCTCCCTCCTCTCTCTGTCCTCAGCCCTATTTAGCGTCACGCCTGTTTCCCGGTGGGGTAGGCAGAGACAACGGATCTCCACGTGTCACGATTCTGAAACACCTTTGCCGCCTATTCCACTCTCATAATGTTCTTCATGCATGCTCGTCGGTTACCGGTACTACGCACTTGATACATACAAGGGATATGACTCCCTTCTTATATCACTAGGTGGTAGGGTTTAACCCGGCCGGGTTGGTACCACCGCACTGAATGAAAGGTCGGTCGAAACGGCTATGTAAATAGTTCGTGTTTTCCGTCCAGTTGAGTGTAGCCGACATGAAATGAAGGGAAGCACTGACATGGCACCTAGTTCACCCGGTGTTATGGGCTGACATCACGCGGATGTTGTAGGTGATGTAGCCAACCGTGTCAGTTTCCATAAAAAAAAATACATAAAAGACATACGTTCCCTTTTATAAGAGAAAAAAATATTTCTTTCAGGTGTGGCTCCTGGACCACGTGAGAAACATCCCCGACTACGCGCAGCTGATGTGCGACGACGGCACCGGCGCCGTGATCGACCTGGTCGAGTCCAAGGTCTGCCAGCAGCAGAGGAACTGGACCGACTACATATACTACATCATCGGCGCCGAGGTCGCCGTACTCATCACACTCATAAGCAAAGTCTCCTACGACTACTGGGTGTTCAAGACTGCCGGATACTTACCGTGGCCCGCGAATAAGATGCCCCGGCTGCCGTGCGATTGGCTGTGCGAGTGAGGCGGCAGACTATCCGGTGGCATATTTCCAAAGTCTAGTATGCGAGTTGCTCTGATTGGTCGTTCTCAGTTTGGCGGTAAATATACATTTCGGAAGTAATTCCGAAAATAAAGTTTTCTTAGGTGGTTATAAAAAAAATAACCATAACCTAATTTTAACACCCTAACATTGCTTAAAAAAACAAAAAAGCAAATTTTGGCAAAAGGGACACGAACCCATGGCCGAGATCTAAAAAATAAAAACGCTACACTCTACCACTGAGCGACCAAAGTACATAAATGACCATACGAATATCGGATTCAGTTAACAAGCCAGACTCGTCTCTCCAAAATTTATATTTCCCGCCAAACTGAGAACGACCAATCAGTGCAACTTGCATACTAGACTTTGGAAATATGCTATCCGGTGGCATATTAAGAATATTCACTATGGGAACATTTCGCGCGCTTACTCGCTTTGATTTCATTGGCGAACGGCGCGGTGGCATACCTTGCCGTCTGATTGGTTGTGATTAAACTGATGGCGAAATTCGCATTACCAAACGTAAGGTTTCATGGCTCAACGGTATATGTTTTACTTTTCAATCCGGTGACGTGGGTTCGAATCTCACTTTGGCGAATTCTTTTTCTTTTGTTTTTATTATTATTTATGCCTTTATTATCACATTTTATGTACAAGATATATTTTCACATTAATTTTATATGCAAGTACCTATGGGTACATGAAATTAATATAAAAACAACTCCTACCTATCTATGTACAATAAAATGGTATTACTGTCGCCGCGCCGGCGGCGGAAGGCAGGCCTCCAAGCACGCCGGCGGGTGCAGGCCGTGGCTACGGAGCTCTCCGGGACGACGCGAGACTAGCTACGAGCGATGGGTGGTGGTACTAGACACGTAGGCCACCATCACCCCCATCCCGGAGAGCTCCGTATCCGTATTTAGCATATTAAAAATAGGTTTGGGTTCTTTTTATAGCCACATAAAAACTTAATTTTCGATAGTACTTTTTTAACCGACTTCCAAAAAAGGAGGAGGTTCTCAATTCGTCTGTATGTTTTTTTTTTTTTTTATTTTTTTTTTTATTTTTTTTATTTTTTTGTATGTTTGTAACACGATTTCTCCGTCAATTGAGGGCCGATTTAGAAAATTCTTTTTTTGTTAGTTAGGTCATACTTCCGAGGTGGTCCCATTTCAATTTTATCGAAATTGGTTCAGTGGTTTTCGAAAAATCAGCATAATACTATGGTGTGTGGTTACCTTCAGCAAAACTTGTGATGTGGTCGTTTTCGGCAATTTTCAGTTTGATAAATTAGTATGGTGTGTGGTTACCTTCAGCAAAACATTTGTGATGTGGACTTATTCAGCAATTTGCAGTCTGACACATATGGCGAATAATTCTGTACCACTTCAATCGATTTCGATTATTCGATTTCGATTATTCTTTTTTATGTAATATTACTAAAAAGAATGAAATAAAAACTGTTTTAAAAAATATTAAACCGATTTCCAAAAAACAAAAAAAAAAAAAACTAAAAGTATTAATTACCTAATATTTTGAAATTTTCTCTGTCCTGTTGAAATACATGAATCGATATACTAGTGATACATATTCGGACCCTTGTTTCATGAATATTCTAAATTTGAAATTTTTTTATTTTTTCCGACCGGCGTTTAATTTATTATGGTACCTGGCCAGTACCTACTGTACCGAGTACCATCGAGCTGGTTTGATGATGGAGACAGAAGGTGGCCATAGGAACTCCTAAACTACACATGATAAACCCATCGTGTTTGGGCTCGTTGCATTTGTCTTCACGAGAAATTTACTTTAGACCTAAAAGATTCTCAATTCGACGGTATGTTTTCTTTTTTTGGATGTTTGTTACGCGATTACTCCGTCAATTGTGGGCCGATTTTGAAAATTCTTTTTTTTTTTATTTGAAAGGGGATAACCCTGAGGTTTTTGAAGTGAAAACTTCTTTAGCGGCTCTTGGCACTTTTTTAGGTGGGTAAAAATGTATAACTCGCGACATCGCGTCAGCGTCATTTTTAAAATGAAACCTTAAGTCATTGCGTTAAGGGTTAAGTTAGAGTGGCACGGGATCTGCCGGCACTCCCGGAGTGCAACTGTTAAGTAGGGTTCCGTAACACGTTTATGTCTGTCCATTCTACTAAGTTCTGCAAAATGAATGTAGGGTTCCGTAACATATGCATGTCTATCCGTTCTACTAAATTTTACAATTTTCAACCAAGGTCCTCCGACGGTTATTTTATAATAAAAGTAGGCTTCCGTAACACGTTTATGTCTGTCCATTCTACTAAGTTCTGCAACATCACCTACAACGTCCGTGATTTCAGCCCATAACACCAGTGCCATGTCAGTGCTTCCCCCTTTGATCGTGCTGACTACACTGAACTGGTCGGAAAACACAAACTATTTACATAGCCGTTTCGACCGACGTTTAATTCAGTGCGGTGGTACCAACCCGGGAAGGTTAAACCCTACCACCAAGTAAAATTACGAGGGAAGGGACTTACAGTTTTACGAGGAATCCGAACCTTGGTCAGCCTCCAACGGTCAGCGGTCACCCATCTAAGTACTGACCGCACCCAGCGTTGCTTAAAATTCAATAGCGACAGTTGACTGTCTGCACCACTGAGCTATCGAAGCTGACGTGGTCCTATTTTAATTGGGTCAAGATCGGATTGGAAAGCGAGGCGGAATCGCGAGGCCGAAGGCCGAGCGATTCCGCCGAGTACATTAATAGCAAAAAATTACTAAAAAAAACTGTGAAATAAAAAAAAAGTTTTAAAAAACATAAAACCGACTTCCTAAAAAAAGGAAAACTAAAAAACTATTCAAAATAAAAATATAAAAACCGCCTTCAAAAATATATGAAATAAAAACTTAAAAAAAAAAAACGAACCCTAGAGTTGAAGGCGGTGCTAAAGCAAGCAAAAATGATGCATGAAAGAAAACATGAGTGGATGATAATATCCTTTGTGATTTGTGTAGCCTTTTTAGCACCGCCTTCAACTCTAGGGTTCGTTTTTTTTTTTAAGTTTTTATTTCATATATTTTTGAAGGCGGTTTTTATATTTTTATTTTGAATAGTTTTTTAGTTTTCCTTTTTTTAGGAAGTCGGTTTTATGTTTTTTAAAACTTTTTTTTTTTTTTGTTAAGAAAAATTTTTGGTTTAGGTTTTTTTTTTATAAACCACACGAAAACTTTATATTTTGAAGTACTTCCACACAAAAAATTAATTTTCTGGAATACCAGCGTAAATAAACCCAGCCGACGTTCGCGTACGCCAATGAAATCAAACATAAAGAGCGCGAAATGCTCCCATAGTAAATTTTCCTAATATGCTATCCGGTGACGTGATTGCTTATGTGGGTATAGTGTGCTAGTGTTACTGAGCGGTCGGTAAATGTTAAGAGTTTATGCCTTCCGAGAAGACGTGGTCAAATATGTCGCAAAAAAGCTTCATACATCATTTTTGTATGAGGCTAGTATCAATTAGGTGTGTTAGAACCTGAGGTTAGAATTTGTGAATTACTTTGTATGAGAAACACCTGTATTTAATTTTTCCACGGGGGCTTAATGCTCAACGAATTGAAAAAGGTAGAATCAGCTCATCGAATGGGTCTACTCCTTGAGCTTTCTTTTATATGGAATCTGACGCGGTTGGCTATGTAAATAGTTTGTGTTTTCCGTCCAGTTCAGTGTAGCCGACATGTAATGAAGGGAAGCACTGACATGTCACCTAGTTCACCCGGTGTTATGGGCTGACATGTAGTAGGTGAAGTAGCCAACCGGTCAGTTTCCATAAAAAAAAAATCATGTTAGGTTAAAAAAAAAATAATTGGTAACGTAGGATAACGAAAGCTAGGTGTCACCGTACAGATGCTTGTCTATGGTACCGCACGGGTGGTACCATAGATAGACAAGCATCTGTACGGCCGCGCACCAACACACAAACATACAGCTGTCCTTATCCCACGTCATGTGTAAGCTCCTTGAAGCCGCTATGTCTAACTGTATTGTCTTGCCTTCGTAGAACCATATTTTTATATATATTTTATATATTCTCGAACTATGTAAACATTTCAAAGACTGGAATGGCGGCAGGGTACAAAACACTTTTGATAAACCAAAGTTTTTATTTACGACGCTCCAAATTATGAACAATTTGATAAATGATGAACTATTGCAGGTTTTGAACATTGAAAAGATCTCATGATGTAATAAAATCTATGTGGCAAGTAGGTAAGTGTAATAATGATAGTGTTATATTTTTCTATAGTTTTTAATGTGTAACAAAATACATAGTCATACTATGAGAGAAAGGAGACCTTTCCTTTCCGTTTATTATATTATTATTATATTTTTTTTTTATTATTTTATTTAGATGAACGAGCAGCCGAATCTGGTGTGTCTACGTCCACTGAGGGTTAATTTAATTTTTGTTCTTTATAGGCATAATAACACTTTTCCACCAAACAAGTCCTTAGAAGTCATAATGTCTATTTTTGTAATCTCGTAATTTTAAAGATCTATGTATATTATGAAGAATGAAGACTGCTTATGAAAATATGGCTATGAAATGTTATTTTGTATATGATGCAGGCACACACACACACACTACGCGCTTCGCACGTGTGACGTGTCAAATATACACTTTAAAAGAAATGCTTAGTTTTATTAACCTTCACTTTCGGCAACATCAAAATCACTTTCTTCATTGGATAGATGCTTTATTGTTTATTTATCATCTCTTGGCAGTACAACTGTGGTCAGATTTGTCATATTTACATGAGGATAGGACATAAATAAGCACGTAGAGGACCAGACATACGAGGAGGGTTATCAATGGATGACTCGGCTCACAAGATCAACCTCACACAGAAAATCTGCTTATGGTCACATTCCGATTGCAGATGGTGCAAGCACCAAAAAAAAAATAAATTACATTGTAACATTCCGCCAGTTCGATTGTCACAGCGAAGAAGAACTGACAAGACACTTCACTGGAAATTTGTTCAATGTGCACTTGTCTACTTTACAAAATTGTTTGTTACCTAAGCACGCATAAGCCATCACCTACCATCTCTTAGTTACACCTTTACAAAGACTGCATATTGCAAATTTTATGACAGATGCAGCAATTCATGCCAAAGTGATAATTTTTTTTATTATGAAATTATATGAAGTCGTATACCAACCACACATGAAGCAGGCCAGTCTCCACAAACAGCACCCGTTCACGAGCCACCACCTCACTTTTCCGTAAGGACTAATTCATGGTACGGTACGGCAAACAGAGCTTTGCAAACTCTAAGAAATGTAAGTGTGAATGAATTAAGAAAGAAAACAGAACAAAATGTGATACCTTAAAAAATTTATTGAGTTATTTTTTTCACTTTATTCTTTTTCATCTTATTTTTCTTCTGTGCATCATTTTTCTTCTTACCCAACTTCTTTTGAACTGGCTTAGGTCGTTTGGAAAAGTGCTTGTCCTTAGTGCCTTTAAAATCTTTGCCCTTAGTGCCGTTGCCTGCGTCGCCAGCTTTCCTAAGCTTAGTTTGTTTGGAGTTCTGTACGGCTGGCGTTGTGTCGGCTTGTCCATTTTTCTTCTCCTTTCTCTTCTCCGTTTCCAGTTTTCTCCTGCAAATGTTTAATGATTGCACATTATTATTAGAATTTTTAGAATAATTAAAATGTTTAGAAGATCTTACTAGGTGGTAGGGTTTAATCCGCCCCGGTTGGTACCACAGCACTGAATGAAAGGTCGGTTGAAACGGCTTGTAAATGGTTCGTGTTTTTCGTCCAGTTCAGTGTAGCTGGCATGACAAAAGGAAAGCACCGACATGGCACCTAGTTCACCAAGGTGTTATGGGCTGACATCACGGAGGTAGTAGGTGGTGTAGCCAACTGTATCAGTTTCCATAAAAAAAATTTTTTTTTTTTCCATATCTACAAAATAGAGAATGTCTCAAAACTTTTGAACAAATGTTTTTAAAGGCTACTGTTATACTCATTTTAAATGTTTACGAATTAACAGTTTTTTTTTTTATGGAAACTGACACGGTTGGCTACATCACCTGTAAGTACTGAAGACTTACACAAGTCGACGTTTCGCCCGCTACGTCACGGGCTTCTTCAGGAAACAGGTTTCTACAGTGTGACGTCTAGTACAACGGGCACCAGACGTCTGCTCATAGGTACAATTTTTCTACTTCTTTAAAACTAAAGGTGAGACCGCACTTGCGGCAAAGTAAGCGCGATACGACGTAGCACTAATTCGTTCATACGAATTGCCCGCCGCTGCCGCATAGTGCGGTTTTACTTCATACAATCTCATACATAGGATATTTCAACAGGCCACGCCGCGCCGTTCGGCTGCAGTGCGGTGCCGCAAGCTGCGGTAATGGATGATCCGTGCCCAAACTACTCACTTGTGGTTACTATCCAAACTACTCACTTGCGGTTACTATCCAAACTACTCACTTGCGGTTACTATCCAAACTACTCACTTGCGGTTACTATCCAAACTACTCACTTGCGGTTGTTGTTGTTTTGGTTTGGGGTTGGCTCTATGCCTGCAAACCAATCCCGCTTGGTTGGGGACCTTCGTGCAAACCCCGCAATCTCCAGCTACCCCAGCCAGCCTATGTCTTCCATGAAAGCCACAAGTCGACCGGGGTGTCTGCAGGCCGCTTATCCCTTAGTCGCCTTTTACATGCACGGGGAGAGATGCAGTGGGACTATTCTTATTAAGTACCGACCCCACACAGTACCTCACTTGCGGTTACTATCCAAACTACTCACTTGCGGTTACTATCCAAACTACTCACTTGCGGTTGTTGTTGTTTTGGTTTGGGGTTGGCTCTATGCCTGCAAACCAATCCCGCTTGGTTGGGGACCTTCGTGCAATACCCCGCAATCTCCAGCTACCCCAGCCAGCCTATGTCTTCCATGAAAGCCACAAGTCGACCGGGGTGTCTGCAGGCCGCTTATCCCTTAGTCGCCTTTTACATGCACGGGGAGAGATGCAGTGGGACTATTCTTATTAAGTACCGACCCCACACAGTACCTCACTTGCGGTTACTATCCAAACTACTCACTTGCGTTTACTATCCAAAATACTCACTTGTGGTTACTATCCAAACTACTCACTTGCAGTTACTATCCAAACTACTCACTTGCGGTTACTATGCAAACTACTCACTTGCGGTTACTATTCAAACTACTCACTTGCGGTTACTATTCAAACTACTCACTTGCGGTTACTATTCAAACTACTCACTTGCGGTTACTATCCAAACTACTCACTTGCGGTTACTATCCAAAATACTCACTTGCAGTTACTATCCAAACTACTCACTTGCGGTTACTATGCAAACTACTCACTTGCGGTTACTATTCAAACTACTCACTTGCGGTTACTATTCAAACTACTCACTTGCGGTTACTATTCAAACTACTCACTTGCGGTTACTATCCAAACTACTCACTTGCGGTTACTATTCAAACTACTCACTTGCGGTTACTATTCAAACTACTCACTTGCGGTTACTATCCAAACTACTCACTTGCGGTTACTATCCAAACTACTCACTTGCGGTTACTATGCAAACCACTCACTTGCGGTTACTATTCAAACTACTCACTTGCGGTTACTATTCAAACTACTCACTTGCGGTTACTATCCAAACTACTCACTTGCGGTTACTATTCAAACTACTCACTTGCGGTTACTATTCAAACTACTCACTTGCGGTTACTATCCAAACTACTCACTTGCGGTTACTATATCCAAACTACTCACTTGCAGTTACTATCCAAACTACTCACTTGCGGTTACTATTCAAACTACTCACTTGCGGTTACTATTCAAACCACTCACTTGCGGTTACTATCCAAACTACTCACTTGCGGTTACTATCCAAACTACTCACTTGCGGTTACTATTCAAACTACTCACTTGCGGTTACTATCCAGTATGGTGGATATGCGGTCGCGGTGGACGGCCTTCGTGGCCAGCTTCTTGCGGATGTTGGGGTTCTGCCGCAGCTGCAGCATGTACTGTGGAACTTCGCATCCTGACTGCTTCATCACCGCTGCGATGCTGCGCCGGAGACAATGACAAATAATTGACGATGGCACTATACACCAGATATAGGTAATGTAAATAGGCAGAGTGGTCAGATTCTTCAGTATTCATGTTTATGCTGTAAGACCTAAAACCTGATAAAGGCTTATAAAGGCTGATTGCAGGTAGAAGAGGAGAGAGGAGAAAAAAAAATGCTGTAAGTATTATGCTCTTGTGAGCGGTAGTATGGGTTAATATTATTTGTAAGTTACTATAATATAATACTGCACATTTACATTGAAAGTTTACACCTGCTGCTTCACCGTTCGAAACCAGTGTAAAACGAATGAAACGTCGGTCTAAACGGCTATGTAAATAGCTTGTGTTTTCCGACAAGTTCAGCCGGCACGATCAAAGAGGGGGAAGCACTGACATGGCATCTAGTTCACCCGGTGTTATGGGCTGACATCACGGACATTGTAGGTGATGTAGCCAACCGTGTCAGTTTCCATAAAAAAATTAAAAAACTATAGGTCATGATTTTATAAACCCTCTATAGGTCCCTCCCCTTACATTCAGTACGGTGGTACCAACTAGTCGGCTACAATTTGAGCCTACCAGCTAGGAAGGGGCAAGCGGCGGGTGGCCGAGTGGTTTGGGCATCGGCTTCTCATGCGAGAGACCCGAGGTTCGAATCCGGTCGGCGTATACCAATGATTTTTTTATTTTTACCAATGAGTTTTTTCTGATGAAAAAATTTACGTGCATGCCTTCACCTGTTGCTTCACCATTCAGAACCGGTGTAAAACTGTAGGTCCCTTCCCTTGCCCCTTACTAGGTTTTAGGCTCAAATTGTAGCCGACTGGGTTGGTACCACTGTACTGGATGTAAGATGGCCGCATAGCAGTCTCGGTTGTGTTGTCCTCTAGTCCAGTATAGCCAGCAATCCAGGGAAGTTTCCAGTATGGCACCTACCTTCTCGGAGGTGATATTGGCTGGTCGGAGCATGTGCTATGGCCCCTCCGACTCAGCCAACCATACTGGATTAGGTAAAAAAAAAACGGAAAGAACCTACAGTTTTACACCGGTGGTAGGGACCACAATGAACGAAAATTGGTCAAAATGGCTATGAAAACTATTATTTTTCATCTAATTCCTATTATTAACTGACCTGCGCAAGTTTTTGACATCGTCCTGAGTAAAGAATGTGACAGCACGACCCTTCTGACCCGCGCGGCCGGCTCGACCGATCCTGAAAACACGGCAGGTGCATTGTGAGTAGAGATGATACATGAGTGGGACACCGACAGGCGACACATCACCCACCCATTCACTGACCGCGCCCAGGTCATCATCATTGTGTATACAGTCTCTTAAACTGAGAAACAGGAAAAAAATCTAGGTATTTTAACATTCATACTTAAACTCTCTTTTTCTCTAGCTATTTATTTATCTATTTATCTATTTTTAACCCCCGACGAAAAAAACGGAGGGGTGTTATAAGTTTGACGTGTGTGTGTGTGTGTGTGTGTGTGTGTGTGAGAGGGTGTGTGTGTGTGTGTCTGTCTGTGGCATCGTAGCTCCCAAACGGATGGACCGATTTGGATGCGGTTTTTTTTATTAGGAAGCTTGTTTAATCGGGATGGTTCTTAGCTATGTTTGTAATCAAGTAATCAAGTAATTAAGTAATAAAACAATTAATTATCTTAAAAAGTGGACGGATTTTCATGCGGTTTTTTTAAAAAAGCTTGAAATAAAAGTTAAATTACAAATTTAAAAAATCCCCGACCCTTAAAAAGTCAAAAATAATTTCCGTTTACTTACTTAAAGGAGTCGGGGGACCGCTAAGTAAATTAAATATATAAACTCAGAGCTGCGCGGGAATTTACTTAGCGGTCTCCCGACTCCTTTAAGTAAGTAAACGGAAATTATTTTTGACTTTTTAAGGGTCGGGGGTTTTTTAAATTTGTAATTTAACTTTTATATTTTCTGGTGACGGTACATATTTACTATTTATTTATTTATTTACTGTTGTATCTATTTATTTGATAACTACTATTGTATACACGAGTATAAAAACACTAACAAAACGTGAAACTCTGAGATGCCAGCTGACTCAGAAGAGTGTAGCCGGAACACGGGCAGAGGCCTAGTCCGGCAGCTTACAACCGCGTGCAGTTTAATCATCCAATGCAATATTACATTCAGGTTCATTTATGGGGATAGTATGTAATGTGTACCATACGAAATTACTTGTAACTACCCGTAAACTGTATATTGTTCACGAAATTGTAATGTGTATATTGTCTGTAATAAAAATTTATCTTATCTTATCTATCTAGCTGGCTGATCCAACCGACAGTCGCTACCGAGGCTGACAAGTGGTCTGCAGACACCCTGGTCGACTTGTGGCTTTCATAGAAGACATAGGCTGGCTGCGGTAGCTGTAGACTGCGGGGTTTTGCACGAAGGTCCCCAACCAAGCGGGATTAGTTTGCAGGCCTAGAGCCAACCCCAAACCAAACAACAACAACAACCGAGGCTGACAAAACAACTCACACATGTTTCCACAAGATAATTTATTGGCCGGCGGGTGGCCGAGTGGTTTGGGCATCGGCTTCTCATGCGAGAGGTCCTCGGTTCGAATCCGGTCGGCGTGTACCAATGAGTTTTTTCTGACGAAAAAATTTACGTGCATACCTACACCTGCTGCTTCACCGTTCGTTCGGAACCGGTGTAAAACTGTAGGTCCCTTCCCTTGCCCCTTACTAGGTGGTAGGCTCAAATTGTAGCCGACTGGGTTTGTACCACCGTACTGAATGTAAGATGGCCGCATAGCAGCCACGGTTGTGCAATCCTCTCTCCAGCAAGTCTCCGGTATGGCACCTACCTTCTCGGAGGTGATATTGGCTGGTCGGAGCATGCGCTTTGGCCCCTCCGACTCAGCCACCCATACCGGATTACATAAAAAAAATAAGATAAAAAAAACACCTGTGTATGTACGCTATGGCGCTCGGCGGGAAGTCGTAGTTGAGGACGAGGTTCACACCGCAGAAGTCGATGCCGCGGCCCATCAGCTCCGTGCAGATCAACACCCAGATCCTGCCCAGCCGGAAGCTGCGCACCACGTTATCTCTCTGTTGCAAAACACAAACCGTGCGCAATTTTAATTTTTAATTTTTTTATTTTTTTTTTGTCGTAAAATGCGACTAAGGGACAAGGACAAGATGCCGCGCTGAAGGGCGACAGGTTAGCCACCCCTCACCATGGCGCGGTGCTTCCACCTAGTCATGCAGCAGGTGTGTCTTCGTGCATTATTTGCTGCTTGATATTTATCTTGTCCGTATACTGTGCTGAACGTGGTGGTCGGTGTTGTGCTGTAATCTACCAGACTGGAGTCCTTATAGCACAGCACGCGATTACTCTGCTTACCCTGATTGTCGGGATACAGCGTGTGTGGTATGGTATGTAACATTATATTGTCAGTAGTACATCTAACTTTATTTCGTAAAGATTAAGGTTCAAAATAACACTCAAGAGGCGCAGTGGCTTGCTAAAAGCACAGAGAGCCATCTAAAGGCGGCGCACTTACTAGATGAAACGTTTTGCCGAACACTTTGCCGCCGTAGCCGTATGCCGCCTTACCTACTGGGATGCCGAATAACAACATCCATTTATGACGTCTTTCGTGATTTCGTGACGGCCGGGCTGTCCCGGTTGGCCTAGCGATATGACGACACGATCTGCAAAGGTGCCAAGGTGAGAGGTGGATAGCCTGTCGCCCTTAAGCACGACATTTCGTCCTCATTCCTTAGTCGCCTTTTACTACATGCGCGGAGAGAAAGATGCAGTGGGGCTATTCTTTTTAAGTACCGGCCCCACACGGTACAATCATATAATATATACCTATATGATTATATAAGAAAATGAATGACCTGCGCCTGAGTCCTGTCCGCGTGTATAACGTCTACGTTGATGCCGTCGTATATCAACTCCTTGAACAGTTGCTTGGCGCGCTCTTTACTCTGAACAAACACTGCAATAATAATCATTTAAACAATATTAAGTTTGATTCTTTAGATAAGCAAACCTGGAGAATGCGAGGGAGAAATTCTAGGTAATTTTTTTTTTTATGTTATCCGGTAAGGGTGGCTGAGTCGGAGGGGACAAAGCACATGCTGCGACCAGCCAATATCATCCCCGAAAATGTAGGTGCCATACCGGAGACTTCCCTGGATTTCTGGCTATACTGGACTAGAGAAGAACACAGCCGAGGCTGCTATGCGGCCATCTTACATCCAGTACCGTGATACCAACCCAGCCGGCTACAATTTGAGCCTACAACCTAGTAAGGGCCTAGGGAAGGGACCTACAGTTCTACATGAGTTCCGAACGGTGAAGCAGCAGGCGTAGGTATGCACGTAAATTTTTTCGTCAGAAAAACTCATTGGTACACGCCGACCGGATTCGAACCGCAGACCTCTCGCATGAGAAGCCGATGCCCAAACCACTCGGCCACCCGCCGCCCGCCGCCGGTATAGGGTTGCATAGAGTATAGAACCTTCTTAGAATGTTCTGTTGGAGGGGATCATGGTCAAAGGGGGCTTGCTTAGTAAATGCAGTCGTGGGTTCGATCCCCATTCGTGTGCACCTCGTTTATACTCACGAAAGAGGTGTCATTTGTTGAGGTGGTGAGGTGTGACATTACGGGTGTATTTTGTGGTTTTTTTTATAAACAGCCAGCACAAGTGGCTGTGCCAAGTTCAAAGGAAGATCAGGCACGGCCAATAACACCACCTCTCGTAAAACTACGCTCAGAGAGGTGCCATACCAGCTATATGGCAGACAAAAAGGTTTATTAACACGTGTTTGAAAGATCTCCAGGCTCATTGGTAGTGATGTAGTCATCCGTGTCGGTTTTCACAAAAAAATCTTTTTTACCAAGGACGGGTGGCTTGAGGCCTTGCTGAACGAGCTGCCTGAAGGCGACCAGCTTGCCCGACTCGTTACCGCAGTACAGAAGTTGTTGCTCCACTGAGTCAGTCGCTGCATTCCTGTGAACAAGTCAAACAAACTTTATTCAGTTCTGTGACAACAGTCAGTCCGTTAGTCAGTCAGTCAGCGTGTAAGCGTTCACTGCTGGACATACGCCTCTCCAATTTTCCTCCAGTCCTCCCGGCCTACAGCAGTGACAAAACTTACTGCAAAGTCATGGTGGTAAAAATAGTCGCACTGCAAAGGTGTGGAACAGGCTTCATGGGAACATCCTTTCCTATTCCTAAAATCCACGGATCTTCAAATCGCCGGCTAATAGCGGTCCGCTATCAAGCCGGACTGGCACCTCCTCGGGGGTGAAATTGGGTGCGCCTGAGGTTTCGACCCCAAGCACAGCCACCCAGTTCGGAAGTAACTGCACGCCGACATCACCTGCTCCATCTGTTGGCGGAAGTCGGACTCCAGCTCGGCGGAACCTTCAAACGCACTGACCTCTGTCCCACAGTGATGTTGATGAGTCCGCGCAGGTTGCGTCGACACCACTTGGCGACTGCGGGCGTGTGCGTGGCACTGAACATGGCGACCCGGCGCT
Organism: Nematopogon swammerdamellus; assembly: GCA_946902875.1. Lineage (NCBI taxonomy): Eukaryota > Metazoa > Arthropoda > Insecta > Lepidoptera > Adelidae > Nematopogon > Nematopogon swammerdamellus. The sequence continues at coordinate 22,879,550 of OX336347.1, read as the reverse complement.
CGCGGCCGCTGCACGCCGACATCACCTGCTCCATCTGTTGGCGGAAGTCGGACTCCTGCTCGGCGGAACCTTCGAATAGCTTGTCCGCTTCGTCTATTATGAGCCAACGAACTCTGTAACACATTGTGAATAAGAAATTAGTAAACAAATTAATAGACTAAAAACCAATGACAAGAAAAACCATTAGGTTAGTAGAAGTGACTATGAAAAAATTCATAGTTTTGCATTAAAATAATAAGAACCGAACGAACCGTCATTTCCAGGAAAAACCTTTGTATATTATTTATTGAGCATTCATGAGGCACTTTTATCAGGTCTCACGCACTCTATGTACTTGCGCGCGCTAACTAACTAACTAACACCCGGCGTGCCGCCGGCGGTCTAATTCAGTGGAAATTCGTCAGCCGAGCGAAGTTTACCTACACGCTCGCCCACGCTATTGCGCGCAGCTGCAAAGCAATAATCACTTTACACCCGATCGTTTAGGTAAATTTTCGTACGCAGCGATTGGCGACGTGAAACAGTAGGCTATTAAAGCAGAAGGTATGGAACTTTTTCTATGGAGTGATTTATCTGTTACGAAGTAACTATTAAGTAATCTGTGGTTTTACTCTCGACCTTGTCACTATTTGTTAAATCCGGTTCGATTACACCCACAAAGAAAAGCCGGCATGAAACTTCCATACATAAGAATTGTTTTTCCACTAAAAAAAAACAACTCTTCAGCTGCAGAACACTTATGTATCATTTTTAAATATGAATAAAAATGTACAAACTTGTCCAAGCCGACGCTGACTCCCTCCTGGTTCAACAAGTAGCACAAGCGATTGGGCGTCGTGATCACTATGTCTGAAAGCGTAAAGCAAATTTTTCATTCGATCAGTGCAATATAATCATCAAATAAGTTCATAGGACTTGTTTTCAAGGTGACTTCCATGGTTTATGTAGTTCACATCTCAAAGTTAAAGTTACCTACATCTTAGCAAGATCAGTTCACAAGAACATAATTAGAAACAATAATAATAATAATCTATACGGTGCCGCCGTGCCCGCCGCTTCTTAAACTGAGACCTGCATCTTCTTCCACTCCTGCACGCCCACCATCCACGTCCAGCTCGCCTTCAAAAGAGGACGGCGGACCGTCGACACTGCCCTCGCCACAACATCCACGACGGGGACGGTGTCCGGCACCGGCCGGCTTGGGGCCGTCGGGGTCCCGTACCCCACTTACAGCCCCCGCTGCCGGTGCCATAGTGCAACACCCTCGCGGCGCGCGCACGATGAACAAGTTCACTTAAAGTGCTGCGTGTCGTCGCTCCGCAGTAAGCGGATACGGAGCTCTCCGAGATGGGGGTGGTGGTGGCCTACGTGTCTAGTACCACCACCTATCGCTCGTAGCTTGCCTCGCGTCGTCTCGGAGAGCTCCGTAGCCACGGCCTGCACCCGCCGGCGTGTTTGGAGGCTTGCCTCCCGCCGCCGGCGTACATTACCGTTTTTATTTAGATTTTATATTAATTTTGTGTATTTTTATTACTTTTTGTAAAATGTATGTAAAATTAATATAATATATTTTAAAAACGTGAAATAAAGAATATATAATCTATTTGCTTTGTTTTTGTATCAATTTTAGATTTTAATGTTAAGTTGTAAATAATGTAAAAATTTAAAATTGTTATAAAAAGAAATGTGTCAATAAAGAAATAATTTCTCTGATATTCCCAGATGTTTATAAGTTTCGTCTTCGTAGAGAGCCCGAACATTCACGGACTCCGACAACTGTATGCCGCCGGAGCTCATGACTACACCACGTTCGACATGGATGGTCCCACACTTCTCCAATAATAATAATAATTTCTTTCTGTTACTGCGATCTGTCTGCGAACTGATATTCATCAGTAGTTGAGTAGGTATTTGGAATAGGTCTTGTATGGTAAGTGTCCATTGATAGTTCCATCTAACATTCTCAACAGTAATTTTACTGTGTGATGTGATGAGGTATACTAGTTTTCAGTCTGGTGAAAACTTTCCTAGGTGCCATCAACTCAATCGCTGGCATGTTTGGATTTAGAGAATATTTTTGTATGTCTCAGTTCTCAATTTAGAAACAAGAATTAAGTAATGAAACATTTATTTTTAATGGAAACTGACACAGGTTGATACATCACCTGTAGTAGGTGTATCTGTGATGTCAGCCCATGAACTGGGTGCCATGTCAGTGCTTCCCTTCGGTCGTGCCGGCTACACTGAACTGACCGTTTCAACCGACCTTTCACTCGGTGCGGTGGTACCCCGGGCGGGTTAAACCCTACCACCTAGTAAGGTAAGAAGGGAAGGGACCTACAGTTTTATGTGGAATCCGAACCGCGGTCAGCCTCCAACGGTTGAGCAGTCACCCATCCAAGTTCTGACCTCACCCAGGTGTGCTTAATGATCACGACCAATCGCACTACTGAGCTAGCGAGGCTGACAAAAATACAAACTAAAAACTTGCACTGTTACCTAAGTTGAAGTAAATGTAAGTAAAAAAAAGAATGGCCGCAATCCGAGTACTAGTTTCGGAGAAATGCGCGGACAAACATACATACAAACATACATACAAACATACATACATACACCTATAAAATTTTGTATATTTGTTTGGAAGCCCTAATAGATTATGTGAATATATTGCAGTTCCAAAAAAAAATTACGTGCATACCTACACCTGCTGCTTCACCGCTCGGAACCGGTGTAAAACTGTAGGTCCCCTCCCTTGCCCCTTACTAGGTGGTAGGCTCAAATTGTAGCCGACTGAGTCGGTACCACCGTACTGGATGTAAGATGGCCGCATAGCAGCCTCGGTTGTGTTCTCCTCTAGTCCAGTATGGCCAGCAATCCAGGGAAGTCTCCGGTATGGCACCTACCTTCTCGGAGGTGATATTGGCTTGTCGGAGCATGCGCTTTGGCCCCTCCGACTCAGCCACCCATACCGGATTACATAAAAAAAAAAAAATTATAAATACATACCTACATACGTGTCGAATTGATAACCTCCTTTTTTTTAAGTCGGTTAAAAAACAGAACAAATCACAAATAAACTCTCACCGCTCTTCTTAAATGTAGACTCCCTCTCCTTCAGCTTACTGTCGCTTATCTTATTGAGCACGCTGGTCCGGAGGTTGGTGCCCGCGCTGAGCCGCAGCGCCTCCCTGTAGATCTGCTTGGCGAGCTCGCGCGTGGGGCACAGCACGAGGGCGCGGGGTCCTGCTCCCTGCGCGGCGCCCAGTGCGTGCAGCGCCGGCAGGAGGAACGCCGCCGTCTTGCCGGAGCCGGTCGGGGCGCACGCGAGAATTTGACGATTCTGTGCATTTTCATTTATTGTTTATTGTATAATTTCATCCTAGAATGATAAAAAAAGCTATGGACCCCGAACCCTATCCTCGCCAGCGTAACACAATATAAGTTAAAGCATACTTGTTTCATTGGACGGTCGCGCGCTGGCCCGTCAGTCTGTCATCGGCCGTGTTCGCAAAAACCTGTTTAAAATGCCCGCATGCTCTGTGTTTACGTTTAAAAACACTACAGCCATGTTTAGTGTGCACAATAGTGCAATATCTTATCATCGGTAAGTACACTCCGCTCCCCGCAACTCGGCGACGCTAGTTCTCATACAAGTATTTGACAGTCCGGCGTCCATACCTTTTTTTATCATTCTAGATTCCTTCCTTAGGTAAGTGTCGCAAGACGTCTTTACATTATGATATACAAAATTTTAGGTTACGAAGTGACCACTAATAAACCGAACAACGTATGTACGAGGCCATTGCATTTTATACAAAAAAAAATAAAGAAAAACAAGGAACCTTGAGTCCAAGTATCAGAACTCTTTGTTTTAGCATGTTTGTGTGTGTTGTCATTTCGCTCCATAGACTTATTTCCGCTCTGTGGAGAGATAATTTCATCAGCTATCTATCTATCTCTGTCGTTCCTATGGGAAAAAATGACTGAAATGACTCCAGACAAAAATGTGCGACCATTTATCGCCCACAACTGTGAGCCCAGCGTGCGGCTTTAGGCATTCAAAGGTATATGGTAATTTAAAATCACATTTAAATATCTCAATCTGTATATCGGTGGTATTTTTTTATTCTTTCTATCATTGCCAAACTTCATGACTCATCATAACATCACCTCCAGCATGCACGGCACAGCTTGCCGCTGCACAGGCGTCGGTTCGGTGTAGCCGCACCGCACCACTGTGTCCAACATGGCCTGCGACACACCGTAGCGCGATGCGACGCACGGCAAGTCAGGCAGCGCGTCCGGCACGGCGCGTCCCACTACGCGAATGCCGTGCTCGTTGCGGAAACGGTTATTCTGTGAGCAAATTTTTTTTTTTTTTATAGAAACTGACACGGTTGGCTACATCACCTACAACGTCCGTGATGTCAGCCTATAACACCCGGTGAACTAGGCGCTATGTCAGTGCTTACCCCTTTGACCGTGCCGGCTACACTGAACTGGTCGGAAAACACAAACTATTAACATAGCCGTTTCGACCGACGTTTCATTCAGTGCGGTGGTACCAACCCGGGCGGGTTAAACCCTACCACCAAGTAAGATTAGGAGGGAAGGGCCCTACAGTTTTACGAGGAATCCGAACCTCGGTCAGCCTCCAGCGGTCAGCGGTCACCCATCCAAGTACTGACCGCACCCAGCGTTGCTTAAAATTCAATAGCGACAGTTGACTGTCTGCATCACTGAGCCATCGAGGCTGACAAATAATCCTCACATCATTAGTAGATATGATTGGGGGTGTTTGAAAAACTGCGTTCTAGCTATGTACAGTCTCGAGTCCTTCAAGAGGAGCGTGATTAGTAGAGATAGGATAATCGTATACACACATTTGCCTAAAGCTAAAAAAATATGGAAGTGGCTTCTTTGAAAAATTTATTTAATTAAATAATTCCCGGGATTCCCGGGAACATTACTACCTATACTATAAAACTTAGTAAATCTATTCAAAATAAATGTTAGTAATACACTTTTATCATACTAGCGTTCACCCCCGACTCCGTTCGTGAGTATACTTATATGCGACTGCGTCACTAAGTATATAGTTACTTTTCGAGATTGAAATTCCAAAAATAATTTTGGCCCACCTTTTACCAGGAACATATACATAATGAGCAAGTTTTATTATTATGTATATATCAGTTTTAGTGAAGCACCAACATAATTTATATATGTTTACGTGAATCAAATATTAATGTAAGAAAATAATGTAGGTAATAATAATGTTAAAATGTTACTTAACACAAAAATATACGGTTACAATTAAAATATGTTAATCCAGGGAAAAAATTCAAGTGTCTTTCCATACTCATCCAACCTCTCAAGTTTAGGTAAATATGTATCAGATTACCCTATCTCTAGTGATTAGGCACCTGTTCAAAGATCAACACCAACTGCAGCGGTCACAAACGACTGCAAGCAGGCCAGAGCGGCGGCGCGGCGGTGCCAGCCATCAACAGTAAGCTCACCAAAGGTATTATAGTGTAGCTAAACAAAGGTAAAATCAGATTGGTGATAGAAACTCAGACTTTTTTTTTTATGTAAACCAGCATGGGTGGCTGTGCCGAGGGACCAATGGTGCAGTCCACAGAGCCAAAATCTCCTCTCCTCGCAAAACCACGCTCAGTTAGGTGCCATGCCAGCAGATTTGCGGACAGTTGCTAGGCTGTCTAGCCCATTAATACGACTCTTGAAGACACCCAGGTTAAAGGATTCAGGAAATACACTCGCCGGAAGACAGTTCCACACTCTAGCGGTGCGACAAAGAAACGATTCAGAGAACCAATGGGTTCTCAACAATGTCAACAACAAAAGGGTGCTAAGTCTCTCTGCGACGAGTCGATCAGACGCTATCCACTAAATAAACACTCGCTGAACTTGCCTCTTCCGTTTCAAGTTTCTGCTTTAGTGTCTCAGACTTCTCTCCTTTCTTTTTCTTCTTCTTCTTCTTCCCGATCTCCACTCCCTCCATCAGCTGGAAGTCATCTGCGTTCTCTTCTGCGCTGTCCCTCTCTTCCCCGGAGCTGTGTGAGTCTAGAGCCTCGGCCGGCGACTCCTCGTCGGACATTCCATCACCTGCTTCCTCTGGCTCTTCTTTCTCGAGCTTTGGAGCTACTTTGGGCGAATCCTGAAATTGTCAAAAATGATTGTGCGAGTTTAAAATGTCAATGTTGTGAGGGGTGCCCACTTCATAGTTTATATTATAGGGTATTTATCTAAATGCGAAATCAGTCTAGTTTTTTCTAGAAACTGGGCTTGCCTGTAAATTAGTTCATTTACCCAGGTAAGCTCGATAATCTCCTACATAAAGAAATTTATGGAGCAAATGTGAGTGGAAGAGTCGGGAAGGATCGCCCTAGACGCACGTACCTGGACCAGATCGGGCATGTGCTCAAAAAGGGTCAAGTGCGTAGTACCCGTAACCGACAAGCATGCATGAAGAACATTATGGGAGCGGAAGAGGCGGCAGAGGTGTGTCAGGATCGTGGCACGTGGAGATCCGTTGTCTCTGCCTACCCCACCGGGAAACAGGCGTGACGCTATGTTTATTGTTTATTGTTTATTGTATAATTTCATCCACAGGTAGGTAACCTACGCTTGGACATGTCGAAAATTCCGCCAGTTCTAAATTCAATGCGAAGAAGAACTGACAAACAAACTTCGCAAGTCACAATGTTTTGTTAGTACCTTATAAGTATTATATTATAGTAACTTACAAATAATTAACCCATACTACCGCTCACAAGAGCATTAATATTTACAGCATAAACATGAATACTGAAGAATCTGACCACACTGCCTATTTAAATTACCTATATCTGGTGTATAGTGCCATCGTCAATTTTGATATTTCATATTATATCAAGTCAAATAAAACAATTAGTTTACGTTTATTACAAAGAAATGTAATAAATAAGTCATATTAAAAATCAAATGATACAAAGTGTATCGAATTGTCAAAATTTGTTAGTGGGAAAAATAGTAGTCAGACTCTTAGATAAAATTACGGTCAGTTAATGCATCCTTAATACTGTAATAACTCTTTTCAATTAACATTATTTTAATCCGTCGTTTAAAATTATTGTCATCTAATTGTTTTATGTTAGGAGACAGTTTATTATAAAATCTAACACTATTACAAATAAAGCTTTTTGTAGTTTTAGCTAATCTATGTCTTATTAGTTGTACATTATTCTTACCCCGTGTGTCATAGTTATGATTGTCGGAATTGAGAGAGGAATCATGAATGTATTTTCTGGCATAGCATATGTTCTGGTAAACATATGCACTTGGTAAAGTCATGATTCCTATCTCTCCGAACGCTGTCCTACAAGTATCTCTATTTTTCATATTTAGGATGTACCGCAAGGCCCTCTTCTGTAATAAAAATATTCTATTTGAGTCTGCTGCATTTCCCCAAAACATTAGGCCATATGACATGATGCTCTCAAAATAAGCATGATAAACCGTTTTTGCAGCATGGGTCCCGCCTAGCTCTTTAATTTTTTTGATAGCATAACATGCGGAACTCAGCTTACCAGCTAAAGAGTTTATGTGGGCTTTCCAAGTAAAACTTTTATCAAATATTACCCCAAGAAAAGTTAGTTCATTAGCAAGGTTTAATGACAAGTTATCTGCAGTTTTTAATATGCTATCATTGTTATTACGTCTATGAGTCCCAAGAGCAAAGTGCATAATATTAGTTTTGTTGACATTTAGCAATAGATTGTTGCACTCAAACCAAGATTTTAGAGATTCTAGTACAGTTAAAAAGGATTCTCTCAGTTTAATTATATGTATGAAAAGAACTTCGCGGGAAACAGTGGAATCTTCATAAAGTGTTTGACTCAGTAGAGAAAGGCAGTTCGAGTACAGAACTAGTTCTGCTGCACTTACTAGTCAACGCAGACTAGCTGACGAGCTCTCAACGCCGAAACTTCTAGCGCGCCGTAAGGGCATGATTGGCCAATCGATGGTCGCGTGCTCGATTGAAACCTTTTCCTACTCGCGTGAAGCCATTGAATGTTGTGAGTGCTAAGATCGTCACCCAGCCTCGATAGAAGAATCTACAAATATGAATAAGTAATACCGGTTGTCAATAATAAAAAAGTTTAATACACCCAGAAATAGAGGGTTATTTTCATACGACACTAACTAGGGAAAGTAGGTGCGGTAAGAGTAAACATTTTGTTGAAATAAGCGGCAAAACTAACCTGACTTGGCTTTGCTCCAATAATGTGAGTTTTAAATTTAAGCCCTTTCGTCAACGTTTTGAAGATGTCGTACGCGTCCATATTTGATTAAAATGTCTTGAGCCGTGCCCGGACCTGGCCTGGCGCTGCTAGGTTTCAAGTTTACTGAAAATATATTTCGAAACTTTTGTTTGAAATTGAATGACAAAAAACATGCGTCCACATTGCGATCAGCAGCTGACGCCTGACACTGACAGTGACAGACAGCTTACACAGCTGTCGCACATGCTATGCCCTAGATTTTAGCTGACCGTGCTTTTATTTGATAGATGTACAGCGCCTGATCATATTATATGCATTTTGTCAGCAAAATATATATTTTGAAATGAGTAAAGTAGGTAAAATAAAGAAATTTAACTTGAATCACATAACGATTTTGTTGAAACATTTCAATCCATGTAGATTCTATTTCATATAATAAATATCAAACAAAGATAGCATTGTAATTACTGTCAACACTTCCTTAGTTTATTCGTAAACTCACTTTAGTTTACCGCAGTAGCTGGCTTCAACAAGCATATCATATCATCCTACATTATCCGATACCGCTGAGCTGCAGCCAGTCTAGGCGCGGCACTTTGCGCTAGTTCTAATCTACCCATTATTATTGAAAGCCTCAAATGTGTGAAAATGTTACGATTAGGTATGATGGATGACGCACAATACTGTGCGGTGGGCGAGTTGCGAATTGAGTACATTGTGTCTAAGTACGCAATTCGGAAGACAACATTTCGAGACCGCAGCATTTTACGTTTCCTGTCTTTTAATGGAGTCGGAGAGTAGTTTGATATCCATTATACTCTACTGGTGTAGGGGTAAAGCGTTATACATTTTTTGATGCCATGGTCGTGGGTTCGAGTCCCCCTTGTACAAATAATTTTGTTTATACCTTTTCTTAACCATTTAAAAATAGATTATGATTCTTTTAATCACATAAAGAAATATCTTCGGAAACACTTTTTTCAGAAGTTTATATAAGTAAACTACAGTTCACTAATACGTATCATTTGGCCAGACAGTGCCGCGCTGATTCTCCCTTGACGTGCTCATTTACAAAGAAAGTGACAGCGTACGCTTGAATTCAGAGGAGTGGGGTGTCAAAGAAAGAGCGCGTGCGTGTCTGACGCGCCGCTAATCCACTTGGGTTTCTCGCGATCACGAAAAGAAGACAACAGACAAGAAAAATTACATTAGACGAGGCTGTATTTCCAATCAACGCTGGTGTTCCGCAGGGCTCTGTGCTGTCGCCTACGCTTTTCTTAATATTTATAAACGATCTACTGTCCTTGGGCATGCATGATACACAGCTATGCAGACGACAGCACGGAGCACGAGGGCTATGTTAAGGACTGGAAGAGTAGAGATTCGCGGCACAGGGAGGCTCAACGTTCAGTTGTTGATAAGGTAGATAACGTTCTCGGAAAAGTAGCTCTATGGGGCCAGGATAACCTTGTCGCCTTCAACTTTATTAAGACTCAATGCTGCGCATTATCTGCTAAGGTCGATCCCTTTCCTTTCCAAGCTAGTTTCCAAGGTAGCGTCGTACCTGTCTCGGAGCACCTGGACCTCCTGGGCACCACTATATCCAAAGACATGGGTTTCCGGCAACTAATCGAGTCTAAGGCCAAAACTGCATCCAGAAAATTGGGAATACTTTTTCGCAATCGGCGGTTCTTCTCACCGGCACAACTATTCCTGTTGTACAAAACACAGATAAGGCCGGTGATGGAGTACTGCAGTCATATCTGGGTAGTCCGCATTATCTGCTTGCGTCCTTAGACTCGATACAGCGCCGAGCCATCCGTCTTGTTGGTGACCCGAAACTTACAGATGGTCTGGAGTCTCTGAGTCACAGACGATTTGTGGGTTCGCTTAGTCTGTTTTACAGATACTATCACGGACGCTGCTCTGTGGAACTAGCATCCCTTATTCCCTGCCACCCGTCCTACCTCCGCATGACTCGTCGCAGAGAGACTCAGCACCCTTTTGTTGTTGACATTGCGCTGCCCTATTTCTTATTTGTTCAAACGACCATTTTTAGCGAAATTGACTTATGAATGCAGTCCGTTTAAAAAAAAATATCCGCATTTTTCCAGCAAAAAATTTTTCATGAAAACTCACTGTAACAGCTTTTCTCTTGTTCAATTAAACTTTCCCACAAACAATCTTCACTTCTTGTTTGTTCAATAAGATTCGAATATTCAAATTTAACGGTCGCCATTGTGCTACTTCATACAACATCGTAACCGAGCTCGCATTCTTATATGTTCAAACGACTCGAAGAACCAATTGCAACGCAGCGATCGTGTGACGTCAGCGTAGGAGGCCATTTTGGAACGACAGTTCATTCTTGGTAATCTGTGGTTCATTTATGAATTTTTGAGGTGAGGACGTGTTTTCTTAGTTATCTATTAGTTTTTATGAAAAATTTCATTAAACTTCCATTTCATTGTGTTTTCCCACGATTGTAATTATAAATAAAGCAACGTGGAACGATTTATTATTGATATATTCTTGTTCAATCATTCTAACGGTTTTGCTACACTTCGATGTATGGAGTGTTCCATTTTTATTATGCCGCAAAATCTCGCGCGAGTCACTGGACTCGATAGTGTGTGTGTGTTTGTGTGTATTTATCGCGTATCGCGCGACGGCCGCCTTGATACAGTACACGGCGTTCATTGTTGGATCGGAACATGATAACAGTACAGTACACGGCGTTTATTGTTGTATTATTGTAATACCATTTTGTATACCTACTGATCATTTTGTGTTATTTAAGAAGAAAATCTAAAATACTAAAATAAAAAGTTTTACAATTTTTTATAATACATATTATGTCGACGACAATTTACGCTTGTCTAGCGGTACGGTAATGCAATAATGAAAAGCTGGTAGGTACTAGATTTTTTTTATGTACAGAAAATTGTCATAATGAACTACTTTTTAACCGACTTTAAAAAAGAGGAGGTTCTATGTTCGGCTGTATGTTTTTTTTTATGTATGTTCAACGATAACTTCGACAATTGCGAACCGATTTCGATAATTCTTTTTTTATTAGAAAGGGGGTACCTCAATTTGGTAAAGTTCGAGGATTGGCATCCATTCGAAAATAATAATTAAATTTGCATATGTGTAAGACAAATGGGCGAATAATTCTATACATTAAGAGTGAAATAAAAAACCTGTTTTAAAAAATATTGAACCTTCTTCAAAAAACAACTAGAACTAAAAAGTATTAAATAAAATTTTTATTCGGACCCTTGAGTTGAAGGCGGTACAAAAGCACACTGAACATTTATAAATGGACCCCTTTTGTACTTTGTACCGCCGTCAACTCAAGGGTCCGAATAAAAATTTTATTTAATACTTTTTAGTTCTACACTGGCGAGCAGGGAAATCGAGCCACCCAACGCAATTCACTATAACAGGTATTTAATGGCAATACAGCCTTTGAAACCTTCACGTGTGTGATATTGATGGATTCCTCATTTATTGTCCTTTCCAATTACGTAATTTAAAAAAAGAAAATCTTAAATAAAAAATTAAAAATAAATAAAAACCGATTTTCAAATATTCATGAGTTCGGTAAACTCAATATTCAGAGTGAGCTGGGTTGAGTATTATTAAAAAAAAAAGAATCGAGATTTTTTTAATGTCCTGTATTTCCTCCTCTTACTCTAATTACACTTTCCATTCTATTCTTAATGCCTCTAATTAATAAATTCTTAAGGAATCCCCCCACTCTTCCTTCAAGGCTTCTTGCAGCTCTTGTCTCGTCTCAGGACCTGGATTTCTCGTTCGAACACACATTTTTAGGTCATCCCAGACGTGCTCAATGGGATTGAGGTCTGGGCTTCGAGCTGGCCAGTTCATGCAGTTCGCTCCAACGACCTGAAGATACGCCTGCACTATGCGTGCAACGTGCGGCCTTGCGATGTCTTGCATTAAGATGAATCCTTCGCCCATAAACCCAGCAAATGGCACCACGTAAGGCTCTAGGATATTCCTTATGTAAGAATCAGCCGTTAGTTTCCTGTTTCGACCTTCCCAGTCCTCTCCACCAACGATGACAAGATCGCTTTTCGCCTCCCACAAGATTCCGCCCTACGCCATAACAGAGCCTCCTCCATATGCAACTGTTTCCTGGATGCAGCATTGAGCATATGGCTCTCCAGGTCTTCGATAGACCTTGCGTCCACGATCAGATACATGGAGGCACATCCTGGTCTCATCAGTGAAGAGAACATGCTTCCAGTCGCCGACTGTCCAATTCACGTGTTCTCTTGCAAATTGAAGTCGCTGTTGTCTGTGTTGTGGGGTGAGTTTGGGGCCAGTAGCAGGACTGCGTGATCAAAGATTGGCTTCGTTGAGTCTTCGCCTTACGGTCCACTCACTTACATTGACCTGGCGTTCGTTTCGCAGACGCCGTTGCAGCTCAACCGCAGTCAGATGCCGATTTCGCACAGAATTCATGACAATGAAACGGTCGTCCTGTCTTATAGTGGCCCTAAGTCCACCAGATCCTGGTCTCCGATCGAAGGCTCCAGTTTCCAGATATCACCTGTATACTCGTTGGACAGCTGAGCGGCTCAGATTGAGTCTTGCAGCTACTCAAAGTTGACCGATCCCAGTTTGAAGAAGTGCCACAGCTTGAACGGCTTGAGCTGCACTGGTATCCATCGTCGATCTTCAAGTTGGTGTCGATAAGGCGGAGGTGTTTACTCGGCATGCGCGGATATGCAAATGATTTGGATTGACACTCGAGTGCCCTTTAGATAGGCGTGAAAATGAGCGCATCCATATAGCCCGCGTGTCGCCAAATTCAACCCTTTTTATTTAATAAATGCCCATATTTTAAATTATTATTTTTTTTATTTATTGTTTACTGTCAAATTGAAGCTTAATAAATGCTCTTTCCTTTGATGTTAAACTTAAGTAAGTCTGACAGCTTAAAAGAAGTATATAATGTATTGTAATGGATTTCATTGGGTGGCTCGATTTCCCTGCTCGCCAGTGTAGTTGTTTTTTGAAGTCGGTTCAATGTTTTTAACCGACTTAGAAAAAAGGAGGAGGTTCTCAATTCATCGAAATCTTTTTTTTTTTTTTTTATTGAAACTGACACAGCTGGCTACAACATCCGTGATGTTAGCTCATAACAGTGGGTGAACTTGGTGCCACGTCAGTGCTTCCCTTCGGTCGTGCCGGCTACACTGAACTGGACGGAAAACACAAACTATTTACATAGCCGTTTCGACCGACCTTTCATTCAGTGCGGTGGTACCAACCCGGGCGGGATAAACCCTACCACCTAGTAATATGAGAAGGGAGTTATATCCCTTAGTCGCCTTTTACGACATGAACGGGGAGAGATGCAGTGGGGCTATTCTTTTAAAGTACCGGCCCCACACGGTGCAATGTTCCCCGATTAATCAAAGACCTACATCAATAAACTTACATCAATACACTTTTGAAATTTGTTTGAAAACCATAATTGTTCTTTGCCTTTCCTAAAAAGGACATCCTGTTCAAGGAATTTGTTATATTTTGTGAGAGACAATTGATTTCTTATTTGTTCAAACGTATATTACGTTGTTCAACCCGCCAAAACCGCACTCCGCGCTATGACAATTTGTTCAACTGACATTTTGTTTTCTCCATAACTTAGATACGACATAAAAAATATGTTTTTTTATTTATTTATGGCATGGGTAATCCACCCTAGTTTATTCACAAAAAGAATTGCAACCCTAAATATTTTCGTACATCCATAAAAACACTTTAAACTGTCTACTGTAAAATTTGCTAAATGGCTGATTGAACAAATAAGAAATAGGGCAGCGATTGGGCTTTTGAGAATCTATCGGTTCTCTAAATCGTTTCTTTGCCGCACCGCTAGAGTGTGGAACTGTCTTCCGGCGAGTGTATTTCCTGAATCCTTTAACCTGGGTGTCTTCAAGCGTCGTATTGACGGGCTAGACAGCCTAGCAACAGTCCGCAAATCTGCTGGCATGGCACCTAACTGAGCGTGGTTTCGCGAGGAGAGGTGATTTTGGCTCTGTCGACTGCACCATTGGTCTCTCGGCACAACCACCCATGCTGTTTTAGATAAAAAAAAATGGTTGATAAATATGACCATCGCTTAACCCCAAAAAAGGGACAAAAAAATCACTGCAGAGATATTAATAGACAAGGCTGCATGGTATATTACCTGTGCCTATCCCAAAAAAGAAAAAAAAGTACGTTGTCATTTTTGACATTTATTTTCGCGGGATTTTCGCAAATACATACTCTGTGAAGTGTGATAATAATTTGCTTCATTTCAACGTTGATTAGGCTGATCTGATTCTTCTACGCGTGACCTGGTGTGGTGGTGAATTTGTAGCACAATGGGAAAGACTATAGAGTTTTGGTGTACCACTCGGTCTACCACTTCGGCCGATTTCAAGCAACTTATATTATATGGCTTAATCTCACGTCTACCTAAAGTGAGAATTGCATCTTTCGTCGCCCTTCTCCTCGCAGTCTAAAATGGAGAGCAAATCTTCGTAAGTACTGAGCATAGACGCTCTTATGATTTCTCTCGCCCCAGCTCCACGAGCTGTTCCTGCAAATAATTCTTCAATGCAGGAATGGATACCGTTAATGTATACAATTTGGTGCGTTGTGTGTGTGTTGAAAGTTTCCTCTGTGGTTGAAAGTGAGTGAGAGCATCTGTCTCCGTCTAGTATACTACAGGCTCAGATTACAGGTATGCATTGTACCTAGGTATATTTGGCTAGCTTATGCGTGTTGGTATACCTGGCGTATATCTAATACGTACTTTGTATTATTTTGTAATTAAATCGGATGAGTATCTATAGGGTTTGAGATGCATAACTCTAATAATAGACTTTTGCACTTTTTCTATAGGATTAAGATGAGTTTTTTGGCTGTTGCACCCTAGGTCAGTGTACTGTACAATTTCAGGGAGTGGCAAATTGAGAAATATATTGTTCTTAGTAATTTTAGATTATTTTGCTATTTATATAGACTGAACAATGAAGTAAATTAGTTTTCTAATGTGCGCAAAGCGGAAAACAAACAAAAACAAAGTTTTCTTTTTAAATTCTTTTTTCTAACTGTGTCGAACACGAGTTCTATCTACTTTTAACCAATAGTTATCGGAAAGAAATGATTAACTGACAAGAGTACTGCCTGGTTAATTAATATGTTTTTATATTAAATTGCTTTATACCTGATAGTTCCGTTACATAGGTATTTAGCTTACACCTATTTAATTTTCTTTGTGGATTAGGTTTGTGTAGGTACTGTAGATTTGCTTGCAAAGCAACAAGTGAGCATTCATACTTTATATTATATACAAACCTATCAAGAAATTCAGCTTCTTGAAGCAACTATTTGTGTACGTTTGACGTTTGATAAGCGTGTATTCAATAAACTTTGATTAAGTATATCAAATAAATAAAAGACCAAGTTCCTTTTTCAATGGAATCATTGCGAGTTTATTATACTCTATTACTTACATCCGATCGTTTTCCGCTCGATAATCTGAAACCTAAACATTAATTTGGGAAAACAAATCAAAATTGTGCTTTGAAGAGCATCCTCGCATCTAATACTCGCAGATCGCCAGACTCCAAGATACTTACAGTACTAAGACTTCCGACTGATATGTTCCAACGCTTCTTTGTTTGACCAACATTTTAATCGGCACCCTCCATAGGTCGGTCGAGTTAGCAAACGTTACTATAATTCAAACTTAGGTATTTAATTTTACAGATAAACACATACTATATTATCATACATTTTGGCTGAACCAAATTTCATAGTATCATTTGCCTATTCAACCGAAAACAATTTATGAATAAAAAGTACCGATAAAAATGTCAGCGACCCGTTTTTGTCCCTCGTTTGATTCCTTATTCCTCACATTTAATTATCAACAACATCAAAACAAGTAAATGCATCTTTCACAAACCTCGTCGCTCGCCACACACCTACAACAAGTAGTACTTTAAGTGTCTTCTGCGTCGATGATCTAGTTAATTGATTGTTAAAAAATCACAACAATTTTCTGAAGCAAGTCTAGTGCGTCTACTAATTTCTGCTCCAATTTGCTATGCATTCTTTCCGATGATATATATATTTTTAATAACTGAGGCCTAAAATGAAAACAGCTCTACTTTAGCTACATACAATACAGAAAATTCTGAATAAATTTAAATATTAAACAAACCCAACCAGACTTGCTTCGCCCAAACGCTTAATACATCTATCTAGCTTACTCAAACACAGCGAGTAACGTCTGCTCAATTGTGCTCTCCAAATCGCGTTTCCCTAGTTCTGTCTCTTTTGGAAATAATACTGGAAAATTACCACTCGAATAGCACTCGAGCAGACCTTCGCTTATCCGTTCAGTGCCCGTTGCCACGCGCAATAGATTTATTATGATCTCAACATCTTTGGGATTTTCATCAAGATGATCATTTTTAGTGCACTTAACACGGGCAATCCCTAGAATGGAACACTCACCGGCCATCATTTTTCCATCTTTACATATTATAACAATCAAAATGATTAACTAAATGTTTCAACATATTCTCTTCAAACAGAGAACTGTAACGTCTACATAAGATAACATATTGTATGCTTACAAAAAGTTCGATATGCTAGTACAATGCAGATCGTGCGTCGAATCAAAACTAACTTAACTAGCAAACAGAGAATATTAGTGCAACTGGGAGAAATCAGTGAAATGCCTACTCGATACTTAATTATAAAAAAAAAATATTATTTTGTGTATAAAATGTGTTACACTTAACAAGATACCCGCTTAGGTATTTTTTGTTGTTTAAAAATGTTACTATTTCTCTATTTTATAAACATATATGTAAATATTGTAAATGGGTGAACTCTTAACAGGCATCCTAGCACGAGGAGCTGATCCGCTTGTTTACTTATTTATTATATCAACAATAACTTATTTCATTTAATCCGGTAGAACTGCGTCCATTAATATTACTGTAAGTGCACTTTGCATAACGGAACTGTACCATTGTATGAAATCACCGGACGTCATTCATGTTACCAGAGTGGATCTGTACCACTCCAACCGTCGATGATTTCCTAAAGTCTATAATAAAAAGGTTTGCTTTCCTCTCAAAATCAGACTCGCCTTTTAAGTCTTACGCCACATTAAGCGTAATTTTACGCAACGCAAAATACGCTCAGTGGGGCGCCAGACTATAATAAAGGTAGTGACAAGAAAGCAGACCTACATTTAATAAAATTATCTGGTGGTAAGATCTACATATTGAAGTCCCATTAAAAAAAAAATTAAAATTTACCAGACTGGGCTTGAATTTGTTGTTTTAGTCACAGTCAATTTAAGAACAATACAATAAACATACATTTAATACAAGTAAAGCAATTTTAATTCCAAACTACTAGGAGATTCAGTGATTCTTAAAAAGTTAGGACAGTTGTGAATATATTTTTATTATTTAATTTTCTAATATGTGTGTTTTCGCAAACCCGTTACCAATTTACACAATGTTTTTGCAGTCATTCTCCAAGCGACTTAAGACTGTTATTTTTTGTTATATTTCCTTGGATTGTATTCCAAAGTTTTTTTCCAAAGCTTTTATGTAAGTAACCAAAATTTTAAGTCTCGATAAAAGGATGTTACCACCAGTGAATTAGAAGGCAAGACTATATTATGAGGTATTGTATTTGGAGCTTGTGGAACAGACTGATGATATTCTAGTAGGAAAGGGGAGGGGAAATCATTGAGGGTTCACTAAATCACAATACACGCCAGAATGAGCTGATATCAAATTGATCCACATTGGAGGATATGTGTAATGATAATGAATGAATTTATGCGTTTCCCAATTTAGTGAACCCAAAAGTAGTAACAGCTATTATGAAATATAACCGGATCACTCCTCGTGCCAAGTGTTTCTAGATTCATATATTTCACTATTGTAGGTACTGGTCACATCTATCCATATTCTGATCGATTTTCTTGTCGGCTATATTTTCTGTTTTGGCTGATACCAAATAGAAAAATGTTATAAGGTTAATAATTATGAGTTTTAGGCCAAACATATTTCTGTCCATCTTTAATATGGTTTAATAGATTTTAAATTATGTACGAAATTATACTGTTTTATGCGCCGTCAAGGTAAATCTTTCAAAATATAATATAGATAATGTTTGACTATTGCATTTTTAATATGGAAGGAACTGTAAAAAATATGTGTATGAGAATATAATGTAACATCTATAAAGATATAATATTGTTTAAAATTTGGCTTTTACGATATATAAAATAAAACATGATTAAATACTATTGGTTTATCAACTGATCACTAGTATCCCTCCTACCTTATTCTGATTATGAGGTATCATTCGGTAAACGATTTGGTGTTAATTATATTTAATGAGGGAATTTATTTATGGCTGTTTTTAGAAAGAAATTAATCGTAAAAAATGATGGGGATATTTTAAAGTCAGCAATGTTTTCGAAATCGAATGAAAATTCCGCTAAAAGTTGTCAGCTGGATATGAAATGTACTGGATACTTAAGGCTAGTTGACACAAGACTGTGCTCTCTCGATTGTAATGTATCTGTGTGTCGTCATAGGTAAATAGGTAAACTGGTATAGAGGGCTAACTTGATGGTCCAATATTCGAGTGATGAATCGACAGACTACCCTCACATTCATATTCATTATTTTGACACCGCGGCGCCATTTTCTATACAAACTATCAAGTGTCTACATGTGCTATGGCCCGCATGAAAATACAACTGTAGAGTCGAAAATTCGGAATGCAAAATAGCGAAGTCTCTCGATACATCACTTCAAATTAATTCGTACACTATTACATCTTAACTGTATGGGCTATTGTAAAATAGTTGTACTGTTACAAAGGCATTCCGTTGCTTAAATTGTAACCTTATGTTACGTCTGTACGATACTGATTTATTACTATGTATAGTTAGTGTTATAAATGTGTCAAAACAGAACCAGAGTGTATATACGGATCAACGCACGAAAATACTATAGTGGGCCTTTGTTACAGGGCGATGATATCGTTGGAGGCTTCCATTCAATAAATGTTCGTAGAATGTGATAATTTGTCGAAATAGTTGTAGGATATTCAGTCCCTCCCTATTGTTCGAGTGATCGCCCTGTTGCTCATTGCCCGTTATTTTATCACACACAAATATATTAGTAGAAAAACAGTAATTGTCGTCTGCACAATCGGTATTGGCTAAATTTAATCACAACATAAACCACCAACGACTACCCAAATAAATATTTTCCAACCGGCTGTCTCCGATACGCGTGTAGCTTGTCAGCTGTGTCGGTGAGATCAAACTTCCAAATTTAGAATAAATTTCGTACGAACCTCGCAACAAAAGAACCGAAACAAACTTAAATACCAAACAATTTTGAACTAGGCAGTCAACAACAAGCTTAAAATTAGCCAAATGAAAAAAAAAAAAATCATTGCACAGGCGAAAACTAACTGACAAAAAATTCACATACTGAATTACCTAAATCTAAGGATTCACTATGATAGTAGAATATATAAAAAAATCCTTTCCATTATTTTTTTAATTTCTATAGTTAATAATATCACGAGGCATCAATGATTAAGGTGCCGCGATGTGTTTCGATTAACTTTCTAACTTAGGAAATATTTACATATAATTTTAAACTACCCGCCATCTTTCATTAAGCTCTACGAGTCATTTTAAAATATTAAATTTTGCAATAATTATTTTTCAGTACTCTCGATCTGGCGTTTGTAGTTCAAAACGTGTTAATATATTACTAATCTTATTGTTCAATATATACGTAGTGGAAATAAATCCTGCTTATATTCATAGGGTATAGTCGATAATTAGATGATTATATTCATAAAACTCTTGTTAAATACTCAAGTTTTGCCTACTTTCGATAATTTAAAGACCTGCGGATCTACTGATACGACGAAGTCTCGAGCTTATATTTATTTTACTACAAAACTATTTTGCATTCCATTTATTGTTCTGAAATACTCGACTGCTCATGAAATTAAAAGTGAGGTAATTAAGCAGATTTCCGGCAGCTTGTGCCTCAAGACAAAAAACGTAGGCTTCTCGTGTGATGCATGTAATCAGCGCAATCTCATATAATTTTATAATCATAGAGATATATTCTCGACACGATAATTGCAAATAATTCATGATATCATTGCACTGATTAGACGAACCAAACGACGATCTCTAAATTAAACCCTGATGTCACAATAAAAATTAACTTCTAAAACATTGAGGTTACTCGAAATCTACAAAACTTAATGTTATGACAATCAGCGTGTATACGAATAACAGTTAAATATAATATAGGTATCACATAGTACGAATATGTAACATTCCGAAAAGAAAAATTACAAAACTTAAAATAACCACTTAAATTTACTCGTTTAAAGTTTTAAAATAAATGCAATACAGAAATTAAATACAAATTCCACCCAACCAGAAAAATGACATTATAGTACAAAGGCATAGTTAGATAAAGACAAAGATTTTTAAAATAAATTCGCTCGTCTATCTAGAGATGTCGTTTTGTCTCTTGAACCAATTTTCAGGCAAGGGATGAAATCGACCATATTATATTTTAATTAAAACAAAATACTGATTTAAAATATTAGCTAATCTGATATTTCCAAGAGAATTTCTCAGATATTCGTCACTTTAAGCGATCTTTTCCGATATGTGAGTCCGCTTTAAATTCGTCATCTTTATTTATTAAATACAGCAATCGATATTGGATTTAAATACTATATTCGTACGTTCTGTTTTGTTTCGTTTATAGAGAGCGCATTGAATGCCGGGCAGAACCCCGAATGTGTACCTGCGCACGCGCAAGGGTGCTATAGTTCTAACGCTGGGTGGTGGCATACATACACGAATGTGGAAATCAGCCCGCAATACAATATCACACCAGTAAACAACGAATGAGAATTTAGATAATTTATAGGCGTTCCGGCTTTTATATATGAAATATGACCAGTGCGTTCTCCCGGTTATGACATACGGGTGTGAAACGTGGACTCTGACGGTCGCTGTTGTCAAACGTTGAAAGTTGCCCAGCGAGCAATGGCTCGCCATGCTTCGAATATCGCTACGTGATATGGTGCCATCGCCGACGCACAAAGTAGTCGATATCGACACCGGGTGGCTAAGCTAAAGTGGCAGTGGGCACGATAGCCGAAGAGACGACGACCGTTGGAGTAACCATGTCCTACATTGGTGGCCGTTGACAAGAAAACGGAGTGTGGGAAGACCACCCGCCAGGTGGGACGACGACATCAAGTATGTCGGCTGAAAGCAGTGATTCCGTACCGCTGAAGGCCGGGAGGACTGGAGGAAAATTGGAGAGGCGTATGTCCAGCAGTGGACGCTTACACGCTGACTGACTTACTGGCTTTCATTCTGTTGAAGTTATAAGCGTCTGCTGGAGAGAATGAGACGGGCAAGTAGGTACCTAGGCCGTACTCGGGTGTGTTGTGCCATGTCGTCTACTTATTGTGTGATTTTAGTCTACCATGGTTGGAATTCGGGGTCACCTTGGCCAAGGTTTGGACTGGCGCGTACAGTCCATCCTTAGGACGAGTGCCTGGCTGCGGGCCCGCGGTTGACAGAACACTGCTGATGGACGGATGGACTGAACGCGCCAGTCCGAAACGTCGTCGGCCAAAGTGACCGCGAATTCCAACCATGGTAAGCCAAATACCAATAATATTATTGTGTGCTTTTAGTCTACATAGTTGGAATTCGCGGTCACCTTGGCCGACGTTTGGACTGGCGCGTGCAATCCATTCTCAGGGCGAGTGCCTGGCTGCGGTCGGGCCCGCGGTTGGCAGAACACTGCTGATGGAGGGATGGACTGGACGCGCCAGTCTGAAACGTCGTCGGCCAAAGTGGCCGCGAATTCCAACCATGGTAAGCGAAATACCAATAATATTATTGTGTGCTTTTAGTCTACATAGTTTGAATTCGCGGTCACCTTGGCCGACGTTTGTACTGGCGCATGCAATCCATTCTCAGGGCGAGTGCCTGGCTGCGGTCGGGCCCGCGGTTGGCAGAACACTGCTGATGGAGGGATGGACTGGACGCGCCAGTCTGAAACGTCGTCGGCCAAAGTGGCCGCGAATTCCAACCATGGTAAGCGAAATACCAATAATATTATTGTGTGCTTGCTCTACGTTTCCAAATAACATTTAAAATGCGCTGCGTAACTCTGCATATGGCGTGGTTATTTAGATTAGTTTGTGTTCTCACTGAGCTGTGTGTATGGCACTGAGCTGAGAGCAGCGCTGTCTCTTTGATCGTAAGTGGTTTACCTAGTTTTACAGGAAGTCCCGTATTTTAAACTAATTTAATAAATGCAAATCGGTACAAAACTCTTTGACAAAAGTGTAAAGTTTTTCTTTGGTGTTGTATTTGATATCACTGGGTCGTGTTCGTGTAGTGCAAAGTGTCTTCGTTTACTGGCAATATATTTCTGAATGAAAACTGATATATATTCGTTATTTTATTTATGCGACAAATTAGTTTTTTACAAATAAAAAAAAGTATCATGCGTTTTTGTAAAAATGTCTATTTACAAGAATAATTTACACTTATATAACTCTCCAATTTTAGCAATAAAACCCTGAAAGGATATGTTTGGAATTTCGAAATTTTGAATTTTTCAGTATTGTATAATTGTATAATTTGACCAAATCTTTTTAAATTGACAAACGCCAAATAAAAAGACACCGTCTAATATTATCGAGAGATAAACTGAAAATGTCGCGGTTATTAGCCTAATATATTTGTTATATAACAAGAACTTTGCTAAAGTTGGTCGACATTTAGATAGAAGTCACTATACACTTACAAGGTTAAAGGGGAAAACCCAATGATGCAATATGATTTTATATATTTTCTATTAATACTTACAGCTACTATTCTTTGTCTTTATCTTTAAATGAATAATGATTACACTCTCACGATTATAAAATGCATTCAACACCGAAGAAGAAACCTCTCGTCGAAAGATTTTGTTTATTTTTTATTGACAGCGCGGCATAATGGCTTCGAGCCAACCATAAGGTGGCTGACGGCACCCATGGATATTCGGTCGTATTGCGAATACCATGCTGCCTCGAAAGTTTCGGGGCGAATCTCCGATCTCAATTCTTAACTATGCAAAGCTATGTGTGAACTGATATTTAACTGGTACACAATTTTCACACCTTATTCTACTAAAATTATTTAAAACATCAAATCAACATTAACATCTTTACAAATATTAAATTAATTTTGTTCAGTTGGTACCCGAAAAATGTAATCTTTTAATGTATAGCAACGGTGAAAGCATTTCGCAAGCTTTCAGAAAGAATGTTGGTTCTGAAGAGCGTATTCCGGTTGTCACTAAAGAAGCAGTTTGCTTCGCGATCGTAATCGGTCCAGCTCTGTAAGATTGAGAGTTTTCTTCTTCGGTTAAATGTGGACGCATCACCTACGTGACGTGACGCCACACTACGTGGAGAATAGCCACGGTTATTGTACGTATACGCTCATACAATTCGATCTACACTCGTCACTCGAAGAAATGGTCTACACGAAGAGTGTCACCTACAGCTAAGTCCTAAGCCATTTCTTCGTAATTTGACTAATCTCGTGCCAATGCTAACGATTGTAACCCTGTATTCAAGGATGTGCACGCGTGGTACGAGTCCTCCTTGCTCCCGATGGCGGTGCGCAGGCGCACGCGCGCGTCCACACTCGCGTCACTACCGAGTATTCTTCCGAGTCCGAGTCAGGTCCGTTCGCTCCAAGCCGGCTTCCAGTAATTCTATACGAATGATGCTGATCTTACGGTAACCAACGAAAGGCACAGATCTACATAATTCTAAGGAGCATTACACAAACTTTAGAACCAGCAAAGAAACTACAAGCATATTATGTTCAGCTCAATTGTCGTTATAGAATCGTTTGTACTGAGTTTCACCTTTCATTTAGTCAACAGTAACAGCTTTAAATCTAAAAATTTTGAATATTTTTTATTTTTGGTTCTAAATAATCTGTTAAATTTAGATTTTGGCGTTCCGAAAAAGTTCATTTAAAAAATACGATTTTCTATTTAATTTTAATTTGTACGTCTCTTTGTACAGATCTCAAATCTAATTTGACACTAATAGGCATTGAATTGATAAATTCTTAAAAAGTTCCTTTAGAATACAGGTTGGCAATTTTTGGCAGTACTAGAAATAGAATACTTTAATATTGCTCTGGGTTACATTGTCATTGTTGAACACCATCGAACATTTTCACGAGGAAACGTCGTCGTTTAAGTCACTGCGTGTCGCGTTCCGGCGAATCTCAAATCTAACCCGCTTGAATCCTTTCGTCGATTGCCTGCGTGCGAACTGCGATAAAGCATCTTCTTCAATACTGATATAGTTGCTTACAACATACACGTCGCCACTCAATAGTGTGGGGGCGTTCAGTTGTAGGTTATGTTCATAGTGCTTCCGGTACGTGTGGTGTTGCACAGAGCGGTGTCGGTAGCTAGAGACGGATCTAGGCCATGGTTGGTGGTCATTGCAGACCGGGCGGCAGCGGTGGCGGCGCCGCGTGCTCGACGCCGACGCCGACGCCGGCGCCGGCTGTCAGGTCGAACAGGTGGTGCGGCGCCGGCGCCAGCGCGCTCTGCAGCGCCGTCGTCTTGAGGAGGCGCTTGAGCATACCGCTCGAGCCGCGGTGCTGCAGGCTCTTGTGCGTCGTCAGCGAGTTCTTCGTCCGATATCTTCTGTGGCAAAACTCACAAACGTACAACGTGTCCGACTGTTCGTGCTTGTCTTGGAAGTGTCTTTTCAGTGAATAGTAACAAGAGAATGTCCTGCGGCAGTAGGGACACTCCTGTGGCTCGTTGATGCCGCCCGCTGTCGGCGGCGGCATCCGGAGCGGCGGCGCGGCTGAAACGTCACAAGCACACCGTTAGCTACCTACACCCCGCGACTCTCAACCCCACTAGCCAGCGGCGGAATACTTCCGATACACGAGCTCATACACACCAATGGCGACAATCATTCACATATAATAAACACCATAGAACATATATTATGTAGGATGTATGAGATGATAATTTTATAATATTACATACTAGTATAGCACTGTACACATCGACTAACTACACAGTTACCACGTCATCATAATCGAAATTAAGGTCTCTTCAACCACAATGACACTGAACGCGTAACAGATAATAAGAACTTATAGAAGCATGCGTCAAGCAAACACAACAACGTCCAGTATCGTGAAGTTCAGAGGAGTGGCGGGGCGGGCGCGAGGGACGCGGGAGGCCGGGGGCGGGGTGGGGGGAGGCGAAGGACGGGGACGAAAACAAATCGGAAAAAAAAAGAAAATAAAGAGATGAAATCAAGAATCGAGTGTTCCGTTTAGACGGCATATCGATGTCCTTAGTAAAATTTCCAGTGTATAATAATCACAATTAGAGCAGTTAGTTGCAAGTGAGTGGAGTACCGAGCGGCGTGTCGTTCTCGCAATAGCGAGTCGGCAATGTAGGTGCCCTAGTTACTGGCTAAGTCTAACCTTCAATGTTGGAGTTAAATACGGTGGTGGAATGTTGGCAGCGGTGGTGGTGGGGCGTGGAGTTGCGATTCTCCTTGCTAGAGGTGCCGTGTGTGGACTGCCGCTCGCGCCAACTCCGTCCGAGTAGTCACTAGAAACTGAACTTGATATGATCCATCTCGCCCGGCCGGGACTTGTGGTAGGTGTATATGTGCGTCATGAGCGAATTCCTGGAGCAGTAGACCCTCTCGCATATGCTGCAGCGGTACTCCTCCTGCCTCTCGGCGTGCTTGTCCGCTATGTGACGCTTCAGCGACGCCTTCGAGCACAACACTTTCTGACACAAGTGGCACGTGAATAACCTTTTACCTGCAATCAGAACGGAAAACAAAACGGGGATAATCCCCATCGACAAGTGTGCCGCCGTCGTCGGCGGTCATCGTTTACACTATGCGGGCCCGGTGACCAGCGATTTAGCTCCTCCACTGAGCGGTACTTCACATAGGTACAATACAATGCTCGGGGCTTGCACACTTTAGGAGTGCGACTGCTCGACGCTTAGGTGAGATACAGGCGTTTTGCGCACTCTATGTTCAACGCACATCTCATATATTGCAATGGCTAATCGGGAAAATTTTATCGGGCTCAAATAATAATAAGGAAAATAAATAAAACAAACCGTTATTACTAAACAAATGTAATGATAAAAAATAAAAGTAGGCGCTACATAAAATTAAATAGAAAAAATGATAAATAATTCACAATGATGTGTGTCGTAAGAAATAATCGAACAAAAATTAAAAGAAACATTCAATGTAATTTCGAACATGCAAACAAAATAGAAAAGATGTTAAAAGAAACAGCGGGCACCGAAACCAGGAGAGGGATTATGCAAAGCATAATATGTACTAGAACGGAACGTTAGCGGAGTAGACAACATATGAATGTGGCTTGGTGATGATGTAGAAGTGCTAATGTATTCTCTCCTCTCATCCCTCCGTCCTCCCTTCCCCCTCAACCTTAATATGTTAACCTGTCTTCGACGCTTCTCATTACTTAGGGTTAGTGGAAGACAACAATATCAACTCGACAACAAGTATCACCCGCAACAAAGTTCTATCAATAAAAGCTTTGTTTCATTTTGTATACTTGTTTTTATTAAAAACTCCATAATTGTTTTATATTAGGATTTTGCTAATGAATAGTCCAGTATGTAACATTTACATTACACTGTAGTTATAATGTTTACAGAGGTATTACTTCAAATACACAAGTGGACCTGAACTCCTAAACGGACAAAGAACATTGAACAAATTCATAGCTGTCACTGTACAGTAATATTGAACAAATCCATTGCTGTCACTGTACAGTAATATTGAACAAATCCATTTCTGTCACTGTACAGTAATATTGAAGAAATCCATTTCTGTCACTTTACAGTAATATTGAACAAATCCATTTCTGTCACTGTACAGTAATATTGAACAAATCCATTGCTGTCACTGTACAGTAATATTGAACAAATCCATTTCTGTCACTGTACAGTAATATTGAACAAATCCATTTCTGTCACTGTACAGTAATATTGAACAAATCCATTTCTGTCACTGTACAGTAATATTGAACAAATCCATTGCTGTCACTGTACAGTAATATTGAACAAATCCGTTGCTGTCACTGTACAGTAATATTGAACAAATCCGTTGCTGTCACTGTACAGTAATATTGAACAAATCCATTTCTGTCACTGTACAGTAATATTGAACAAATCCATTTCTGTCACTGTACAGTAATATTGAACAAATCCATTTCTGTCACTGTACAGTAATATTGAACAAATCCATTTCTGTCACTGTACAGTAATATGTTTTGCCCACGCATAATCTAATAGCATTTATCCGACAAATTAGTTACAATCAAATCACTTTTTAACATATCGTTTTCGAAGCATAAACCATATCTGCAGACAGTCGCCTGCTTGCTCGCTCTCTACATATATCGGTAGGTTTCATTAGATAATTTGGCACATCTGGATCATAATAGGATGCATTAAGTTAGCGTTCTTTCATCAGCTTAGGAACCTTTCTAGAATAGTTGGTGAAAATAATTTTTTATATCGGCAAATTTCATGGTCACTTCTTGCACGTTAAATTCGAGCGCTGAAACGAACTGAATATTTTCTTATTAGGGCCGTGAAAAACGCCAACGACCTTGAGCATTCGGGAATTTCAAATTCCAAATTATTTTAGTTTATGCACCACTTTTTATAAACCTTTAAATACACTCGATGAAAACTAAAATAAAAATAGGTACTTACATAAGCAAAGGTAGGTAGATAGGTGCATTTAGGTAACGTATGGTTAATTACTTAACTTAGTTTTTTTTTATTTGTATCTCCTGTCGTAGTTACAATAATAAAATTTCAACAAGCTAGTTTTCTCAGTGCTGTGTGACCTTTGCATCAGTGGTATTATAAAATCGTAATAATACACACATTCTCAGATTTTTTTTATTCATACTTTTTTTTGTCAATTTTTTTATAGTAATTTTACTCATTATTTAAAAATACCAACAAACCACATTGTTGGTACGTAACCAAATTTTATGTTGGTATTTTTTTTTATTTTCTCAATGTGTGTCTATTGGTCAGTTTTGGACTTTCTTTGCCGCACTTTTTGCATGTTTTTGCGTATTTGGCGTTTATCACGGTCTTAATATAAGAATATTTAATAAATTTAACCAATTTAAAAAATATGACAAAATTGGGCGTGCTCTTTCCAATAATTGAGTACTGATTTGAGCGGTCTTAACGGAGGAATATATGCATCGTGAAATAAAAAAAAAAATTATTTTGATTTAAAAGAGGTACTCCAATTATAATAAGTTCAGCTTGAATATTAATAAAAATTATTACACGAACAGATATTTTGTTAAGTTAGAAAAAAATAAATGGACATGAATTAAACGCCAGAGTTTAGTAGATCGTACTGCATGTTCTAAGCTGCAAATATAAATTCCTAAATCTAATAAAACATCGTAACTTAATGCAGCCTTTACAGTATAATAGTTAAATGTGTACCGTTAATATATATCCTTAAATTTGTTTTACAAATCCATAGAAAATAACTAAAATAGACCGCCGTCTATAGCAGCTTGTCGAGACAAAAATATATATATATATAACGTAGATAATTTTACCACTACATCAAAGGTATCAAAACTTTCGAGGCCAATCGATGCGTTTGTAAATATTATAAAATTTCAAGAAAACAAGGTAAGCAATAAATTAAATAAAATTTAAATAAACAACCAATAAATTATTTTTGTCTCCTTATAAAATAATTAAAACGCCAACAAGAAGGTTTTTTTAAGAACACATGGGAACAAAGACACGACACTAAGTGATGTGACTTTTATACATTTTAGCAAGATAACATAAACACAAACAGGTCACAGATACAGTCTTACCAGTGCTAAGTTTAACTGCTACAGGAAAATAAACAACAGGGATGTGTTCTCCGACCGAGTGTCGAGTCAGTTCTCGTGCGGCGCACCGGGGCGGGCGGCGCCGGCGCACCGGTCCGCGCCGGCGCACCGCTGCATCAGCTCGCCGGGGCAGAGGCATAGCTCAATAATTTTGAGATCATTTTCTAAAAGATTTTTTTTTATAATAATTCATATAAAGCATTATTTACCTCACCACTTCCTAATCAAAATTGTTTAAACGTAAAACAAAACTCTAAACTAAAACAATTTAGAAAAATATAACAATATTTAACGAAAACAACAACACGTAACATTTTTGAATTTAGAATCAAATAAAATAAAAAAAATAAAATTTACTCTTCAATTGCCAAAAATCAGTCTCTTTCAAAAGCGCAGTTTATTTCGAAAACAATTTAATTGTATTTACCTAATGTACACCTAACAATTTTATTCATCAGTGCAAAACGCGCAAGACCTTACTTCTAATCAGTCTATAATGCTTATTAAATTTTTGAAAAGGGTAAATTTTGGAGAATCAAAATATTCGCTTCTTGACGCATTTTTGAAAAGTGTCGAGGCACGCCTACCTACATACCAACACATCCCTGTAATTACAAAAAAAAGCATTGATTCTTAGATGTCTAGGTTCTACCTGAACGCTTACTCTACGAAATAATTAACAAAACCCAAAACCCAATGAACAGTCTAATCTAATTACTGCTAACGTCTAATTAACCTGCGGTTTCAACCGAATAACTTGAACTGTGCGGAAGTGCAAATGAAAACTCAATAACTACCCGCACACCGCGCGGGGTCGGTCCGCGCGGAGTCGGGCCGGGGGAATGCATATGATACTCTTGTATCCGGCAAGCGAGCGAGCGAACTATGTAGCTGCTCCTTCTTTCCAAAATTTTAATTTTGCTTAGGCCATGGCGTCATAATTCCTACTTTAGCACCAAATATAATTTAGTATTCAAATCACTCTCTTCCTCAGTTTTTGGGTATCAACATTTCTTTGAGAAATATGATAGCCACAAATCTAAAATAAATTAAAATCTAAGCGTAATAATAGATTATTTACTACAACAACAAAATTATTTAACTATAAAACGTTTTAGGAAGCCTCTTATGAATTCGTAAAATGTAAAGCATAATTTTATATAATATACTATTTGTACAGAATGTCTAAAGTTTCATTTGATTCCGTACTTTTTTTTTTTTTGCAAAATATGTCTTTTATTTTAAATAAAGAAATCGAAGCAGGCACTAACAAAGTAGTGGTGGTTATTCTAAACTTACTCTAACGTACACTACGTACGTATGTATATACTTAATCAAATATTAAAAACAAAACAATATCGTCTCTCTCTCTCTCTACCTACCTTTATTACCTCTAAATAAAACTAGCAAAAATATAGAGAATAACGAAATTATGTACGACACTCGCACTGAGGCGGTGGCGGGTGGCGGCGGCGCGGTCAGGAAGCACGTGACGCGACAATGGCCACAGCGCGCACTCGGGCCCTCGTTCATTTCATTACCTACGTACAAATAATTATACCTATCTCTAACATTTTACGAAGGTGCTAGCTCATTCGATAGAGCCAGTGAATTAAACAATAATCCTTCCATTCCCCTCTATTGCGTTAAACCAAAGATTTAAATCGATAGATAGGGCAAAGCGCTCAAGAGTGTGTGTGACTTCATGTACAGTAGTCATCAAGAATCGCATCAAAAGCTGCCTCAAACAAACGCTAACATTACGTTGTTAACAAAACGCTAACGCGACAAAGCATGTAGTACTTGTTGAACGTACAGTTCCATGGGAAAGTAACATACCGAAGGACCACAACATCAAACTTAACAAGTACTGCAACTTAGTAGACCGGATTGTGAGAAACGGATTCAAGACTGATCTCTTCGCTGTGGAAGTCGGAGCAAGAGGACTACCAGCGAAGTCGCTCTACAGTCTCTTCAAGAATCTAGGGCTGCCAAGATCGACGCTAAGCTCATATATGGAGAGAGCTTCGAAAACGTCACTGGAAGCATCCTACAGAATATGGATAGGTAGAGAGAGGGAGGTCGAGAGCGGGACTGGTGGTTTCCCCGCGTCCTAGTCAACGCAGACTAGCTGACGAGGGCTTGACGCGAGCCGAAACGTGAAGCATGCGCGGGAAATTTAGAGTGGCCACTCGCTAGTCCCGACCTCGATTAACACCCTTCTCTACTGCCGATGGGCCCGCATATGTTCGGTGAAGCCATCGCAAGCTGAGTTCCACACCTTCCTTCTACACTCGCGCATCGGCGCGTTCCGTTCCGTTCGGTGAAACGACCTCTCAACACGCCCGTGGCGGCGCTGGGTATGATGCGAAGTAGCCGCATGCGGCCCTTTCTTTGGTGACATTGTCTATAGTGCGCCATGTTAGACTATGCTCTATCTATTGATTTAAATATTTCCGTTAAACAAAGATAACTAGTTGCCTGCCGTATCGATGATGAAATTAAAATAAATACAATTAAATAAACATAATTATGTTACTTACAATTCTACATTTTATATCTACGAACTGAAAAAAAATATGCATCATAAAATTAATGAGTACATTTCGTAATTAAAAAAAGACTAAAGCGCAGTAAACGTAACAGGAATCGCTAAAACTTTGTAAGGCCACAATCAATAAATAAACATACTCAAACAAAATGAAATAGTTTCAACAATGGAAGATTTGTAAAGGCATAATAAGAACACAGCTTATCGCAGCAAGGGTTTTTGAATAGTTAAAGCTCAACAAAGAAATAACAAACATTGAACACAAGCTTGGGATAAATAATTTAAAATCCCTAAATCATCTTCCTCGTCTCGTGGCGCTTCGAGTGTAGGACGCGAACACGCGGCACCCGCGAATACTAGCTTTGTATTGTATGTTGTACGAAACCATTAGTTTGTCGTTAGTTCTAATTATCCAAACAAATCATTCTTGCACGATTATATACAAGATGTTTGATGACTATAGGTCATAAAGCAAACCAGGTACTCCTGAGCCTATTTGGAGTAAAAAAGTTGATGACATTTTGCTCTACGGTGAACTTTTTTTTTTCATACTAAACTAAATAATTTTATTTTATCAAATTTATCAAACATCCTGTATAATTTACACACTTGCAAAAATAATTAATGAAATCTGTCAAAACTTGATCGAATTTCTCGTGAGGGATTGATAATTATATGAAGAATATAGTTAGTATTTGAACAAAATTCTAAGTCGTAATAATTACGAGTTTTCTTGAACTGTGCCGTGCGCGTGCGGCTTGCATAGGCCATTGTATTTTGGTTTAATAGTTATATTTTTGATTGAATAATTATTTTAGTCTAAGGGTTTCCACAGACTGCACCAGAAAGAAAAATGTTCAAACAAGTAAATAATAAACGTTTGAACATCTGTATTGAACTATGTTCGTAAAATATAGCTTGATCTCTCAGATGTAATCGAAAACACGCGCATGAAGTTCCGTATTTTTTTTTTGGTAAAATTCAGGCAAGACAATGTCATACTTTATTGGTGGTAGCACACGAATAGTGATGTTCGATCTTTAAAATATAATAAATCTAATCTTCTTCGATCGATCTTGATGATGATGATCGATGCTGCAAATATAATAAATCTCAATAATATAAGTAATATATTATCAAACGTTCAAAATTCACAAAAAGAAAACAATAAAAAGTAAACAAGTTCGACCAAAATCAAAACCATCCAGTCTTGTTCGCCAGCTGCTCAATTATGATCAATTTTCAACATCGTAGGACGACGCGACAAGATCCAACACCATTCTGGAATGTCACTCTGACTTCTGATCAAGAGACTCAGGGACAGAGATCAAGCTATATTTTACGAACAATAGAGATTCTGAGAGACAGACCAACAGACAACAGACACTCGGACAAGTTAATGTTACCCGAAACCTAGAAAAACTTAAAACCATACTCAGTGTTCAAAATCACTGATCAAGTTGAAGTGTAGAGTTCCTAACGTCGTCAGAGTGGTTTGGGTGGGAACGGCGGGGTCCTTTAAACTAAACGTATGATTGACACCTTATACTAACTATCCTGCTAAAATAGTTGATGTAACTAAATTCAAAATGTGAATACAAGATGACCAACGTTTTCTTGCGGCAAGAAATCGAGTATTATTAAATAAAATATACAATAAACATTGTCCATCTTATGCAAACTGGCTGCTATACAATACATATAGTCACCTGACAGAAGCACATATTTAATATGATTGTCCAGCGCAAATTGTGTGTACATTATGTATTATATGTACAATTCCAAATAAAATGAAATAAAAAAAAACAAATAATGGAACTTGAAGAATAAACAAAATTGAGCGTAATTTTCAAATTGTTATATTTTTATTTTGTTTTATTTTATTTTTTATGAAAATTCTCATCAAAAAGTATTCTTCACTTTTTAGGGTTCTGTTGGGAAAACTGCGGTGAGAGTAGGTTTTAGCAAGGTTTTCGCGTTATTTCCAAGGTTGTTATTATCAGTCTGGAGTTAGAGAAGTTTAACTTTGCCAAATCAACTAAACAAAAACATACAATGAACGGGATCATAAATGATAATTAATAGGCACAGATAGACGTTCGGACTCCGTAACCGTGCTGAGGGCTCAATGGTGCAGTCGACAGAGCCAAATACACCTCTCCTCGCGAAACCAAGCTCAGTGCCATGCCAGCAAATTTGCGGACTGTTGCCGAGCTGTCTAGCCTATTGATACGACGTTTGAAGACCTCCCAGGTTAATTGATTCGAGAAACTCAATTTATTTACCACAAAAAAAAAAAACCTAAATCGCTTCCGTTAACGTTTTGCGCTTTTACAAAATTTACTCTTCATTCATGCACGATTTCATTAATCAGTGCGAAGTCTTTGTACGTATTAGTGCCAACTTGCACGAATGTAACTGCCTGATTAATTATTTAACATTTTTAAATACTTACGGCATCGGAGAAAATTTATTGCAATTTTGATTACAATGTACTATTTTGTTGTTTGCAAAACCAATAAATGTGGACATAAAAAACTATAAACGTACGCTTGACTTAACATTAACAAAATATTATATTATATTTAATTCCATGAAAATAATGTTATATTTCTGCCAGATGACGATATGTGAATGTGTTTGTTTGGTTCTCCTAAGCACTCGACGAATCGTGAACTTCTGTCATTTTGTTATAATTAATTATGATTTTACCTACGTATTTGATATATTTTACTGAACGTCGGAATTAATGTTAATAATAAATACAATTTATAAATTAATATTTCAAGTCATCATAGAGCTCTTATAGGTGTTGCATTGCAAATTACTTTAAGCAAATCATGTTTAGAGTGTAATCTATCTGTATATGTATTTAATTAGTGTATGTATGTATGTATATGTGTTGTGGTAATTTCTGCTTGATACCTGTCGGTAGTTGGGTTTACGTTGAGGAGCTATGTTCGGTTGCGGCTACACTGTCCTCATCGGGCGGCGGTTTTTTTTGTCTGTTCCGGTTTTAGTGTATACTCGTACTTCGGTCTCTTTCAGTTTGGTTAACTCGTGTGCAATACGTTTCGTTCTGTCGGCGATTTGCTTAAAACTGCATTTAGTGTTTCAGCCTTAAAAATAATCAACATAAACTGTATTTTGTAAATTTAATAAAATAACGAAATCTGCTCCGCAGCCTCTTTTAGCCAGGTAGATAAATTTATAAAATTTTCGTTAATCTCGTAATTTTTTTTTCATCTTTCCTATAATAAAACTCTACATAAGCCGAATGAGATCACGATGGTAAAGATATTGCTTCGCCAAAATGAACACAAAACAATTAAAATAATAAGCTTTTCCTAATGTTTACAACACGAGAAGTCATCGTTTCCATTAATTTACCCTACTATATTAATTTACAGCACCAAGATCATATCCTTCAAAATATTAAATTACCATATAAACACTTTCCTTTATTGTCATTCATTTACATCGAGTAAAAAATACCTCAGGAATATTTTCACCGCTGTATTGCACAATGTAAGTGTGGAATGTTATTTCGTAATGTTTAGTCACCGAACATTTAGTTAGACTAAAGCGCGACTGGTTCGGAGCGCGCACGCGACCTACGTAGCCGCCTCTATGTAGCGTCGAGATTAGCGCATGTACTAACGTTGTCTCCTCTCGAAACATATATATATATATATACTTATATAGCTATCTTCCATCGAACTCGAAAAAACTACGCCCGTGCATCAACCAAGGCGAAATTAAAAAAGAATATCGTACTAGAGCGGCCAATCGGACGCGTCGTCGATTCGATATTTGAAATGGAAACGGCCGAGTGAGAGTTAACATCCCTACGCGGTGGAGAAGTTGCCGCGCCGCTCCGCGCCGCGTCGCCGGGTATAGTGGAGTTAGACGTTGTAGTGGTCTTTGAATTTATAGAAGACGCTATCGATGGTGTGGTGGGAGAGCTTGGTGTCGGGCGGGGGCGCGGAGGCGAGGGCCGGCGGCGCGGGGTGCGCGGGGGCAGGCTGCGCGGGAGCCGGGTTGGGCGCGCTGCGCTGGCGGCGGTGGTAAATGCTCTTGTGGTTGTTGAGGGAGTTGAGGGTGCGGAACACCTTGTGGCAGAGCGTGCAGCGCGCCGAGTGCAGCGGCTGCAGATGCTGCTGCTCCGTGTGCCGCTTGAGCGTCAAGCGCGTCGACAGCAGCTTCCCGCAGACGTCGCACCGGTGACCCGCGCCCAGCGGACCCACTGCACCCGACATACACAACACAACAACCAACATTAGATGCGCACTAGTCGATCGCTCGCCGCGCGCTTATCGCTTCACGGCCGGCGGCTCTAGCGAGGCGGCGAGCGTCTCCAGAGTCACTTTATGTACAAAAGCGATAAAACAAATCAAATCAAATTCAAAAGCTTCGCGAGGATCGTGACCTCCTCGCGCCCAGGATCTAAACTACGTTATATAATACTGGCAGCCGTTATTTGATCCAACACCGCTTAATATCGCCCGGTCTGCAAACTTTATGTATGAGGCCAAAATTAATTCCAACAGGTCCCTTTGCGTGGAACCAATTGGCACAAGTATCTTGGACGATCTCGGAGGCGATCGTAGGGTCTTTCGAAAATTTTGAAAAAATTAGAAACCTGGGGTACCGACGTACGAATTGACATTTGATTTGATTTCTCGAGAGATTGACTGATGCGCTCTATATACAGTTGGTCGTTCCGTGTGTATGAGAGGTACTAATTGCGTAGTGATGTCCCAATTGGTTCCAGAAAAGTCTTAAAAGCACAATCCACTCACGAAGAGTAAAGTGTATAATGAGACGCATCCCAGTCGTGGCGTTGTCGGCGACAATAGGCACGTCTTCGACTCGCGGCCGCAGACGGCCAGTCGACAAATCCTCTCCAACAGCCACGACAGGAACGCGCTCAAATATAATAATTATATAATATATATATATATATATATAATATATAGCCTAAGAAGCATGCACATTACGATATATGATATTCAACTCTATCGGCTATTCTAATACTGTACATTTTAACAATTTTAGGAACATTAAATTTCTCATGACACAAATGTTACAGCAGCGTTCTCCGTAACTGAGGAGATACATTTAGGCAAGATTTGGCTCGACTCGAAACGGGCATGGCAAAGTTGTACGCGATACATGGCAGCGAAGGTTTATATATGGCATCGTGGGTGCGCGGGCGGCGGCATCATGCGGCACGAAGGCGGCCCGGGTTCTTCTTGCGTCAGTTGATGGGGTAGAAGGAGGCGCCCTGGTCGGACGGCGCGGCTGCTGGGGGCGGCACCGCAGACTGCTGCTTGCGGTGGTAGATGCTCTTGTGGTTGCGCAGGCTGTTAAGGCTGGAGTAGACGCGGCGGCATATGTTACAGACGGGCTCGCGCGACGGTCTCATGTGTACGTTCTGAATGTGCCGTTTGAGGCGCGTGAGCGAGGATAGGCTCTTGTTGCACGGCTCGCATCTGTAATCTTCCTGGGGGGCGTTACGGGCACCACCTGGCGGCACAGAAACAACCACCGTTATTGCTCTTCGCTCCCAACCCGCTCGGTGGACAAGCGTCTTTAATGCACTCTCTCTCTCTCTCGCACCACGCTTCTCACTGTACCGTCATATATGCACCGCCACCCCCCCTTTACAGATCGCGCTTCTTCACGCCACCTCTTTATAAGGCAGATTGTGATTAGTATGTATTATATCTCTAATTAACTTACGTTAGCTAGTAGGATCTTAATCTATTTACATGTACACCCGGCTCATCCTCATCCTATACCGATAATATACAATGTGTGATGTGATATCTCTATAAACCTCGTCTTTGAACATGTACACAACCGCCGCCGTACGAGTGTCAAAGAAATTTATTTACTTCAGTTTGATCGACAACGATTTAGTTTTAGTACTTAAATCATGTATGTCATAATTTCATAAATCATGTAGTGTCCTACGCTGGCGGCCGTGGACAGGTAAACGGAGTGTGGGAAGACCACCCGCCAGGTGGGACGACGACATCAAGCGTACGTCGGCGGAAAGCAGCGGTTCCGTATCGCTGAAGGCCGGGAGGACTGGATGAAAATTGGAGAGGCGTATGTCCAGCAGTGGACGTTTACACGCCGACTAACTGACTGGCTTCAGTCAAATCATGTTTAAATTGGACTAATGTAACCACAGCGATGACATTAAAAGGACACATCTCTTCGAGCGCCGATCGTGTACATTAACAGATCTTATATTTTTGTAATCCTATCCCTGCCAGTAACGTCACATTTAATATTTTCTTTTCATATCTCGACACAATCGTAATTGGATTCTGTTTCTAGAAACAATAATGATTCACTTTCGAGCCGATCCAAGGTTTTATTTCGTGTGAAGTTATTTACAATATGTGATGTCGGATTTCCGACGAGAATATCTACACTTCGTCCGCTCGATTGTTCCACTTTTCCGAAATTGTGCCTCTCACCTCTAAGCATAATAATTATAATGAATGAAATTACAGTGTCTTTGCAAAACTTTATTTTAATTTCTGTAATTGGCTTATTTTACAAAAGATGAGTGTAAGTGTTTCTTTCAACATTGATTACATATAATTGTGTACTTGAACTATTAATACATTTCACACTCCCTTGCCTTGGGGTTGTTTGTTTGCAATTACATATTTTTATTCATAGCTTTTATTACAGTTATTTTATTACCTACGTACGGACTAGTCCAATCGATACCTACAATTATGGTACAAACATCTTACTCTATACCAAAAGTGTTATTACTTTTAAGTATAAAGCGTACGTGAATAGTAATAATAAATAGAAACATTTTATTCGTGTTCAAGTATATCAAAAGTTTTAGTAGTTAGCATTGAAGAAATAAAACATTATAATAATTATAGGTATAATGTGCGAGTTAAAATAATTGAAAATTAAGATAGGAACGGATTAAAAGTGGTTTCAAAATGGGGTCGTATGGATTCGGATGCACAAACTACAACGATGATAGAAACATCAAAATTAAAAATTAACAAACAAATCACTGGACAAATCACAACATAAAACAACTAAACATTAACAACTCGTACAAAAAGGCTTCACACCTCTCTCTCTCTCTTTAGAACATTTTCCAAAATGATTTGACACATCTCCGTCGAGCGCGGAACCTTGTCGGGTTACACTTAAAATTTTCATCATTTTACTAACCTCACCTAGTAGAATATGCGGATTTATTTCAACTGTATAGATACGAGTTATAATATTCTATTTCTATAGTTTAGGTAAGTTCTAAGTTACCATGTGATAATTACGAAAACATGCACAAACTTACTCGGAATCAGCGTCAAATATTATTGATGAGACATGAAAGAACAATTTCTTCTTGTTACGTGATATCAACGTAACATACATTTGGATATTTTGTTTGTTTAACTGTGACTATGATTCCGAATAAAACATTATATTAAATACAACACAGACATTGAACGAAACCAGATAATAAATACGATAATTTGGAGTAGATATATAAAAATATATATAATGCTCTATTAAATATATAATAAAAAGTATACGTATATTATGTAATTGTTATTGCCTCATACATTTGTAAATATACGCCTAGAGATAAATATAAACCTAATGACAGAGCAGAGAGGAAGCGGTGATGGTGGCATACGACAGACAGTGCATTAAATTTATCTTTTTATTCTCAATAATATGTATAAAAATAAGTTGGAAGTATTAAGTTGAGTAACTAACCTTGCGAAGTTCCAGCCAGGCCGTCTGCGTTCATTCCTGGACTTCCCAGACCTAGAACAACCATGCCCCGGCTCAGTCCGACAAATCTCGCCCTTAGCTCAAATGTTACAGTCAGTGAAAATATCTGAAATAGTACCTTATCTCTGTTACCTAATTAAAACAAATCCATTATCTTCGAGATTATCTTTATAAATACATAACTTCCACTGTAGGTACGAATTTAAATTCAAATAATTTTTAGGGTTCCGTATCCGTCGTACGGGACCCTATTACTAAGCCTACGCTGCCTGTCTGTCCGTCTGTCCGAAGGCTGTATCTCTTGAACCGTAATAGGTAGCCCGTTGAACTTTTCACAGAATATGTGTTATTATGGCCGATATAACAACAAAATAATAAAAATAAGAAAATGTAAAAAAATCACGTGGTCCCCATACTAGAAACTAAAAAGTATATGCGCGCCATCTACCGAAAACAGTATGAAGCAGCGCTGACCATGACATGGCGATTCGGAACCCTCGGTGCGCGAGTTCGACTCGCACTTGGCCGGTTTTTATAATTTTGTAGGTTATCCGCCATAATAACATATTATATTCTATGAACATTTCAACCAGCTACCTAAGTATTACGGTTCAAAAGATACAGCCCTTTAAAGGTATGGCGAACAGATGGACGAGACGTAGACTTAGTAATAGGCAAAGACATTCAAACTACCCCTTTATTTAATAGGCTTCCGTGTGGGTACGGAAGCCTGAAAAAACATATCAGTTAAATCACAGAGGTTAAGAGATCTATGATTTCAAGACGAACGTCCTCGTTCGTCGACATTTATTTATGGCAGCCTCGGTAGCTCAGTGGTGCGGTCGGTCGACTGTTGTTAAGCACACCTGGGCGCGGTCAGTACTTGGATGGGAGACCGATCGACCGTTGGAGGCTGACCGTGGTTCGGATTCCATCTAAAGCTGTAGGTCCCTTACCTTCGGTTAGGTTAGGTTAGGTTAGGTACCCGCCCGGGTTGTTACCACCGCACTGACTGAAACATCGGTCGAAACGGCTTTATAAATAGTTCGTGTTTTCCGTCCAGTTCAGTGCAGGCGATATGAAATGAAGGGAATCACTGACATGGCACCTAGTTCACCCGGTGTTATGGGCTGACTTCACGGACGGGTGTTGTTTCCATAGAAAAAAAAGACATAATATGAGGTAAAAGTGTGAGATGATGCGACAACGTACATATACCTGCTAAAGCAGAGTGATCCGTGAGTGCTGCCATGCTGAAGTTGTAGGTGTTCTGAGCGAAGAGTTTCGGCTCGGAGGGCTGGAGGAACTGCGACGGAGGCATCTGTAGCGGCGGAGTCCTGTCCTCGGCATCAGCGGAGCTGCCGCGTGACGGCGGCCCCATCTGACGTCACCACATACGTTTTACACTTCGGAAAACACTCTCCAATTGTTGAATTGTATTGTTTTTTTTTATGTAAACCAACATGGGTGGCTGTATCGAGAGACCAATGGTACAGTCGACAGAGCCAAAAACCCCTCTCCTCGCGAAACCACGCTCAGTGAGGCGCCATGCCAGCAGATTTTCGGACTGTTGCTAGGCTGTCTAGCCCGTTGATACGACGTTTGAAGACACCCAGGTTAAAGGATTCGGGAAACACACTCGCCGGGAGACAGTTCCATACCCTAGCGGTGCGACAAAGGAACGATTTTGAGAACCGATGGGTTCTCAAAAGCCCAATGTCAACAACAAACGGGTGATCAGTTTCTCTGCGGCGAGTGCTGAGAAGATAGGTTGGATGGCAAGGAATAAGGGAAGCAAGTTCCTCCGAGCAGCGTCCATGATAGTACCTGTAGAACAGACTGAGTGACCCTACAAATCGTCTTATTGATCATTCATATGGCAGTTAGATTGCGCTCGAACAAGTATTTAGTGACTAGCCACATAATAACACCGCGCATAGTCTATCTAAAACACAGTTTGAGAGCTTTAACAATATTGCTGAGAGTTCTGTATGCAAAGACTTATTAATTAAGTGAATGAGGTGTAAAGAGCCTTTGTCAAACTTTGATACGTAATTTGTATCAACATAAACAATATAATGTTCTCGGCGTGTGGTCGCCTAACACAAAATCTTTCGGCAAGGTCTTGGCTAAACTCCTTCTGCCTTATTCAGAGTTCCCAGGTTAAAGTTAACACAGAGTTATATCGGCTATTTAGACCGTGTTAACAAAAAAGCTATTCAGAGAGCAGTTTTATCTTTATTCGGCATATTTGCAGCGAGTTAGCTCCATTCATTGTTTAAAGCAGATAGAGGCGGGTTTAAACCCTATCTAACGAGCGGCGGTCATATAATTACAATGGCGGCGGCCATGATTGTTATACAGCTGTTGTACTTGTGTTGATTTTTCGAAGCGTGATTTCGAGTTGGTGAATTTGTGAATTGTGGTGATTACAAGTGTTATTGATTCGTTTTAGTGTTGTAATGGAAGAACTCGCGGAAATTCACGAGTACGAGAAGTGTTGTGTGTTCTGAAGATTTTGGCATGCCTAAGTGGTTTTGCCACTTAAGTACAACACACAAGTAACCTACATACTTAAGTACAACATACAATTGCTTGATATTTTTAATATATAGCTAGCACTAAACATGAGCCTAAAGTGCCTACTTTGTCACAGAATACCCAAATTAACCTAACTAATTAAACAGTAGTGTTGTCTTCTTCTAACATATGTCAGATAATGAGATAGCACGATACGCGCGCAAATTGTCATTATGAACAAACCCCATTTTGTGTCGTAGACAACGGTTATTTTATGCTGTGTTGCCACACGAAAACTAAATTCGAGTGTTAGTTTAGTTCGCGGTTGATGTGGCACTCTGAATAGATAAGAATGTTATGTTCGTTTTATATCAAATACAAGTGTTAAGTTATACCGATCTAGTCCTCGTTTAACCGCGTGACTCTGAATAAGGCAGCTTGTCGATAAGGTGACCGACTTATCGCCGGTGCTTTCTTCACACAACGTGTAGCGCTGGAGATTCAGAGAGGCAATTGTGCAAGTGTCCTGGGTACCGCAGGGGAGTTGGCGAACTGGAGGAGATTTACCTCCTTTCATAGCGCTGCCACCGCACCCCCCACGCTCAACCGGTGCAACCGTCCTATTTCTTCATTTATTTAATTGTAATAGTAATATTGAATTTATTAATTTTTTTATTATGGCGGATATAACAACAAATAATAAAAAATAGAAAAAGTATAAAATTAAGGGGGGTTCCCATACAAGAATCGTGTTTTTTTTTTTCAATGTTTTATTTCGTGGTGCGGAAACCTCGGTGCGCGAGTCCGACTCGCACTTGGCCGTTTTTTTATATTTATTTTCGGCCTTGCATCTATCATAATGAAGACACACGAAGAGAATTCTAAAATGCAACGCACATTATAGATCGTATAGACACCGTTACAGCGGTTGTAATGCTAACGCTAGTGGCATCATAGCCAAATGATAGAGTGCTACGCGGAAGTCTTAGTGTCGGATGGCGCGTCGCGACGGCTCAAGTTTTATAGCTGCATTCAAATAGCGCAATCAATCTGGTCTGGTAGGCATGAGCGTATAACGCTCCTAGAAAGATGGCTATATTTTTTGACTTAAATGCGTTTTTAGGTTTCCGTGTGGAAAGCTTATTGCTAATAAGCCTAAACTCTGTTTGAAAAGTCTCTCAGTCTGCCCTACTATTGTTTCTTTGGAAACGTAATAGCTAGCCGGTTGAAATTTTCATAGAATATGTGTTATTATGGCGGATATAACAAGAAATAAAGAAAACTAAAAAAATTAAGGGGGCCTCCCATACAAGAAACGTATTTTTTCAATGTTTTTTTATTTTTTTATTATAAAAACGGTAAAACATATAAGCGTCAAACTTGGTGTTATTATAGTGCAAACTCTAAAGTAAAAAAAAACTCTTAACTCTTACTTTTTTTACGTTAATTTTTTTTATTTTTTATTATTTCTTTAGATATCCGCCATAAGCGTCTCATGCGTTGTATAATCTGTGAAAATTTGAACCTGCTATACTTATTACGGTTCAAAATATAATAATCGCTATTTAAAGTTAGGACATACGATATGCACGGATATGGATAAAAAAAAAGCAGCCAAGTGCGAGTCGAACTCGCGTGGAGAGGGTTCCGTACCATTCCGTTTTCCGTGAGAACTTTAAGATTTTCCCCTAAATGTCATGTTGGAAGAATGATGATAGGAGACCAACGAAAGAAATTTATAAAGCAAATGTGAGTGGAAGGGTCGAGAAGGGTCGCCCTAGACGCACGTACC
Organism: Nematopogon swammerdamellus; assembly: GCA_946902875.1. Lineage (NCBI taxonomy): Eukaryota > Metazoa > Arthropoda > Insecta > Lepidoptera > Adelidae > Nematopogon > Nematopogon swammerdamellus. Next base: position 22,835,457 of record OX336347.1, on the reverse strand, counting down.
TGGATCAGATCGGGCATGTGCTCAAAAAGGGTCAAGTGCGTAGTACCCGTAACCGACGAGCATGCATGAAGAACATTATGGTAGTGGAAGAGGCGGCAGAGATGTGTCAGGATCGTGGCACGTGGAGATCTGTTGTCTCTGCCTACCCCACCGGGAAACGCATGGTATGGTATGTATGTATGTATGTATAAGAGAGGCCTGTATTCCCAATTTTCTCGAAATTTTAGACATAATAGCTTCGGAGATAACGGCATTAGTAGTGAATATTTTCCTAATATCGTTTAAAATATGCATTTGTATTCCTTATAATGGCCCACGATGACATGACACATGATGTAATTTAAATTGTATTTTTTTTTTACTTTCTAATTTGTCCTCCAAAATTGACCCCCAATATCGAAATGCGTCAACTTTTTCGTCTAGTGGATTCGGAGGAAATAAATTGTAACAGACGGACAGACATACAGACAGACAAATACAAGAGTGATCCTTAAGCGTTCCGTTTTGTTTTCCTCTTTTGAGGTACAGAACCCGGATATGCATTAGTAGAGGGGTCCAGTGGTTGCAAATTGTCACTAAGCTTATCGTGTAGACCGAGTTAAGAGATGAATTTTAGTGAAAGATTTTTTTGCCGGAAATGCGTAGTTTCGGAGAAATTTTTTTTGAAAAAAATATTTTTCATACAAAATTAATTTTCGATTTTTTTTTTAATGCACCAAAACATTTATTTTTAATAGGAATTTATGCAAAAACGACATGCGCCGCCTCAACATTAGGTTAGGATTATTTTTTTTTAAACCCCCAAAACATTCAAACATACATTTATATTCAAAATCAATGTTTTGGTGCCTTCAAAAAAATATATATTTTTATTTTGTATGAAAAACTAATTTTGTATGGGAATTTTTTTTCCGGCAGGGGGGGGGGCATAAATCAACTATACAATATAACCTCCCTCCCTCCGCCCCCCTTGGACCCCTCTACAAATGCACCCCCCAGAACCCTAAAAGAGAAGGAGAAAGTAGAATATAGGGTTGCGATGTTTACCAACTCACATGGGATCTGTGCATTGAGTGCGGCGGCGTGTCGTTGCTGCGGTCGACGTCCGCGTTGGGGCCGCATATCATGTCCAGCGGCTCGTGCTTCACGTCGTCCATGAGCCGCGGCGACGGCGAGCTGCTCGAGTTGGAGATGCCGTTGTTGCCGTTGTTGCCGCCGCCGCCCTCGTGGTTCACGCGCGCGTGGTTCGCGAGAGACTTGGTGGAGAAGTCCGCGGGCGAGATCTGCGGCATGTGCGAGGTCTGTTCGGTGTTGTTGTTGTCGTGGCGGGGTCGCTTGATGACGTCGGGGGAGTTGTCGGAGCTGCGGGAGACGCGGCGCTGGGAGAGCGGCACGCCGCTGCGGCGCAGCAGCTGCTGCACGGAGGGCGTCGGCTGCGACAGCAGCGCCTCCTCGAGCTTCTCGCTGAAGTTGGGCGTGTGCGGCGCGTGCGGCGCGTGCTGCGCGTGCGCCGCGTGCTGAGCGTGCGGCGCGTGCGGCGTCAGCGACGGCGACGTGTGCGTCGCGGACGACGCGCCCGCGCGTGACGTCAGGTTTTGGAATTGCGCCAGGGGCTGGGGTGACGAAAACACGTTTAGTACATCAAATGAGACCATAGCTACAGATTACTGCAAACATATTAATAGTTACTTCGTAAGAGATAAATCTCTCCATAGAAAAAGTTCCATACCTACGGGTTTAATAGCCTACAGTTTTACGTCGCCAGTCGCTGCGTGCGAAAATGTATCCATAGCTTGAACCGCATGGAGGGCACTTGATGGTATAATAACACTCATGTATCGTACCTCTCATAGGTACGAATAATATTCGTAATTAGGTACGTCTTAGTCGTGCGAGCAAGAACTATTTTATTCTGCAAATACATTATGTTTAGAAGTATCATTGATGTGTTGAATGCTCACAAAGAAATTCCAATAAAAAAAACCCAAATAATTATTGTTTTAATTACTGCAAATTTTTTTTTATTAAATCTCACATTTATATTTATTGTATGGTAGTAAGTAATGACAATTTATTAAAAGAAAAAATCACGCTAGAACTAGGGTATTATTCATGACATTATATTTTGTTGTGTGCAAAACACAAGAAAAAAAAAACTAAATAACTAAAAACAAGCAGATATTTAGAGAAATAGTAAATTACCATTGTATTCACTAAAATGGTATAGGTAAATGCGGTTAGGTTTTATTTATGTAATCAATAAGTTATTTCCTAAGATCGTGCCTACATTTCTCATCTCATCTTCATGTCTGCTTACCTCACTGTACGTGTCTTTACTATTTTTTTTCTTATACATTAGGTATATGTTTTTATTTAGGAATTTATCTAACTCTCAAAATTTATAATTGTATGCACAAGCAACTATTTATTCTTTAGTACCGATATCAAATTAACTTGTCTAAATTGTATATTCATATATTTATATAAATATATATAACAAATACATTCATTTATCATTAAAATATTGTAAGCTAGAGCGGAAGTTGTATGTCTTCAATTGTTAATCTTTAAATTGTTCAAGGGCTGGACTTAAATACAGCGCTGAGTCTAGTGAAATCTTCACTAGACTCAGCATAGGCTGTGTTCAGTCCTTTTTTTTTTACTTTTTCCTTCTGTAACTGTTTAAATGTTATGTGTTAATTAATATAACTTATCTTGATTGTTTTTAAATGTGTCTTAATATGTTAAAATAATGTAATGCTGAAGGGGAAAAAATAAATATTTCTTATTTCTTATTTCGTGTAGGTCTATTATATTATAATGTCACATTTTTGTTAAACAAGTTCTTCCCTTCTATTGTCATATCAGACATCGCGCATCAAGCTGGCATGAAGAATTTTACTGTCTGAACATAGGCTCACTATAATAGATTAAGTTGGATTGCTCGCCCCTTTTCCTGCCAACAGGGAGTTCTTTGGCTTATCGCCTGAAAAGTTCCGGCGCTCTCTAATTTTCAAGAAAATCACAACAAACTTGCTATCAATTAAAAGTACGGTGCGATGTTGACTACCTGCGGAAAATTGGAGCTTCACTTAATTATATTATTATAATCTAAGTTCTCTTCAATTATGTAATTACTAGAGGCAGTGCAGACATCTGAAAGTTTGAAGTCAAAACTCGTGTTTCATAGAAATTCGCTTTAGGCTAAAGCAAAACTCACCACCACAAGTTAAGTATCGGTTAGCATTTTATCTGTCGGTTCAAGTGAGCCCAGCGATCAATGGTGCGAACCATGCTGGGAATGTCGCTACGTGATATGGTACCGCCGACGCACCAGTTTTTTTTTGCGGGGTTTGCTTCTAGGTTATGATTCAACAGAGCAATCCTCGTAGTTTCCGAGAAAATTTTTTTTTATGAAAGTATACTTACCTCGTGAAGTGTCTAGTTTCCGAGATATACATTTTAACATTGAAAATGTTTATTCGATCGCTTCTGTATAGGCCCCATTTCCAGCGAAAGTGCGACATTGCCCTGGTGTCGTGAGTTTTGAAGCTACGTGCATGATTAGGGTGTCAGTTAAAGGTGCGTATTGATAAGGGCTACATAATGGTGAAAATAAATTTCGAAAAAGTTCAGTAGTTTTTGAAAAAATCGAAAAAAATTGCTAAAAAGGTCCCTTTTTATGGGGTTTAGAAAGGGCACTTTTTGACAAACTTATTATTAAAAATTTATAAGTTTTATATTTTTATCTTCTAGATTGACTCGATATATGGAGATCTTTTTTTTAATTTTTGGAAAAAATGAAAAATTAATAAGTTATCAATTTTTTAGTGAGCGCTGTTTTAGAGTTTTGTGAGTTCACTCAAATGCGAATGTGCTGTGGTGGAGATATATACCTATAATACTATTAAATGAGATGTGTTTGTGCACATGGAATGGTATATTGCAATAATTTTTAAAATTTTTAATAATTTATAAAATTATAAATTTTTTTTTAACTAGAAAAATTATTATCTAGTACTTAGTACAAATTATCAATATAAGAATTATCTAGTTAAAAAAAAATTAATATTATGTACTTCATAGAACTAAATTTTAGTTTGAAGTTTAACAATTTTCATTGTTTTGCCATATGAATCCTCTTGACGCACGGTCTTCGGTCGCACCCAAAACGAGCGTGCATCGGTGCATGTGTATTTAAACGTTGTAAGATCGCAATAGAACATTAGATTGCGTGTACATTAAATTCGTGAATTTGTTTTGTATGCAACCTGTTTTTTTTTATTCAGGCTGAATTCAGAAAAAAATTCAATAGTACTAGTACATTTTTTTTGGTTCCGGTTGGTGCTTCGAAGGTTTCGCGTTCTAAACCTAATATGTCAAACCTAATCTGTCCTAAGCCGAATCTGTCCTTAACCGAATAAAGGCTCCCGAAGACGATGTAGCGACTGCTGCAAGTCTTGCAGCAAGTCTTCGTGTCTTACTTGCTGCTTGATAGTTATCTTGTCACACTTTGCTAAACGTGGTGGTCGGTATTGTGTCGTCGGTGTGCTGTACTTTACAAGAGTACCTGCAGCACAACTCCGATTTTTTTTATAGAAAGCGCGACACGATGCGGCGTCGTTCAACCCATAAGGAGTCTAACGGCGCCCGTGGTCATTCGGTCGTACGTGGGGGTAGCGAATGCCATGCGGGCCTGACAGGCGCCTATTCATTCACGCCTCTGTTGAAGGACCCGAGATTATACTTGGGGGGAAATATGTGGGCAGGGAGAGCGTTCCGGAGTTCACCAGTTCCGTGGAGGAAAGATCTGCAGAACCGATTACTCTGCTTAGCTTACCCCGGTTATCGGGATACAGCTTGTGTTATTTAGTGATTGCTGCAAGTGACTGATCCTGTAGATTACTAATAAATGTTATATATAACCATATTGTCTGGCAAGAACGTTAGAAGAGGTTGGACGTCGGACTGTCCAATGCTTATATGAGAACCAGCGTCGCCGAGCTCCGCGGTTAGCGGAGGGGACGGCGTGCGCTCTGATTGGGTGGTATTCGGTGATATCGCGCTCTTATTGGGCGGTAACGAATGTTATTTTTACGTTTTTACAAATAACGTGTTACGCTGGCGCGGGGAAGGTCCGACGTCCCTACCTCTAACGTTCTTGTTGTCTGGTTCCATAAAACAGGGTGGTTGTTGTTGTTGTTGTTTGGTTGGGGTTGGCTCTAGGCCTTGCAAACTAATCCCGCTTGGTTGGGGACCTTCGTGCAAAACCCCGCAATCTCCAGCTACCCCAGCCAGCCTATGTCTTCCATGAAAGCCACAAGTCGACCGGGGTGCCTGCAGACCGCTGCTAAAAGGTAAACAGGGTGGTACTAACCCCTTGCGCGTCATCATGCTGCGTGAGCCCGGAGACCCGCAGCACCTCAGCGGTCTTGAGGAAGCTGGTGAGCGAGCGCTGGTGTACGTTCACCTCGCCGTGGTAGATGAACTCCACCAGCGCGTGGAGGTCCGTGAACTCCACGTTTTGCAGCACAATCACCGGGTGCTTGCATGGCGTCGACTGCGAACAAACAATAACCTCGTAACATACCATTTTTAACCCCCGACGAAAAAAGAGGGGTGTTATAAGTGTATATAAACTTATAAGTTCAGTGTAGCCGGCACGACCGAAGGGAAGCACTGACATGGCGCCTAGTTCACCCGGGGTTATGGGCGGACATCACGGATGTTGTAGGTGATGTAGCCAGCCGTGTCAGTTTCCATAAAAAATAAAATAAAAATAAAACAGTACCTGGGCGACCTAGCTCGGCATCTACACCAGATAAACATGAAGAAAAAAAAACATAATCTAAATACAAAATTTCATTCAAATCGTTAGAGACGTTTCCAAGAAACCAATTTATATATACAAGTTTAGTTCAATTAAAGTAATAGGATACGTAAAGTCCGGCCTTTATCCAAATAGAGCAGGCGGACACACGTGCTACGGTTCTGACATTCATCCACATTCATTTTTACATTGAAAATGTTTTTTTTTGTCGCTTCGGTATAGGCTCGATTTTCAGCAATAGTGCGAAATCGCCCTGGTGTCGTGGGTTTTGGGACTACGTGTCTGATTGGGGTGTCAACGAGGTCGCGTCTCGACGAGAGGGCTACAAAATGCAAAGAAAAAAATTTAAAAACTAAAAAACTTTCTTTTTTTTAATCGGAAAAATGCGTACGTTTTTCGGCCTGTTTCGGTCAGAAAAAAACGCAGAGAGCAAGATAAATAAATATGTATTTAAACTAATTTAGATTAATAATTTTACTATACTTAGGGCCAATTGCACCAACACGAATTTAACGATATAAATCAGTTTAACTCGTTAAGCTAGTACCCGTTGACTGTGGGAACTGCGTTTAAATCCATAACTCGCTACTTAACTCTAAATTCGTGTTGGCGCAATTGGGCCTTACTACCTACTTTGTAATGTTTTGAATAAATAAATATAATGAATATGTAAAAACATTTAATTCAGCCTATTTGGACGATTCATTTTCATCATTGTAATAAAGGTCGTAAGTATGGGTCGTGGCTGTAACGAGATCTGTGATTTTTTTTTATGAAACGATAATAATATTTTTTAAGAAATATGTAAAAAAAACAGTTACTAATTAAAAAGCGGCTAAGTGCGAGTCAGACTTGCGCACCGATGGTTACGTAACACCACACAATATTTGTGTTATGTGTTTACCAAAATAATTGTGTTTTCGAAAATAACGAAACGCCTAAACAAAAACTACAACAGTGGTTTGACTCTCAGGCAAACCATTGCTTTTTGTAGTTACAATATAAAAATAAACCTTTTTTTGCTGCAAACATTGCATTGTCGAAAAAACCTGCAGTTTTCCTGTAATAACCGTAAGTTAATATTTACATACCCAAGCTGTTTAAACAATTGGCCAGTCTCTAAACGTAAAAATTTTTATTTGAGTGGAGATTTTTTTTAAATAAAGCTTGCTTATACCTACAGAATAAGCAAATGCATGTATTTTTTGATGAGTCGAGGCATTTTTACTTCTATTCATAAATTGCTTTGTAAAACAATTTAATTTGCGTCCATTGTGACGGTATGGACAAATAACACGTTCGTCATGCATTTTATTTTCTTATTAGCTTTTGCCCGCGGCTTCGCTCGCGGTAAACTCGGTTTAATAGCAAATCCGATTTCAACGCAAATATTATGTTAGTAAACGATTGCTTCTCTTATATTCTCTCTCTCTCTCTCTCTCTCTACCGACCACTTTCTTTGATACTGCTCAGCCCTAAGGCTATTTAGCATGATCGTATAATAGCCTATAGCGAGCCTCACTAACTGGTATTTCCATTGGTGCAAGCAAACAACGTTGCGGCTCGATTCCAAGTGTGACATTACACTAGCCATTCACGACTCATGCATGACGGTAAATTCTTATCACTATAGTATCGCTCAAACGTTATTTATTTATTTTACTTTATGTGTAAAGTACGTGTAAGAAAAAATTAAATTTAAACTACAATCTGAAGACATGTCTTATTTATCCTTTATCCTTTTGTTATTTTTTTATAATTTTTTTATAGGTAAACGGTACGGGTAGGTAGCTATTCCCAATCGTTAGTGAAATGAAGACAGACACAGCAAATGATACTTCTCCTCGCGAAACCACGCTCAGTGAGGTGCCATGCCAGCTATGAGGCGGGCAAACAATTTGTTCGCGCGCCCTTTGAATACACCCAGGACACATAATTGCATTTCACTACTGTATGCAGCAAAAGTTGCGAGTTTAGTTTAGTTCTTGCAAAACAGTTTTACAGAACAGTGAAATCATTTCCGCCGCGTGTCGGTCGCTCTTTCGCATCGATGCACTAAACTATGCGTTAATTTGTATAACTCGGGTGAACGATGTAAAATATGAAGAGTACCAATTACTTCACGAAGCTTCACATATAAAAGTGAGACATGGAAAGAGGGGATGCACTAGTCATTACTTTATAAATATCTTGTACCGTGTGGGGCCTGTACTTTAAAAGAATAGCCCCACTGCATCTTTCCCCGTGTATGTCGTAAAAGGCGACTAAGGGATATGACTCCCTTCTTAGGGTTTAACCCGCCCGGGTTGGCACCACCGCACTGAATGAAAGGTCGGTCGAAACGGCTATGTAAATAGTTCGTGTTTTCCGTCCAGTTCAGTGTAGCCGGCACGACCGAAGGGAAGCACTGACGTGGCACCAAGTTCATCCGGTGTTATGGGCTGACATCACGGATGTTGTAGGTGATGTAGACAACCGAGTCAGTTTCCATAAAAAAAAAATATGAGTATCTAAATTTGACCTTAAGCATACAGTTTGCGTCAATGTGACATTTGCATAATGTCACACTTGAAATCGTAGTGTCGTATCACTGTTGTCACACTTGGAATCGACCTGCTGCACTTGGTGTGCCTGTGGGCGGCGCAAATTTTTGTATTGTGAACTTAATGCAAAGAGCTATTTTCGTCAGTCTTACCTTTGAGTTTTAGATAAGGCCGATAGTATAATTATAGAGAAATGTCTAATATTTTTAATCATCTTTTAATCGTAATCACATCGCTGCTCTGACGCAGACTATGATGCGAATTTTCGCGAATGGACGGCGCTGGCCTGACAAGGCATGCCCTACTGATAGATATGGTTGGATACATTGGAAGCGATTGTCACCAGTCAGGTTGGCCGAGTGGTCTAAGGCGCCAGATTTAAGCTCTGGTTTCCGAAAGGGAGCGTGTTCGAACCCCACACCTGATAAGTTTCATGATTTTTTTTATTTATAAAGCACCTGTAATATAGCTTTATATCTGTATAAAACTTGTCCCAAAACTCAACGTCAAGCGGGAACCAGGGAGTAGGCCAGTTTATGACTACCCAGGGAAAAATAAGAAAAAGAAATCTGCGCCATTTATTTTTTTAGAAAAAAATTGAATTTAATATTTTTTTTTTGTAAAACTACAGACATTCTGGCTTAATTTAGGATAGTTATCCATAGCAGAGTTATGTAGGCTGCCAATATTAAAATTTGAACAATTATATTTGCAAATTTGTAGTCTTAGTATCTAAAATGTTGTATGTATAGATGCAAATTTTCAACGTTTTTTCAAAAAATGCTCATATCATAAAAAATGACTCCGATTTTTTTCTTATTTTTCCCTGGGTAGTCATAAACTGGCCTACTCCCTGGTTCCCGCTTGACGTTGAGTTTTGGGACACGTTGTATGTGCCTGCCTGACCAATAAACAGTTTAAATTTTTTTTACTTTGATTCGATTTGGCAGGGATTAAATAATTTGCTTTGTACAACGATTCGTACAACTTTCTAAATATTAATAACACATTTTTAACAATAACAACAACAACACTCATAATTTAGCTCAGCTTCGACCGATCGGAGCGGTGTCCGACCTCAACTGATACACTATTAAGTATCTGCACAAATATTTATTGAACGGCTGGCCTAGTGGATAATGCATCTAACCGACGACGTTCCGTCACCCGGAGGTATCTGATTCAGTTCCGGGCGTTCTTAGGGCACTTGAAATGAATGGCTATGTAGCCAACACTCCTGTGTTGTCACACCTTCTTCCTGTCGGTACTAGATGCCATGCAAGTACTCTCCTTTGGTCGATGAACGTAAATATTTTCTTTATGTCGTTTTTATCTATAATTTCCATAAAAAAAAAAAAAAAGTCAAGACGACGACGAGTCAAGCAAAGATAGGACGGGTGGCAGGGAAAGGGATGCCAGTTCCACAGAGCAGCGCCCGTGATAGCGCCCGTATCTGTAAAACAGATTAAGCGAATCTACAATTCTAGATCTAATAAGTATTATAAAATCCAGATAAGTATGTCGTTGTTGTATTTTTTTTTTTTAATGAAAAGCGCGATGGAAGGAATGGAACCTAAAAGGATTTTTAAATTACGTACTTAACATACTGGTTAACATACATTATTATTTCTTCTTTTTTTTCTTTCTTTCTCTCTTTCTTTACTTCCTTGTCTTTATAAAAAAACATTACACAAAAATGAACTTACCTTTAATAATTCCCTAAAGTAAGGGCTGCATGCGGAGAGCACGACCCTGTGCGCCTTGAGACTCTTGCCGTCGCAGGCTAGCGTCACGTCCACGAAGTCCTCGTCGTCTCGGAGGTTCTCGAAGGCGCTCGTGATGGAGCTCTGGTAGTTGTTCCAGCGCAGGCAGAAGTGCTGAGTGTCGACCATGGTGGGGCCTGGCTCTCACGCGCGCGTGCGAGGCATGCGTCGCGATCTGCAACAACCGTACACAGCATTCTCACTCATCGGATCGTTTTTTTAGGGATCCGTATCAGGCACGGTACCCTATTACTAAGCCTACGCCGTCTGTCTGTCTGTCTGTCTTTCTGTCTGTCTGTCCGTCCGTCCGTCTGTCCGAGGGCTGTATCTCTTGAACCGTAATAGGTAGCCCGTTGAAATTTTCACAAAAAATGTGTTATTATGGCCGATATAACAACAAATAATAAAAATAAGAAAAAGTAAAAAAGTCACGGGGGTTCCCATAGAAGAAACCAAAAAGTGTATGCGCGCGCGCCATCTACCGAATAGATTATAAAGCAAGACATTAACTAATATTAAGCATTTCATAACACGCCATCTAGACGGCGTGAGTAGCGCTAGCCGTGACATAGCGACACGCGACCCTCGGTGCGCGAGTTCGACTCGCACTTGGCCGGTTTTTTTTATGTTATCCGGTATGGTTTGCTGAGTCGGAGCCCAACAAAAAAATTGGTGCTAACGGCAACTTGTTTTAGATCTTGAAGTGGTATATTGGATTGGATTAATTTAACGTGTCACTACTGTAGAGCTCTTGTCCCGCCCTTATAGCACTTACTAACGCTATTATAGTCACTAACAGGACTTCGGCGGACTTTCCATATAGGCCGACTAGGCCCGGGCCTAGGGCGGCCAGATATTAGGGGCGGCCAATCTGTACCTGCTGCTGGAAGCAGTGAGCGCAGGTACAGAATATAAAGGGTGCCGGCCGGAGCAAGTGCGTGCGACGTGCGGGAGTGGTGAGCGCGGCGGAGGTGATGACGCACTATTTACGCGGAAAAAATAATTTTGCTATGACTATAAGGTCAATATTGCCGTAAAACTTGTAAAAAATACTTTTACTATATGTAAAATAAGCCGAGAAATACCTAATATATTTTTGGCAGGTTGAACCGAACGCAATACTGATTTTCATACAACTTCACATTTGTATCTGTGCTGTAAACTTGAAAGGGGCGGCTGCATTGAATTGGGGCGGCTGGTACTAAACGGCCTAGGGCGGCTAAGGCTGCTAGTCCGCCTCTGGTCACTAAAGAACCTTAACCTGTATAAGAATGGGCCTCTATTAAACAGCTCTTATAACGCCTGTCTTAACACCATAATGTTAGTTGGGAGGGGCCAAAGCGCATGCTCCGACCAGCCAATATCACCTCCGAGAAGTTAGGTGCCATACCGGAGACTTCCCTGGGTTGCTGGCTATACTGCACTAGAGGCTGCTACGCGGCCATCTTACATCCAGTAGGGTGATACTAACCCAGTCGGCCACAATTTGAGTCTACCACCTAGTAAGGGGCAAGGGAAGGGACCTACAGTTTTACACCGGTTCCGATCCGAACGGTGAAGCAGCAGGTGACGCACGTAAATTTTTTTTCGTCAGAAAAAACTCGTGCGGCGACCGGATTCGAACCGCGGACCTCTCGCATGAGAAGCTGATGCCCAATCCACTCGGCCACCCGCCGCTTTGACGTTGAGGCTGGTCGTGTTTCGAACTCCACACGTAACGAACGATTTTGTGAAACGATGGGTCCTCAAAAACCCAATGTCAACAAAAAAAGGGTGTTCAGTCTCTCTGCGGCCAGTGCTGAGGAGACAGGTTGGCTGGCAACAGAGGCGGACTAGCAGCCTTAGCCGCCCTAGGCCGTTTAGTACCAGCCGCCCCAATTCAATGCAGCCGCCCCTTTCAAGTTTACAGCATATTACTTGTCTATTGCTGGTTTGCTGCTACCTCAGCCCGCGCTTCCGCACATCGCGCCTCACGCCACACCCGCTGACGCCTAGCTCAGTAGCGTTAGTATCGCTGTCGCGTAGCCAAAGAATATAATACCGCGTAGCCACGCCCGTATTATATGTGTAATTGAGCTACCTACCCCTCGCGCGTGTACGAATTTTGTTTTTTTTTTGTGTTATTTGTTTTATTTGTGTTATATGTTTTATTATTACTAACATTTGTTGTGTTCAAATGCCAATACGAGTAAAAAAAGGAATAGTAATATGACTATGACGTGTGCGCTAGCTTCACTAGTCATGTCACTTAATTGCGTAGAATTATTATTAGATGGTAGTACATATTAATTCTATTCCTGAAATACAAAGTAACGACAGTTCAGTTTAACACCTGGTGGCGGGAGCATTCGTCTATCCGACTTTTTTGTCGACGGTACCGATAGCTGTTACGTCATAACCGACAGCGGTGGCATACTGGAACCAGACGACTAATAGATACAAATGTGAAGTTGTACGAAAATCAGTATTGCGTTCGGTTCAACCTGCCAGAAATATATTATTTCTCGGTTTATTTTACATATAGCAGAAGTATTTTTTACAAGTTTTGCGGCATTATTGACCTTATTGTCATAGCTAAATTATTTTGTCCGCGTAAATAGTGCGTCGTCTCCGCCGCCGGGCTCACCACTCCCGCACATCGCACGCACTTGCTCCGACCGGCACCCTTTCTATTCTGTACCTGCGCTCACTGCTTCCGTCAGCAGGTACAGATTGGCCGCCCCTAATATCTGGCCGCCCTAGGCCCGGGCCTAGTCGGCCTTATGGAAAGTCCGCCTCTGGCTGGCAATGAATAAGGGATGCAAGTTCTTACGAGCAGCAGCGTCCACGATAGTTCCCGTAGAACCAAAGATTTTCGAGGGAAAATAGATATGCGAAGGAGGCGTGTCCGCGATACGGTAATATGGGAAGATTTTCCCATATTAACGATCTATGTGTGCGTGAGCGCTAGTGGATGCAACGTTTTGGATTGGTCAAAAATCGCTGGTGCGAATGTGTTCGTGCCTTCGTATGTGTGTTTGTGAATTGTGATTGATGCGATAGGAAATTTACGGCAGCGGTTCGGATACGAGTAGGCGTTCATGACACATCTTCTCTCCTTCAAAAATCTTTGTGTTGAACAGACGGAGTGACCCTACAGATCGTCCGAGACTCCAGATCATCAGTATGTTTCCGGTCTCCAACAATACGTACGGAAACGAGATACATCAAGATGACGGTGCTTTCGTGTTTATCAGATAATTGTAAACATTTAATTAGGTTTTTTTGATCGTCTTTATTTTTATGCTCGATGATTGAAAAGAAATGAAATTTATTGACGATTTAAAGGAATGCTCTGTTCACAAGGACAAAAGTACATACAACTCTAGTAGTGTTTGACCCCAGACCCGATGCATAACAAGAAAACGATAAAAAAATAGGTCAGCCGTGATAACAGCCCCGGTAGACGTTGGCAATTTTTTTTTTACTTGCTTATTTATTGACGTGTTATTTTATTATAACAGATGGCTCTGATTTGCACAAACTTGCTGACCTGTTTGCTGGAAATAGTAACAATGACATAGTTATACTGGGCAACTAAGAGGTGGTGGAAAATAACAATATGCGTACTTTTTAGGGCAATTCAAAATCGCGAATAACAAAAATTTAATTGACTCTTTTGAACGCTTACGTAACTGCCCTTTGGATTGTTTATTTCTTTACGCCGCGCCTCGCCGATTCCCGTGAACTGCGCAAACAGCTCTGTTGAAATCCAAAACACAATCTCTGAACTTAGTACATACTTCGACCAAGTTTCACGTAACTGGTTCTCCAGAGAGTTTCACTCGACTTTATGAGGTATCACTTCATCAACGAGTTTTACCAAATTTTTCAACTAGATTTTTTTTCTTGTGTTAAACGTGCGCGAGGGGTTGCGTCTGCTTTTAGTGTTAAGACAAAAACAAAATTGTCGAAAAGTTCTGTATGTTTGTGAGTCAGATGCGATGGATGCTGGTGGTGCAAAGATTTGAATCGATAGATAGAGCATAAGTCTAACATGGCGCACTACAGACAATGTCACCAGTGAAAGGGCCGCATGCGGCTACTTCGCATCAGACGCAACGCTGCCACGCGCGTGTTGAGAGGTCGTTTCACAGAACGAAACGGAGCGCGCCGATGCGCGAGTGCAGAGCGTTAGCGTTTTGTTAACATGAGGTAAGACGGAGGTTACACGCTAGGTTAGGCATCAGTTCAGTCCATTAGTCTGGTTAAAGTCGTTAAACCATGGTCCAGACTGACCGTTTAATCTACTTTGATGGATGGATGGTTTGGACTGATGGACCAGACTGATGGATTTTAAAATATTTTGATACTAGACTGATGGCAGACTGATAGTGCGAATGCCTGGCGTCGAATGCCTGAAAGTCTGGCGTCAATCTGGTCGTGACCAAGGTCACGGACTGAACTGATGCCAAACCTAACGTGTAACCTCCGTCTAACTATCGATGCGATTCTTCATGAATACTGTACACACCGTTATGTCTAATCGGTGAAGAACTCTTGAGCGCTTTGCCCTATATATCGATTTAAATCTTGTGGTGGTTGATATCGTCATCATCATCAGCCTATATTTGTCCACTGCTGCACATAGACTTCTCCCATGTCACGCACGTCACCACACGCGGTCTTCCGCTCTTCTCATCCATCTCCTCTCAGCCACTGATCTACTAGATGAGCTTTTCTCATTCATCACTTCCAAAAAAGCATGTCATTGACCAAATAAGCTTATAAGCTGAGTTCGCAATGACTGATGCTTGAGTTATGTGGTTCACCTTTTAGTCTAGTCAACTACGTCCGTCACTCCCAAACTTTAAATTCTTTTAAAAAATCATTGAAGAAATTCTACCTTAACTTACCTTAAATTTTATTTTTTATTATTAACCTGTGGATTAGTATAGAATAGTATGTATTATTTGTATGTAGTATCTATTTTCTATACATTGTATGTATGTTTATGCTGTTTGTATTTTATGTATTGTAATAAAAGATATGTATGTTAAATGTAGGTATATTCATCATAAAAATTAAACACATATTCTCCTTCTTTCGTTTGCACTACCCATACTTCTTTCTCCGTATTTTATTCATCATCACCCAAAGGTTGACTGGAAGAAGTTTTTGTACCGTGTGGGGTCGGTACTTAAAAAGAATAGCCCCACTGCATCTCTCCCCGTCGCATGTCGTAAAAGTCGACTAAGGGATAAGAAAATTCGTCAGCCTCGGTAGCTCAGTGGCGCGGTTGGTTAGTCAACTGTTATTAAGCAACGCTGAGCGCGGTCAGTGATTGGATGGGTGACCGCTCGACCGTTGGAGGCTGACCGTGGTTCGGATTCCACGTTAAACTGTAGGTCCCTTCCCTTCTTACCTTACTAGGTGGTAGGGTTTATCCCGGCCGGGTTGGTACCACCGCACTGAACGAAACGTCGGTCGAAACGGCTATGTAAATAGTTCGTGTTTTCCGTCCAGTTTAGTGTAGCCGACATGAAATGAAGGGAAGCACTGACATGGCACCTAATTCACCCTGTGTTATGGGCTGACATCACGGATGTTGTAGGTGATGTAGCCAACCGTGTCAGGTTCCATAAAAAAAAAAAAAAAAGAAATCACTTGCAGTGATAAGTCCGCCTTTGCGCACTTCTGTATTGGTTTGTTCTACTCGTGTACTGTTCTTCTTTCTATTGTGTGCAATAAAGAGTTTCTATTCTATTCTATTCTAGTCTCAATGTTCGCAAATTTGTGAGTGAGAAGCGCATTCATAGCATGATAGATGACGTTTAGTGCGATCGTTTAATTGTATTCGTGATGACAATTTGCATGTGAAGGCGCACACTTGTCTATTGACAGGTTAAATTTTTTTATGAAAACTGACACGCTTGGCTACATCATCTACCTACAACATCCGTGATGTCAGCCCATAACACTTTGGTGATCTAGGTGCCATATCAGTGCTTTCCTTCGGTCGTGCCGGCTACACTGAACTGGACGGCAAACACGAACTATTTACATAACCGTTCCGATCGACCTTTCATTCAGAGCAGTACCAACCCGGGTGGGTTAAACCCTACCACCTAATAAGGTAAGACCTACAGTTTTAAGTGGATTCGGAACGACGGTCAGCTTCCAACGGTCGAACAAGTTCTGACCGCGCCCAGGTGTGCTTATGAACACGAACGACAGTCTCAGCTATTGAGGCTGACAACGTGAGAAGGTAACATATTTTATCGTGATTTACCTGCTCTAGTTTTTAGTTCGGTACTCACGGCTATATTTTTAGGTCGTCTGTCCACCTAGTCGGGAGGCGACCCACACTACGTTTGCTTGTACGTGGCCTCCATTCGAGGAAACGCATCTATTTTACATGTGTATGAAAAAATGTACAGATCTCACACTACGCGCATCAAAGGTATTAAAAATGTAATTTAGAAATATAGCACACGATAAAATTTGACAAATTTGTTAATAGGAATTAATTCTTTATCGTACTGACGATAAAGTGAACGGAGCGCAGACTGACCTCGCGCGTAAGGGACCCGCTACCGCCTACAGTTTTTGTCCGTCCGCCTCCTAAGATGGCTCAAACTGTAGCTTAATTCAATCCCGAGATTCCAATTTTTCCGTTCTTGAATAGCGAGCTGAAAAAAAGTTAATGGGAAATTCTCGATCCCAGTTGGCGAAAAAATTTTGAATTTTTGACAAATTTAGGAAAATTTCAAAAAGCTACCGACCAATTTTGGCCCCTCCGGCAGACACACATTTTGACATAATATGGCCCATCCGCGTACCTCTCATATCTGCGAAACTACAGGCAAATGTCACAATTTCATAAATCGGGGCACTAAACTCGATCACGAAAACAAACATTTTCAATATTAAAACTATTCGAATACGTGCAGTTCATCATTATTAGAAATTAGGAAACATTTTTGTAAAGTAATAGTAATATTTTCAAAACCTAAGCATATATACCGAACCGATGTGGAAACACATAAAAACTCGTATAATAAAGTGATTGTTTTAAAATAAAAGATTTAAGATTCTTCTTACTTCACCTCATAGATGGCGGCACGATTCGTTTTCACGCGCTGCGGATTGCGAGTTTTCCATTCACAAATTGCATGTGTTTCCTGTCTTTAAACGAATTCTTTATCATAGATCCTGTGAACGAACTAAGGATTTATTCTATAAACTGTTTTATAATTAAAGTTATATATTTGCGTCTTTAAATTACGAAATTCATAATTTTTTTAAACTATTGCAATATACAGGTTGTTTTATGATAGGGTTTCGTAACTTCAAGGTTCAAAAGGGGTTCATATTTGAAGACGAAAAGTTCTGAATCTTTTTCCCAGATTAGGTCATTTTATAGTACTTTTTGGTGAAAATCGTTTCATCGAGATTTGGTGGACGGTTAACACGGCGGTGACGGTTAAAAATAAAAATACCAAATTTAATGCTGCATACATAACTGGTAGAATTGAACTGCATGTAGGTAAATTCCAAACACTGAAAGTTCAATGACAACAAAAGAAAAAGGGGACTGGACTAGATCATTGCACCCCCTAGACCTAGACAGCACTGCTTGCCACATCTCCCCAGACTCGCTGTCCGTCCATCGAGTTTTTATTACAATTTAAAATTTTTGTCTGAACAAAAAAATACAGAATTTCAATTTGAGTGATAAGGATTTTTTTCTTCTAATAGTGAGTTATTTAATTGTACTTTATATTCTATATATTTATTAATTTATATGTCTTAACACATGTATGCCTTGTATTTAGCTAGCACTTATATATGTATATTGTTAAAAAGTATTCTTATTATTATTTTATCTTCAATTCTCACGCTCACCTCTTTTGCTACTACCTACTACATTCCACTTGGTTGACTGTAATAAATCTCTGTAAGGGATATGTCCGCCTTTGCACCTTATGTAAATTTTCTAATGTACATGTTACTGTTTAATGTTTACTGGAGCAATAAAGAATTATAAATCTATCTATTTACTTTCTATTCCTGAATTTAAATTGAATAAACAAACATAAATGTTCCAGTTTTCTAAACTCTAGTCTATACTTATAGTACACACAAGCTGTGCCCGCGGCTCCGCCCGCTCTCATATTTCACTTCACTGCTAACCTCATAAGCCATTTAGCGTGATAGTAAGTAGCCTATAGTTGATGGGAAGAATCAAGCTATCCGTAGAATTTTGTTTTATTGAAATCGGTTCAGTGGTTCTCGAGTTATAAGCGGACAGACAGACACTCAGACAGACAGAAAGCAGACGTTGGATTTTATTATAGGTAAGGAAGGAGGTAAGGATAGGTTCACAGCGTATAGAAAAAAAAAACCAAAGCGTGTTTCCTGCCTTCCCCTTCTTATTGCCAAAGCGAATAATTTCTCATATCTAGTGCGCAAATCCTTTAGAACGTAGTTTCTTAGACGAAACTTTTCACAATATGCAGATTCGGGAGATATAATTAATTATAAGGTGTTATAAGCAGCGCAAATCTTTTCAACTAGTGACATTGATAAATATGGCCAGAGGAGGGTTCCCGTACAAAACGCCACCTAGAGAGGATATTAGAAGCTCGGTTTTATGATTGAATACTGTTTGAATGGACGTAAGCGTTGAGATTTGTTTTCTTAACGGCCACACAGCGGGGTAAGATAGATAATATCTGTAGGCTAGTAAATACCGTTTGCCCGCGGCTTCGCTCGCGGTAGACTCGGTTTAAGAGCAAAAACGATTTAAGCGCAAATATAATAATGAACGACCGCTTCTTTTACACACTCTCACTCTCTCTCTCTCTCTATCTATCTATCTATCTATTATCTACGATTTGACGCAACAAGTAATTTGGAATAGTCTTTTAGGTTTCCGTTTAGGTAGCCTTTTTTTTTAGGTTTCCGTATCCCGTACGGAAGCTTATTACTAAGCCTCCGCTGTCTGTCTGTCTCTCCGTCCGTCCGTCCGTCCGTCTGTCCGAGGGCTGTATCTCTTGAACCGTAATAGGTAGCCCTTTCACAAAATATGTGTTATTATGGCCGATATCACGGGGTCAAAAAGTCCCATACAAGAAACTGAAAAGTGTATGCGCGCCATCTACCGAAAACAGTATGAAGCATTTTAGCTAATCATGAATTTTAACTAATATGAAGCATTTCATAAAACACGCCATAGATGGCGTGAGTGGCGCTGACCATGACATGGCGATACGGAACCCTCGGTGCGCGAGTTCGACTCGCACTTGGCCGGTTTTTTAAACACGACTTCCTCCATTATTCAGTTTTTATGTAAAACTTTAGTTAGGTGGAATCTAGAGAACCCCTAGCGAACTCATAACGTAGGTAGGTAAATAGTTTGTGTTTTCCGTCCAGTTCAGTGTAGCCGGCACGACCGAAGGGAAGCACTGACGTGGCACCAATTTCACCCGGTGTTATGGGCTGACATCACGGATGTTGTAGGTGATGTAGCCAACCGTGTAAGTTTCCATTAAAAAAAAAAAAAAAAAGGTATTACATGTTAGGGCTAAACCCGCCCGGAGCGATACCACCGCACCGAATGACCGTCTATTCTGAAAAATTATTCGGGCTGATGACAAGTCCAGTCTAGCCGGCACGACCGATGAGAACATCGACATTGAACCTAGTTGTGGCAGCAACAGATGGTGTAGCCAACCCTACCACGTTCATGCATACAAGTTGGAACGTTATATTCATACACACAATATGCTAAGAGTTACACGCCAAAATCTATTCACTGTTGACACACAAGCTCGTCCTTTTCAATCCAGCCAAAGGCGACCTCCTATTGGTCCAAAACATTCAAACAAGTTTGCGCAAAAGCTGAGTAAATAGATTCGTCGACGCAAACGCATACCCCGCGACCATCGAGACATACTATTTAGGCATCTAAACTCCGGCACCAAGGTTTCCGCACCACAAAAAAAAAACATTGAAAAAGAAAACACGTTTCTTGTATGGGAACCCCCTTATTTTTTCGCTTTTTCTATTTTTTATTATTTGTTGTTATATACGCCATAATAACACATATTCTGTGAAAATTTCAACGGGCTACCTATTACGTTTCAAGATATACAGCCCTCGGACGGACAGACGGACGGACGGACAGACAGACAGACGGTGCGGCGAAGGCTTAGTAATAGGCTTTCGTACGGGATACGGAAACCTAAAAATTACCTAACAAACATTAATATTCCTAATAAATAAAGAGAACGGCCGTGTAACTTACGTCAATAAGTAAGTTAAGAATATCCTTATAACTCGAGAACCACTCTATCGATTTACATACGGGTTTCACTGTTACATTCTTTCACTTCTCAAAATTGTTTTAGGTTGTAAATCAAAACTCTACGTCATCGGCGGCCTGAGCTGTGAGCAAAAAGTCACGCGAAGTGTAGCCGCGGGCAAAAACTAATAACAGAACTGATATAATATCCTTACGTTCACTTATGAGAAAATTTAATTTTCTTTCAATTTTATTTTTATGAAAACCAACATGGGTGCCTGTGCCGAGGGACCAATAGTGCAGTCGACAGAGCTTAATTCACATCTCCTCGCGCTCAGTTATAGATGCCATGCCAGCAATTTTGCGGACTGTCGCAGGGCTTTTTTTATGGAATCTAACACGTTTGGCTTCATCACCTACTACATCCGTGATGTCAACACCGGACGAACTAGGTGCCATTTCAGTGCTTCCCTTCATTTTTTTGCGAATATATCATCAGTAAGACTTTGCGAATCAAACTGAAACGAAATTGTCGAATTTATCGGCTCACAATTTGCAATCTAGCCCAAACGCAGCCGTGCATCGAACTCGTATATCAAAGTCACACTAATACTCGTTGCAGCAACAAAAAGTCGCAAGTGCCCGAATGCAGTTCTACAAACTAAGATCTATATGAACACAGATAAAGTACATCGGCGTCACTGCACCTGAAGTTCGATAGAAAAGCTGATATTTTACTAATCTATTTAGGTACTAATCTAATGAATAGGTACCTATCACACTATCGCAAAGCGACGATATCAGGTGCAATTTCATAGTTTTATAAAGATATAAACGCTTTACGTAACTTGAATGTATTTAGTGCTCAAAGTCACACTCAAAGTCATACCATCACGTCGCTTTCCGCGGAGAGCAGGCAGCGCTATACTTGTGCAATTTTTTTTTTTTATGAAAACTGACATGGCTGGCTACATCGCCTACAACATCCGTGATGTCAGCCCATAGCACCGGGTGAACTAGGTGCCATGTCAGTGCTTCCCTTCATTTCATGTCGACTACACTGAACTAGACGGAAAACACGAACTATTTACATAGCCGTTTCGACCGACGTTTCGTTCAATGCGGTGGTATCAATCCGGCCGGGATAAACCCTACCACCTAGTAAGGTAAGAAGGGAATAATATGCAATTCAATGGTTTTATTTATATTTACTGTGTGAGGCCGGTACTTAAAAAGAATAGTCCACCGGGTCTCTCCCTGTGCATGTCGTAAAAGGCGACTAAGGGATAAGGACTAAATGCCGTGCTAAAGGGCGACAGGCTTGCCACAGTTCACCTTGGCACGGTCCTTCCACCGAGTCGTGCAGCAGGTGGGTCTTTGCTGCTTGATATCGTTATCTTGTCATAGTACTTTGCAAAACGTGGTGGTCGGTGTTGTGTTGCAATTTTCCAGAGTTCTTGCAGCACAAAACCGATTACTCTGCTTACCCTGATTGTCGGGATACAGCGTGTGTGGCATGTATGTATGTATGTATGTATTTATTTATATGGTTTAATTTTGTGCTTTTTTAATTTATTTCGTACGTTTGTATGTAAAGCGCTTTGCGGCTCCGCACTGCAAGTCTCATACGAGTACATTTACACCTGATATGCTTAATTAAATACTTAAGTCTTTTTTATTTTATTTTATTTTCGTTTATTTGGGAAATCAACAGCAGTTTTACAATAGGTGTCATTATGTATAGGTTATACCATAAAAGCCAAATTAAAGATTTCCACTGCTTAAAATCAGTCAGATTATGTTGTGCCTTGCTACCTTACTGAAGGTAGTCAGTACTCTCAGTAATACCTAAGTCTTTTTAGTCAGTCACTCCGGTTTATCTTGCTCTCGGGCTGTGTTTTCGATAGACGTAAATGATGTTATTATGTGGATATTTAATAAATATGTAATTGTAATAATTTTTATGAAAAAATAAAAAACTTGCGATGTTTTTTGCCGGTTCTTCTTCGTGGGCGTAATCGAACCGGATAGAACGAATTGTGACAAGTTCGAGTTCAGTCTTACTGCCTGTATGATTTTTTTTTTATGGAAACTGACACGGTTGGCTACATCACCTACAACATCTGTGATGTCAGCCCATAACACCGGGTGAGCTAGGTGCCATGTCAGTGCTTCCCTTCATTTCATGTCGGCTACACTGAACTGGACGGAATACACGAACTATTAATGTTTTTAAGTTTACACTGTTATTAATTATATTCATTTTTAAGTTTCCGGATTAACAGTAGGTTTAGAGACTTACATAAGTCGACGTTTCGCCCGCTACATCACGGGCTTCATCAGGAACTGCGGGAGTTCCTGGAGCCGACGTCTGGTGTCCGTTGTACCGTCTAGTTTGACGTCTGGTACAACGGACACCAGACGTCGGCTCCAGGAACTCCCGCAGTTCCTGATGAAGCCCGTGACGTAGCGGGCGAAACGTCGACTTATGTAAGTCTTTAAACCTACTGTTAATCCGGAAACTTAAAAATGAATACACGAACTATAATTCACATAGCCGTTTCGACCGACGTTTCACTCAGTGCGGTGGTATCCACCCGGTCGGGATAAACCCTACCACCTAGTAAGGAAAGAAGGAAAGGGACCTTAACGCGGAATCCGAACCACGGTCAGCCTCCAACGGTTGAGCGGTCACCCATCCAAGTACTGACCGCGCTCAGCGTTGCTTAACAACAGTCGATCGACCTCACCACTGAGCTACCGAGGCTGACAAATCGAATGACTGCTGTAGATAATAGGAAGGATTTTAATTATATTAATCCTTTAACCTGGGTGTCTTCAAGCGACGTATTAATGGGCTAGTCAGCCTAGCAACAGTCCGCTAATCTGCTGGCATGGCACCTAACTGAGCGTGGTTTCGCGAGGAGAGTTGATTTTGGCTCTGTCGACTGCACCATTGGTCTCTCGGCACAGCCACCCATGCTGGTTTACATAAAAAAAATATGTTTTCTGTAAAGTTGGTTTACGGACGATAGTTTTACGTGATAATGTCATAAAGTGGTAAGACTGCTGGGAGGGAACAATATCAGGGCAGAAGAAATTGAGGCAATGCGACTTCGGACTGAATCCACGTCAGACAGACAGTCAGTCAGTGAAATTAATAAGCAGTCGAATAAATCACAAAATTCATTACAAAACTTCTATAAAAGTGAAAATAAATGTGATAAACATAATGCCTGTTATTAGAACAGTGAGTGAAAGTGTTATTTCAAAGTAATACGAACTAAAATAAAAACTATTAGCAAAATAATATAAAGTGCGAAGTCAGATACAAAATCAGTTTATAATACTTTATCGTGCTTAGAAGTTTAATTCTTTAATCGCAAATGTGAGTACTTTAAAAACTGATAATATTAATTTACAATATAAACTTTAAATTTGTAAATTTCTACATAACACATAATTAAATCTACCTACTTTATCAATAATCCTACATAACGCCATCTACATATCAAAGAGCATACTACAATGTTGCAACACCTACCTAACTGCGAATCAAGTAAACTGCCGCTGAAGTATGCTAGATATCGCTCCAAAAGACTCAACGCCATGAAATCTTCACCTACTGTAGACCGAATTTGCTTCGCTAGTACATGATCGAACTGTAGACCGAATTCGCTTCGCTAGTACATGATCGATTTAGCCGGGTGGTTAAGACGTCTGGTCGGTCACACAATATTGGTGGCAGGGACCGCGGGTTCGAGGCTCGCAAAAGACGGACAAATATATGTTGTATTTCCTACTCTCCTTATATGCCTCTCTATCGCTTGTTACGCGCTCTCGCTTGCACACACAGGTTCAGATGGAACGTGACACTTTTTCGTGCGTGCACCCGGTGTTCATCAATTTATAAGACGTGACGTTATCACGTCAAAAAACAATAAAAATAGTTTTCGGGCACATCTAATGTTGGTCATAGGATATTTTGCTGCGAAACGAAGCCGCAGTAACAGCTGAAATCCAAAAACACAAAGCTATGACATTGTCAAAAGGATTATAGATAGTCCTTTTGTCTGCACATTGCACGGTCTTTCCTATTAATAAGTACCTAGGCACGTAATGAGCTCTCTAAACACGTAATCCAGCAGAAACGTTTGACGGATAAGATACGGCCCACTATTGGCTCAGATAAAAAATATATTTTGTTTTTGAAGCTTGTATTAAAAAAAATTGCAAACTACGATAAAAAACCAAAGGCTATCTGTAGCCAATGTCACGCGAAAGTTATACGTCTAATGCAGCGCGGTGCCGGACTCGAGTCTGATAGTGGCCAGTTTCAGGAGAATTATTGTACTGGAGACTCGCATACTCCAATTGGCTCCAATATGTTATATGAATGGTTTGCGCTCATGGAATAAATGTTGGATTTCTGATACATTTTTAGTATTTTTATAATAAATAAAAAAAAACACACACATATTTTACATAATATTTCGACTTTTATTAGTCGTCTTCAGTTAATAAAATTTTTAAATATATACGAGTTATATATATTAACTAATTAGACTAATAAAAGTTGAAATATAATGTAAAATATGTGTTTTTTTATGTACAAATTATTTTAAAAATACTAAAAACAAGTATTGGTCAAAATAAAACTATTTAATTCATGATACATTTTTAGAAATAGTGTTGACTCGTACCACTCGTAAGTGACAAACACTTTTGTAAATTTAGACTAAGTTATGTTAAAAAAGGTATTCAGCGAAGTTTCTTGCCAGTTCTTCTTCGCTGTGATAATCGGCAGCTTGTAATGTCTATGGACGATGAATGAAGAATAAAGAATTCTTTGAAATTACATGAAAATATACTTTATTTAACAATTTTTCAAAATTTTCAGAAAAAGGAGGACTTAATTCCTAAAGGTTTTTTATTATCTGCGAGTTATGCGTGGGATCGCGGGCGAAGTTGATGGTTAGTCTAAGGTGATGGATGATAGTTGAATAGTAGCTAACTCATTTGAAAAAAGTTGGTTAAACGTGAACTATTTCAGGCTGCGAGAGCTTTGCGCTGAAAACAGTGAAAATGCGATCTTCGCTAGGTTTACGGTAGTCGAGTATTATTATTTTTGTTAAACTTAACTGTAAAATAAAGGAGAGCTAGAAACATGTTTTATCGTACAACGCTATAAGATTTTTAATTTTTGTACAGATGCATGTTGAATGTGGAAAACCTAACGAAGTAGGCTGATTTAAAAAATATTTATACATGTATTAGTACATCCGTAGTTACTAGTATTTGTAATTTTAACTAATAAAGGGCGGGAAATAGAAAACCGCCTTCAAAAATGTATGAAATAAAAAAAAATCGAACCCTATAGTTGAAGGCGGTGCGGTGCTAAAGCAAGCAAAAATGATGCATGAAATCTTTAGCATTATTTCATAGCATCATAGCATTCTTAGGTTAGGGTTAGATTTTTTTATATTTCATAAATTTTTGAAGGCGGTTTTTATATTTTTTTAAATAGTTTTTTTATTTCACAGTTTTTTTTAGTTATGGTTTGCTATTAATGTGCCTCGTTTTCCAATCCGATCTTGACCAAATTAAAATGGAACCATATGGTGTAATAACCTCTACCCTATACCTATTGTTTTTCCTTAGATATTAAAGGCAGAATTATCAAAAATCAACTCTTTAGCTCTAGAACAACTAGAATATAAAGAATCGAAATATGGCCAGCGTATAACTTTCAAGTGATCTCTAGGTTTGTCAGAAACAGTGTCGCTAATTCGTACACATAATTCCTGTAAAATGGACCCAATTATTACTTCCTTTTCAGGAAGCCGTTGTGTACCGTAATAACTCAGAGTACTAACTCTCATTTCCTAAATCTATTCTAGTAAATTCTAATATCAACATTAAAGCACTTACCAAACTAATTGCTCATTCATCTATAGTCATTAAACCCTTCTGGTTTCCCTCTGTGTTCTATGTGCACGCTTCGACAGCGCGCTCACGTACCTCGCTTGCGAGCTTGTGAGACCCGCCAAAATTCAAAATGAAAGTGTTCTGATGTTTGTGTTATTGTTATTATTAAATTATGATCAATGTATTACTTGATAGCTTAATTTTGTTGTGCTGTTCAATAGATGAAATCTATTATTTTATATTTTCTTCTAAATTTTAGAACTTCAACAATACAAACTTTTATTGACCCCTTTTGAAGGGGTTTGTGGAACTGGCCCCACTAAATTCGTATGGACCCTCGGTCCATACGATATTTATCCATCGCCAGTCCCCGTGACTCCCAACGCAGATAAATTTGTACTTAAGCTACAAATTTATTATTTTGTCCCTAGGAGTCCCCGTTTTCTGATCTGTACAAAATATACATCTTCAGACAGATTTACCAATTTAATCTCGTAGTGTTATGTTGGAGTTCAAAAGATATTCTTTTGTCCTCCCTAAAGGCATAAGTGTATGCTTTTAATTGTGCGTGTATAGTGTATATGTTATGGTTTATATTTCTGTGGCTATCTATTGATATACCTACAGAAATTGTTTATTCCAAATGATGCGGTCAGGGGTCCACCTTTCACCGAAATCAATTAGGAATATTTTCTTAAGGGTTTATTAAAATGGTGTGCTGGTCATAATCTACATAACCTATACAAGTATATTTAAACCTGATTTACGCAATCTCCCTACGTCCTAAAAACGTAACTAGCCAGTATGTTGCATATGCATATATATTACAAAATTTACCTTTGAATTCCACTATCCTAACCGGTCTGACACGATTCACTAAAATCACCTTAAATAAAACACCATTACAAATAGAATAGCGTAAAACAATAAATTCAAACGAAACCACAACACCCGCCACTGAATCTAATCGCGAAGTTAACACTTAATAAAAATATACTTTTATATCAAAATACGGTAAAACCACTGATTTTACATATTTAAATTCGACATATTTTTTAATAATTACGCGTGGTTCAAACACTCTTATATACGTATGATTTACGAATTTAAAGATCGGGTTTTGTTTCTTTTAATCTTCTCTATATTTTAAAATACCTTCCCAATGTACTAGTCCTCATGGCAGGCCAGTTCGGACATAGTGTCATTGTAAAAGTTCTTTGGAAATCCTTCCATCACCAGTCAAGATTCCAGAATCCAGCTCAACCTTCATCCAGAACTCAAAAGGCTCAAAAAGAACATCCAAAATATAATTCGCAACCTAGTTGAAAATTCCTATATCACCCCCAAAATTACAAAATCCAGCTCAACCTTCATTTGCAACTCCGAAAGCTTTACAGAAATTCCCACACTAAAATTCACGAATCAAACAAACTCTATTCACTGACTTCCTTTATGTACGTGAAATTTATGATCAGGTCACAGTCCATTATATTTTAATATAAAATAAAACCTTCCCAATGTACCTGTCCTCATGGTAGGCCAGTTCGGACATAGTGTCATTGTAAAAGTTCTTTGGAAATCCTTCCATCACCAGTCAAGATTCCAGAATCCAGCTCGACCTTCATCCAGAACTCAAAAGGCTCAAAAAGAACATCCAAAATATTTTCCGTAAAACTAGTTGAAAACCCCTATATCACCCCCAAAATTACAAAATCCAGCTCAACCTTCATTTGCAACTCCGAAAGCTTTACAGAAATTCCCACACTAAAATTTACGAAACAAACAAACTTTATTCACCGGTTTTTACAAAATCATTTATGAACTAAGAAAACCTTCCCAATGTACCAGTCCTCATGGTAGGCCAGTTCGGACATAGTGTCATTGTAAAAGTTCTTTGGAAGTCCTTCCATCACCAGTCAAGATTCCAGAATCCAGCTCGACCTTCATCCAGAACTCAAAAGGCTCAAAAAGAACATCCAAAATATTTTCCGTAAAACTAGTTGAAAACCCCTATATCACCCCCAAAATTACAAAATCCAGCTCAACCTTCATTTGCAACTCCGAAAGCTTTACAGAAATTCCCACACTAATATTCACGAAATTAAACTAATTTCAATCACCGGGGTTTTTTACCAAATTCATTTACTAAGAAAACCCAATCAAAAATACACGCGAGCGAAGCCGAGTGAAATTATTCACTAGGAAAACCCAATCGAAAATACACGCGAGCGAAGCCGAGCGATACTTCTTTCCCGAACTTATTCGAAACTCACGCGAGCGAAGCCGTACTAACTTTCGTACCTGGGCTCTCGCTAAATACGCACGACCGTCTCCTTCGACTCCCAAAACAGACTGAACTCTCCACGCTCCCCTCCCTCTCCTTTTATAATCTTTCCTCGTGTCACAATCCTGACACGCAGGAACAAATCGAACGGTGGCCTCCTAGTATGGCCATGACACGTTCGTGTCACGGAGCGCGATTTTGTATGGAGATTGAATTTCGATTTTTAGTATGGGCTGGACACGTTTGTGTCACGCAGGAACAAATCGATCGGCTGCCTCGTAGTATGGCCGTGTCACGTTTCTGTCCGGACTCGTAATTTTGTATGGAGGATAATTTTATGTTTTTAGTATGAACTGGACACGTTTGTGACACGATATAAATTCGATTTTGGAGGGAAAACAAACCCTCTTCGTACCTTCCACATGGTACCTAAAGCTGTTTCGCTCGTCAGCGATGCGATTTACCTCTACTTCGGGGGTTTTAACACCACTTCCCCGCACCCATTGTGCATCTCCGCATGCAGAGAACTGTTGCTTTTGTTATATAAATTAATTGATGTTATTACATGTGCTCTATTAATAAATCGACTTTTAGCGCCATAACGGAGTGTTTTATTTATATATTTTTGTTTAATATCGTCTATATTCTTCGAGTATTTTCATTTAAAATGCTAACGTTCCAAGTTGTTAGTTTTCTTATTGTCTATATATTAATTCCTGTACATGCGTGATACCATCTTCCGTGTTTGATAATACTATTCATGTACGGAACCTGGACACGCAGAAACCAATCGAAATCTCCTTACCATCGTCGTGTTTTATTCATGTCAGGACACGAAACCATTCCTTCATACTAACACCGCTTAACGAAAACCCCTCCCGCACCGCTTGACAAATTACCTCAGGTCGCTCCGCCTCGCCCCGCGGCCCACGCGCGCCCGCAGCTCGGTAATACCTCACCCCTTGTCTTGTTTACCTCATACCTCTCTCCGCCCCGCGCGCACGCTCCAACGGATATTTATTTGAATGTTGGCGTCATACTCAATGAAACGTTGTTTTGTTTTATTTTATGTTTTTGTTTAATAACTGGTACTTTGTTTATATACTCTTCCCTTTATAAAATGTTTAGTGTATTAGTTTGAATCATTAATACATAATTATTAAAATAATTTTAGACCCTGTGCGATATCTTCACAGAGATCACGAAACTTCAAATTCCCATAAACTCCGTCATGTCCAGATTCCAGACACGCAGGAACAAATAGACCAGCGACCTCATAGTATGGCCGTGTCACATTCGTGTCCTGACACGAATTTAGTATGGAGATTAAATTGAATCATTAGTATGGACTCGACACGAATCGGACACGCAGGAACAAATCGAACGGCGCCCTCTTAGTATGGCCGTGACACGTTCTTGACACGCAGGAACAAAACGCTCGGTTGCCTCGTAGTATGGCCGTGACACGTTCGTGTCACAGAGCGAAATTTCGTATGGAGATAGAATTTAATTTTTAGTATGGGCTGGACACGGTTGTGACACGCTCGAACAAATCGAACGGTGGCCTCGTAGTATGGCCGTGTCACATTCGTGTCCTGATACTATTTTAGTATGGAGATAAAATTAGATTAATTAGTATGTGCTGGACACGGTTGTGTCATGCAGGAACAAATCGAACGGCGGCCTCGTAGTATGGCCGTGTCACATTCGTGTCCTGACACAAATTTAGTATGGAAATAAAATAAATTATTAGTATGAGCTTGTCACGTTTCTGACACATAGGAACAAAACGTACGGTGGCCCCGCAGTATGAGCGTGTCACGATCGTGTCTTGACAATAATTCATTCTTTCATACTAACAACTCGCAGCGAAATAATCACTACTCGCGCTCCTTGACTCGCTACCTCAAGCCGCGCTCAAACGGCGTGATGATACCGCGATCTCTGACCCCGCGCCCGCAAGACGCGCGCCTTCTTACCTCACCTCTCCGCCGTTTCGTACGCGCCCATGTCTTGTTCCCCTCTCACCGCGTGTCAGGATTACCTCATGCTACCTTCCCCGCCTCGGCGCTCTATAGTGTTTTATATGCGAACCAACTGATGTTATTATATTTCTTGTTTGTCTAATTGCGCGTCGTATTGTAATGGCCGTTCGCCATTTTATTTCTTAGTGGAGTGTGCAGTCACGATTGAATTTATTAGGTGATTAGTTAAATTGTAATATAAATTATTTTGTTAATGAAACGTTTTAATGTTCTATAATTTAGCTTTGAATTACTATTGGCTATATATTTATCTTTTTTACCTTGTGTGATTCCATCACAGTCGCCCGCATAGAGGTTCGTAACGAAGCAAAGTCAACGGAACCTCATTCCGTGACGCTTGATCTCGTTAAGAAGCTATATACATTATGATCTTGAAAATTACTTCTTCTTTGTTAGGGTTTTATTGTTCCCTTCCAAGAAGTTTGTATATATAATTATTTATCACTGTTAGGGTTCAAGTTCCCTTCCAGAGACCCCCTTCTTCTATAATTTTTAATTTGTGTGTTTTTTTTTTTTTCAACACCATCTGTCCACGTGCTTTAGGAATTTCTTACCCTCCAGCTTAGGATTTATCTCCCTTAGCTTAAAGAGAAAAGATTTTTAGAATGCATACCACAACCTTACCACCTCCGGCTTAGACCATGTTTGCACTCTTTCCCTTATCTTCCATTTGCAGCTCGTGCCAATACTACATTAAACAAATATTTTAGTGTAATTGATTTAGTTTATTATTAATAAATCTAGGAATTTAGGCAAAAGTTATCACCTCAAAGCCTTAGATCCCTATATTCTGCCTCTAACAGATTTCCCAACAGTGCAGGAACCTCTAGTCTCATCCTTTACCGTATGGGCCGAAACAGAACATCACCGCTTACAGTGCAATACACACCTTACCACCTCCGGCTTAGGCTATGCAAGCAGTTCGGCAGGACAGAACTGGTCCGTGAAGAACACATAACACACCTTACCACCTCCGGCTTAGGCTATGCATGTATCCTAGCACAACAAGCTTCCATTAAAGGCAGAGTAGTCGGGATACATATTTTCAAAAGACTTCGAAATCGACTCATGCATCATTTTGGATCCTAACTCACCTATTGACGAATAGACGGACTCGGTATGCTTGTAAACGATTCTACTTTAACTCCTCCAACATTGCTCCGGTTAATGATTTCAAACCAAATACTACACTCATTCACTGTAAATAGACCAGAAAATGTCATCCTGAACTTCCAACGCTCCATTTTTTTGTGTTCGGAACGCCTTTAGTAGACGATGTCATAATCCCTCCCCAGCGTGAGTCAGACTCAGTAAAATGTAAAGTTCTGCACTTAAGGCATTTTCACCTCACCTTTTCTAAGTCCCAAATTGTGTGTTCTTCACACTGAATTTAATTTAACATTATTTTCGAAGCAATGTATGGGAAAACCAAACGAAGCCAAAGTATCCTGATTCCTTGTAAAGGTCCCTTCAGGTTAGAGCGCTGCTCTCATTAGAAGGAAATTTCAC
Organism: Nematopogon swammerdamellus; assembly: GCA_946902875.1. Lineage (NCBI taxonomy): Eukaryota > Metazoa > Arthropoda > Insecta > Lepidoptera > Adelidae > Nematopogon > Nematopogon swammerdamellus. Next base: position 22,803,267 of record OX336347.1, on the reverse strand, counting down.
TACAGAGTACAGACACTACAATACCCGCAGGTTTACTCGCGTATTTTACACGAACATCCAAAACCATCCACTCAAGTCAACAAGTCTATTTTAAATTTTTGTTACTTCTTATTTAGAAGTAATTTAGTCTAACTCTCCTCACTGTACAGCATTTTATTTATTTATTTTGTCATATTTGTTTCCCGTTTTTTTTTTTTTTATACTTATTTATATTAATTTTATATATTTATAAAATAAATTATCTATATAAAATTTATACAAACAGACATAAACAAAAGACGGTATTCTCGCCGGCGACGGGAGACGAGAATTATTATTATTATTATTATTTATCGTAAGGACCGATACAGTACATCACTGTTTACAATGCAATACACGCCTTACCACTCCTGGCTTAGGCTATGCAAGCAGTTCGGCAGGACAGAACTGGTCCGTGAAGAACACATAACACACCTTACCATCACCGGCTTAGGCTATGCAAGTAGTTCATTATTTTTTTTTCTTTTTATTTTAGAATTAATTAATATGTTTATTTATTATTTTTTTTTCTTCGCCCGCATGACTTTACTTACTCTGTGAAATTTAATTTTAATTTTCTAACCCGTATGAATCTATTTATTTTAACAATAATTTAATGAGCACTACTCTAGTGGTTTATTTACAGTATTTATGAGAATGTAACCCACAACTACGTCTATCAACAATTCAATACGCTCGCTACCGACAAAGTATCCTTAACATGATAAAAGTCACCGATAGATAACGTGATAATAGAAATTGAAGAAGGTTTTGTATAGTGTAACGATTATGCGTAACAGTAGGTTGTTTCACATAATCAATTTTGACAAGGCGCTTAATAAAATTACATTTTTTTTTTTTTTTTTTTTTTTTATTTTACAAAGTTATTCCATTAGATAAATTTTCTCTGGTTCCTATTTTATCACAATCCTTTTCCTTTGTAGGTTTTCTTGTAACCTGTAAAATAACACAAAATGTCAATATTTTATATATTTTACAAAAAATTTTTTTTTTTTTTTTTTTTATAAATATTTACTAACCTGTTTGTAAATGCTTAGAAGGATTGTTTTTTTTTTTTTTTTTTTAAAGAAAAAAAAATTTTTTTTTTTTTTTTATTAAATCATTTTATTAGTCTTTTTCTATAAAATTAAACATGTTTACATACTGTTAAATTACATAAAATGTATCAAAATCATATTTTCAATCTTCTTAAATAAAATTAAACCTGTTACAACCTGTTGAATTACATGAAATGCAACAAAAATCGTTTTATTAACTTTCTTCTATAAAATTAAACCTGTTTACAACCTGTTAAATTACATAAAATGCAACAAAATTAATTTTATTAATCTTCTTCTATGAAATTAAACCTGTTTACAAACTGTTAAATTACATAAAATACAACAAAAATCAATCTCCTTAAAATTAAACTTATATTAACAATGTGTACTTGTGTTCTTTATTGTAATTTTTATCACAGATGCATCACGCCAGAACTAGCGAGATTTAATTTTAAACCCTATCGAACATGTTAATGTCCTCATATTATAATAAAGGAATTCTAGCTGGGACGCACAAGAATTAACCTAAAACCCTAACAGAGAATGTTAAGTGACCCCCCTTTTTATAAGGAATTCACGCTGGGACGCACGTGAATTAACCTAAAACCCTAACAGAGAACGTTAAGTGACCCCCCTTTTTTATAAGGAATTCACGCTGGGACGCACGTGAATTAACCTAAAACCCTAACAGAGAACGTTAAGTGACCCCCCTTTTTTTATAAGGAATTCACGCTGGGACGCTCGTGAATTAACCTAAAACCCTAACAGAGAATGTTAAGTGACCCCCCTTTTTATAAGGAATTCACGCTGGGACGCACGTGAATTAACCTAAAACCCTAACAGAGAACGTTAAGTGACCCCCCTTTTTTATAAGGAATTCACGCTGGGACGCACGTGAATTAACCTAAAACCCTAACAGAGAACGTTAAGTGACCCCCCTTTTTTATAAGGAATTCACGCTGGGACGCACGTGAATTAACCTAAAACCCTAACAGAGAACGTTAAGTGACCCCCCTTTTTTATAAGGAATTCACGCTGGGACGCTCGTGAATTAACCTAAAACCCTAACAGAGAATGTTAAGTGACCCCCCTTTTTATAAGGAATTTCACGCTGGGACGCACGTGAATTAACCCAAAACCTGTATGAAAGGTAAACACCCTGTATGAATGGATGACACCCAGTATGAACGGAAAACACCCTGTATGTATGGAAAACATCCTGTATGAATAGAAAACACCCTGTATGAATAGAAAACCCCCTGTATGAATGGACACCAGTATGAACGGAAAACACCCTGTATGAATAGAAAACCCCCTGTATGAATGGAAAACCCCCTGTATGAATGGACACCCAGTATGAACGGAAAACACCCTGTATGAATAGAAAACACCCTGTATGAATAGAAACCCCCTGTATGAATGGAAAACAAAATAAAATCTTTACTAATGAAATCTGTTTAGATTTAGTTTTTTTTTTTCTTTTAAAACTCCAATGTGTTAATTATATGGTTAAAATTCTGGTCTATGTAGTCTTCTATAACCGGAATCAAATCTGACTGTGGATTGATGATGGATCCTTCTCTCTCAGGCCCGTCTGATTCTTGTTTCTTGCTCTTCTGTTTGGACAACCAATTCATTTCCGTCGTCACAAACTGTGATTATATTCCTCGTTCAATTGTTGAACTGGTTCTTGAATTTGCTTTCAAGAATAAACACATCCGCATCTGAAATTCATTCTGTAAATTTGGATAACAGCATGCATCTGAGTCTCCTCTTCAGACTTAAACCCAAGTTTATCATGCAACGAATGCTTACCTAGTCTAAGTTCTATTGGAATTTGGAAAATTTAAAATTAATAATCGACCAAAGAATAGCACCAACGTGGCACCACATCCATACTATGCTACGGACAACACCACGGACTCCGCAACCGATGCAATTAACCGGTCTAATTGCACAACTAACTCTTAAAATTTCCCTCTTTTTTTTTTTTTAAAATCTACCTCCATTTTTTTTTTTTTTCAGCAAGTACCCATCCAATGCCTAATCCCCTAAATCACTCAAACCCCGTAATACCCCTTACAATTCCACTTCACAAACTATTCTGTGAGAAATTATCATTTAACCTCGATTCAAACTTTTACCAATTCACACTTTCCGTTATGAATTCCTGGAAGTAACGAACTTCAAAAGTTTCAGGCACTGATCATCCCCTCACACATTCATTCGTCCGGAACCGTTCACTCAGAATGCATACCCATTACTTCTCTAGTATGCTCGTCCATTGGCAACGCCCAATTACAACAAAAGTTATCCAAACAATCTTACACATACAGATATAAATAAATATCCATAATTTCATTCCAACAAATGTTGCGCAATCATATGCAGTGTCCGAGCACATTCGTCGTTTATCCGATACTCTGTAGCAGACAGACGCCCGATCGTCGACCACGCCTAAGCATAAAATGGAACGCTCCTCCTTCAGTTAAGTGCACCTATAACCCCATAGGTAGGCAAGAGCAGAATAAAATTAAAGTGAAACACCGAGCGAGGTGGGAAACCCCTGGAAATGCCCACGTCCAGCAGCAGTCTGACACAGGCCGCTGCCGACTAATACGAACCAAGGTATTTATATAAGACCCCCTACAAAATATATAAACACATTCGTGCCGAAACTTTACGCTGTCACTTTACCTTTCAAAATACTCATCAATGAGCAAGTTCAAGATCTTTAGTTATGGTAAACCTTAAATAAATAATATAAATTTAAACTAATTCGGATTAATGTAACTCTCATACTTTTAACATTATCATTTAATAGGCTATACACTCAGCAGCCCGACCGTGGTAATTCCACTCGATCGACGAGCTCGAGCAAAGTGAACGAGTAGGTATAAATGGCACCGTCGTATCTGTCAAATGTACAAGTGAGTGAGTGCACGAAACGGTCTCGTGGTCTACTCGAACTCGTACGTCGTTCCACCACATTTTGACAGTCATTGGCAAAGTTGCACGAAATGTGAACTCGGACTTCGAGTCATCTTGACGTATACGCTCACTCAAACACTTGATTGATTTTGATCATCCCCTGCGACAGTTTAGAAAATCTCAAGGTTGATCACATGCCAAATTAATGATTCCCTTCTTTGAATCTAGTGTAGAGGTATTTAAACATGTATTATTCTATCTACAAGTTGTTCATTCCTTCATTCATTAAGTATTCACTCAAATATTATAGATAAAATACAAGTAGGTACTTATGTACCTATCACTAAAATAAAATAAGAATAAAGTCTGTACCTAGGCACACACACACACACACAACACACCACACATACCACACATACCACACGCCACATTCCGACCATCAACCCGACAACCGGGGCAAGCAGAGCAACCGGTGCCGCGCCACACACACCCAACCACTTCAAGCAGCAAGCAAGCACGAAGACCCACCCCTCCGCACGACTCGGCGGAAGGACCACGACAATGCGACAGGGGCCAGCCCGCCGCCCCTCAGCACGGCATCATGCTCCCCGCACCCCAGCCGCCTCCTCCTCTACACGCACAGGGAGAAACGCAGCGGGGCCACTATCATTAATACCGACCGGCTCACATGCACGGTACCGTTGTTAATGCTAAATAAAGTCTTGTGTTCTAAGTACACGACTCATATCAATTTGACAGTGCCTATCTAAGTAAGTAGCTACCTATGTAACTAAATTATAGGTGACCGGTAGTGGAGCTATAGTGTATAACCAAGTATGATAATAATAGATAGGTACATACAGGAGTTATTTATTTTTAGATAGTTAGGTATCTACAGCTATGTATTACCCGTCGGAATTTCTATATAGGCATTATAGGCTAGGCACCTCCTCTCCTCGAATAAATGCGCTTTCCTCCGCACTTCACCGCGGTCTCACCTCGTTAGTACCGTTATCGGGGTATTTTTGTGGCTAGGTAATATGGCTGGAGGAAAGGCGGAGGGTTGAGGGGAAGAGATTCAAAATGATTGTCATCATCACTCACACAACTGGCTGACCGACCGACAACCAACATCACGTGTGTTACCACGATGTAATTTTTACCAATACTAAATAGCTACTCTTAAATATCGAGGTGTTCAATTTATACGCGTTTTCAATTTAGTCAATACTCTTTTCCTCTTTTAATTAACATAAAGATTCTGACAAATAGTATACATACTATATTGACCGTTTGATACCTGACAAAATGAGCGCTTTGCATTCTAGGTAGCATAATACATTTAGTAAAATTTAATAGTGGCAAGATTGGTGGATCGACACTCGCTCGATAATTTCGTCACCTGTACAACATTCGCATGCGCACTCACCCGTACGCCGGTACCAAAATAATTTGCTTCGTGCGATCAATCGAGTCGAACGCAACCCGAACTCGTCGTGCGAGCGAAACCAGCACGGCAGGGGCCCTGATGTTTACTTTTGTAAAAGGGAGGAAAAGTTTAATTTGAATTTTAAATATAATTATTTTGTTCCAGCGACACCTATCTCTCTATGTATAACAATGCCCAACAAAATTTTCTACGTTGTAATGTCAAAACTTCACTAATACACCAATAGATGGCAAGTAAATAGAATACTCCATGTTTCGCAAAACTCACTTCCAAACATAATACTAGTATTGTATAAGTATAATTTGCTTCTGCAAAATCATTAAGCATTTTTCATAACCCCTCACTCCCTCCCTGCCTCTTAACCACTTCCTTTCAGATGTCACTATGATGTGAACATTGTGAACTGTGGGTATGTTTATTTCCTAATTTTAAATTTTTTTCCTTTTTCCTTCTTTTTCCCATTTTCCCGGGTTCTTGAGTATTTGAGTACCCTACCAAATCTTTCTCCATTCGACTTATTTTCTTTCCCCTTTTTTTTCCTCCTTTTCGGATTTACTCCGAAATTCACTCCGTAAGGTTGGTACTTATTTGTTTTAGTACGCAAGTCTGGTCCCCTTACGCTGTGAAAGCAAAACAAACACTAGCAATGGTTCTTATTGTTCGCGATAAGATCCATATTCCTTCAAATATTTTTGAACCGGGCGCCCTGAGTCAGTTAATACACAACCACAGCAACGTTACCATTTATATGGAATTATCCATTTTTAAATGATTTTCAAGATAAAATGTGGAATTAAATATCCGGGCATTTCATACTAGTTTTATCATTTTACAGATTTCCACATAAGAAGATCAGTTTGGAGTATGGATTTTCTATAAAGCTTTTCTATAACATCCACATTTAAATGATTATCCAATCGCATATTGATTCTCAGAAAGCCTAGAACTGAAATGCCGCCACGGTTTTGCATCTTGTGTGAATATAATGAATGACCGGCCAATATACGACCTCACTTCATTCTTTTCAAAATCTAAATCGTATTTAAATTAAATTAATAATCTACTTATAATATCTAAGCTATTTGCTCTAATAATTTGGCGGAACAGGTTTCACACGAATGCCTACCTACCCCGTTAATGCTGGCCACACTGAACTGAACCAAACTCGAATCAACCATACAGCCGCATCAATCCTCTATTCAAAATGGTGGCACCAATGTATTATTTCCGGCAACTCTTAGACCCACCCCTTCATTCACGTAATTTTCACAAGCAAACAGCTCACATACAACCGACCCATAAAACAGGCAACATCTACTGTCCACCTCCAGTGGCAATGGGCTGAGTACGTCAGGCAAAAAATTTTTTCTGGACAACAGTGTCTTGCTCCGACATCCGCAGACAGGATACTTAATATAGGAAAACCTCCACTTCCAGTCAATACGTTGACATAAGATAATTAATGGAATCCAATAATACACATCTTCAGAATTGAATTTCTACATAGAAAAGTTAATGCATACGTTTTCTATTAGACCGTCATCACATCCATTCAATTTCCCCAATAATGTTAGTGAGACAAGATACGACTATCTTATCTTCTAACTCCCAATCACGTTGTAAGAATACATAAATACTAATATATCCATGTACTCGCTTTTATAAAATGAACAAACTCATACAACTAGACAAATATTTATGCTTCGTTCCCATACACAAAATATATGACTTCAGTTAACACGGAATCCATATACCTACATTAGCTCAAACATACTTCCTCAAATACATACCATCCAACATTTCCAATTCATAACTAAGTTGATAAAATGGATCTACACTGTTTGATAGTGAAATACGCCTTCGACAACACACCGCAACAAACCATCAACTAGTAATTCTATTGCGTGTCGCCTCGGACTAGGCGCTTAATAGCCTTCTTGCTTGATTTTCAACAAACACTTTTAACTTCATCTTTCTGAATCGTTGTAAAACTGTAGTCCCTTCCATTATCTATATTAATTGGCACAATTATAATGTTCTAATTAGCTGAAACGTTACATCTAATATCAAACTTCTGCTCTACAGCCAATTATATACATTACTGCTTGACAAATACATACAATCACAAACTGATATATATATTTTATTCCAACCCACATCTCAAGCAGTGAAATAAACAGCGTTATACTGCTGACCACACTAACGTATATTCAATTCCACAGATAACCAACACTCCGACATGGCATCCATAAAACCTATCTCCCACACATACCAACATGCTGCATCCAGGCAAGTCAACCTTCACATTGCAACAAGATACAGGGTCCTTTTCCCGCACTACCTAACAGTATAACCGTGCCAAGGTGAGAAGTGGCCAGTCCGTCACTCGCCATCCGCAGAGTTTCGCCTCACGCACAGTCACCCCTTTCTACTAGCATAAAACTACTCTCTCTTCACAACATATTACTTGATAAAATTTTAATTCTTCAGTAAAAAAAATCTCCCGATGCGCCCCAACAAATTCGCAAGAAGCAAAACATCGCAAGTTCGTTTTTTTTTTTTTTTCTTTCCCTACAAAGCGCGATTCGTCATCCGCAAAGTTCCGCCTCACTCACAATCACTCCTATATATTATCGTAGAACTATACTCTCTTCTTAACATATTACTTGATAAAAGTTTTTTAATTCATCAGTAAAAAAATCTCCCGATGCGCCCCAACAAATTCGCCTCGCCTGGCGACAATTCCAAATTGTAACCGTCCGGCCTCTCATTTGTTCTTATGAAACTGCAAGTTTCTGACGCTGTAGCCGGCATGTTCATATTATTAATGTTTAAGTGGCACTATAGAACCGGACGTAAAACGAACTCATAGCATCCCAATGCTTTACAATGACACAGCACAACAATAAAACCCTCAATTGCACTCCAGGAGTACTGACAGAAACAAAATCTACATACGCTTATTACAGAACCCCTCATTCCTTCCGAATTAACTGTCAATTCTAGTAGAACGGACAGACACAACCATTCTACAGAACTCTACATTTACCCTGAAACAAATTTCAACTTTAGTAGAACAGGCAGACATACAAGCAGACAGCGTAGGCTCCGCAAAACGATTTCATCATTCGCTTTTTGTGCACCAACCTGTATCCTACAACTTGTAATATTCTATGCTATGCCGCTTAATACTATATTAACCGAGGCACAACGCCGATCACTCAACCCATACACATCTCAAGACTTAGTGCATGACAAAATAAATTGTATTTTCTGCGCATTGTTTTCCCGACGAGATACTTGACACAACAGAAGAACCGTACTACTGTTAACATCGCTAATGGCCTTCCCATTCCTCAATTACTTCGCCAACCACGCCGCACCTCCAACGGCGTGATGGTGTTGCGAACTCTGTCTCCGCGCCCGCAGGACGCGCGCGCGAGCTACGCCCTGCTCGGTCATCAACTCAACAGAGTCTCCGCTTAGTATACTTGAATCATGTTAAAATAGCAACAATCCGTCCAATGAGCGTATGTCCCTGCGTCACAAAAATGATCAAAACGGTCTAGTCAACGTGCGTTGACAATCCATCCAGTCAAACCGTACACAAACATTCATACTGGATAAACATGTAATCTTTATCTTCAACAAAACGAAAGACACGTTGTCACAGCTACTCACCCCTGAGGTGTAGCACGTCGCAAGTACAGTTGCGACACTTTTTCCAGTAACTACGCGCGACATTACAAAACGCATCCGTCTGTACAACATTCGAGTAAGTCATGACAAAACGAGAGGTGGCTAGTCCGTCGTCTTATAGCACAGCAACACATAAAGTCACGAAGTAATAAATCAATATGTATTGATTTATTCTCAATCAAATAAAACCATTTCATATACAAACATCCACTGTGGTATGATACTCGCACAGTTTATTATGCACACATTTAAAAATACACAAATTACCCAAAAAATTAACAGTAAAATCTAACATGCATTTACCTACTCATCATTCACTATTCATTTCGTTTACCTAAACATGAAAAAAAAAATTTTTTCTTTCTCGGCACTGCTATTTCATTGCCTCTGACAATTATATATATACCAATATTCATTCACTCTTTTACCAAAATACACAAACCAGACAAACATCTTTGTATTAGCAATCTGAGCTAAACCACGCGCTTCTCCATTTTTTTTTTTTTTGTCTAAATTGAACACCTGCATCGCCACGTGGTTGAATTCTTCAACTTTTGTTAGTCTCGTATATCAATTGTATCTCTCTCTCTCTCATTCACACCCCACTAGAAGAGCAAGTCTAAAATAGCGCTCTAGTCTACTGTCTCGTTCTAACTCTTACTTGCATTGCATACACTTTATACTAGTGGGAAAGAGATAAGAATCATTCGTACACTTATGCCAAACGAAACTAATGATCAAACACAAACAGTACAACACGTGCACCCATAAATCAATCTTTCTTGACCATGGTTCTCTCCTCATGGGCCTAATCAACACGAAATTTACAAACTTGTGTAGGGTTGCCAAAAATATTCCACCTTCTCACTTCAAATTTCGTGATTGCAATTTCCACATAATAACAAAGTAATAGAAATCATACATACATACACACAACACACGCTTCCCCCTCCGACAAACCAGGCAAATAGAGCAACCGGCGCTGCTCTACAGGGACTTTGGTATCTGTTTGTTTTATTCCAAAACAATTCAATGCATAATGTGACACATACATACACAACATCTGTATAATACGACTCCGTGCACCACATATTATTATTATTTCCTATTTCCCCTTTTTTTTTTTTTTTTGAACAATATAATTAAATAAGTCAGATTAAACTTCCCAAACCCTTTAGCACGAATTTCTCTAAACACACAATGCACCCAAACATGCTTCATCTTTAAAACCAGTCCACACTAGTCTTTCAAAAATTTGGTAGCCCTGCGCCCGCAAGTATTCTGTGGCCTTGGCCAAGCGCTCATCAATCAATAATTCTCCAGTTCCACTTTTCCATAGAACAAATAATCATTATGCAAGTGACATTAAAATTTCTTTTTATAATAAATGGCTAATAACATACTTATGACGATGTAATTGCGTAGGTCATGTAATTCATTTCACAATTACGTACAACATTTTCCCTCTGAAAAGAAACACTTATTTTGTATCTCGCCGGATAATGGAATAACTCACATTGTTGCTATGGACCAAACCATAGTTAGATGTCATCTGCTGGAAACTGCTCCGATGTTTACTGGCAGTAGACTGGGCACGCCTAGACTTACATTACGAATCGTAACCATACAATTCGCTCTTACACTTACGCAAATTACGTTTTGGCACAAAATAATAAGATTTCTCGTGTCAGACCATTACAAAACGTTTATATATATATATCTTTGAATTCCTTGGATTTATGATAACACTACTATAACTAAAAAAAGAACTTATTTTTACATAAATTTTTTTTTTTTTTTATATATCCTGGTCACGCGCAGCACTGTAATAACCTCTACCCTATACCTATTGTTTTTCCTTAGATATTAAAGGCAGAATTATCAAAAATCAACTCTTTAGCTCTAGAACAACTAGAATATAAAGAATCGAAATATGGCCAGCGTATAACTTTCAAGTGATCTCTAGGTTTGTCAGAAACAGTGTCGCTAATTCGTACACATAATTCCTGTAAAATGGACCCAATTATTACTTCCTTTTCAGGAAGCCGTTGTGTACCGTAATAACTCAGAGTACTAACTCTCATTTCCTAAATCTATTCTAGTAAATTCTAATATCAACATTAAAGCACTTACCAAACTAATTGCTCATTCATCTATAGTCATTAAACCCTTCTGGTTTCCCTCTGTGTTCTATGTGCACGCTTCGACAGCGCGCTCACGTACCTCGCTTGCGAGCTTGTGAGACCCGCCAAAATTCAAAATGAAAGTGTTCTGATGTTTGTGTTATTGTTATTATTAAATTATGATCAATGTATTACTTGATAGCTTAATTTTGTTGTGCTGTTCAATAGATGAAATCTATTATTTTATATTTTCTTCTAAATTTTAGAACTTCAACAATACAAACTTTTATTGACCCCTTTTGAAGGGGTTTGTGGAACTGGCCCCACTAAATTCGTATGGACCCTCGGTCCATACGATATTTATCCATCGCCAGTCCCCGTGACTCCCAACGCAGATAAATTTGTACTTAAGCTACAAATTTATTATTTTGTCCCTAGGAGTCCCCGTTTTCTGATCTGTACAAAATATACATCTTCAGACAGATTTACCAATTTAATCTCGTAGTGTTATGTTGGAGTTCAAAAGATATTCTTTTGTCCTCCCTAAAGGCATAAGTGTATGCTTTTAATTGTGCGTGTATAGTGTATATGTTATGGTTTATATTTCTGTGGCTATCTATTGATATACCTACAGAAATTGTTTATTCCAAATGATGCGGTCAGGGGTCCACCTTTCACCGAAATCAATTAGGAATATTTTCTTAAGGGTTTATTAAAATGGTGTGCTGGTCATAATCTACATAACCTATACAAGTATATTTAAACCTGATTTACGCAATCTCCCTACGTCCTAAAAACGTAACTAGCCAGTATGTTGCATATGCATATATATTACAAAATTTACCTTTGAATTCCACTATCCTAACCGGTCTGACACGATTCACTAAAATCACCTTAAATAAAACACCATTACAAATAGAATAGCGTAAAACAATAAATTCAAACGAAACCACAACACCCGCCACTGAATCTAATCGCGAAGTTAACACTTAATAAAAATATACTTTTATATCAAAATACGGTAAAACCACTGATTTTACATATTTAAATTCGACATATTTTTTAATAATTACGCGTGGTTCAAACACTCTTATATACGTATGATTTACGAATTTAAAGATCGGGTTTTGTTTCTTTTAATCTTCTCTATATTTTAAAATACCTTCCCAATGTACTAGTCCTCATGGCAGGCCAGTTCGGACATAGTGTCATTGTAAAAGTTCTTTGGAAATCCTTCCATCACCAGTCAAGATTCCAGAATCCAGCTCAACCTTCATCCAGAACTCAAAAGGCTCAAAAAGAACATCCAAAATATAATTCGCAACCTAGTTGAAAATTCCTATATCACCCCCAAAATTACAAAATCCAGCTCAACCTTCATTTGCAACTCCGAAAGCTTTACAGAAATTCCCACACTAAAATTCACGAATCAAACAAACTCTATTCACTGACTTCCTTTATGTACGTGAAATTTATGATCAGGTCACAGTCCATTATATTTTAATATAAAATAAAACCTTCCCAATGTACCTGTCCTCATGGTAGGCCAGTTCGGACATAGTGTCATTGTAAAAGTTCTTTGGAAATCCTTCCATCACCAGTCAAGATTCCAGAATCCAGCTCGACCTTCATCCAGAACTCAAAAGGCTCAAAAAGAACATCCAAAATATTTTCCGTAAAACTAGTTGAAAACCCCTATATCACCCCCAAAATTACAAAATCCAGCTCAACCTTCATTTGCAACTCCGAAAGCTTTACAGAAATTCCCACACTAAAATTTACGAAACAAACAAACTTTATTCACCGGTTTTTACAAAATCATTTATGAACTAAGAAAACCTTCCCAATGTACCAGTCCTCATGGTAGGCCAGTTCGGACATAGTGTCATTGTAAAAGTTCTTTGGAAGTCCTTCCATCACCAGTCAAGATTCCAGAATCCAGCTCGACCTTCATCCAGAACTCAAAAGGCTCAAAAAGAACATCCAAAATATTTTCCGTAAAACTAGTTGAAAACCCCTATATCACCCCCAAAATTACAAAATCCAGCTCAACCTTCATTTGCAACTCCGAAAGCTTTACAGAAATTCCCACACTAATATTCACGAAATTAAACTAATTTCAATCACCGGGGTTTTTTACCAAATTCATTTACTAAGAAAACCCAATCAAAAATACACGCGAGCGAAGCCGAGTGAAATTATTCACTAGGAAAACCCAATCGAAAATACACGCGAGCGAAGCCGAGCGATACTTCTTTCCCGAACTTATTCGAAACTCACGCGAGCGAAGCCGTACTAACTTTCGTACCTGGGCTCTCGCTAAATACGCACGACCGTCTCCTTCGACTCCCAAAACAGACTGAACTCTCCACGCTCCCCTCCCTCTCCTTTTATAATCTTTCCTCGTGTCACAATCCTGACACGCAGGAACAAATCGAACGGTGGCCTCCTAGTATGGCCATGACACGTTCGTGTCACGGAGCGCGATTTTGTATGGAGATTGAATTTCGATTTTTAGTATGGGCTGGACACGTTTGTGTCACGCAGGAACAAATCGATCGGCTGCCTCGTAGTATGGCCGTGTCACGTTTCTGTCCGGACTCGTAATTTTGTATGGAGGATAATTTTATGTTTTTAGTATGAACTGGACACGTTTGTGACACGATATAAATTCGATTTTGGAGGGAAAACAAACCCTCTTCGTACCTTCCACATGGTACCTAAAGCTGTTTCGCTCGTCAGCGATGCGATTTACCTCTACTTCGGGGGTTTTAACACCACTTCCCCGCACCCATTGTGCATCTCCGCATGCAGAGAACTGTTGCTTTTGTTATATAAATTAATTGATGTTATTACATGTGCTCTATTAATAAATCGACTTTTAGCGCCATAACGGAGTGTTTTATTTATATATTTTTGTTTAATATCGTCTATATTCTTCGAGTATTTTCATTTAAAATGCTAACGTTCCAAGTTGTTAGTTTTCTTATTGTCTATATATTAATTCCTGTACATGCGTGATACCATCTTCCGTGTTTGATAATACTATTCATGTACGGAACCTGGACACGCAGAAACCAATCGAAATCTCCTTACCATCGTCGTGTTTTATTCATGTCAGGACACGAAACCATTCCTTCATACTAACACCGCTTAACGAAAACCCCTCCCGCACCGCTTGACAAATTACCTCAGGTCGCTCCGCCTCGCCCCGCGGCCCACGCGCGCCCGCAGCTCGGTAATACCTCACCCCTTGTCTTGTTTACCTCATACCTCTCTCCGCCCCGCGCGCACGCTCCAACGGATATTTATTTGAATGTTGGCGTCATACTCAATGAAACGTTGTTTTGTTTTATTTTATGTTTTTGTTTAATAACTGGTACTTTGTTTATATACTCTTCCCTTTATAAAATGTTTAGTGTATTAGTTTGAATCATTAATACATAATTATTAAAATAATTTTAGACCCTGTGCGATATCTTCACAGAGATCACGAAACTTCAAATTCCCATAAACTCCGTCATGTCCAGATTCCAGACACGCAGGAACAAATAGACCAGCGACCTCATAGTATGGCCGTGTCACATTCGTGTCCTGACACGAATTTAGTATGGAGATTAAATTGAATCATTAGTATGGACTCGACACGAATCGGACACGCAGGAACAAATCGAACGGCGCCCTCTTAGTATGGCCGTGACACGTTCTTGACACGCAGGAACAAAACGCTCGGTTGCCTCGTAGTATGGCCGTGACACGTTCGTGTCACAGAGCGAAATTTCGTATGGAGATAGAATTTAATTTTTAGTATGGGCTGGACACGGTTGTGACACGCTCGAACAAATCGAACGGTGGCCTCGTAGTATGGCCGTGTCACATTCGTGTCCTGATACTATTTTAGTATGGAGATAAAATTAGATTAATTAGTATGTGCTGGACACGGTTGTGTCATGCAGGAACAAATCGAACGGCGGCCTCGTAGTATGGCCGTGTCACATTCGTGTCCTGACACAAATTTAGTATGGAAATAAAATAAATTATTAGTATGAGCTTGTCACGTTTCTGACACATAGGAACAAAACGTACGGTGGCCCCGCAGTATGAGCGTGTCACGATCGTGTCTTGACAATAATTCATTCTTTCATACTAACAACTCGCAGCGAAATAATCACTACTCGCGCTCCTTGACTCGCTACCTCAAGCCGCGCTCAAACGGCGTGATGATACCGCGATCTCTGACCCCGCGCCCGCAAGACGCGCGCCTTCTTACCTCACCTCTCCGCCGTTTCGTACGCGCCCATGTCTTGTTCCCCTCTCACCGCGTGTCAGGATTACCTCATGCTACCTTCCCCGCCTCGGCGCTCTATAGTGTTTTATATGCGAACCAACTGATGTTATTATATTTCTTGTTTGTCTAATTGCGCGTCGTATTGTAATGGCCGTTCGCCATTTTATTTCTTAGTGGAGTGTGCAGTCACGATTGAATTTATTAGGTGATTAGTTAAATTGTAATATAAATTATTTTGTTAATGAAACGTTTTAATGTTCTATAATTTAGCTTTGAATTACTATTGGCTATATATTTATCTTTTTTACCTTGTGTGATTCCATCACAATGGGAAGCACCAGCTTTTATTTTCAAAATCGGTTCACCCAGTCGAAAGTTCTGAGGTAACAAACATAAAAAAAATAAAATACAGTCGAATGGAGAACCTCCTCCTTTTTTTGAAGTCGGTAAAAAATCATGAAATTTTTCAAAATAATTAGGGTGCGTCTCGATTGTCTGTTTAGCAGTGTTGGGAAATTACACTTTCATACTTCGATGACTGTTAGTGCCTCCACGACTGTCAATAGTTTTCGTTCGAGTAGGCTTCGCACGCGTCACTTGGTTTTCTTATTATCTTTTCAATGTGAAACGTTACGATATAATGACACAAAGACGACTAGGTCTCGATCGAACCCAGAACAAACAAAGTGATTGCGAAATTCTAATAAATATGTAATTCATCTAGGTCTAAATCGATAAAAAATTTCACAATTACAAAGATAAGATATTATTTGTGTGCATGGGGCAAAATACATAATACATATAAATTAGCACGCACGGCAACACAATAAAAATGTAAACTTTGGATAGTTTATATGTTTGCTTGTGCACGCATCCCGTAAAAACTACTGAACCGATGCGAACAAAGTCTTCAGAAAATTAAAGCATCAAGCTATGCAGCAAGCATATGGGCTGTGTGGAGTGTTGGAAGTGAACGCAGTCGTAAAGTAGGAAATATTATTTATGTATTTACTTCATTTCATTGAATGAACTCTTTAGAATCTTAACTTTTTTTTAGTAGATTTTTTTTATGTAAGTAATCCGTTATGGGTTGCTCAGTCAGATGTGCCAAAGCACATGCTCCGACCAGCCAATATCACCTCCGAGAAGATAGGTGCCATACTGGTGACTTTCCTGGATTTCTGGCTACACTGGACTAGAGGAGAACACAAGCGAGGCTGCTATGCGGCCATCTTAAATCCATTATGGTGTTACCAAGCCAGCAGGATACAATTTGAGCCTACCACCTAGTAAAGGGCAAGGGAAGGGACCTACTGTTTTACATCGGTTTCGGTTCAGCAGCAGGCGTAGATATGCACGTAAATTTTTAATGAAATTGATTACTCTAATCTTGCATTAACACACTAGAAAATAACGCGAACGTAGCCACGGGCTCAACTAGTAATAATTTAAAAATACATTTGATCTATCACGCGTACGCGGACGTGACCCGAGTAACACTAAGACGCTTGGCCGCCATTTTGAAAAGCAAAACAAAACAAAACAAAAAAATTAACTAGTTGACTGCTTATGAAAGATGCAAGAGCGAGTCGTGACCCAAGATTAGATAGTGCATTTTCGTATAATTTACGCACCTTGTTATAGAACAGTATCTATTTTTTCAAACGATATCTACTTTGATAAGTCGTTGCAAAGTTCATAATGTCCGTAAGCTCAAAACAACGTGACCTTACCGTGCAACTATTGGCTGTTTATAAAAACTAATAGTGTTATCTCGGTGCCTACATTGATAGGTACTCGCTCTGTGTGCCTTGTGCGCCGTTTCACTTACCAACCAAACAACCTACCTACACTATTGCCCATTTTTAATAATTCAATAGACATTTTAGAAACTCTGCCAGCGTATGGGGCACTGTGGGATAGTCGGCTGAATTGGATGAAATATTTTACCTACAGTAGCGAACCCTCCCTTTCTCTATCCGTCAACGGCACAGTGTCAGTACACATCCCGTTTGCTCCTTCTTTCCGGTACAGCTATGGGGCCTCGATCTGGCATACGCGATGATCACTGTACTCGCAAGAGTGCAGGGATAGACGTCTGGATTTTATAGCCGCAAGGCTGGTATTTCTGGACGTCATCATGTGTCCATTATAGTTAAATGTGCTTGTACTAAGTTTAATCGAATTCAGATGAACGGTTTAAGAGTTATGGATTAACATACATACATATAAATACTGAAAAAATTTCTAAAAATCGTCAATTGACTTTTAGTATCATACTTAGAGTCTACAAAGGCAGTATCTCATAAAACAAAGTAACTTACTCCATCACCATCCCTTACAGATTTATTATTAGTATTGATGATAGAGACAAGGCGATGACTCAATACTCGATCTCTTCATCGAGCACATCCCGTTCGCACAACTTTTTTATGTTAACCGATATGAATGGCTGAGTCAGAGGGGCCAAAGCACATGTGCGACCAGCCTATATCACCTCTGAAAGGTAGGTGCCATAACGATGGCTTCCCTTTGCATTGCTGGCTATACTGGACTCTAGTCTGAACACATTTTCCGTCCAGTTCAGTGTAGCCGGCACGACCGAAGGGAAGCACTGACGTGGCACCAAGTTCACCCGGTGTTATGGGCTAACATCACGGATGTTGTAGGTGATGTAGCCAACCGTGTCAGTTTCCATAAAAAAAAAAAAACCGAGTCTGCTAGGCGGCTATCTTACATCCAGTAGGGTGATAGCAACCCAGTCAGCTACAATTTGAGCCTTCCACCTAGTTAGGGGCAAGTAAAGTGACCTACAGTTTTACATCTGTTCCGAATGGTTAAACAATCAACGAATCAAGACTCCGAGCCAAGACAGCGCCGTCCACCATTGCAAGTAGGAGTAGGCTTCAATCGAGCACGTCACTAGCGAGCGGCTATTCTTGCTAACTTACAGCGCGTGGCTTCTCTTGATAACTTACAGGGCGTGGCTATTCTTGCTAACTCACAGCGCGCTAGAAGTTTCGGCTCGCGTCGAGAGCTCGTCAGCTAGTCTGCGTTGACTAGGACGTGGATCAGAACTAGTTCCGTGCTCAACACCCCTTTCTCTACCGATCTAAATTATGTATTTAAGGCCTTTACAGCGACACGTGAAACTCTTACCTTGAGGAGCTTATCATCGATCTACGCAAGTCTAGGTTCTTGCAGAAACTATAAACTGATTTGAAATTGTTTAAATTTGAAAATAGTGTTAAGTTACGTAGTTAGTTCAATAATTATAATGATTTTTATTAGGAATTATTTGAATTGTTAAATTGCATTTTAATATGTTTTTATGTATGTATACTTATGATTTAGTTTAGACGATAGACATTAGTTATACAGTGTGTTGTAACGGCCAGTACATTAATTTCGCCAGCGCATTCCTCATGTTTTTCCGAGACAAAAAAGTAAATAACGTGTTTCTCTAAAGTGTCTAGTTTTCGAGATATAAATTTTTGAAATTTATATTTTTGTCAAGTGTAATTTGACGCACGAGGGGGAGGGTGCTGGCACACGAACGGTCGGGGTCGAAGAACTCACGCCGCGCCCCCGCCGCGTATCTCCTCGCTCCGCGCACTCGTTCCTGCTCGCTCACTCAGCGCGCGCTTTTCATTCCCACGTTCTTGCGGAACATTAGATCCTTTTTACACTAAATTAATCAATTAGTTTGTATGAAAACTGTTACTTTTTATTTAAAGGGAATTCAGAAAAAGGTTATTAGACTTTTTTGTTACTATTGATGCCAACAATCATTCCCTAAATGTAGTGGCCGTTACAACACTCTGTATATACTTGTTGTTATATCGCAGACATTATAGAACCTAACTGGAAACCACCGAGGGGCCATGTACTTATGATTTGTAATTTTTAACCGACTTCCAAAAAAGGAGGAGGTTCTCAATTCGTCTGTATGTTTTTTTTTATTTTTTTTTTTATTTTTTTTTTAATTTTTTTTTTGTATGTTTGTAACACGATTTCTCCGTCAATTGAGGGCCGATTTAGAAAATTCTTTTTTTGTTAGTTAGGTCATACTTCCGAGGTGGTCCCATTTCAATTTTATCGAAATTGGTTCAGTGGTTTTCGAAAAATCAGCATAAAACTATGGTGTGTGGTTACCTTCAGCAAAACTTGTGATGTGGTCGTTTTCGGCAATTTTCAGTTTGATAAATTAGTATGGTGTGTGGTTACCTTCAGCAAAACATTTGTGATGTGGACTTATTCAGCAATTTGCAGTCTGACACATATGGCGAATAATTCTGTACCACTTCAATCGATTTCGATTATTCGATTTCGATTATTCTTTTTTATGTAATATTACTAAAAAGAATGAAATAAAAACTGTTTTAAAAAATATTAAACCGATTTCCAAAAAACAAAAAAAAAAAAACTAAAAAGTATTAAATACCTAATATTTTGAAATTTTCTCTGTCCTGTTGAAATACATGAATCGATATACTAGTGATACATATTCGGACCCTTGTTTCATGAATGTTCTAAATTTGAAATTTTTTTATCTTTTCCGACCGGCGTTTAATTTATTATGGTACCTGGCCAGTACCTACTGTACCGAGTACCATCGAGCTGGTTTGATGATGGAGACAGAAGGTGGCCATAGGAACTCCTAAACTACACATGATAAACCCATCGTGTTTGGGCTCGTTGCATTTGTCTTCACGAGAAATTTACTTTAGACCTAAAAGATTCTCAATTCGACGGTATGTTTTCTTTTTTTGGATGTTTGTTACGCGATTACTCCGTCAATTGTGGGCCGATTTTGAAAATTCTTTTTTTTTTTTATTTGAAAGGGGATAACCCTGAGGTTTTTGAAGTGAAAACTTCTTTAGCGGCTCTTGGCACTTTTTTAGGTGGGTAAAAATGTATAACTCGCGACATCGCGTCAGCGTCATTTTTAAAATGAAACCTTAAGTCATTGCGTTAAGGGTTAAGTTAGAGTGGCACGGGATCTGCCGGCACTCCCGGAGTGCAACTGTTAAGTAGGGTTCCGTAACACGTTTATGTCTGTCCATTCTACTAAGTTCTGCAAAATGAATGTAGGGTTCCGTAACATATGCATGTCTATCCGTTCTACTAAATTTTACAATTTTCAACCAAGGTCCTCCGACGGTTATTTTATAATAAAAGTAGGCTTCCGTAACACGTTTATGTCTGTCCATTCTACTAAGTTCTGCAACATCACCTACAACGTCTGTGATGTCAGCCCATAACACCAGTGCCATGTCAGTGCTTCCCCCTTTGATCGTGCTGACTACACTGAACTGGTCGGAAAACACAAACTATTTACATAGCCGTTTCGACCGACGTTTAATTCAGTGCGGTGGTACCAACCCGGGAAGGTTAAACCCTACCACCAAGTAAAATTACGAGGGAAGGGACTTACAGTTTTACGAGGAATCCGAACCTTGGTCAGCCTCCAACGGTCAGCGGTCACCCATCTAAGTACTGACCGCACCCAGCGTTGCTTAAAATTCAATAGCGACAGTTGACTGTCTGCACCACTGAGCTATCGAAGCTGACGTGGTCCTATTTTAATTGGGTCAAGATCGGATTGGAAAGCGAGGCGGAATCGCGAGGCCGAAGGCCGAGCGATTCCGCCGAGTACATTAATAGCAAAAAATTACTAAAAAAAACTGTGAAATTCCGCCGAGTACATTAATAGCAAAAAATTACTAAAAAAAACTGTGAAATAAAAAAAAAGTTTTAAAAAACATAAAACCGACTTCCTAAAAAAAGTAAAACTAAAAAACTATTTAAAATAAAAATATAAAAACCGCCTTCAAAAATATATGAAATAAAAACCTAAAAAAAAAAACGAACCCTAGAGTTGAAGGCGGTGCTAAAGCAAGCAAAAATGATGCATGAAAGAAAACATGAGCGGATGATAATATCCTTTGTGATTTGTGTAGCCTTTTTAGCACCGCCTTCAACTCTAGGGTTCGTTTTTTTTTTTAGGTTTTTATTTCATATATTTTTGAAGGCGGTTTTTATATTTTTATTTTAAATAGTTTTTTAGTTTTACTTTTTTTAGGAAGTCGGTTTTATGTTTTTTAAAACTTTTTTTTTATTGCTATAGTGTTTCCAAATGAAATAAAATAATAAGAATTAAAAAAATTGCAGGCCGTCCTAGTCCGACTTCGACTGCGAATGATTCCGTCTTGGAGCGTTTCATCTCTACCTGACCTGCTCTACCACCTGGCTGTATTTGTTCTTGTGTTGTGTTGTTATGTGTGGTTTTCACAGTACGATTGTTCGGTATGTTAGTCTCCTGTGGGACCGTGAGCTCCAAAAAGGTGCCGCAAAAGTCCTCACTCAATTTTTTTTTTTTATGGAAACTGACACGGTTGGCTACATCACGTACAACATCCGTGATGTCAGCCCATGACACCGGGTGAACTAGGTGCCATGTCAGTGCTTCCCTTCGATCGTGCCGGCAACACTGAAGTGGACGGAAAACACAAACTATTTACATAGCCGTTTCGACCGACGTTTCATTCAGTGCGGTGGTACCAACCCGGGCGGGTTGAACCCTACCAGCGAGTAAGGTAGGAAGGGAAGGGACCTACAGTTTTACGTGGAATCCGAACCACGGTCAGCCTCCAACGGTCGAGCGGTCACCCATCCAAGTACTAACTGCGCCCAGCGTTGCTTAACAATCAATAGCAACATTAGACTGTCTGCACCACTGACAAAAGTCTGTCCTAAAGCATTAACTTTGTAAACAAAAATAATAATATTTATAGTATGTTATGTTTATATTAAACGTTTTAATGTGTGTCCCTTAAGTCGCGAAGATTATCGCACAAGTGGACGGCGACAGAGTTGATGCGCATTCGGGCTCGCTTCGCAGCATTTTCCGTGAATTTTCTCAACACTTCTGGCGATACATTCTGCACTTCTCGTCGAATGCTCTCTATTAGTGGGGCCGCCAACGTCTGTGGTTTATTATTAAAGACGCGTTTTATTAAATGGTTCATATTAGTTAAAATTCATGATTAGTTAAATAAAATGCTTGAAACTGTTTTCGGTAGATGGCGCGCATACACTTTTTAGTTTCTTGTATAGGGACCCCGTGAATTTTTAACTTTTTCTTATTTTTATTATTTTTTGTTATATTGTTTATTGTTTATTGTTTATTGTATAATTTCATCCACAGGTAGGTAACCTACGCTTGGACATGTCGAAAATTCCGCCAGTTCTAAATTCAATGCGAAGAAGAACTGACAAACAAACTTCGCAAGTCACAATGTTTTGTTAGTACCTTATAAGTATTATATTATAGTAACTTACAAATAATTAACCCATACTACCGCTCACAAGAGCATTAATATTTACAGCATAAACATGAATACTGAAGAATCTGACCACACTGCCTATTTAAATTACCTATATCTGGTGTATAGTGCCATCGTCAATTTTGATATTTCATATTATATCAAGTCAAATAAAACAATTAGTTTACGTTTATTACAAAGAAATGTAATAAGTCATATTAAAAATCAAATGATACAAAGTGTATCGAATTGTCAAAACTTGTTAGTGGGAAAAATAGTAGTCAGACTCTTAGATAAAATTACGGTCAGTTAATGCATCCTTAATACTGTAATAACTCTTTTCAATTAACATTATTTTAATCCGTCGTTTAAAATTATTGTCATCTAATTGTTTTATGTTAGGAGCCAGTTTATTATAAAATCTAACACTATTACAAATAAAGCTTTTTGTAGTTTTAGCTAATCTATGTCTTATTAGTTGTACATTATTCTTACCCCGTGTGTCATAGTTATGATTGTCGGAATTGAGAGAGGAATCATGAATGTATTTTCTGGCATAGCATATGTTCTGGTAAACATATGCACTTGGTAAGGTCATGATTCCTATCTCTCCGAACGCTGTCCTACAAGTATCTCTAGTTTTCATATTTAGGATGTACCTCAAGGCCCCTTCTGTAATAAAAATATTCTATTTGAGTCTGCTGCATTTCCCCAAAACATTTATATCGGCCATAATAACACATATTCTGTGAAAATTTCAACGGGCTACCTATTACGGTTCAAGAGATACAGCCCTCGGGCAGACAGACAGACTGCGGCGTAGGCTTAGTAATAGGGCCCCGTACGACGGATACCTAAAAAGTCGCGATGTCATAAGGTACAATAATTATGAATATTCGGTCTGCTGATGTTACCACAGGCCAAAAAACACGGCGCGAGGGAGGGACGCGGAGGCGGCTAGCTAGAGGAAGAAAGCCGCCGATCTCTGTCCTGTGAATATACATTTTATTTTTATTTTATGGAAACTGACACGGTTGACTACATCACCTAGAACATCTGTGATGTGAGCCCATAACACCGGGTGAACTAGGTGCCGTGTCAGTGCTTCCCTTCATTTCATGTCGGCTACACTGAACTGGACGGAAAACACGAACTATTTACATAGCCGTTTCGACCGACACGTTTCGTTCAGTGCGGTGGTACCAACCCGGCCGGGATAAACCCTACCACCTAGTAAGGTAAGAAGTGAAGGGACCTAAAGTTTAACGTGGAATCCGAACCACGGTCAGCCTCCAACGGTCGAGCGGTCACCCATCCAAGTACTGTCCGCGCTCAGCTTTGCTTAACAACAGTCGACTGACCGCACCACTGAGCTACCGAGGCTGACGAATTTCCTTATCCCTTAGACGACTTTTACGACATGCGACGGTGAGAGATGCAGTGGGGCTATTCTTTTTAAGTACCGACCCCACACGGTTCAACTGCGCCTACATACTGCCCGGAAGCATCCGGAAGGAGGGAGGCGTTAGATATAGTGAATTGCTGTATTAAAACGCTAAAACATACCTTATAGTAACTGTTCTGCTCCTGATGACTTTTCAATCTGCAAAAAAACAAGAGATAAAATTTAATGAATGCTCAATTATACAGGGTGTAAAAACGGCGAGTACATTAAATTTAGGAAATGATTATTGGGATCAAGAGTAACAAAAAAGTCAAATAACTTTTTTCTGA
Source organism: Nematopogon swammerdamellus (assembly GCA_946902875.1). NCBI lineage: Eukaryota > Metazoa > Arthropoda > Insecta > Lepidoptera > Adelidae > Nematopogon > Nematopogon swammerdamellus. Next base: position 22,778,635 of record OX336347.1, on the reverse strand, counting down.
ATTCCCTTTAAATAAAAAGTTACAGTTTTCATACAAACTCATTGATTATTTTAGTGTAAAAGTGATCTAATGACAACAGGGCGGCGCGGAGGGGGGAAGAGCGGGTGAGACGTGAGCGCCTCGGGCGGAGGTGGTGGCGGGAGCGGCGGGGGTTAGCTTTGTGAGTGGAGGACTGGATGTCGGCAGGCGGAGGGTGCGGAGCGGCTACAACGCGTTAAATTACACTAGACGAAAACATACATTTCAAAAATTTATATCTCGAAAACTAGAGACTTTAGAGAAAAACTTTATTTGCTTTTTTGTCTAGGAAAAACATGAGGATTGCGCTGGCGAAATTAATGTACTCGCCGTTTTAACACCCTTTAGAAGGGTTACGGGCGGCGCCCTTACATTATGTTCGCTGCACCATTGGGCCCTAAGCCCAGTCACCCATGCTGGTCTTCATAAAAAAATGTGTACTGGCATGCCATCTAGTTCCCATCACTCACAAGTCACAACTTTCATATTTCCTAATAGCTAGAGAATATTTATGCCTAGAAATGCTGTTTACTACAAATACGCCTGGAGTAATGGACTCTCCCCTCCCCTCCTTCATCCATCCCCATCTTTTTCCCACGCGTCCTGCCTTAGCTGGAGGACAAGGTTGTACAACATATTAATTTACGAAATAAATTTCGAATGATATTTTTAGATATATAAATGTTTAAGGATTATTTAACTACATACTTACACATTCAGTTCAGATTATCATAATTATATGAAATTAATTTGTTTTAAATTTTAATTTAAATTTTTTTTAGTTAACATCTATTAATTTTTTTATTACTTGATTAAACAAAGTTTAAATTTGTTTAAATATAGCATGTTCTATTTAGTTTTGTATGTTTCAATGAATAAAATTAGTATATTACGTAACAATTTTTTTTTAGATATTTAGCTGATATAATTTTTAGTAATTCAGATTTTATATTTTATTATATTTTGTCAAAAGTAAAACACACAGATAATAATTTGTACTTGTTGTAAATTGGGAAAGTCACCTTGACGTATGCAAAATTTGTATATATTTAAATTAACCGCTCATTCATAAATGAAATTAATTAATAGCAAGTTGGTCGTCACCCCGGGAAGATTAATACCGAAATAGAAAACTTAATAATTAAACAAAAAAATCAATCACAAAAACATATTCATATCTAAAATAATTTGCCGAAGTGTCGACGGCATCTTAACCGAACAAAATAATCAAAGTAAAACAACCGGGAAAATGTTGAACGCACTCCCTGCCCATCTATTTCCTCCCAAGTACAGCCTGGGGTTTTTCAAAAGGGGCGTGAAAAGGCCGACATGGCATTCGCAATCCCCGTGCATCGCATAATGTCCATGGGCATCGTTAGACACCTACTCGTAGGTGAAACGAAGCCGAATGTCGCGCTTTCCATAAAAATAATAAAAAAAATCGAGGAGCAATGCTCACCAACAAATCGACCGATTCCTTCAATGTCACACTTTAGACTGACCAATACTGTGACCTTTCAAAAATATCGGTAGGCCGAAGGTATTAAAAAAAAAAATTAAAATTTCTACCGAATCGAAGTCAGCGAAAACGCTCCGCTGCAAGTATTATGTACTTAGGCGCATGTTAATATTGCACAATCTTAGGCTATTGTTTCGAGCGCGGGCCGATTGTTACTAAAACAATTTGTCAATAAGATTTTCTCGGAAGCTCTAACCGTTACTGGCAATGCGCTCCAGCGATCCGGGTAAGTTCGTCGGCTCAGTTTTACGTAGAAATTCAATTTGACAACTATGTATCCTAAGAAATATAACATTCTTCTTTATTATATTTATTGTTCATACCTGAGTACGCTCTCGACGATCTTTCTAAAAGCCTTATTAGCATCTCGTAGAGGGTAAAAATCGGCTTTGTCTGAGTCTCAGACACGAAATTTGTCTACTATATACATCACCTATGCGTCCGCGGTTTTACGGTTCCATACCAATATGTTGAAAACAGGCCAGGTGCGAGTCGAACTCGCGCACCGAGGGTTCCGTATCGTCATGTCATGGTCAGCGCCACTCACGCCATCTATGTATTAGGTAAAATGCTTCATACTCTTTTCGGTAGATGGCGCGCATACACTTTTTAGTATGGGGACCCCCGTGAAATTTTTCCTTTTTCTTATTTTTATTATTTTTTGTTATATCGGCCATAACACCACATAATCTGTGAAAATTTCAACGGGCTACCTATTACGGTTCAAGAGATACAGCCCTCGGACAGACGGACAGACAGACAGACGGCGAAGGCTTAGTAATAGGGTCCCGTACGACAGATACGGAACCCTAAAAAGGAACCCTTACTAGTTCGTTGTGAGTCTGTTTGTACGTCACAGCGCCGTAACTTCCAAACATCATCAATACTAATAAAATAATAAATCTGCAAGGAGGGATGGTCATGGAGTAAGTTACTTTGTGTTTCTATGAGAGACTCTATGTATGATACTAAAACTAAATTCACGATTTTTAGAAATATTTTCTGTATGTATGTATGTTCCTCCATAACTCATCGTCATCATCCATAACAGATCATCCGAATTCTATGAAACTTAGTACAAGCACATTTGGCTATACGTGACAAATGATAGGCTAAATACCGGATTACATATAATAAAAAAAAAAATTAAATGCAGTTCCGGTTACGCTAATATATGGCTCTCATACAGACCGAATTGGTACGTGCGCCGAAATAAAGGCACGGTAGCGTGCTTACTTACTTTATTCTTTTTAAATACAAATTTCACCCGAGCGAAGCCGCGAGCTAAAGCCAGTAACCAATAAAACTTAAGTTCAAGAATATGGACATTATATTGTATTGTAAATATTTATTAAACTCAAATAAAATATGGGCGAAAGGTAAAACTTAACGCCTCTAGGCGTTTTATAACAGAATACATTTGGGGTGTGATAACTGCTAGGTGAGTGGCGGAAAGAAATTTACATATTTTTTTTATAGAAAGCGCGACATGTGGCGCCTTGCCACCCATAAGGTGTTTTTTTTTTTATGTAATCCGGTATGGGTGGCTGTGTCGGAGGGGCCAAAGCACATGCTCTAACCAGCCAATATCACCTCCGAGAAGGTAGGTGCCATACCGGAGACTTCCCTGGATTGCTGGCTATACTGGACTAGAGGAGAACACAACCGAGGCTGCTTGCGGCCATCTTACATCCAGTACGGTGGTACCAACCCAGTCGGCTACAATTTGAGCCTACCACCTAGTAAGGGGCAAGGGAAGGGACCTACAGTTTTACACCGGTTCCGAACGGTGAAGCAGCGGGTGCAGGTATGCACGTAAATTTTTTCGTCAGAAAAAACTCATTGGTACACGCCGACCGGATTCGAACCTCGGACCTCCCGCATGAGAAGCCGATGCCCAAACCACTCGGCCACCCGCCGCTTATAACCGCTACTAACGACGCCTACGGACATTCGGTCGTACGCGGAGGTTGCGAATGCCATGCCGGCCTGACAGGTGCCTATATTCACGCCTTGAAGGAACCCGCGCAGAAATGACATAGGTGCAGAAATAAAAAAGATAAGAAGATTAAATTTTAATATATTATGTAGAAATTCGGTCCATCATTATTTTTATAACACACAATACTCAAGGGTTAATTTAAGCAAAACAAATGTTTTTTTTAAGCCAGGTGGGGCACAAATAAAACTTAATTAAATACATCCTGTTGTGGCATATTGTCGAAAAGTTATTTCCTCAAGGATTTCAAATGATTTTTTCTAATTAGTTTAGGGTGTGTTTAAATGGATCTTTTCACAAAAAAGTGCCGAGAATGGTATGTGCCACCGACTTTCTCTGAAGCTTATGTGTGTAAAATTCTGAAAAAAAAAATCAAGCATATAAAGATCTAGTAGATATTAATTGTAGAGAAAGTTTGATTATTTTATAGGTACTTCCTGGGATATAGTGAATATACGAAACTCTCGGCGCATGACGCACCTTCATGCTTGACCGTTTTTAGGGTTCCGTACCTCAAAAGAGAAAAAAAAACTGAACCCTTCGAGGATCATTCCCTTGTCTGTCTGTCCATCTGTTACAGCTTATTTTCGTAGGTGTACGAGTATATAGGGGAAAATGTTCGCCGAAGGCCCACTCCACACCTTTGCAGTGCAACGCAAGATCTGGAGATATCAAATTTGGAAAATCGTGTAGAAGAATCGGCGAATCGACATAGACGAACTCTTTCATCGATTATAAAGGTATTTTGCCACTACCTACTTACATTTCACTATACTAATCGACTCTCAAACATCCAAACATTTACTAGAAGAAATCCGGTATGGAAAAAGTCCGCCTTTGCATCTCGTGTAAATTTTACGTTGTACTTGTTTCTGTAAAATGGTTTTGGAGCATTAAAGCATTTCCTATATATCTATTTATTTAAAATTTTGGAATTGGAATGCGGAATTCGAAATTTGAATTCTAGAAGTTACATGAGCTCATTCTGGCTATTTGCTCACGTGGACAAACGTTAGAGAAGTATATAATCAGTATTTATCTTATCTACAATTGTGTTAGTTTCTGGATTGGAATTGGAATGCGGAATTCGAAATTTGAATTCTAGAAGTTACACGAGCTGATTCTTGTGATTTGCTCATGTGGACAACAGCTAGGGAAGTACATAATCAGTGGGTATGGCAATAAAAATTACATTATTCGATAGTTAGTTAATATCATAATAATATGTAATTATTATCATTAGTACATTGTACCTATGTAACTCTCCACAGCACAGTAGATAACTATTGTTTACTATTGCGAGGGTTCTACGGACGACGGGCAGCGGTCGATGTACCTACACATAATGTTTCCTCGATCCATATCCTAACTGGCTAATAAAGCGTGGAACATATGCAGATGCATCAGTTCGAAATTTTGAGAGAATATGTCATCGTCCCCGGCACCGAATATATATTACTAGCGTAACTCCCCGGTGCCAAAATTGGTAATGCGTTGGCCTTCTTTTTGGGCTTTGAACCTATCTAATGAAGAAATATAAAGCGAATACATGCTTAGAACTAACATGCAAAAATATTCTTTGTACTAGATTTTGCCCGCGGCTTCGCTCGCGTGAAATTCGTATTTAAAAAGAAGAAAGCAAGCCCGCTACTGTAACTTTATTTCGGCGCGCGGAACAATTCCGTTTGTATGAGAGCCACATTTTAGCGTTACTGGAAGTGAATTGTATTTAGCCTATCCTGTGTCCCGCACAGTTTGCTTGTACTAAGTTTCATCGAATTCGGATGATCGGTTTAAAAGTTATGGAGGAACATACGTACATACAGAAAATATTTCTAAAAATCGTCAATTTAGTTTTAGTATCATACATAGAGTCTACAAACCAAACAAACTCATTATCTCATAAAACCAAGTAACTTACTCCATGACCGTTATTTATTATTAGTATTGAGTATTGATGTTGCTCATCCCCCAAAACCTAACACGTGGGTAGGTTGGCACGTCAGCCACCGAGACGTCGACTGTTGGAGGATGTGGATGTTGGAGGAGAATGTTCGTACCGTGTGGGGCCGGTACTTTAAAAGAATAGCCCCACTGCATCTCTCCCCGTGTATGTCGTAAAAGGCGACTAAGAGATATGACTCCCTTCTTATATTACTAGGTGGTAGGGTTCAACCCGCCCGCGTTGGTACCACCGCACTGAATGAAAGGTCGGTCGAAACGGCTAAGTCAATAGTTTGTGTTTTCCGTCCAGTTCAGTGTAGCCGGCACGACCGAAGGGAAGCGCTGGCGTGGCACCTAGTTCACCCGGTGTTATGGGCTGACATCACGGATGTTGTAGGTGATGTAGCCAACCGTGTCAGTTTCCATTAAAAAAAAGGAAGACCACCCGCTACGCGGGACGGCGCGGCGGCGACGCCTGGAGAAACAGATAATAAGTATATTCATTTTTTCTATGAAAACTGGCACTTTGGGTGTGCCCATACATCGGACAATCAGCGACAGCCAATAACACCACTCCACACGCATAGTGAGGTGCCATGTCGGCGACTAGGCGGACAAAAAGGTTGTCGTCGGTTTTTACATACATACATACAGTTATCACACACGCTGAATCCCGACAATCGGGGTAAGCAGAGTAATCGGTGTTGTGCTGCAAGTACTCTAGTAAATTACAGCACAACACCGACCACCACGTTTCGCAAAGTATTCGAACAAGATTAAATCGATCAAGCAGCAAGTAAGGCACGAAGACCCACCTGCTGCATGACTCGGTGGAAGTACCGTGCCAAGGTGAGAGGTGGCGATCCCGTCGCCCTTTAGCACGACATCTTGTCCTTATCCCTTAGTCGCCTTTTACGACATGCACGGGGAGAGATGCAGTGGGGCTATTCTTTTTAAGTACCGACCCCACACGGTACTCGTCGGTTTTTATTGACACACTATTTGAAGACCGGCAGTCAGCGGGTATGCATGTCCAGCAGTGAATGCACAACTGGCTGCTTGCCAGACAAGTTTGACTGGAAGGAATCACTAATAGTGATAAGTCCACAACGACTTGACTTGAGGGAGGAGTTATGTGTGGAGTTACAATGAAAGATAGATTGAGAAATAGTATATAAATAAATGAATAGCGAGAGCTCTGTGGGCTGAAATAATATACCTATAGTGACAAGGATTGAGAAAGGAATGCTTCGTTGGTTCGGTCATGTTGGAAGAATGGATGATAGGAGACTAACGAAAGAAATTTGTTAAGCAAATGTGAGCGGAAGAGTCGGGAAGGTTCGCCCTAGACGCACGTACCTGGACCAGATCAGGCCTGTGCTCAAAAAGGGTCAAGTGCGTAGTGCCCGTAACCGACGAGCATGAATGAAGAACATTATGGGAGCGGAAGAGGCGGCAGAGGTGTGTCAAGATCGTGGCACGTGAAAAATCGTTGTCCATGCCTACCCCACCGGGAAACAGGCGTGACGCTATGTCCACAACGACCAAAACAGACTACGCACATCGTAACAGAGGCAGTGAAATATATTCACACTTTCTGCGACGAAGTATTTGTCCTAAAACAGTCTAAAATTGTCCGCTCAACAGTGTGTGTTTCTCTCTATCACTATAAAAATATAGATAGAGACCAGTTATCACAGAATTCGCAACTATTTCGAGTTTATCACTGCTAAAAGTAGGTTGCGAGGAACCGAAACACCTAGACACACACACACGCACTCGCTCCGTATTCCAGATAAAGTGACCTTCGACCAATAGAAAACAGACGATTTTTTTGTGCCGATTCCGTTTGCGAATTCCAATTTCAAAGCGCACGTGCTCGAGTTACATGGATGGAACGCGGTAATTAAAGGCGACAGGGTGTATAGTAACTCAGAATTAGTCAGAAACTATTTAATTAACTGCGAACTTCGCAGACAGTAGACTGTCGCTATTGATTGTTGTCAGGCTCGATAGCTCAGTGGTGCAGACAGTTGACTGTCGCTATTGATTGTTAAGCAACGCTGGTCGCGGTCAGTACTTGGATGGGTGAGCGACCGCTCGGCCGTCGGAGGCTGACCGTGGTTCGGATGCCACGTAAAACTGTAGGTGCCTTCCCTCCTAATCTTACTTGGTGGTAGGGTTCAACCCGCCCGGGTTTATATCACCGCACTGAATGAAACGTCGGTCGAAACGGGCTATGTAAATAGTTTGTGTTTTCCGTCCAGTTCAGTGTAGCCGGCACGACCGAAGGGAAGCACTGACATGGCGCCTAGTTCACCCAGTGTTATGGGCTGACATCACGGATGTTGTAGGTGAGGCAGCCAACCGTGTCAGTTTTCATTAAAAAAAAGAAATGTATGCAGCATGTTTTCTTAAACAACTACAAAAACATAATAATAATAAAATCTTTACGCCACTTAATATGTGGCAAGGGCGGGTTTATTGCGTTAGGCAATTTCCTCCAGTCAAACCGGTGGAGCAACATTTTTACATGGAATCCGAGCCTGTCGCCCTTAAGCACGGCATTTTGTCCTTATCCCTTAGTCGCCTTTTACGACATGCATGGGGAGAGATGCAGTGGGGCTATTCCTTTTAAGTACCGGCCCCACACAATGTTTTTTATTGAAAGTTAAATGCATTTTCCGCACATAGTTTGATAGGGATTACAGGTAGTCATACTTAAGTTAACTACATTGGGAATAGTCAACAAAACAAATAAAACCAAATAAAACCGGCCAAGTGCGAGTCGAACTCGCGCACCGAGGGTTCCGTATCGTCATGTCATGGTCAGAAACATCACTCACGCCATCAATGGCGTGTTTTATGAAATGCTTCATATTAGTTAAAATGCTTCATACTGTTTTCGGTAGATGGCGCGCATACACTTTTTAGTTTCTTGTATGAGAACCCCCGTGATTTTTTTCCTTTTTCTTATTTTTCTTATTTGTTGTTACATCGGCCATAATAACACATATTCTGTTAAAATTTCAACGGGCTACCTATTATTACGGTTCAAGAGATACAGCCCTCGGACAGACGGACAGACAGACAGACAGACGGCGTAGGCTTAGTAATAGGGTCCCGTTAGACGTATACGGAACCCTAAAAATGTGTGCGTGCGTGGACTTTAGAAGTTATAAGGTTAAAAGTTATAAATTATAGTTATGGTAATCGATCTCTCGACCCTCTCAAAGATAGCACCGCACAATACCAACATACGAATAATTTTTATGCGGTCGCCGGTGACGGTGACGGTGACGTGACGTTTTTTCCGGTGTTTACTCCTCATTTTCATAACGCGCCTAAAAGGAGTTCAATTTATTTCATAACGTCCGTAAATGAGTATAATAAAAAAAAAAACAAAATTATTGCAGTAGATAAGTTGCACTGACCTCTTGCGATGAGGTCAACGACCTCTGCATCCACACAATCCATGCCGTTCGGACCGCGGAAGGATTCGGCATCGTCTCATCGTCGTCGGACTGCCGCGCCGGCCGGAGAGAGTGCCGCGTCCCTAACCTAGGCCTACCTTCGCTTTTTTTATCTGGTTGGAATATGAAACTATCGTCGTGTCTATCAGGAGATAAGGCGTGCCAAATTATCCGCACAGATAGCACGGGCCTGATAACGTGCTTAGGCGATGGTTTGTCTAGTTTTTGTGTCGCGTTTTTTTTTTTTTGCAAATAGCCTTGAATGCAATGTAACACTGCACCAACTGAATTGAGATTATTACATCAATACTAATAATGAATCTGTAAGGGATGGTCATGGAGTAAGTTTTGTCAGCTTCGGTAGCTCAGTGGTGCGGTCGGTCGACTGTTTTTAAGCAGCCCTGAGCACGGTCAGTACTTGGATGGGAGACCGCTCGACCATTGGAGGCTAACCGTTGTTGTTCGGATTCCACGTAAAACTGTAGGTCCCTTCCCTTCTTACCTTACTACGTGGTAGGTTTTTTCCCGCCACCCGGGTTCATACCACCGCACTGAATGAAATGTCGGTCGAAACGGCTATGCAAATAGTTAGTGGTTTCCGTCCAGTTCAGTGTAGCCGACATGAAATGAAGGGAAGCACTGACACGGCACCTAGTTCACACGGTGTTATGGGCTGACATCGCGGATGTTATAGGTGATGTAGCCAACCGTTTCCAAAAGTTTCCATAAAAAAAGGTCTTTGTTTTGGTCAAATAATGGCAAACATTTTAGTTTCATCCTCAAGAGAGATCCTTTATTTGATTAGTTAAGGCTGCATTTTTTTATTCGCATTTTACTTTTTTGTTTCAATTCTTCTTATGCAATAAAAAAACTGGCCAAGTGCGAGTCAAACTCGCACACCGAGTGTTCCGTATCGCCATGTCATGGTCAGCGCTGCTTCATACTGTTTTCGGTAGATGGTGGGCATACACTTTTTAGTTTCTTGTATGGGGAAACCCGTGAATATTTTACTTATTCTTGTTTTTATTATATGGTTGTTATATCGGCCATAATAAAACATATTCGGTGAAAATTTCAACGGGCTACCTATTACAGTTCAAGAGATACAGCCCTCGGGCAGACAGACGGACAGACAGAAAGACAGACAGACAGACGGCGTAGGCTTAGTAATAGGTTCCCGTACGGCGGATACGGAACCCTAAAAAATCAATGCCGAATATTCTCTTACGCTACAAATTTCAGCGACATGCGTCCTACTCCAACCAGGAAAGCGGTCAAGTGCGAGTCGAACTCGCGTGGAAGATGGTTCCGTACCATTTCGTTTTCCGTGAGAACTTTAAAACTTTGGATTTTCGTTTAGGGTTTCCTGTAAACTATATGGGAAAAACTATATCTTTTTCGAAATTATAGACGCTATATGGTTTCAGAGATAAGGGGGTTGGGGATACTCGATTTTTGTATATTTTCTTTAATGTATTTTAAACTATGCATTTTTTTATTATAAACATTTATTTATATATTTGTATTCTTTCTAACGACCCCTTTTCATTGATATGCCACATGAGGTAATTGAAAAAAAAAAAATTAAATTTCTAATTTGCCCCCCAAAATAGAAATTCGTATAGCGTAAATGATTAAGGTATACGTCCGTCATTGGGTCACCAAAGTCTATATATGTACCAATTTTCGTCCAGTAGATTCGTAGAAAATTACAAATAAAAAAAACCCCAACCCTTATAAAGTCTGTCTAAGAGTTGGGGGTTTCATTTTTTATTTAAATTTTATTTCAAGCTTTTTATTTGATAAAATCGCATGCAAATCGGTCCACATTTTAAGATGATTAATTTTCTGATTACTTAATTACTTGATTACTTGATTACAAACATAGCTAAGAACCATCTCGATTAAACCAGCTTTCTAATAAAAAAAACCGCATCCAAATCGGTCAAATGCCACAGACAGACTCTCTGTAGAATAAAATCAACAAAATGCCTCTGAATGCACTCTGTCGGCTTGGACATATCTCTTAGAGTGATTTCTTCCAGCCAACATTTCAATATTTATGACGTGAAATTTACACGGAAGACCGTTTCACAAATTAACTCGAACATATATTAGGCCACAATCAAAACATACCTGCCGACAGCGCACTGAATCAAGAACTGTATTGAGAATGATTGAGCAACCATTCGGACGGCGGCGGCGGGCGACCCACGCGACGACACCCAGAAATCCTAGCTCATCAAATTCCGTGTTGTCTCGACGCGACCGACGTCCCCGCTACTGTGCACTGACTCATAGGACGCTCGTCTAACCATGATCAGATTTTGACAGTATGGCATGGCAGCCTACCTACATACACTATATAACCGACTTCAAATTAAATTAAAACCGGCCAATTGTGAGTCGACCTCGCGCACTGAGGGTTCCGTATCGTTCAGTGTAGCCGACATGAAATGAAGGGAAGCACTGACACGACACCCTAGTTCACCCGGTGTTATGGACTGACATTACGGATGTTGTAGGTGATGTAGTCAACCGTGTCAGTTTCCATAAAATAAAAATAAAAATACAATTTAATATGTGAGCGTCACATACACTGACGATAGCTTTTTCTCGCTGTACTTAACAAAATTACTAACAAAAATATGACGAACTATAGCACGACTTAGCTCGCTATTTACGGAACATTAGCAGAGTGTGTTTGCTACGTGGATTTAATTGAAAAACGCTCATACGACCATTTTCGCTGTCAAAACGCCGAATAGATTTCTCGGAAGTTGTTCTACATTCATTCTGCGTTTCGCTGTGTCTGCGACTTGGCCGCACTTCGTGCGGATGTGCTGAATACCAATAAAGTTTATTAAGTTTTAATTTATTTTTATAATTCGGCCGTGAGTTCCTAGGAATTATGTATTACATTTAGCTCATTTGTTTAACAATGTTAAGCCTAAATCTAGGTTCTAATCTTGAAGAAAGTTTAGCGCAAAAAAATGTTTTATTTGAAATCTGTGTAATCCATAAATTATACAGGGTGTTTCAGGATAGGCTTGAGAAACTTCCGGAATAGAAAGTACTCATTATTAGAAAAAAAAACCTTATCACTCAAATCGAAATTCCGTACTTTTTTCATACAAGAATTGTAAATTGTTATAAAAACTCGGTGTGCAGTGAGTATGAGGAGGTGCTGTCTAGGTCTAGGTAGTGCAATGACCTAGTCCAGTCCCCCTTTTCTTTTGATGTCATTTAAATTTAAGTGTTTGGAATATACTTACATGCATTTCAATTCTACTAGTTAAAAATTGCAATTTAGTAATTTTATTTTAATTTTAAAGGCCTACCACCCGTTAACCGGCCACCAAATCTAGATGAAACTATTTTCACCACAAAGTACTATAAAATGACCGAATCTGGGAAAAAGTTTCAGAGCTTTTCGTTTTCAAATATAGACCCCTTTCGAAACCTGAAGTTACGAAACCCTATCCTGAAACAGCCTGTATATTGTATAACTTCTGTTTTGTTTATGTAAATATTATGTTTGTTTTAGTGATTTCTTACCAAGCCATAGCATAACTAACTACTTTACATCGCATCAGACATCGATAGATTCACTGAAAGAAATCCTGTCAAGCTTTTGCACCTCGTGTTACGGTAAATAATAATGTTTTACGTAAGTAAATTTGTTTGTGAAGGAATAGCGTAACGATTTCTATTCCAGTATTTAAAGGATAACACACCTCTTTTTTCTTCGGGGGTTAATGACTTAAAGAAATCACTTGTAGTGATAAGTCTGCCGTTGCTCATTGCCGTGTCTCTTTATTTCTTTGTACGGTTTTTCTATTGTATATACTTACATATATACAGTTATTACATAAATCCCGACAATCAGGGTAAGCAGAGTAATCGGTGTTGTGCTATAAGGACTCTGGTAAATTACAGCACAACACCGACCACCACGTTTAGCACAGTATACGGACAAGACAACTATCAAGCAGCAAGTAAGGCACGAAGAACCCACCTGCTGCATGACAAGATGGAAGGACTGCGCCAAGGTGAGAAGTGGCTACCCTGTCGCCCTTTAGCGCAGTATCTTGTCCTTATCCCTTAGTCGCCTCTTACGACATGCACGGGGAGAGATGCAGTGGGGCTATTCTTTTTAAGTACCGGCCCCACACGGTACACACGGTACAGTTATTGTATGTATGAAACATCGGTTACTAGAGAAAGGCATGGAATGCGTACGCCAGTACTGTATAATAATAACTCTCACCTACGCTTGACTGTCCTTGGTCTTTTCACTTTTCTTAATTATTTCAGTAAAAAATATTTGTTATAAGTTGAAGCGAGCCGAAACGTGAAGCATGCGCGGGAAATTTAGAGTGGCCACTCGCTAGTCCCGGCCTCGATTAATACCCTCCTCTACTGCCGATGGGCCCGGATATGTTCGGTGAAGCCATCGCAAGCTTAGATCCACACCACAGAGCACGGAACGCCCCCCGCCCGCGCCCCATACTAGAGGCGCCCTGAGCGCGATTTCCTTACAACGGCGTTGAGGCCTGTAGGCGTGGCCTATGACTTTCATATGTGTGTTGCGCGTGTGCATTTGTTTTGTGCGTGTGCCTAACTTGCTCCTCTTTGTGTGTAGCGTCGATACGAACACACACACACACACACACATACGAAGCGCTAGTAGCACTGCGTCCAGTTATTGGGTTTCAAATATTATCGCTTAGGGGGCCTCTAGTAGGGGGCGCGGGCGGGGGGCGTTCCGTGCTCTGTGATCCACACATTCCTATACTAATTGTTGTTCACTTGATTCCGTACCGCTGATAGCTGGGAGGACTGGAGGAAAATTGGAGAGGCGTATGTCCAGCAGTGGACGCTTACACGCTGACTGACTGACTGATATATTTATGTTTAACTGACGATGGCAGCGCTATTACCGATCCCTCACGGTACCTATAACCTATTGATGAAATTATACAATAAGAAATCAATGCACTTTATGCCACTTAATGTGTGGCAAGGTCGGGCTTATTCTCTTAGGCAATTTCCTCCAGCCAACCCGGTGGACCTCCATATTCATATAGAATCCTAACCATAGAGCAGTAGGTGAATGTATGCACGTAAACTTTTATCAAATCAGAGAAAAATACTCATTGGTTCACGCCAATTGGAATCGAACGTCGGACCTCTCGCAAGAGAAGCCGACGCCTAGACCACTGGGCCACCCGCCGCTTTACAGTTTGAAGTACACGCACACAGTTCGCTTTAAGGTACAACACCTCCATCTCTGTCTCTACTTCTTGTAAAAAATAATTTCCGCTGACTTACTTAAAGGAGTCGGTGGACCGCTAAGTAAATTCCCGCGCAGCTCTGAGTTTTATATTTTATTTACTTAGCGGTCCCCGACTCCTTTAAGTAAGTCAACGGAAATTATTTTTGACTTTTTAAGGGTCGGGCATTTTTTAAATTTGTAATTTAACTTTTATATCAAGTTTTTTTTTTAAATACCGCATGCAAATGGGTCCATTTTCTAATATAATATTTTTTTTATTACTTAATTACTTGATTACTTGATTACAAACATAGCTAAGAACTATCCCGATTAAACAAGCTTCCTAATAAAAAAACCGCATCCAAATCGGTCCATCCGTTTGGGCGCTACGATGCCACAGACAGACACACACACACACAGACACACACACACACACGTCAAACTTATAACACCCCTCCGTTTTATTCGTCGGGAGTTAAAAAGGGAACGTCTGTCTATATGCATGTATGTTTGGAGTAAATTCCGGAACCACTGAAAAGATTTTGATGCGCGTTGCATCAATGGAAAGAGGCTCACTATAGTCCATATACCATCACGTTGAATAGCCTTAGGGCTGAGCAGTATTAAAGAAAGTATAGTACGAACGGGGGAGAGAGATAGAGTATGACTGTAGGAGATGGTAGAGAGTATGAGTATAAGAGAATCGATCGTTTATTATAATACTAGCTTTTGCCCGCGACTTCGCTCGCGTGAAATTCGTGTTTAAAAAGACGAAAGTAAGCCCGCTACCGTACCTTTGTATGAGAGCCACACCTTAGCGTAACCGGAACTGAATTTTATTTTTTTTATTATATATAGCCTATCCTGTGTCACGTATAGTTAAATTGTACTAAGTTTCATCGAATTCGGATGATCGGTTTAAGAGTTATGGAGGAACATACATACATACGTACAGAAAAGATTTCTAAAAATCGTCAATTTTGTTTTATTATCATACATAGAGTCTACAAAGGCAATATCTCATCAAACAAAGTAACTTAATCCATGACCATCCATTACACATTTATTATTAGTATATTGATGATTAATTGATCATACATAGAGTCTACTAACGCAATATCTCATCAAACAAAGTAACTTACTCCATGACCATCCATTACAGATTTGTTATTAGCATTGATTTGCGTTTAAATCATTGACTTATATATTATTAACGTATTGTACTTCAGCATATCACTGGTTTAAATCGGATTTGCTATTAAACCGAATCTACCGCGAGCGAAGCCGCAGGCGAAAGCTAGTAAACAATATGTAGTTACACAAGTGGACGGACAACTGTAGGCTCGGACGTTAGCTAGGCAGAGTTAGGTGCTCTTCTCCCGAACAGCGCCGGTGAAGTTATCAAACAAGCCGTTAACAATAGTAGCAATCTGCAGTCTAACGGCGGCGGTAACACTAAACCCGGCGGCGCGTCGCGTCGTGCGTGCGTCAGTCTCAGACTCAACCTATTGTCTAGACGGCTAGTCGCAGCACAGATTACTTATTAGTTACTTCGTAACAGATAAATCACTCCATAGAAAAAGTTCCTACCTTCGGGCTTTAATAGCCTACTGTTTCACGTCGCCAATAGCTGCGTGCGAAAATGCACCTTAACGATCGAGTGTAAAGTGGTTGCTTTTTGCTTTGCAGCTGCGCGCAGTTGCGTGGGCGAGCGTCTATGTATACTTCGTGCGGCTGACGAATTTCCATTGAAATAGACCGCCGGCGGCCCGTCGGGCGGTAGGTAGTTAGCGCGCGCAAGTACATAGAGTGCGTGAGGCCTGGTCGTAGTGCGAGCGCCAGCGGACTGCGAGTGAGGGTACTGGCGTTCATATATACTTTAAAAAACCGCCTTCAAAAATGTATAAAATAAAAAAAAATCTAACCCTTGAGTTACAATATACTAAAACGTAGCGTGGGACGCCATCCCTGCTAGGTGGACAGACCACCTAAACACGGTAGCCGGATGGTGGTCCACGGTAGTGGATGGATGGATGGATGAATGAGAAGAGCGGAAGACCGCGTGCGGTGACGTGCCTTGGGAGAGGCTATGTCCAGCAGTGGACCGATACAGGCTGATGATTTATTGATTGATTGCAATGTTGGAATTATTATCTTCAAGAGCGGCTGGCGCGGCCGCGGCCGGAGCGGAGCGCCTCAAACGCAACAATTATTCAAATATAATTCAAGATTTCGAATTTGTTGCGTTTGCGGTTGAAACCCCCTCGGTCCGTGGAGCAGTGAAGCCAAAAGCTTCTTGAAGAGGCTTGGGCCTCTGCTGGTGGACGCAACTGGAGTCCCGCAATCAAGGGCTTACTTCATTCAAAGGGTAAGCCTTGCCATCCAGCGGGGTAATGCCGCAAGTGTTCTAGGAACATTGAAAATGCCCCTTTTGATAGTTTTATTTAGTTATAATTATTTTTATTATAAAAAAATCAAGGATAATATCGTATTATATTATAATATGGATTTTAAGCGAACATAGAATAATGACGGCGCGCATAGGTCGGTTGCTACCAAGGAGCTTTGTACCGTGTGGGGCCGGTACTTTAAAAGAATAGCCCCACTGCATCTCTCCCCGTGCATGTCGTAAAAGGCGAATAAGGGATGTGACTCCCTTCTTATATAACTAGGTGGTAGGGTTTAACCCGCCCGGGTTGGTACCACCGCACTGAATGAAAGGTCGGTCGAAACGGCTATGTAAATAGTTTGTGTTTTCCGTCCAGTTCAGTGTAGCCGGCACGACTGAAGGGAAGCGCTGACGTGGCACCAAGTTCAACCCGGTGTTATGGGCTGACATCACGGATGTTGTAGGTGATGTAGCCAACCGTGTCAGTTTCAATAAAAAAAAAAAAAAAAGCTTTGAACCGACCAGTCTTGGGCGGTGTGGCCCGATCGTTGTTCTGTGGTTGCTATAGATTTCCTGTTTTATTAGTATCGTCACGGGCGGGGCCATAGGTCGGGGCGGTGCGGCTCGCGAAGGCGAACTTGTTGCTTGGGTTTGCGGTAGCAAATGGTCTGTAAATCTGAAGAAAAATCTCGCTAAGTAGTAGGCGAGTTGGTTTGGTTTCGTGAATTTCTCTTGCGCTTTCGTGTTCGATTTGTTTTTATAGGTATTTTTGTACCAAAATGTATGTTAATCCTGAATCTGTCCGTGAGAATTTATTTGGTGAAAATCGGACGAGTACATTTGACGCTATCGCAAGTTGTACTGAGCGCGAGAACACACTTGGGGAGATGGTGATGACGTCATCGGTGGTGGGGGGGGAGGTCAAATGCACGGTTTTGTGTAGTTGCCGGATGGGTCTTTGAAGGCCGAAGGCGTGGTGGCGTTCACGTTTGTAGGTTGTATAGTTTTTTTTTTATTGACAGCGCGACATATGGCACCGAGCCACCCATAAGGTGTCTAACGACGCCCATGGACATTCGGTCGTATGCGGGGGTTGCGAATGCCATGCCGACCTGACAGGTGCCCATTCACTTCTTGAAGGACCCGAGACTGTACTTGGGGGGAAATATATGGGCAGGGAGAGCGTTCCAGAGTTTACCGGTTCTGTAGAGGAATGATCTGCAGAATCGATTGGTACGCATCCGCGGTAAGTCCAGCGTGTAGGGATGCAATCCCGGCCCAGTGCGCGTGGTGCGAAGGTGGAAAGTGGACGGTGGGATCGCATTAAATAGCTCCTCCGAGCACTCCCCATGGAAAAAGCGATAGATCACACTTAGGGAGCCGACATCCCTACGGTGTTGCAGTGGTTCTAGATCGCAGGACACTTCGGGGTCACCCACTAGTCCACGGCTCGACGCTGGATTGAGTCCAGAGGCCCAAGCTGGTATTTGGCAGAGCCATCCCACAGGTGTGAGCAGTACTCCAGTAAGCAGGACCTGATCTGCGATGAAGACGGCGCGCATAGGATCTGCGTTTGGCAGCACGAAGCCGTCGAAAATGGTAACTTTATGTAGCAAAAATTCTGGAATGCCCCCTTTGTTGCGAAGCGTAAGACGTTCATCGAATTAAAAAAAAATGTGTCCTTGTAGATATATTTGAAGGTTATCGGAACCGAGTTGTGCTAGGTCGGATTCGCCATTTGTGTTAGGCGACGTGTTTGCTAACATGTTTGCACAGCCGTTTTAATTTATATGTCGTTTTCGGTTTTTCATTGCGAAAATAACACTGGCGACCGCTACAATATCGATCGTGCCTCCTTCAAGATAAGTACCTCCTATAAGAGGCACCAAGGTTATGTTTGCTCGCCTAGTGCGTTTGTCTGTCTGTCTGTCTGCTTCGGTAGTGTCAATATTGAAGTAATACTTTCTGAAATGTGTAATCTGGACTTGCAATATCACAAGCGTATCGAATTAGCAATCTAAGTGGATTGATTAGTGGAAAAACCCGAAAATAGATCTGTATGGCGAGCGTGATAAAGGATTGAAAGTTGGTGCAGTGCTCCGTTGACAATTTTAATTAGATTTATATCGACGAACGGACGAGTCCTTCAATGCAGGAGCTTTGACGCAGCTGTGAGGGAGAGAAGATGTCACGTGACATGCGTGTTTCCTGCTCTCTGTGCTTTTAGGTTAATTTGTTAATTGTTGTAGATAAAGTGTGCGTTGCCATATAGACAACATTTGAAGGTCCTTTGTGAGTACAGAGTCGCCAATAAGGCGAATGGCTCGTCGTTGGATAGAATCCAAGACTGAAAGAAGGTACTCAGGGGAACCCTCCCAAAGATGACTGCAATATTCCATCACCGGTCTTACTTGTGCTTTATAGAGTGTAAGCAATTGGACAATGACTGTCTAAGCGAACGTTGTTGGACGAACCCACTCGTATAACTAACTTTATTTGGTCATGAAATTCCACTAAGTGTTCGGAGCTATTGCCGTAGACACTAGACCTAAATAAAAGTTATTCATTGTTATAAACGGTGTGTGTGTTTCGAATCCTGTTCGATGTTTTCCGGCTATCAACACTTTTGAAAATAGCTAAGTTTAATTTTTTTCCTGTCCCGCCATGCAGTCTAGACACGCTAGTTAGTGGTGCAGACACTTAAATACATTTTAAAATAGACACGGGATTATCCTCATAATTAAGTAGGAATATATTTTTTTCTATTTGCCTTCAGCCTTGACACTTGTACTATGTACTTCCTGTTTTGAACTGATTAGTGTTGCGGTCGAAGGCAAATCTATGCAGTTTTGTGGTCACTGAAAAATTATTTACTTTTTATAAAATTATTCTAGGTTAAAATATGTACAAAATATCATATGGTTTTAATTAAAAGTAACAAAAACTAAACTGACACCGAAAACAGCTACGAAAAAACACAATTATGTGTTCCGGATTTGGAATTTCCACCATTTTTGAAGTTAAGACAAACAACGAAGTCACACCTTATGATTGCTTTTGTAAAATGTTGGTACGGATTCCTAAAACGTGATACTTTCGTGCGACACGAGCTCTAGTATTTTCCAGATATAAAAAAAACATTATTTTGACATTTTTGTAAGGTAAGAAGGCAAGGGACCTACAGTTTTACGTGCAATTCGAACCACTGTCAGCCTCCAACGGTCGTTCAGTCACATACATAATGTCACTGTTTCCCAACGAGGTATAAGGCGGGGACCATGCCACATCCCTGACACAATATCTTCGACACCTCTTCCACACTGTTGATGTTGATTAAAGATTGGCAAAATAATTTAATTATAGATCAACTTAATAATAATTGTCACCATACCGTACCGTGTGGGGCCGGTACTTAAAAATAATATCCCCACTGCATCTCTCCCCATGCATGTTGTGAAAGGTGACTAAGGGATAAGGACAAGATGCCATGCTAAAGGGCGACAGGCTCGCCACCTCTCACCTTGGCACGGTACTTCCACCGAGTCATGCAGCAGGTTGGTCTTCGTGCCTAACTTGCTGCTTGATCGATTTAATCTTGTTCGAATACTTTGCGAAACGTGGTGGTCGGTGTTGTGCTGCAATTTACCAGAGTTCTTGCAGCACAACATCGATTACTCTGCTTACCCTGATTGTCGGGATGCAGCGTGTGTGATATGTACTATGTATGTATTATAGATTAACTTAATAATTGTCACCATATTATGGTTTCTGCCGACCAAAAATAACTCGTTGCGTTTGTCGCAGACCAATGCCACCCAATAAGTGTTTACACAAATTTCGAGAACTGATCTCGCCAGAGCGGTGAGATAGACCACCCACACAACAATGAAATGCAGCGAGCGATTTCCAGAAATTCTACATAGGAGGCGCGGGGCTCGGTGTAGCGATAGCTAAGTGGGCATTCTTTTATATCAACTACGAGTTATTAGGAACATTTCTACTCAGCTAGATATGTTTATGAAAAGGCGGTCATGTGCGAATCAAACTCGCGTGGAGAGGTTTTCGTGCCATTCCCTTTCCCGTGAGAACTTTAAGACTTAGGATTTTCGTTTAGGTTTTCCTGTAAATCATGAAAAGGACCTATATTTTCTATAGAATAGAATAGAAACTATTTATTGCACACAATGGAAAGAAGAACAGTACACGGCTAGAAACAAAACAATACAGGAGTGCCCAAAGGCGGACTTATCACTGCAAGTGATTTCTTCCAGTCAACCTTTGGGTGATGAGGAATAAAATACAGAGAAAGAAGTATGGGTAGTGCAAGCGCAAGAGAGGAGGAAAACCTGTTTTATTTTTATGAATATACCTACATGTAACATACATACCTATTATTACAATACATAAAATACATACAGCATATAAACATACATACAATGTACAGAACATAGATACTACATAGAAATAATACGTACTATACTAATCCACAAGTGATCTTTGTTCGAAGTTTTAGCTCAGTAGTTTCGTAGATATGGACAGTCCGGCTTGTAGGCGGACTACAGTCCAGCTTGTAGGCGGACTACAGTCCGATCGTAGGCGGGTTACAGTCCGATCGTAGGCGGGCTACAGTTCGATCGTAGGCGGACTACAGTCCGATCGTAGGCGGGCTACAGTCCGGCTTGTAGGCGCACTACAGTCCGGCTTGTCGGCGCACTACATTCCGGCTTGTCGGCGCACTACAGTCCGGCTTGTCGGCGCACTACAGTCCGGCTTGTCGGCGCACTACAGTCCGGATTGTAGCTGGTTATGGATATGGAATGCATATAGTGATGGCTATGGAGGCTATTAACCCGCGATTTGAAGATCCGTCGATTGTAGTAGGGAAAAATTTTCCCCGGAAGTCCATTCCACACCTTCGTAGTACACTACAAGAACGATTACTGTTATATATGCCTATTGTATACCACATTTCAATGTATGCTATGCTTGGTAGGAGGCGGAGCAAATTCGATATGAAAAGGAAGTTATCGTCAGCACATATTTTTTTTTTTATCTTTTTTGCATAGCCGTTACATTGAACCTAGATAAGACGCGTTCGCTCGCAGCACGATGTGCCTACATAGTACCTTTATTTATGTTGACATATCTAATGCTACACGAGCGCTATTGGCCTATTTCGGTGCGCGGGAGAGCTTTTTCAACTGCCATTCCACTTGGATTTGACAAAAAAAATGTATTCGTGATAGTGTATGTGTTCCATGTGTGTATACCTATAGGTATAAGTATTTAGTAACTGGGCGACCGAGCTTCGCTAGTCTTCTACGCCTCTCTACATAAACTTGAAAAAAAAAACATTATATAATACAAAATATATATAACAAATACAACATTTCATCAAAATCGTTACAGCCGTTTCCGAAAAACAAATTAGGTCACTTAAAGTAATAGAATATTTCAAACATACTTACATATATAAAGTTGCGCCTGTGTTGTTTTTTCATGGAAACTGACACGGTTGGCTACATCACGTACAACATCCGTGATGTCAGCCCGTAACACCTTGGTGAACTAGGTGCCATGTTAGTGCTTCCCTTCGGTCATGCCGGCTACACTGAATTGGATGGAAAACACGAACTAATTACATAGCCGTTTCGACCGACCTTTCATTCAGTGTGGTGGCATCAACCCGGGCGGGTTAAGCCTTACCATTTAGTAAGCTAAGAAGGTTAGGGACCTACAGGTTTACGTGGAATTCGAATCACCACGGTCAGCCTCCAACGGTCGAGCGGTCACCCATCTACGTACTGACCGCGCCCATGTGAGCCTATGATCACGAGACCGACAGTTCACCGATCGCACCACTAAGCTACCGAGGCTGACAAATTATATTGTATTGTATTATGTTCAGTAATAATTAACAAATTGAATGATTGAATTATCTATCATTACCACCTCTTTATTAGTCAGTTTTACATAATTTTGTTTTACGCTAATACATACCTATTTTTTAAATAATTTATGAAATGAAATGAAATGAAATGAAATGAAATGAAATGAAATGAAATGAAAATATACTTTATTGCACAAAAAGTGACAAAAGGCGGACTTAAAGCCTAAGGGCATTATCTGCCAGTCATACCTGGGATTGTGAGTAGGGTAGATGGGTAGTGCGGAAAATTAAATGAAGATTTTTTTTTTTTAAGAGTACAAAACTAAACAATAAAACATAGATAATAGTAATAAATAACATACAACTAAATACATTCGTGATTTACATACATACAAGTTCAAAAGTACATATACATATACGCAATATAAACAAATACATACATACCTAATGCAGTTTCTAAACAAGCGATAACACACATGGAAATATTAAGGGTTTGAAAACATATGTTCCCTATAATTTATGTAAGCAGAGTAGTGTTAAATTCTGATATTTTATACAGTTTTATCTAACAGGAGTCTGGAGGCGGAATATCTTATCACAATCAGCCTCGCTAGGTCAGCGGTGCGGTCGGTCGACTGTTGTTAAGCAACCCTGAGCGCGGTCAGTACTTGGATGGGTGACCGCTCGACCATTGAAAGTTGACCGTGGTTCGGATTCCACGTAAAACTGTAGGTCCCTTCCCTTCTTACCTTACTAGGTGGTACGGTTTATCCCGCCCGGGTTGGTGCCACCGCACTGAATGAAAAGTCGGTCAAAACGGCTACCTATGTAAATAGTTCGTGTTTTCCGTCCAGTTCAGTGTAGCCGACATGAAATGACAGGGAAGCACTGACATGGCACCTAGTTCACCCGGTGTTATGGGCTGACATCACAGATGTTGTAGGTGATAAAAAAAACAATGTAAGTCCCAAATATTTTGAGATGTGCGTGTATCCAATGAGTGGGGTAGACAGAGACAACGGATCATTAAGTGCCACCGCCCTGACCTGACACAGCCCCGATGCCTCTGCCACAGCCGTGCTCTTCATTCTCGTCGGTTAAGGGTACTACGCACTTGATCCTCTATGCGCACGTCTGTTTTTTAGGGTTCCGTATCCGTCGTACGGGACCCTATTACTAAGCCTACGCCGTCTGTCTGTCTGTCCGAGGGTTGTATCTCTTGAACCGTAATAGGTAGCCCGTTAAAATTTTCACAGAATATGTATTATTTATTATGGCCGATATAACAACAAATAATAAAAATAAGAAAAATTAAAAAATTCACGGGGGTCCCCATACAAGAATCTAAAAAGAGTATGCTCGCCATCTACCGAAAACAGTATGAAGCATTTTAACTAATTCATAGATGGCGTGAGTGGCGCTGACCATGACATGGCGATACGGAACCCTCGGTGCGCGAGTTCGACTCGCACTTGGCCGGTCTTTTTGTTTAGAGATATGGGTTGAATGAGGTCTCTTTATGGAATGAGCCGGCCTTTAAAAACGTCATAGACGTGTACAATAACTGTTATAATTATTACTTTTTCTTTCTGTTAGATGTTGTTTGGAATAATAAAATATTTCTATTATCTATATTTTGAATAGCGCAGCTGAATAAACGATTTTTCATTCTCTCTATCCAATGATGTGATCTATGAAATGACTTACAGGGTATATATTTTATTTAATATTTCGTCCTTCTCTTATCGTCTGTTTCGTTTTCTATTTAGGAAGCTACTGGTACAAGTTTAGTTAGTCAACGGTTCTGGTGCTCAAATATTCGTAGTATGTGCGCTTGGGGTCATAAGTGCAATACCATCTCTAGAACCTTGTCATAATGTACCTATTGACATTGAATGGTTCACTTTTATGTTTACACTTTTCAATTTGGTAGCTTCAACCAAATTGAATGGCAGAAGTGAACCGTGTAATATCATCATTATTGTTTAGCGCGATCGGTTTAAATATTTCAAAGTCGCTTTCTATATTGCGTCCTCAGCCAGTGGCACATCAAATGAAACACTGGCATAAAATGCTAAAATTCAACAAGCTAATTTCTTGCATTTTAAATTTTCATGCTTCAGCGTTATAATATACGAGTCGCTGCGTCTGTGCATTCACTATCTACCTAAACTCGTTACTTTGATTATCAATCAAATCGCTTTGACACATAATAGATAGGTTTAGTCCATTTGTTCTTACGCTGAATTAACAATTTGTCGGCGGTCACGATATGGTATGTAACTTACATGATCATTAAAATTAATGCAACTTCAACATTTATATCGGTCGACGACAAAAACATTTTAAGTTGCTATTTAAAACATGTTTGAAATATTGACTTTTCAATTATTACTGTGGTAAATTTTAACCGTGAGTAATTTTTAGAGATCCGTATTCTTACGGAAGCCTATTACTAAGCCTACGCCGACTGTCTAATGTTAGTCTAATGTTAGTTTTCTCTGTGTATTTTATTCGTGTATATTTGTATGTATTTATATATTTTTATCTATTTATTTATATTTATATTGTATAATTTGTTGAAATTATCTACATCATTCTTATTAATTGTTCTCTGCCACTCCACACTCATTCATGATAACCCAAAGGTTGGCTGGAGGAGAACGCCTACGGCATTAAGTTGTACCTTTTGCAAAATTTTTAAAAGGCAATAAACATATTTTGATTTGATTTGATTTGATTTGACTGTCTGTATGTATGTCTGTGTGGCCTACTGATATATCCCTAATAGTGAACCGTGTGAGGCCGGTACTTAAAAATAATAGCCCCACTGCATCTCTCCCCATGCATGTCGTAAAAGGCGACTAAGGGATTAGGACAAGATGCCGTGCTAAAGGGCGACAGGCTCGCCACCTCTCACCTTGGCACGGTACTTCCACCGAGTCATGCAGCAGGTGGGTCTTCGTGCCTTACTTGCTGCTTGATCGATTGAATCTTGTTCGAATACTTTGCGAAACGTGGTGGTCGGTGCTGTGCTGTAATTTACTAGAGTACTTGCAGCACAACACCGATTACTCTGCTTACCCCGATTGTCGGGATTCAGCGTGTGTGATATGTATGTATGTATGTAGTGAACCCTAATAGGTAGCCCGTTGAAATTTTCATACACAATGCATTATTAGAGCTGATATACCAACAAATAATAAGAAAAGCAAAACGTGAAAAATTAAGGGGATCCCCATACAAGAAACGTGCTAACAATCGATTAGTAAATATTCGTGCTACTAAATAATAGATGGCGGTACAGGCATGTAAAATACCTACTTATCGTTTTTTTCTTCTTTAAGTTTTAATTTTTTTTACAATTTTAAGTTCAGTGGTCTCTTAATGATATAGCTAAAGATGTGCAAAAAATTACCTCTCACTCCTCCCCCCAATATCTTAGGTTTCTAAAGCTACAATTTTTACTTTCATAGATTAAGTAGATATTATGCAATACATTACAGGAAAACTGCATGAATTTTCGACGATGTTATATTTTTGGGGAAAAAAACACATTTTTTTGTGCGAGCCTAACTCGCTATTTCAGTAGGTGTAAATCGAGAGAAGGGCATTTATTATTTGAATACATTTAGGACTTCTCCCACTTTCGAATACTACCCCCGTGCAATTCCTTTCAAATTGTCTATTAAATAATTATTTCTCATTTTGAATTAGTATGAAAAAGTAATACGCAATCGCAAAATACCTACTATACGAACCCCTTTCAAGAAATTTACTGTTGACTGTTGATTAAATGGTACAAACTTAAGAAAAATAAGTGTCTAGGTATTTCTACTCATGTAATGTTGTAACCGCAAGTAGGTGGTGGGGTTTAAACCGCCCGGGTTGTTACTACCGCACTGAATGAGAGGTCGGTTGAAACGGCTTTGTAAGAAAATTGCGTGTTTTCCGTCCAGTTCAGTGCAGCCGGCCTGACCGAAGGGAAGCACTGATATGGCACCTAGCTCACCAAGGTGTTATGGGCTAACTTCACGGAGGTAGCAGGCGATGTAGGCAACCGTGTCAGTTTCCATAAAAAAAAATTGTGTGTATCTACCTGCATGCATACATACATACCGCACGCAGTATCCGGACAATCCGGGTAAGCAGAGTAATCGGAGTTGTGCTGCAGGTACTCTTGTAAATTACAGCACAACACCGACCGATAAAATATATGTAAAAATTCAAAGCTAAGCGGGAATTTACTTAGCGGTATCCCGTCTCCTTTCAGTAAGTATAAGTAAACGGAAATTATTTTTGTCTTTTTAAGGGGCGGGGTTTTTTAAAATTTGTAATTTAATTTATTATGTTTCTATTTTATGTTAAGTAGTATATTTTCAATTTTCTTTCATATTATTTCCATGAATTGTATCATACATGGTTGAAAAGGGTGTTTCATTTTCTTTCCAGAAATATATAAAAATATTATTGAATTTTTATTTAAAGCTTGCATATCCGCATGCAAATCGGTTCACTTTTTTTAGATAATAAAGATTCTCTATAATAAATAAATAAATAAGATTCTATAAGGGGAAGTGCGAGCTTGCCCGTAAGATTTTCATTGATTACAATAATACAATGATTGTGTGAGAGATAACTGTTGCATTGATCTGAGGTTGCATTGGTTGCGAATTGCAAATAGCATGTCAGATATCTTCCGAACGGTATCTTTTGCATCTGATCTCGATAATGATCTTTGATTGCACATTCAGACACAATTACGTGTTCATCGGATTGGACGAGCATGTATGATATATTAAATTGTATATTTAATTTTTTATAATTAGTCTAAGTCAAAGTCAAAAATATTTTATTTCAGCGAGCATTGTATGTGGAAAATCCATCGTGATATAGAAATCGTCAAAGCTATACATTTATACTAAATTCCATGGAATATCAGCAGTTCATTATTAAACAATAAAATTAAGTACCTAATTAAAAATAAATTTTGAACACAAATTCGATCATTATGTAAATTAAATATGTTTGTCAATGACATAAAATTAGAATGGGTCAATATTATGTAAAAATGCTAAATTAATTTTGTAAAAATAATGTAAAAAATTGAAATATTATAATAGTCAACAATTATTCAATACATATAAGCCGCGGCCAGTAGGAAGCACAAAAAATACGAAGATATTAGGTGCAACTACTGGTTCGTGGCCTTCGCCGTCGAGACATTTGGTACGTGGTCGGAGGAGGCCAAGGCCTTCGTCCTTGAGGTGGGTTCCAGGATTTGTATTTGTTCGAAAATCATTCGTGGGCAATACATATTGCACTTGAACTCGTAACAATTTATAAATTATATTCGAAACACCTACTCAGTCCCAATCACGACAAGGGTCAATATTGGATAAATAGGTATCCAAAATTAGCCCAAATTTATGTATATTTTTTCCCCTACATTAAATCTATTTCAATTTTCTAATTGTCACAATTAAAATAATTATTAAAATAATTAACAGTTTACAATCTTAGATTAAAATCAATTAAAAATTCATTACAATCATCAAGCATCAATTCAATTCAATATATAAGTCAATTTTTTTTTTAAATCTAAACCAAATTACATTACAATTAAATCAATAAAATAAAAATAAAATAAAATAAAAATTAAAATATAAAGCCTCAATAGATTTGTCAGAATAAATTTAAAACTAATATCACAGTTATGACTAGGGTATCTTATCTACACTAAATTATAAAACTCTTCCACTGTATAACATTCTTTTTTTATTAAATATTTTTTCACTTCAATCTTGAATTGTTTGTTATTTAAACTTTTTATACTATCTGGAAGTATGTTATATAATTTGACACTATTGCATATAAAACTATTATATTTTTTGGCTAATCTACATTTAACATTTACAATGTTTCTTTTATGCCTTGTATTATAGCCATGTATGTCAGAGAATAGAGGAGTGTTGTCAATGTTTGCTCGAGCATGCAGGAGGTTATGGTAAATGTATAAACATGGCATGGTCATTAAGTTAAATTCTGAAAATTTTGATCTGCAAGTTGTTCTTGGCTTAACATTAAGTATTTTTTTGAGAGCTCGCTTCTGGAGTATAAAAATTCTTTTATATTCGGCAGCCTTCCCCCAAAATTTAATGCCATAATTCATTACACTCCCGAAATATGCATGATAGACGTTTATTGCTGCTTTTTGGCCACATAATTTTCTAATTTTTTGAATTGCAAAGACAGCAGAAGTCAATTTTCCAGCTGTGTAATCTATATGTTTATCCCATTTAAGTTTAGAGTCTAATTTTACCCCTAGAAATTTTACACAGTCGGTGAATTCTATCTTAGTGTTACCTATTTTAATGTTCAATGCTATATTATTTGGACGCAATGAAAAGTGCATTGCCTTAGTTTTGTCTACGTTGAATAGGAGGTTATTATTTATAAACCACTGGTTCACCCTTGTCATTGTTGATGTGGCCGCTGTTATGACTTTGTTAATATTTTTGTCTATAAACAGAAAAGATGTGTCATCTGCAAACATTATCAGACTCCCCTCATTCTCTAGACATTCTGGAAGGTCATTGACATACACAATAAACAGGAATGGGCCCAGAATGGAACCTTGTGGTACTCCGAATTGGCAAACGTTTTCGTTAGAGTATTCACCTTCAATTGCTGTTACGTGTTTTCTTCCTGAGAGATAGGATTTCATTATGTTTAGGGAATTACCTTTAATGCCATATCGTTCTAATTTGGCAATTATGATGTCATGCTTGACACAATCAAAAGCTTTCGACAGATCACAGAATACTCCAATTATCTTCTGCGACCCGTCGAGGGCCTCTACTATATTGGCCAACATTGCTTCAATGGCATTACTAGTGTTTTTTCCTTTGCGAAAACCAAACTGACTGGTAGTGAGCAGTTTGTGTTCTTCAAAATATTCAGTAAGTTGGCCTAAAATAAGTTTTTCGAATAGTTTACTTAGTACCGGTTGTATTGATATTGGTCGATAGTTATTGCATTCTTTTCTGGACCCACTCTTGTGAAGTGGTATAATTTTACCTATTTTCATGAGGTCAGGGAACACTCCTTCGTCAATGCAATCATTAAAGATGTTTTTCAGTTGTAGAGAAATTTCATGTATTATATATTTTATATGTTTAGAGGAGATATGCCAGTAATCTTGTGAATTCTTGATTTTAATATTAGAATATGTTTTTAAAATGTCTTCTTGAGTTATATGTTTAAATTTGAAATTAATATTAGGTGTTTTTAGATTTCTCATATATTGTAATGCATTATTTGTTGAAGACATATTATTTGTCATTTTATATGCAATATTTGCAAAATATTCATTGAGGTCATTTGATTTTATAGGGATTTTGCTATTGTTTTTTGTTCCTTTTCCTGTCTCTCTTTTTATTATTTGCCATGATGTTTTAATTTTGTTTTTAGAATTTAGAATTTCTTCGCTGAGGGACATACTTTTGGCTGAATTTACTACTTTTTTATATATTTTGCTATAAGACTTAACATAATTATTCATTGCATCACTACTGTGTTTGTCTCTGTAAAGTTGATAAAGTCTTTTTCTTGAAATTCGTATACCTGGCGTAGCCCATTTATTAAAGTCATTAGGTTTATTTTTATAGTCTATGAGGGGCCAATGTTTGTCTATGCCGGCTTTTACAGTGTTAAACAAATATTCAAAATTATCATTAGGCTGAGATTTAGGTTGTTGTTTACTAAGTTCTTTTTCTAGATAATTTTTTAGTTCTCCAATCGAATTGTTGTTAATCTTCCTAATTTTGAGCTTACGTTTAGGAATTATTTCTTTAATACTCGGGCTTATTAGTAACT
This sequence comes from Nematopogon swammerdamellus, assembly GCA_946902875.1. NCBI lineage: Eukaryota > Metazoa > Arthropoda > Insecta > Lepidoptera > Adelidae > Nematopogon > Nematopogon swammerdamellus. Next base: position 22,748,247 of record OX336347.1, on the reverse strand, counting down.
GACCAAAATGGTCAGATTTCAACCAACACACAACTTTTGTTTCATAATATTCTTTATTAGTGAAGATGTTGTCGATGCAAGTTGCTGAAGATTTCGTCAGCCTAGTTGGTTCATTTATTGTTCTAGTTAAGTTATAGCACTTCATTAAGTCTTCTAATTTTCGTTTTTCGTTACTGTCTGATAGAAAATTTATGTTAAAGTCTCCACATATTATAATGTCTTTAGATGTATGAGCAGTTTTATGGAGGATTTCTTCTAATTGTTTTAAATATATACTATAGTTGCCGTCCGGGGATCTATAGACACAGCTGATTATGGAGTGATTTGTTTCAACACACGCTACTTCAAGGTCTTTCTCAATTGAAAGAGCAGTGATATCCGGTCTGTTCCTGACCCCATGAATATCCCTTGTCATGATTAGGACTCCGCCGCCTTCAACTGTTTGTCTTCGATAGTCGCTTACAATTTTCATGACATTTTCAGGATGGTGACCACAACTGGAAACCCGTGTTGCCTCTCGTATCTCCGGCAACGAGTTAGTCTGGGGATACAGAGGGGCAACGCGGCCGCCATCCTGGGAACCATCCCGGGGACGACGCCCCTTGAGGAAATATATAATTTATAAGTTAGTTTTTAGTTTTTAGTGGTTTTTAGTTATAGTTTTTCTTTTTTTTTTTTAATTAGTTATATTTGTCTATTTAATTTGATAGGTAGTTATAGTTTGTGTATTGTGTATATTTTCCTGTTCATGTATAAATATAACTTAAAATTTAAATAAATAAAAAAATACATATAATAAACAATTAGTAGAGAGTAGTATGCTTTAGTGACCAGAACCTCCTTGAGCTTATATTTAGCTTATATATGGAACCATAAGTTTATTATATCCTATAATTGTCAAGAAAAGTTAAGATGGAAATTATTATGGACTGGGGAAAAGTGAAATAATACTTGCGTGCCATGCCGCGTGATTCTACAAACTACGTAGGTTGGTTATGCGGGTACGCAGGCGCGCTGAACCTCCACAACGTTGGTTTCCAACTTTTTCAGGCACGTTGTTGAAAAAAAATACCATAAAAACGTGTAACCGTTTTCCCTCTGTGTTTATGAAAGAATAAAAACTTTGCTTTTCTCTCGTTCGCTTATTGGTCGTTCATAATATGGCCTTTCAAGACGTTTTGTAAAAATACCTTCCCGTGAATACCAAAAAACTCAACTTTCCCGAGTTTTTGGGGATTCTTTCCTCCCGACTGGAGGCATAATGTAATGGATCGCATCACTACAGTCACACGGAAACTTTGGCTAATAAAATGGTGCATGTTTTCCGTCCAGTACGGTACAGCCGGCACGACTAAAGGGAATCACTGCCATGACACTTAGCTCTGGCAGGACAAGTTATGATAGAGCAGGGCAGCGCGAGCGGGCGGTGGCATAGGAGTGCGGCGTGAACCAATCACAGGGCGGCTTTCATGATTAGAATCATGAAACGTGGTCTTAGGTCAACGGGAAGTATACCATAATATAGGTTTTCATGAGTGAGTTGGCGTGTATCAAAATATATGTGAAATAAAAATTGCCGTACATTTTAATTGCATTGATTTAGAAACTTTGAAGATTTTTTCGTACCTGCAAGGCACGCAGACCTTAGTATTTCATATTAATTTCAACTTGATACCTCTGCCCGTTCCTGAGAAATAGGGTCCCGAAAGACTGACAGACGGACAGGCAACAAAGTGATTCTATAAGGGTTCTGTTTTTTACTTATTCGGTTCGAAACCCTAAAATTAAATAATGTGCACTACAGAGATAGGCACATTGTATTTTAATTTCGTTAAGTCCGCCATTCAACCCAATTTTTCCGAGTTGACTATAGAATTCCAAATTTAAATTAGCTTATTGATAAATTTCCAAATTACATGCAAGATATCTACGTAACTGTGAAACATTTTCAAACGATATTCTATTCGTAAGTATGCTCGAAGAATGTTCTAGAATTTCGTCCGTATTTATATCGAAGCTTTCCCAGATCGCTTGTGCTGTGTTCACACGAGTACCGACCGACCACCTGTTGAGTCCGCCTCTATGTGAACTATGAACGTGAGGCTATTTGGCGTTTTGGGAGGAGCTATCATCGTTTACTCCCCTTTATTTTCATGGTCGGAGGTAAGTTTCGGGTGTATATTTTTTATATTTATCTTGTACACAATAAATATAAAAAAATACACAGCTTTATGTGTTGTAATGATAAAATTATATGTAAAGTGAAAAAATACACATATTTATCATACATGTTATATTTCGACTTTTATAAGTCGTCGTCAGCCAGAACAAAAATTTGTCCATTTACAAGTTTGAAGTATCAAATGATGATGACGAATGATAGATGACGTTGTCATGGGTTTGCATTTTTCGAATGTATCTATGGTTTAATGGGCGATATTTTTAGTGTATTTTTTAATTCTTAAAACGAAAAGAATATTTTAACGATTTGTAGGAACATAAAGTATTGACACGACGATGTTGAGCTGTTTACATCTTGAATGTGAGTAGATGTGTCTGTAAATGTATAAACTCATAAAAATAAATAAATAAATCGACGGATAGAAATACTTTGTTGCTCGAAAAACATTTCAAGCATAATATATAATTTACATAAGGGGCAATGGCGGACTTACCACTTAAAGAGATTTCTTCCAGTCAACCTTTGGAAGTTTGAGTATCGTAAGTTGTGAAATATAAGTAGGTAGTAACCATAGGGAAGCACTGACATGGCACCTAGTTCACCCGGTGTTATGGGCTGACATCACGGATGTTATAGGTGATGTAGACAACCATGTCAGTTCCCATAAAAAAAGACTAGTGTGGGAATGTAAAATAAAATATAATGAATATCATTATAATATGACATACTAGATATAAGTACGTACTAGTTAATTAAAAAGTATACATGAATACATATGAATTATAGTTTATATAAGATGTAATACCTAAATATATAAATATATACTTGTCAATTCAGGTTAACTAGTTAAATAGAAAACAAGCAATATGTATACAAGGTGTATACCGTGTGGGGCCGGTACTTAAAAATAATAGCCCCACTGCATCTCTCCCCATGCATGTCGTAAAAGGCGACTAAGGGATAAGGACAAGATGCCGTGCTAAAGGGCGACAGGCTCGCCACCTCTCACCTTGGCACGGTACTTCCACCGAGTCATGCAGCAGGTGGGTCTTCGTGCCTTACTTGCTGCTTGATCGATTGAATCTTGTTCGAATACTTTGCGAAACGTGGCGGTCGCGGTGTTGTGCTGTAATTTACCAGAGTTCTTGCAGCTCACCACCGATTACTCTGCTTACCCCGATTGTCGGGATTCAGCGTGTGTGATATGTATGTATACAATATATAAATCTAGATAGATCAAAGAGTTCAAAGAGTTAAAAATTAAAGATAGCGTAGTAATACATAAAGTTTAACTGGAATAAATCGTTCAGTGTCAATACTAAACGAGTCTAGAATCTAAATTTCAATGATATTAAATAACGTACTTTTTTCTGAAGGTTTCAGTAAACAATTATTTGTTTCAGATTTAAAAAGTTTCTTCCGAAATACAGAAAATCACGTCTACCTGAAGTAATGTTTCTATGACATTAAACACATCATTCCTTGTGTAATAAGGTAATTAAGATCGAATGTTGTCATCAGTTGTTCGAGCTCTGCAATGTACAACCTACAACCCCACAATTCGACCACATGGATTCTTTCAGAATTTTTTTGGTTTTGTTCTTTTTGCCTTTTTAAATAGTTTCTGTATAAGTAAGTTGTCGAAATTATGTAAACATGTTAGGGTTAGGCTTAAAATCAGCGTTCTTATGGTTCGCCGCCGTAGGAATAAAAGCTGTGCCGCATCCTTTTTGTTGCGAACAATGTGTTGTATTTGTCCTTTTTTTGTTATAAGTATTTAATTATTTCTGTTTTTATCGTGTTTTTTTTTACTTTTATGATTACTGTTTTATTTGCTTGCAAATAAAAATCTTGAATTTGAATTTGAATTTGAAATTAGAAATTTTCGCGTGCAACTTGGTTTTCAGCACCGGGGAAACTCCAAAAACTTTGCAAAATAGTGGGTTTGCATTATTTTTTCCATAATGGATCTCATGTCCTAATGCCTAGAGGCTGCTGTTGCTAGGAATATATCGATTGTATCGTGTTGGGAATGTCTCACATAACGTAGTCTTCTACGACTAAGTATACAAGTGGAAACCACCAACTTTAAGTCAGTTTGAAAGAAACGTTGTTAATTAATGATTTGAAAATTGAATTGAGATCACAATCGAATCGCATACCGTTACATAACATTAGCGAACGTTGCGCTAAAAATATAGCATTATTAAATATTTTATCATTTGCCTTGAAGCGAGACGACCTGGCCTTGGCCCCCGTATCTCTTGTGTTCAAATTCTACCGCTTTCTACACTGCGTATACATTCACAAACTTCACAACTGCCTCGCTTAATTACATTGTCATGAAAAAAAAAAATTAATTGCACTTAATTAAAAATTCACTCACCTGTAGAAAGGATCGATAATAAAATAAAAAAAAAAAAAACACCACAACACTGTGCACTGTCGTCCGACACTTTAAAACTTAACCCCTAACCTCTGGAGACGAGATTAAAAAAAATGTTAAAAAAATAATTTCTATTTAGTGTGCGCGGCGGCGATCGCGCGCGGCCTGCTAGCTCGCTCTGGTACATCTCATTGGCAAAAATGCATAGTAATAAGTTAGAGGCGCGATAAAAGTGTAATGTAATAATAATATGTACGTCTACACATGGCGGACGCTCCGGGCGCGATGGCGCGCGGCGGCGGCGCGCCGGCGGTGCGGCGCGGCGGTCGCGACACTCACGCACTCGTTCGCCCCACGCGCCGCGCTGCAGGCCGCTTCAATTTTTCGGGAAGGGAAAGTAGGGAAATGGAAACGAAATTCCCACTCGCCTTTTCCTCCCTCCCCCCCGCGGAGGAGATTGCAATTAAAAGGTGGCGGGTGCGTGCGCGCGAGGGAACTCCCAGACGAGACGAGTACGAACAGAGGGCGGGGGGAGGGGGGCGCTTCTAAGCAGTTCTGGATTTGCCATTAGGCCGTACAGGCCGCGGCCTAGGGGCGGCAAACTTCAGGGGGCGGTAGATTTCCGAAGGCGCTAAAGAATATTACAAGTAACACTTGCGCTTTGGTATGTGTAAGCCGTCATGTTCGTGCGCGATTATGGACGCAATACTCAAGCAAGTCACTTGTGGATACATTTTTCGATCTAATAAATGCCAAATATCATTTGGGTAAAGGTTTTAAGTCCCCATTGCGACTTAGTAATACTCCTATCCCATGTTATTTATGTTTTTCACGAGGGGCGAAAGTCAAGTGGCCTATACCTATGAACAGTACAAGTCCGGCACTGCTTCTAAGCTCGTTTTGTTGTCCCGAAAACGATCGGAGCGCTGCAGCGGGCGTGAGGTCGCGCGCTGCAGCGAGATCCTGCAACGCGCGGCTCGGGGCTCGAGCCGGGGGCTAACGGATACACTCTGCCGCAATTACCCCGAGGCGTCCCATACTCTACCGGATCTCATTGAGTAGCCAACAATGTCGCATAGTAATAATTGTGGTTGTGATCGTTTATTTTATTTAAATTTACAATGTTATTAATGAAATTTGTACAATAGTTGATACTAAGGTATATAGATACATTAATATTATAATAATAGAGTAATTAAGTTGAAAACGTTTGTGGTTTATTTTGGAATAATAAATGAACAAGTTGAATATAGGTAGAGTACTAAAATGTAACAGAACTGAAGAATGCTAGAAAAAATAGTTTAATTGATGTTATAAAACTGAAAAAATTGTTTAATTAATGTTATAAAACTGAAAAAATAGTTTAATTAATGTTATAAAACTTAAAAAATTGTTTAATTAATGTTATAAAACTTAAAAAATAGTTTAATTAATCTTATAAAACTTAAAAAATAGTTTAATTAATGTTATAAAACTAAAAAAAAATACAACACTTAAGGCGGTTTTTAATACATTTTAGAGTAAATATTGCGTTAATTTGTCGTTGTCTTCATATTCTTTTTGTTATATTTAAATATATAAAGTGGCATTCTTTTGAAATTGAATATTAATTACACATAGATAGATGCATAGAAATATGGCTCCAATTTTTTTTTTGCAGAAACATGCACGATTTATTATTAACACTAGGGCACCTATCAGGCCGGCACAACCCCCGAATACGACCGAATGTCCATGGGCGCCGTTAGACACCTCACGGGTGCCTCGGCGCCATATGTCGAGCTTATAATGAAAAATAAAAAAATAAAAACACGAGGCGCCAAGGCGGACTTATCCCTTACAGAGATTTCTTATAGTCAATATGATTGAAAAACAGTTGAATATTAATTACACATGAGCTATGAAGATGAGAAACCACTAGAAAACTCAGGAAAGTTTCAAAGTCGACTTTGAGTTCAAAGTCGTGCTTCTTTTATTTAGGTCGAGGCTATCAGAAAGATTTTTAAAAGATTTTCCATAAAAAATTGTTTCTTAGTTCAATATCAAATATTTCAATTGAAATCACGTTTCAGGCAATTTTTTATTTTGGAATTTTATAAATTTTTCATGAACATTGACGGAAAATGCATCCTTATTAGTTCTATCGGTTTTTCAGGATTAGGCACGGGACCCTATTACTAAGAATAACGCTGTCTGTCCGCGCCGGTCTTTTTATTTTTTATGTAATCCGGTATGGGTGGCTGAGTCGGAGGGGCTAAAGCACATGCTCCGACATGCCAATATCACCTCCGAGGAGGTAGGTGCCATACCGGAGACTTCCCTGGATTGCTGGCTATACTGGACTAGAGGGGAACACAACCGAGGCTGCTATGTGGCCATCTTACACCCAGTAGGGTGATACCAACCCAGTGGACTACAATTTGAGCTTACCACCTAGTAAGGGGCAAGGGAAGGGTCCTACCTACAGTTTAACACCGGTTCCGAACGGTGAAGCAGGAGGTACGTATTACCGTTTTTACAATAGAGAAAATACAATATAACGTTGAAAACAATATAACGTTGAAAATAACATAACGTTGAAAATAACATAACGTTGAAAATAACATAACGTTGAAAATAACATAACGTTGAAAATAACATAACGTTGAAAAATACGTTGCTTATAATTTTGTACTTTTTCTTTTTTTTAATTATTTCATAGAATATCCGCCATAACAGCACATACTTTGTAAAAACTGCCGATCCGAGGAGATCCGAGGTTCGAATCCGGTCGGCGTGTACCAATGAGTTTTTTCTGACGAAAAATGTACGTGCATACCTATATACCTGCTGCTTCACCGTTCGGAACCGGTGTAAAACTGTAGGTCCCTTCCCTTGCCCCTTACTGGGTGGTAGGCTCAAATTGTAGCCGACTGGGTTGTTACCACCGTAGTGGATGTCAGATGACCGCATAGCAGCCTCGGTTGTGTTCTCCTCTAGTCCAGTATAGCCAGCAATCCAGGTAGGTCTCCGGTATGGCGCCTACCTTCTCGGAGGTGATGCTGGCTGGTCGGAGCATGTGCTTCGGCCCCTCCGACTCAGCCACCCACACCGGATTACATAAAAAAAAAACGCGAGAGCATCGTCCTTACATTATTTGATCTTTATTAGATACAATGCAAGTGTATTCATTCTAACTGCACTAGTCCTACCGTATGTCCAAGAACCAGATTTGCCACACCCCACGCTCCCTTGCGTCCCCTCTGACTGCATTCTACCCCCGCGGCACTATTGGCACCGATCGAAAGCTTACCCGGGCGGGCAGCTCGGCGTTGCGCAGATATTTAGCTCGTTTAGTTTGCAACTTTTGCCGTGAACGTTCATTGTCCCTCCTTGCGAATGTTTTATGTTGCAGTAAACGTTTGAAAAATGGGTAGTTTATGTTTTGACTAGGAATACTGGAAACATGGTAGACAAATAATATCTTTTCCTATAGAATGAATACTTAATTTCAAATAAAATACTTAAAAATAATTAAATCTAGACCTAAAAATAACTAAATTAACAATCAAAATAAATGGTTTGTTTTTTTATAATTTGTTTCCTTATTTTCAATGAAAAAAACAAATATTTAATAAAAAAAATATTAATAAAGTTGCATTCGGTGTTGTGCTGTAATTCGCCCGAGTTCTTGCAGCACTACTTTAATTACTTTTACTCTAATTACTTCGATTTTCGGGATACAGCGTGTCATATGTGTCACCACTCACCTCATATTAAGTAATAAATAACACAATCTCTATTAGATTTTTAAAGTGTTAAAGGTGATTAGTAAAAGTTGATTAAATTGCGCAATAAGTCTGTCTTCTGGAATATTGGGCAGGGATTGCATCTCTACACCTTGAACTCACCGCGGATGAATTGGTACATATCCGCGGTCATATCCCTGCATATCCTTCCTCCACATAACCGGCAAATTCTGGAAGGCCCTCACTGGCCACATATTTCCCCCCAAGTACAGTCTCGGGTCCTTCAAGAGAGGCGTGAATAGGCGCCTGTCGGGCCGGCATAGCATTCGCAACCCCCGCACGCATTTTTTTGACAATTTAATTTTTAACAAAAAATATTATTAGAGCTAAATGTGCAGACGAATCTTAAAAATATTATGTTGCCGCTGGGGTAGTGCATCGCTTTAAGGTATCTTGGTCTTACGGTGACGCTTGGTCCGGGTCGCCTCTCACGCTCACATATGTTTCACAGAGGCGATGGCTGGCCCTGGCGTGATGCTCGTGAACGGGTGCTGTTTGTGGAGACTGGCCTGCTCCAATTGACAGCGTGTTATATGAAATGTATATACTACTTACCTGGCTGCATAATTAGTTACCTCTTGACTAGGTATGATTAGTACCTCAATTGTTTAACCCATTGGCAACTTGATACTTCAAGCATCTTAATATCTATTCTTTTAATCCTAATATTTTTTTTTATTTTTAGATGTATAATACCCTGCGAAGTTTCTTGTCGGTTCTTCTTCGTGGGTGTAATCGAACCGGATAGAACAAATTGTGACAAGTTCGAGTGCAGTCTAACTGCCATATGAATACATCAATAAACAATACAAAACAATACGCGATCAAATGCCCATGGACACCTTTATGAATTTTTACACAATTTTAGACAATTTTATGAAATTTAAATCCGATAAATATTCGATTCGACATATACGACATAATATTATATAAGCAGAGTAATCGGTGTAAAACGGTGGGAAATTAGACAAATAGCCCAGTTGTTCACTTCGACGCAGACATAGCGGTGGCGGGGCAATCGCGGGGCAGTGGCGAGTCTGACCCCCAATACCCCCATCCTATTGTGATGTAAATGTACCTACTCGCCACTTACTGATCGCTCCTACATCGCTGGACCTTACCACCCCTTTGACGAGTGTGCGTTTGATAATTATAAGTTTAATTTTAATTTAAAGTATCGCGCGTGTGGCTCTGTAATTAAAAATAATAGGCCCACTGCATCTCTCCCCGTGCATGTCGTAAAGGGCGACTAATGGAATGCGGCTAAAGGGCGATATACTCGCCACGCTCACTCTTCGTGCCTTACTGCCTGCTTTATAGTTGGTTGGGTGTTGTGCTGTAATTTACCCCGAGTTCTCGCAGTACAACATCGATTACGCTGCTTGTCCTGATTTTCGGGATACTTTATGACGTTATTTGTATACCATATGTTTGAGTAAAACTAAAATAACGTCAGTCCGTCTTTTTCTGAAATTTTTCTTTTAATTAGTTTTGCCATTTGATTTATTCCGTTATTTTATTAGAAAACGAGCTCTAATTGTTTTTCCACAAAACCTTATTTTCATTAAACCCGTACTATAATTTACAAATAAGTCTTAACAACACACAATCTTTTATTTCTTCTAGTCGAGTAAAAATTTGGAAATACTTTCGACTCGATGCAGCGTCTAGTCTGTCTTGTTGATGATCCGAAACTTACTGGAGTTTCCAAAAACAATTTGTAGGTTCGCTTGGGTTTTTTACCCGACTGCGCGAAACAAAAAGGACAGTTATGTTTTTCGAGTGTATACTATGTTTGTATGTAAACTAAACGTCTTGATAGATTTTTAACATATGAGGTGTCGTTGGATTCGTCTTAATTGTGGAAGTGCTATACGCTATTAAAAATCCGGCCAAGTGCGAGTCGAACTCGCGCACCGAGGTTTCCGTATCGCCATGTCATGGCTTGCGCCACTCACGCCATCGATGGCGTGTTATGAAATGCTTCATATTAATGCTTGACGCTCTATTCGGTAGATGACGCGCGCGCATACACTTTTTGGTTTCTTCTATGGGGACCCCGTGAATTTTTCACTTTTTGTTATTTTATGATAGATCAGCCATAATAACACATATTCTGTGAAAATTTCAACGGGCTACCTATTACGGTTCAACAGATACAGGCCTCGGAGAGACAGACAGACGGACGGACGGACAGACAGACGGCGTAGGCTTAGTAATAGGGCCCCGTACCGGATTCGGAACCCTAAAAAATAAAAAATTTACAAAACCCGGCTGCTAAAAAAATTTTGGAAACAAGTCAAGTCAGTAGAAACTGCTGTAGCTCGACTACAGCATTTTCTACTGATCTTTCCTTGTTCCTTAATTTTTTTAGAAGTCGGGTTTTTTTTTCGCGAGGAGAGGGGTTTTTGGCTCTGACGACTGTACCATCGGTCCCTCGCGACAGCCACCCATGTTGGTTTTTTTTTGTATGTATTCCGGTATGGGTAGCTGAGTCGGAGGGGCCAAAGCACATGCCCCGACCAGCCAATATCACCTCCGAGAAGGTAGGTGCCATACCGGAGACTTTCCTCGATGCTGGCTAAAGGAGAACACAACCGAGGCTGCTATGCGGCCATCTTACATCCAGTACGGTGGTACCAACCCAGTCGGCTACAATTTGAGCCTACCACCTAGTAAGGGGCAAGGGAAGGGACCTACAGTTTTACACCGGTTCCGAACGGTGAAGCAGCAGATGTAGGTATGCATGTAAATTTTTTCGCCAGAAAAAACTCATTGGTACACGGGGGCCGAGTTCGAACCTCGACCTCTCGCATGAGTAGCCGATGCCCAAACCACTCGGCCACCCGCCGTTTTTACATAAAACAAAACACGCGAGTTTTGAGCATTAGCCATTCATAGCAAGATATGCCTTTTAATACGATTTTTTTTATTTTTATTTTTTTAATGGAAACTGACACGTTTGGCTACTACCCTAGCACCTAGTAAGGTAAGAAGGGAAGGGACCTACGTGAAATCGTAACGTTTTACGTGGAATCCGAACCACGGTCAGCCTTCAACGGTCGAGCGGTCACCCATCCAAGTACTGACCGCGCTCAGCGTTGCTTAACAACAGCCGACTGACCGCACCACTGAGCTACCGAGGCTGACAAACTCCAATTAGTTTTTTTTTTATAAATTATTGAATAAGTAATTTAGTTCGGTCCTTGTAAACAGAACGTAATACAAGAAGCGAGCTTCTTACTAGCAAGGACGATGAACGTGAATGATTTCATTCAGTAGAGTAAGTAGGCGCCCGTGACGTAGCCAATGTTTCCAGTTGACAGATCTAAGGGAGGTCCTTCACCTATTGGTTTTCGCGAAAATTACCTAACTTTGTAATAATTAATTCTCTTTCATATATATGTACATACATATATATCACACGCTTTATCCCGAAAATCAGGGTAAGCAGAGTAGTCGGTGTTGTGCTGCACTGCAAGTACTCTCCTAAATTACAGCACAACACCGACCACCACATTTAGCGACGTATTAGGACAATATAACTATCAAGCCTCAAGTAAGCCACGAAGACTCACCTGCTTCATGACTCGGTGGAAAGACCGTGACAAGGTGATAGGTGGCTAGCCTGTCGCCCTTATGCACGGCATCATAGTCGCCTTTTACGACATGAAATGAAATGAAATGACATGCACGGGGAGAGATGCAGTGGGGCTATTCTATTTAAGTACCGAACGGTACTTAAAAATAATGGCCCCACTGCATCTCTCCCCGTGCATGTCCTAAAAGGTAACTAAGGGACAAGATGCCGTGCTAAAGGGCGATAGGATAGCCACGGCCCACGCTGACACGGTCCTTACAATACTGTGCGAGACTTGCAAGGATTCTGGTAAATTACAGCACAACACCGATTGCTCTGCTTACCCTGATTGACGGGATACAGCATTTGGTATGCATACCGGTGATGGAGTACTGCAGTTATATCTGGGAGGGTAGTCCGCATTATCTGCTTGCGTCCTTGGACTCGATACAGCGCCGAGCCATCCGTCTTGTTGTTGACCCGAAACTTACAGATGGTCTGGAGTCTCTGAGTCACAGACGATTTGTGGGTTCGCTTAGTCTGTTTTACAGATACTATCACGGACGCTGCTCTGTGGAACTAGCATCCCTTATTCCCTGCCACCCGTCCTACCTCCGCATGACTCGTCGCAGAGAGACTCAGCACCCTTTTGTTGTTGACATTGGGCTTTTGAGAACCCATCGGTTCTCTAAATCATTTCTTTGTCGCACCGCTAGAGTGTGGAACTGTCTTCCGGCGAGTGTATTTCCTGAATCCTTTAACCTGGGTGTCTTCAAGCGTCGTATTCACGGGCTGGACAGCCTAGCAATAGTCCGCAAATCTGCTGGCATGGCACCTAACTGAGCGTGGTTTCGCGAGAAGAGGTGATTTTGGCTCTGTCGACTGCACCATTGGTCTCTCGGCACAGCCATCCATGCTGGTTAACATAAAAAAAAATCTAATTTTTATTAAATGTACCTATGTTGTAGTAAATTTTCCTTGTACTTGATTTACTGTTTAAAAATATATAAATAGTATGCGATAGACAAGTTTTATATTTTAGAGTAAGAATTATATTTAAATTTGAAATTTATTCATCATAAATTTACGCCGTCTACAAAATAGTAGTCAGTGCCCATGAAAACTTGGGCATCGGTTGTTGCGAATGCCAAGCCGGCCTGAGTGGTGCATTCTCGCGCGCCCTCTTGAAGGACCCGAAACTGTACTTAGGGGGAAATATTGTTCATACTGTATAGTTTTTAGGAGGTGCATTTGCATTTATTCCACCAATAATTTAAAAAAAAGAAGTAATTATACAACTGCGTGGGGCCGGTACTTAAAAAGAATAGCCCCATTGCATCTCTCCCCGTGCATGTCGTAAGAGGCGACTAAGGGATAAGGACCGATACTGCGCTAAAGGGCGACAGGCTAGCCACTTCTCACCTTGGCGCAGTCCTTCCACCTAGTCATGCAGCAGGTGGGTTCTTCGTGCCTTACTTGCTGCTTGATAGTTGTCTTGTCCGTATACTGTGCTAAACGTGGTGGTCGGTGTTGTGCTGTAATTTACCAGAGTCCTTATAGCACAACAACGATTACTCTGCTTACCCTGATTGTCGGGATACAGCGTGTGTTATGTATGTATGTATGTAATTAAAAAGAACAGTTCCATATTCTCTGTATCTTAATTCAACCATGCCCAATAATAGAATTGATAATAAAAAAATATTTGGTTTCCCTAATTTTGGTTTCCTTAGAGTATAGTAAATTATTTAAATACTATGTACGTATTATGTGCTTATTTTATTTAATTTTATTAGAATAAGAATAAGAATAAAATATTTGTATTTACACAAATACACCTTTTACATTGTTCTTACATTAATTACGTGTGTATTTTATTTTATTTAGCATTAATATTAATGCAATGGAAAAATACATACATACAATACTTCTAATATATGTTGATACATAGATAATATATTATTTAGTTCCACAAACATTGGTTAGTTAAAATTATTAGAGCGAAAGCGAACTATGAAAGTTTTAGTAAATATGTTTTACAAATAGTGCTTTTCTGAAAATGCTGCAAAAATATTACAATTGAGAAGTCATTAAATATTCGTAAAAATATTATAAACAGATATATTTTTTGGCCGACCAACAAATTCAAAATAATAAAAAAACATTATATGATTATACAATTTATTACATTGATATTAGTTTATTTTATTTAGTAAATTTGATTATTGCATCTAATTGACATTACTTTGTAATCGTGTAATTAATTACAGGCTAGAAATATTTAAATTTGCAAAGTTTTATCAATTTAGAAAAAAATTATGATTTAAGTCTTGTAGTAAAATTTATTTACATTCTCTATAAATAGTTTTCCCACGCTGATTGCTTTAAACATACGCAATTAATAGAATTAATATCGATTTAAATTACGTATCAGCATGTAATACAAGTTAGGTAATGTAAGAAATTCCTGTAGTGTGCGTTTAATTTACTGGAATATATTCTGTGCTGTAAAGGCTTTCTATTTGAGAAGATTTTATTAGCATAATTTATTTAAAATCAAATTAAACATGCACAGAATTTTCAATATTCAATACTAAAAACAATAAGTGCTGAAAGTACAATAAAATGGCTCACCTGCTCCCGTGGACGTTTCCCGCGCTCCGGTTCGACAGGAAACTCAACAAAACTCAGCAACAACCAAACAGCAATATGTCCAAACATACAGAAACATACAATAACCTCAACACTCGACTTTAATTCGCTAATTCATTTGTTTTGCCGATCCGACAGTCGACACTGGCGGTTCTGAGGAGCTGTTCTATTTTCAAACTGCAGAGTCGTTGAATGTCGTTTTCGATTTACACTTTGCATTCGATTGTGTGGAAAATGAGTGGAGGTGTGTAAGTTTGAAGTGAGTAAATAGTGGAGGGCTCGCGCGCTAGTGGCGGTAGTGCAGGGCGAGTAGGCGGATGCTAGCGCGCTCGGCGGGCCCGCTGTCCGCTGTCCGTGGTCCGCGGCCGCGACTCACATGTCCCACGTGGTGGCCGACAACTTCCATCAAAACTTTAGCGAGCGCGCGCCGCGCGGCCGACACGCCGACCGCGAATCGCGCCGTACGAAATTTTATTTTTATTCTTAAATTTGATAAACTTTTTTCAATTTACAAGTCGAGTTCGAAAGTAAAATAATAAAATGTTAAAATAGTTTTTCGCGAGCGGCGCGTCATTAACGAGCGTCGCGTCCACCTTTTGTCGACGTAATGAAATGTTCACACACGCGGCGCCGCATTAACGTTTTGATCCCATCAATAATGAACATGTAACGGGGAGGCACCGCGCCCGACTCCGCGCGCTCCCGGCCCCGTGCGTGTCGGCTCCCCGCGCAAAAAAACACAAAACACGCGAAAAAACAAACTGGGCCCGCTCCGGTCGCGGCGGCGCGCGCCTCCAAACTACGAGCCCTCTGATATTACTCGTCAAAGATCAGAATTGCATATCTGGGTTGCGTTAATGAGAGGCGCCCCCCGCGCGCCTAGCCGCCCCCCGCGCCCGCGCCCGCCGGGGGCGGCGAAAAACTGCCACCACGCTCGCGAATATAAATTCATCGCCAAAAAATCATTACGCCCGCGGGGTGGCATTACCTCCTCCCTCGTGCCGCGCCGCGCCGCGCGCCCCGCGCACCGCGCGCCCCTCGTCGCGTCCTATAGTTTTTAAATCGCGCGCGTTTCATTCGCGGGCGGGAGCGCGGCGCGAGCGCGCGTTGGGCGGTGCGGCTTGGGCGGCTCGCGGCGCGGCGGCCGCGCGCGGACTGCAGGCGGCTGCAGATGCAGCCTGCACGCCCGCCGCCCCGCTGCAGCCTGCACCGGCCACACGTCGCGACCCTCACACGTGCCGCGCCGCACTTTATAAGATTGTTGTCGGGAGATGCGTCGGGCGGGCGGCGCGGTGGGCGGAGGGCGGAAATGACGACATAGAGCTTATTTGTACACTTGAATGACTTATATAATAACTAAAGAGACCTTAATTAATGCACTCGAACTTGACATTTATGAACACATAATAAATATATCCGCAGACGCAAGATTTCTGAATGAATAATTTTATCACATTATTAGTTTAACATTACGGCCTGAAATATGAATGCTCCGCCAATATTTTAGCAAAGGATACATTTGACGCGATAATCTAAAAAAATAAACCGGCACGTGTATGCAAATTATCACAATGCTGGATCCGAATCATAATCAATTTGTTCGCACAAAGACAAGCCTTCGCTTCCTCTTCCGCACAGCGACGCTCGTGACGGCCCAACACTCACACCGGCACGCACACCGCCTTATAATACACGCACACTAGCTCGAATACTTGCTATACGTGTACAATACAATGGCAAATTCTTTCTAACACAATGAAAGAAGTCGAGTGTACGTATACGGAAAGGAGGCACACTCACAGAACTCACAAATTAAATCTAATACAAAATTACGTTTTATATTCTAGCGCAAGTCGCGACTCCCTGTATAAGCAGGCGCAGCGCGGCGAAGTACACTCAGCGAACAAATATTCCAATTAAATCAACATTATATGTTTATTTTGTTTCAAGTGGGCTGCATTTGTATAAACTTAAAATTTCTATGTGGGCTTAGAGCGTTCACCCGGACCATATTCTAGGCACTCGTTTCATAGGTTTACCTCAAAAGCATTTGGTCAGTATCATTCATCCACTCAGCATGAACACAATTTTTTTTTTTAATTCGGCAATAGTAATGTCGGTGCGTATTTCTGTATTGCCAAGATTTTAAATTCTGAATAGGCGTGGAGAGGCATTGTTTAAAAAAAATGTCAGTGAAAATCCGAAATAAATAAATAAAATTAATAAAATAAAATACATATCGTCTTGTATCTCCGAAACAAATTTAAAAAAAGTCAAAGCCAGTCAATAACAATTCAATCTACCCTAATATATCTACGCGCCCACTCCATACCTGCCCCTGGGGTACGCTGGGGGTACGGGGGTACCCCTAGGGCCACAGCGATACCCGTGGGGGTACATTTCCCATTATGTGGAGCCCATTACTCTAATCCAATTCTACATGATATAGTTTGATCCAACAAAACAATTACATAAAAAGAAAACTAGATGTTTAAAAGGTATTTGTTGATATATTAAGTAAATTAAAGTTTAATCACGCCTTCATTTTCGAAACTACTACTACTAACTACTTACATATGTACCTACTTTAAATTCTTAGCATATGAGTATCTCGAGCCACCCATCATTTTCACCTATAATCTAACATATGACGGGTACATAATGCCGTCCTTTTTGTGCAACTTTGTACCGTCGTCATGCGTCAGTGTGAAATAGAGTATATTTCTATTTCATTCAATTAATTAATTGTACGAACACTTAGCTGCCAAAAGTACGTACTTTTCACTTCTAAGTTGCGTTGCCTATAATTCACACAATCAAATATGCAACCACCCTTGTACGAGAAATAAATAAAAAAACTGTTTTCCGCCACCCCGCTCACCGCGCGTCACCCCGACCACCCCGAGCGCGGCGCCTCACACAAAGTTGACTAGAAAAACAACGACAACCGCTCCGACTGTACTTTAAAACGCACACTAGCATAATGTTAAAAATGAATTACCAACACAGACCCGAGTTACACGGACGCCCTCCCCCCGCTATATTCATTTTCGTTTCGCGATGTTTTTGGGTTTTTGCGCATGTTCCGTCCCCGCGGCCCCCAACCCCCGGGCGCCACCCCACCGCCGCGCCGCCCACCGCCCCCCGCCCGTCTAACGAAGGGCGAGCGCTTCTCTAACTCATTCCAATATTGAAGCGGAGTGCAGACTCCGAGGGGCGGCGGGAGGCGGGCGCTCCCTCCCGCCTCCGGGAGGCTCTAAACCGCCTGCCGCCCCCTCCTGCCGCCCCGCGACCCAACACAGTTGCGCTCTATGAAAATGGGCTATATTTTTATGTTTTATTTTCAAGATGGCAAACTCCCGCAACCGTTTTTTTCTGAACCTCATTTGTGATTTTTTTTTCATAATTATCTCTTTTAAGTTTCTAGTGCGCACACGCATACAGTACACAATTGGGTGCAATAAAATTAAGGTATATTTTTTAAGTATGAAATATAAAATTAATTAAAAAACTCGAAAATTTCTTAACGCATCAAAAGTTGAAAATAGTTTTACAGGCTTTACATATTCACACAAATATTATGTTAATCAACCCACTGAGCTAAGTGCAATGTCGCAATTACGTGCTTTTTACTTTCTGTCGTTTACATTATCTTTGAGAGACGTTAGAAATCATCCTGTTATAAATAGAATAGTTATAAATAGACAAGAATACTTTTGTATTCGAGATCTCCCTACACGCTGGACTTACCGCGGATGCGTACCAATCGGTTCTGCAGATCTTTCCTCTACAGAACCGGTAAACTCTGGAAGGCTTTCCCTGCCCATATATTTCCCCCTACGCACAATCTCGGTTCCTTCAAGAGGGGCGTGAATGGGCACCATTCGGGCACCATCAGGCCGGCATGGCATTCGCAACCCCCGCATACGACCGAATACTCATGGGCGTCGTTAGACACCTTAAGGGTGGCTCGGCGCCGTATGTAGCGCTATTAAAAAAATCCTCTTCTTTCCATTTTATGAGAACTAATAAAAATAATATAATAGTAATTTCTCACTCTGTGTCTGTCTGTATGTCTGTTCTGTATACTTGTGCAGACGAACTTAAACTCGAACAATATCAAATTACAGTTGAGTTTTTTTTTCCAAATTATTACCATATAAATTTTTTTATAGTCTGCCGGCACTGGTGTCTGTTATCAAAACTTCATCGGAACATAAGCAACATAAGACACAGCCAATAACACCATTCCTCGCGAAATCACGCTCAGAGGTTTTGAATATAAATATTAAATATGTAATTGGTTTCTCGGGAACGACTGCCTTAACGATTTTCATGATTTTTTTAACTTAGATAATGCTTTATTTTTTAAGTTTACCTAGATAGGAAATACCTAGAAAAAATCAGTTTTCACACATAAAAATAATGTTCTCTTCTAAAGTCATCTCATAGAATATTGAGGTGTAATATGGCATGTAGTGCCATCTGTTAGATGCCGTCGCCCAGGGACTAACACAATACTGTACAATAATTTTATAAATTGTATGAACTGTATAAATTATTTATATTCTATTTTTTATCACTATATTTTTATCAGGTTCACAATAATGCACAATTTATAAATAAAAATATTTATTAAGTTTTGAAGAATTGTGTGAGAAAAACAATTTATTTTTAGGTTTCCATACTACCGTACCGCAGTCTATTACTAACCCTACGCCGTCTGTCTGTCTGTCCTACTGCTGTATTTTTACTTAATAGCTAGCCGGTTGAAAGTCAACAGAGAACACATTCATATTCTGTGAACTTATGGCGATAACAACAAATAATTAAATCGAAATAGAAAAGAAAATGGGGAAGAGCGCCATCTACCGAATTATCCAAACATGTCAACACCAAAAGTGTGAACTTTCACCGATAGATGGCGGGATACTGAGATAAAGTAAGCAACCATTGACGTGGTGGCAGGGAAACCTCGGTGCGCGGGACCACAGAGCATCAAATGCGCGCGCCCGCCCCTCCTAGAGGCGCCCTGAGCGCGATTTCCCTACAACACCGTTGAAGCCTGTGGGCGTGGCCTATGACTTACATATGTGTGTTGTGCGTGTGCATTTGTTTTGTGCGTGTGCCTAACTTACTCCTCTTTGTGTGTAGTGTCGATACTAGCACACACACACACACACACATACGAAGCGCTAGCAGCACTGCGTGTAGTTTTTGGGTTTCAAATATTATCGCTTAGGGCGCCTCTAGTAGGGGGCGCGCGCGGTAGGTATTTGATGCTCTGTGCGCGGGACCGATTAGCACTTGGCCCGTTTTTGTTTTATTATTACATAGAATAAGTATGTATTATTATGTATGCCTTAGTAAGTACACATACTAAATCAATATGAAATCATTTATTTAAGATATATTCTTGGAAACATCGACTCACAAACTTACCTATCGATGTCTTGACCCCGAGATAGATATTTAGTTTCACATTTGTTTTTTATTTTGTTTTATGAAGAATATCATTTTACTTTTGAGTTGTTTATTATTGTTTCTGTATTACCAATATAAGTTTTCTACTCACTGTGTTTTACGCGAAATTCGTCCATGATTTGTGGCGCTTTATTTTGACAGTTGATATTTGCAAGTGCGCTGTGTAATTTGACTTAAAAACTTTTTCTTTTAAGGTCGTGATTGTTTACTCTTTTTCATCTAAGATGACAAATTTTCGCCCATTTTCCCACAACTCTTAATGAAACTTCATGCGATTATACAGGATGTCCCCGGACAGGCTACTCTACGCCTTGTAACAAAAACACTGGTGAAAGATTTTTTTTTTAATATGTGCTTTCATTAAAATTTTAGGATTTCCTAACAAACTAAATGCGTACTACAATGTGTGGGCGCCTTTAGCGGCGGGCGGTACGCGGGCGGAGCAGCCGGTGGCGGCGCGGCGGCGGGGCGCGGGCGGTACGCGGGCGGGGCGGGCTATCTGTTTGCGTTCACTCGCGTCGCGTCCGTCCATATTCCCGCTGCCCGCTGCCTCCCGCCCTTCGCGCGCCCGATTAGAGCATTACGACATTACACTACATTAATAACTTTAAAAATTTATATCTCCGCAACGGGCCTACCTAGAACCCTACTTCTTTTACTAATTATGTTGGTTACAAAGCGTAGAATAGCCTCATTAAAGGAACTACACCTATCCGGGGACACCCTGTATTATTAGGTACGCTTAATTAAAATATAAAATAAGCCTCGAACATTGTATGGAAATCGTTCACTTTAAAAATGTATTTCAATGAAAAATTCAACTAATTAAATTTTGATTATATTATACTTTAAAGTCTTCAGTAATGAATGAATAAATATTTTACTTGCCTACCTACTTTTTTTTCTATAATTGAAATGTAATAATATATTCTTTATTGATAACCAATTTTGAAAATATAATTTTGGCAGTTCTTATGTTATTAACGCATCATTCAGTTTCAGCCCAAAGGTAATGTATTACGTCGCTGCGCTCCTATAAAGGAGCGCAGCGACGTAATACAATCTCTTCAAATAAAAGGCATGAAACCTGTAACTACGGAAATGGTCACTGAAGTTAGAGGCGGTTTTCAAGTCCATAGTAAAAATGAAATCTTTTGATTCTGATATAAATCAGCTTTTCGTCACAGAATGCGTTATTAGGGTTCCGTAACTCAAAATAGGAAAAAAAAAACGCAACCCTTATAGGATCACTTTCGTGTCTATCTGTCTGTCTGTCCATCTGTCACAGCTTATTTTCTCCGAAACTACTGGGCGAAAAGTTGAAAAAAAGTTGAAATTTTGTACATATTATATAGTATAGAGTTTGATGATCCCATTTCAATTTTCAATTATCAACCTGTCAATTATGGGGGTCAGATAATTTTTTTTTTTTCAAAATAATCGTGTGACATAAACATTTATAACATAGGGCCTCCAAGTTTACAAGAAAACCTAAACGAAGTCTTAAAGTTCAAACTGAAATTAGAATGGTAAGGAACCCTCTCCACGCGAGTTCGACTCGCACGTGACAGCTTATTATTTTTTTTTTAGAAACCTGATTGGGTCATAATGCATTCTGTAATAAACCTACCTTGCGCATCACAGAAAAATACAAACATACGTACAATTTTTTTATAAATATCATGGAATACACACAGACCAACAACTCTCGGTTCTCTTTATAGATGCGGCTTGTGAATTAAAAATAAAATTATATTGTTATTTGAGCGCAGTGGTCCATACATGCGATCGGTAATGCGGCACTACGGCGCCACCTATCGGTACATTTTAACATTACTCCCTAGACCGACGTGACAATAGAAGTGTGACCGTCGTTTCAGTTTTTTTTTTCATGTTAACCAACATAGGTGGCTGTGCCGAGGGACCGGTGGCGCGGTCGACAGAGCCAAAATCACCTCTCTCTGCGAAACCGCCCCTAGCTAGGCGCCATGCCAGCAAATTTGCAAACTGTTACTGGGCTGTCTAGCCTTTTAATACGACGTTTGAAGACACTGTTTAACGCGATCCCGCCGTTCCCTTTCCACCTCCGCACAACGCGCACTGGGCAGGGATTGCATCCCTATACGCTGGACTTACCGCGGATGCGTACCAATCGATTCTGCAGATCTTTCCTTTACAGAACCGGTAAACTCTGGAACGCTCTCCCTGCTCATATATTTCCCCCCAAGTACAGTCTCGGGTCCTTCAAGAGGAGCGTGAATGGGCACCAGTCAGGCCGCCGGCATGGCATTCGCAACCCCCGAATACGACCGAATATCCATGGGCGCCGTTAGACACCTCATGGGTGCCTCGGCGCCATATGTCGAGCATACAATAAAACCGCTCCCCCCCCCCCCCCCCCCCCCAGGTTAAAGTATTCGGGAAACACACTCGCCGGAAGACAGTTCCACACCCTAGCGGTGCGATAAAGAAACGATTTTGAGAACAATGTCAACAATAAAAGGGTGCTGAGTCCTCGAACAAATAAATTAAACCTGTAAAACAGACTAAGCGAACTAACACATCTTCTTGTGTTTTGTTTTGTTTCTCAGTTGTTTTATTGGTGAACTGGGTGCCATGTAAGTGCTTTTGGTGGTGCCTAAATATCGGTTACTTCGGTCTTAACCCTTTTGAAGAAGTTTTCAATCAAAATAATTAGGTAAACGCATAGCCGGGGATGAATTTGAAATTAGATTTTCGACTATCTATAAAAAAAGTGTGCTTGTTCCGACCAGCCAATATCACCTACGAGAAGGTAGGTGCCATACCGAAGATTTCCCTGGATTGCTGGCTGTACTGGACTAGAGGAGAACACAACCGAGGCTGCTATGCGCCCATCTTACATCCAGTACGGTAGCACAGATTACTTAATGCTCTAGCGGTCGATATCGACCGCTCCACAGTCAACGGGTAATTACTTCGTAACAGATAAATCACTCCATATAAAAAGTTCCATACCTTCGGCTTTAATAGCCTACTGTTTCACGTCGCCAATCGCTGCGTGCGAAAATGTACCTAAACGATCTAGTGTAAAGTGATTATTGCTTTGCAGCTGCGCGCAGTTGCGTGGGCGAGCGCGTAGGTACGATCCGCGCGGCTGACGAATTTTCACTGAATTAGACCGCCGACGGCCCGCTGGGCGGTAGGTAGTTAGCGCGCGCAAGTACATAGAGTGCGTGAGGCCTGACGGTGGTGACAACCCAGTCGGCTACAAATTGAGCCTACCACCTAGTAAGGGAATAAAATATAGTTTAAACAAAATATATATGCAGTAGCATTTCTCATTAGTTGTACGATCTCCGCCGTTACCGCACACACACACACACCCGCACATACACACACACATACATACATAGCTTCATTATGCCGTATAGTTTTTCCCGATTATCTTCTGATTGGTCGAAAAAAATAGGCCTACTTTTTTGCATTTAAAGCGGAGACTGAAAAAATATGGCGGTTTCAGTCGTTCCTCCGGCGGGGTAATGTCGCCAAAACACGTGTTAATGTGTGTGTAACATCACGCTGGGCCCAGGAGGGGTAGGCAGGGTGGTGACCGCTGTCCAGTGGTAGATGCGAGGGAAAAGTAAACGGTTCTATATAGGATATGCATTTTCATTTTTATGATTTCAGGTCTAAGTATAAACAGCAATGAAAACGGAAAATCGTGTGGGTCCGGCAGTTAGAATAGATGGTCCCACTGCATCTTTCTTCGTGCATATCGTTAAAGGCCACTATGCAATAATGCCAAGATAAAGTATTATCGTAAGGTTTTCGGTTATTGCAAGGCGACATCCTCAGGACTCGCGGAATTGCGATCTGGAGGACACCCGACACGTCGTCCAGTCAGATGACAACCCTCAAGATGTCACTATAAAGTGCTAAAGGGCGACAGCATAGTCACTTCTCGCCTTGTCACGGTCCTTTCATCGAACAATGCAGTAAGTAAGTCTTCGTGCTTTACTTACTGCTGGGTATTATGTCTTGTCCGAATACTTTGCTAAACGTTGTGGTCGCTGTTGTACTGTAACTTTGCCGAGTTCTAGGAACACAACGCCGATTGCTCTGCCTACCCGATTGTCGAGATTAAGCGTGTGCAGTTTGTATATGTACATTTACATGCTTTTGGTTTTCCATTACATTGCTGATTTACAAAACTGTTTAGTTTATTTTAAGGAATCGTCTTTTCGCAAATCTCGACAGTTCTTAGGTAATTAAGTTCAAATACATAAACACATACATAAATTAAAATCATTATTACGAGTACAATTTCAGGCACATGCCCCAAACACACTAAATAATATAATTTATTACAATATACACAATTTGGACTATTTACTTTATTACTTTATCGGAAAAGGATGGTACGGCCGTATTTGCACGACTTGGCGGGGGCACTGCCGTGCCCCCAGTAATAATAATTAATTAAAATATTATTCCAAACCTTATAAATATTTCAAATATGCATAAAATAGTTTTTAAAATTATACAGTAGCGAACCCCCCCTCCCCCCCTCCCCCTTCTCTATCGTTTCCTCCTTATTTTCACCTCCTTCTTTAATTAGTTTTAGTTCTTCATTAGGTTAATTTAATTCTAATTAGTTTTATTTTTGTTTCCTATCTTATTAAAGATATGTAAATATTAATTTAAAAATAAATATGTGTTGTAATATAATGAAAAAATAAAATATTTTATTGATTTGACATTTATTTCTCAGATTTATTTAATTTAAACAAAATATTAAACTAAAATATTAGCGGGGCGGACCGTGGTGCATGCCTCCACTACACAGGCTGACGGAGAAGCGTGGACAGGATACTGTAGATAAAAATATTTCCTCAAAGTCAGTCGACTCCCCCGCACACAGTGCCCATTACGCTAGCAGCGATGCACCCTTGAACCGCTGTTAGCCCTGTTCGCTGAAAGAAGAAAAACTTGGGCTTCCCAAAGATTTTCCCGTAAGTCCTCGCGTCGGGTGACCACAAGCCAAGTTTTTCCACAGTTGGACCGTCGCGTTGGAGGCTGAATGTGGCTCGGATTCCACGTAAAACTGTAGGTCCTTTCCCTTCTTATCTTACTATGTGGTAGGGTTTCAACCGCCCGGGTGGATACCACCGCACTGAATGAAAGGTCGGTATGTTTGTGTTTTCCCTCCAGTTCAGTGTAGCCGGCACGACCGAAGGGAAGCACTGACGTGGCACCAAGTTCACCCGGTGTTATGGGCTGACATCACGGATGATGTAGGTGATGTAGCCAAACGTATGTATGTATGTATATATTCTTTATTGAACACCAATTTATCAAAATTAGGTACAACAGGCGAGCTTAATGCCGCGAGGCATTCTATTCTAACTAACCTTTGGGATGTGGGAGAAGTGCATGCAGGCGAACAAGAATAGTTTGTGACAATGTGTTAGATTAAAGAAATATGTATGATAAACTACGTACGAATACTACATAGATACTTTAATAAGCATATATATGTATATAATAAACTTACATATTATTATGTACGTTAATCGGTGGTACCGTTGTGCAACACAATCAACTGAATGACAGGAGAGTAAGAGAAGGGGAGTAAAGATATGTACTTATGTAATATAAATTGCATTTACTTCGGTAAGGAAAGGAGAAGTTTGTTTAAAATTATCTTAAATACATTCATAGACGTAGAGTAGCGTAAATGCACAGGCAGATTATTCCAGAGGCGAGCTGTTTGTACTGTGAAAGAGTCCGTGTAGAACGAGCTTGAGTGAGCCGGTATTGCCAAGAGTAAGTTGTCAGCAGATCTTAAAGCCAGGCCGTGAGAAGAAAGAAATTCAAACGTGTCAGTTTTCATTAAAAAAACATACTTTAATAACGTATTGATTCAGAGCTAGATAGGGTGACGTAAGGTAATTGCATTTCTTAGAACAATTTTTAGAATTGGCTACTGCTTCTGGAATTGTGCCAAGGGAAGGGCTGCGGCGGCGGCCGGGGCGCATATTTCCAAAGTCTAGTATGCGAGTTTCTCTGATTGGTCGTTCTCAACTTTGGCGGGAAATATAAAAGTATTTCCGGAAGTAAAGTTTTCTTAGGTGGTTATAAAAAAAAAATAACCATAACCGAATTATAACACCCTAATATTGCTTAAAAAAAAAGTAAAACAAAAAAAATTTTTACAAAAGGGACACGAACCCATGGCCAAATAAAAACCCTACACTCTACCACTGAGCCACCAAAGTACATATGCGACCAAACGAATATCGGATTCAGTAGGTTCGCTGGGGGTGCCGGAAGCGGAGCCAGACTCGTCTCTCCACCAATCAGAGCAACTCGCATACTAGACTTTGGAAATATGCGGCCGGGGCACCGATCACCAATACACTCATATTGCTTCCTTCAGCTCTGAATAGACCATAGGGGTTTTTTTGCAGAGGAAACTGCGGGTAATGTCCGTGGTTCGGAATCCACATTAAACTGTTGGTCTTACCTTACTAGGTGGTAGGGTTTATCCCGCTCTTGTTGGCACCACCACCGCACTGAATGTAAGGTCGGTTGAAACGGCTATGTAAATAGTTCGAGTTTTCCGTCCATTTCAGTGTAGCCGACATTAAATGAAGGGAAGCACTGACATGGCATCTAGTACACCCGGTGTTATGGGCTGACATCACGGATGTTGTAGGTCATGTAGCCAACCGTGCCAGTTTCCATAAAAAATTACTCGAAAGCCCAAAAACAATGAAGCCGTTTAGCCGGCAGACATTACGCGTGTCCTGCTGGCCTGAAAAATTGATGTCTATCTGGTATGTCCACACACGGCGCTCGTCAAAAGGTCCCTTCCGTTTGTGCGCCTGCGCGTCCCGTCGTCGCCGAGTTCTAGAGGCTAATCCGCTTGAAAATAAGCTGGATTTTACCGCAGACCCTAATCCCTAGCTAGACGGATGGCACCTTTTGTAAGTCCGCTTGTGGGGCATAGGTCGTTTGTAATTTTTTTTAGGTTTCCGTATGGGATCTGTCTTGGTGTCTGTCCTAACATAAAGGGCTGTATTTTTTAAACTTTAATACGTAGCCTCGCTCGCTAGCTCTGCTTTGTTGTGTTTTGTCTCTGGTCGGCTTCTCATGCGAGAGGTCCGAGGTTCGAATCCGGTCGGTGTTTAACAATGAGTTTTTGCTGACGAAAACATTTACGTGCATACCTGCTGCTTCCGCGCGTGGAATGCGCCCGACTGCAGTGGAACAAAGCGAAAGAGCACGGATTTCAAATCGTAGAAACCAAAATAACCCAATGCTCGTCGGTACTCGCGACACCGGCGACCAAGAGACAACTCTAAAAGTTGTACAACGACCGGAGCCCACTACTGCCGTTCATATATGCCGCCTAGATCGAGCCACAACTGTAGAACAAATAAGAACATATATTTTGAAAGAAAATAAGGATATGAAAGAAACAAATTTAAAAATTGAAAAACTCACACCCCGAGGGGACTATTACGCGTCATTCAAGATCGAAAGTCAAAAGACATATACCGACAAGTTACTAGATCCAGGCTTCTGGCCGAAGGGAACAGGAGTTAGAAGATATTTAGAAAGAAAAAACGCGTCTACTTTTTTAGGGACAAGGAAAACAGGAGATATAGATCAGAAAACAGAACAGAAGGCAGAAGAGAAAAAAGCAAAGGAAACGGCGCCGATGACGCCAGGAACCGAATCACCGATGGAAACGCCACTCTCTTCCCCGGTGAACCAAAAAAACAAATTCTTCACTCCACTAGCATTCGATGCAATATCGGCAAAAACACGATCAAAAAGCAAGCTCCAGATCGATTAATAATTTTGCACCAAAATCTACGCAGCCTCCGACACAAGATGACGCCACTGGCTGCTTTCACTAGCGAGCTACCACAACTGCCCGCACTCATCTGCATCACGGAGGCGTGGCTGAAGCGCGACGAGCCGGCTCCATCACTCCCGGGCTACTGCGTTATAGGCCAGTACACACGTACCACGATGGATGGTGGGGGGATATGTATATTTGCACAAGAACATTATAAACACTATTTTAAAATTGTGACACATTATAATACCCTTTTCTGTGATCAAATATTTGAAGCAGTGATTTTTTATTTCAATCTATCAAAAAAGAATAAAATCTGCATTATTATTCTATACAGAACAGGACAGAATATCAATAGTTTCTTTGAAAAATTTGAATATGTGGTGAATGAATGTATGAAAAACTATGATAGTATTATTGTTTGTGGCGACTGGAATATTGACTTTTTTGTAGTGAGCTCCCCTTACTACAAACGACTTAAAATAATTTTGGATATGTTTAACCTCCACAACATTGTTAATGAACCCACTAGGACAGGTAAAACCAAAAATTCACAATTGGATTTCGTGGTGACTGATTTGGCAAAAGAGAGAATTGGGTGCAGAGTAATTTCGAACAACCTATCTGACCATTTGTGCCAGGAGGTAGAAGTAAAGAGCCTATCGAACTTACCACCCGTCGCGTACACATGCAGGCAGCGCGTCTTTTCGGATCGTAACGTCTGCTCGTTTGTGTCGAGGCTGAGCAGTGCCGACTGGTCCGAGGTACTCGTGCACGAAAATGCAAATATCGCTTTTGATTTATTTTTTACTCAATTCACATACATTTTTAATTCAAGTTTCCCAATTACACCAAAGAAATATAGTACAAATAAAAGAAAAGAATTAGCACCATGGCTTTCAGAAGATAGTAAAAACCTAAAGAATAAAATTGAAATTTTTGATATGCTAAGACGCACAACGGAAAGCCGGGAATACACAAATACACTAAATAAAGTAAAAGTTAAATATGACGTGCAAATTAAAACTGAAAAGGCTAATTACTATAAAGCAATAATAGAAAACAGTGATAACAAGCAGAAGACAATGTGGAACATTGTGAAACGAGAAACTTCGAAGGGCACTCACAGGGGAATCGTAAAAAATATTAAACTAGTTACTAGTGAAGGCCAGGTAACCTCAGAACCACAGAGAGTAGCAGAAGAATTTGGTAAACATTACTCGAGCATTGCAGAAAAACTTCTCCTTACCATGCCGCAATGTACGGAAACATCTTATAAACTACTCAGGGAAAACATTAAGCCAATTTCAAATACGTTTTTCCTCAGGCCTTGCGACACGGAAGAAATCATGAAGCTTATAGGATCACTAAAAAACAAAAATTCACAAGATATTAACGGAATGCCTGTATCCCTTCTTAAAAAATGTTATGGACCTATATTAAATATAATAACATTTCTTATTAATTTATCTTTTCAAACAGGAACATTCCCCTCAGCTCTCTCAAACGCTAAGATTTTGCCATTGTTCAAAAAAGGAGCGGAATCCGCAGTGGAAAACTATAGGCCGGTATCAATACTTCCTGTATTTTCCAAAATTTTCGAAAAAGCTATCTACGGCAGGCTCATGAACTTTATAAAACTGAATGGAATACTTACCGACTCGCAGCATGGATTCCGTCCCGGCAGATCTATATCGTCAGCCACCTACCAACTCACCACAGCCATACTGGAGAGTCTTGACAAACAAGAACGAGTCGCGGGTGTGTTCGTGGACCTGTCTAAGGCGTTTGATCTCGTAGACCACGGTTTGTTGCTCAACAAATTAGAATTCTACGGAATACGTGGGATTGCTTTGGACTGGTTTCGAACATACCTACACGATAGAAAAGCGCAAGTGTCAGTAAAAAGCATGCTTGACCTCGAACTGACGGATTCAATCTCGGCACCCTTCAAAATAACATACGGCGTTCCACAGGGTTCCATATTGTCGACACTATTATTCTTACTTTTCATTAATGATTTACCAGATGCAATAAAATGCGCATTACTAATATTGTACGCAGACGATGCCAATGCAATTGTTAAAGCAAAAGATCAAACAGAATTGCTAAACAAGTTAGAATACTGCTTAATAGCTTTATTCGACTGGTTCACAGCAAACAAGCTACTGATGAATAAATCAAAAACAGGATGTGTGCATTTCACGATAATCAATAGAGGGGATTTAGGAAATAATATGTGTGTTCGACATTTCGGAGATGTCATCGAGTTCCAAAAGTCCCATAAATTCTTAGGTCTTACGCTCGACAACAACCTCAGGTACTCGGACCACATCGACAGTGTTTGTGCCAAATTGAGTAAAGCATGCTACTGTCTCAGAATTCTGGCCCAATCATGTGACATAAAAACAATGGTAAACGCATATTACGGATATTTCTACTCCACAATGATATTCGGGTTAGAATTCTGGGGAGTAGCAGGCGACGCCCACAACATATTCGTACTGCAAAAACGTGCAGTACGAATAATAAACAAATCGGCGTGGAACGACCACTGCGCACCAATATTTAAAAAGCTCAAGATGCTGACGATGTACGATGCTTACGTGAAGAAAGTCGTGCTGTTTGCGAGGTGTAACGGCTCAGAATACAACGCACGCACACACACCTACACTACCAGGCACAAGCAACTACTTCAAATGCCAAGTCACAGCACCACGAAATTCCAAAAAAGCTTAAAATTCAAGGCGGCTAGCATTTATAACAAACTGCCCCTTGAATTGCAAAGAGAGGAGAGCGAAGTCTCTTTTAAAAAGAAACTGCATAAATGGCTTTTAAATAAAACATTTTATGACATGACGTATTTTAAGTTAGACATATAAGACAATTGCTGCAATGATAAAAATAATGTTTTTAATACCTTATTACTTTTTAAATTTTTTATATTGTTTTTAATGTTTAATTTTAATTTTTTAACTGTAATTTTTAATATGATTATTTAATTTTTAACTCTAATTTTTAATATAATTTTATACTAGGTTAATTTTTATGACGAAGTGAAAAGGAAAAAAAATTATATACACTATGTTAATTTTTATAATCACTTATCACTGAATAAATGACTTTGACTTTGACTTTGACTTTGACTTCACCGTTCGGAAAGCTTTACTTTTATACTATAAATACTGTTGGTCCCTTCCCTTGCCCCTTGCTAGGTGGTAGGCTCAAATTGTAGCCGACTGGATTGATACCACCGTACTGGATGTCAGATTGCCGCATAGCATCCTCGGTTTTGTTCTCCTCTAGTCCAGTATAGCAATCCAGGGAAGTATCCGGTATGTCACCTACCTTCTCGGAGGTGATTTGGCTGGTCGGAGCATGTGCTTTGGCCCCTCAGACTCAGCCCCCCTTACTATATAGGTAGGCGGCTCTACAAACATAGATGATGTCTTTTGCCTTTGCATCGCCGTTCTTTTGGTCTTTATTAGTACGATAGGTCTGTAGAAACAGACTTTCTTTTCAACCGAAAATCATAGTGTGCAGATACCGTGTTTACATGGGAATCACGGTACGGGGGGCACACACATACGCCTCCATAAATTTAATATTGTGTACCACCAATCAATGCTTCCTGGAAGAACTCGGCTGGTTGGAGTAGGGCCGTAGGAGGCGCAAAAGGCCCACAATGGAGTGGGCTTAAGCGCGCAGAACGAGTCCGAACAACAACAGCGCCTAATAATAAATCTGTAAGGGAAGATCATGGAGTAAGTTACTTTGTTTTAGAGATACTGCGATTTATTGACAATTTTTAGAAATCTTTTCTGTACTAATGTTTTTAAGTTTACTCTGTTATTAATTATATTCATTTTTAAGTTTGACGTCTGGTACAACGGACACCAGACGTCGTCGGCTCCAGGAACTCCCGCCCTGAAGAAGCCCGCGACGTAGCGGCCGAAACGTCGACTTATGTAAATCTTTTACACCTACTGTTAATCCGGAAACTTAATTTTTTTTTCTGTATGTCCATCCAACACTCTATGGTTGCTAATTACTCTATGGCAACTCGCCGGAAGTAGATTTTCATCAAGTTCTGTTTTATATTGTCTGTGTACTTCCGACCAGGGTTGTTACTGATGCACATTTTTTCACATCAGCTTTTTGTCACACAATATATTTTTGTCATTGACATCAGCGGATGCTGATGCTGATTTTAATTATTTTCTTTAAAAAAGGGAATAATTCTGAACTATACCAATACTATGAATTTATATCCAAAGTTTTGGTTGGCATTGAAATAAAAGATTGTGTTTTAATAATTTTGTGATAGAGACCTTTTGCGTAGATTTATTCTTTTTTTATTAATCATTTAATAAAAAAAGAATAAATCTGGTACCAGCACCAGTTTAGTAATTATCTAAGCAATTAAATTATTAGTATTGAATGGAACTTTGGAACTATTTGGAACTGTATGTGCTGCTTTTTCGGCTTCGACTCTGTTCCGAGATGGTTTGTAAATTATATTAGCAAATTAAATTTATTAGTATTGGAACTATCAGCTCCGCCCCTCCGCGCTCATGTCACGACTCGAACATCAGCATTAATAATCAGCATCAATAAATGCGGATGCTGATGCGATGCTGATGTTGAAAATGATGCTGAAGTTCCGCGGATGCTGATGAATAAATTGTGCTCAGTTAATTATTACGTCTTGCTTTTCTTCATGCGCCTCTCATCGTCCACTCCTTAAGGCGAGAATAAGGGTTAAAAGGTCAACTATAAACGAAATTATTGAGCTATTGGTAAAGATAAAAAATCTGTAAAAAATATGTGTTATGTGTTGATCTTTAATTAACAA
The DNA here is from genome assembly GCA_946902875.1 of Nematopogon swammerdamellus. Taxonomy (NCBI): domain Eukaryota; kingdom Metazoa; phylum Arthropoda; class Insecta; order Lepidoptera; family Adelidae; genus Nematopogon; species Nematopogon swammerdamellus. The sequence goes on along the minus strand of OX336347.1, from coordinate 22,715,468 downwards.
ACATAGCGAACAAAAATATATTTTACTACTTTGAAAAGGTGTTAAATAAATCTCCAAAAAAATAACGAAAAGTACGAAAATTGTACATTCAAGTTAAATTATCTTGAGAAGCATATATTGTTTCAATACAAGACCCTCATAGAAATATAGATAATATTTTTCCCTACAATCGTAGCGAAATAAATATTTTGTTCCATCTTTCCAACACGTGTAATTTAATATATAGTGTGATTTTCGCGCAAACGTTCATCGTCGGCGCGACGTATCAGCCACCGCACGAGTAGAATGAATCTCGTACCTATTTACATCGGCATACGTCCAGGGAAGTCTCCGGTATGGCACCTACCTTCTCGGAGGTGACATTGGCTGGTTAGAGCATGTGCTTTGGCCCCTCCGAATCAGCCACCCATACCGGATTACATAAAAAAAAATACGGTTCGTGTTTCAATTATCAGTGCTCGGGTAGCACGGTTTGAGTCTTATTTCCACCTTAACTATAATGAATGCAATAGTCTGCGCTCCATCAGTATGCTTTCTTTTGTATGGAATCTGACACGGTTGGCTACATCACCTACAACGGCCGTGATGTCAGCCCATAACACCGGGTGAACTAGGTGCCGTGTCAGTGCTTCCCTTCATTTCATGTTGGATACACTGAATTGGACGGAAAACACGAACTATTTACATAGCCGTTTCGACCATCGTTTCATTCAGTACGGTGGTACCAATATATGGTGGTGTGTATTTATGTTCCTCCATAACTCTTAAACTGATCATCCGATTTCGATGAAACGTAGTATACAAGCACATTCAACTATACGTGACACAGGATAGGCTAAATAAATAATAATAATACAAACCGAATTTTTCCGCGGGCCGAAATAAAGTACGGTAGCGGGCTTACTTAGTTTCTTCTTATTAAATACGTATTTCACGCGAGCGAAGCCGCGGGCAAAATCTAGTATTATATCCATAGACGTTTTATTTCTCTATGATTATATCATATTGTGTTCCTGTTTGTATTTTCAATAAAATAAAATAATATAAAGACTCACCTAAGACACGAAGTATGCAACGTTACCGGCCAACATCTGAAATGAATTGATGAAATTAAAATATTTTTTAAATAGTAACAATATGGCACCTAGCGCCCGTCATTCAAAAACGATCTTCTATGACACGCGGACTATCGAGACAAATCAAACAATGCCTCATTGAGGGAAGAAACGAATAAATATACACATATATATACATACATACCCTTTGCATACAAATATATACATACATACAAATACAGGGTGTTTGATGACTATAGGCCATAAAGCAAACCAGGTACTCCTGAGCCTATTTGGAGCAAAAAAGTTACATGACATTTTGCTCTACGGTGAACTTTTTTTTTCTATACAAAACTAAATAAAATTATTTAGTTTTGTATGAAAAAAAAAATGTCATGTAACTTTTTTGCTCCAAATAGGCTCAGGAGTACCTGGTTTACTTTACGACCTATAGTCTATAGTCATCAAACATCCTGTATACATACATACATACATATGCATACATATCTCGTTAGCATATTAACATATCTCGCTAGACGCATTGAGAAGTTCTTTGTAGCGAGTGAGACGGGTCATGAGAAATAAAATCCGGCTTCGCTCGGGTAAACTAAACTTGCACTGAAATATTAGATATGTAGTGGATTTTTTCCATGCTAACCTTACAGCGCTATTCCCTCCACCGTATTATTTTTAGTGTTTTAAAGAAAAACCCCTTGAGGTTCTCTGGTACTCTCAATAGAAATTACATGGTGTACAATAAAATATATTTTGATTTGATGATTTTCAAACAAAAAATTTACAAATTTATGAATGTAGATAATATGGCAAGACGCCATACATATTTTTTTTTTTATTTATTTAAAACATATTTCCATTTTATGACAATGCACACTCAGGATAAGTCAATTGACAATAAATAGTGATAGTAGTATAGTAAGAATAGTAAGAATAGTATCGAGCAAAAAATAGCCTTCGTCAATTATTATTTTTTTTTGTGGTTTGAATTACATAGATAAAAATTAACATTTTCAAAACTTAACTGTGCTAAACTTAACCAAATTAATAAATCTAAGAAAAAAAAACTTAACTGAAATTAAAATATTCAGGTAAGTACATTTAGTTCAAATTGAGTAATGAAATCAATTTGTCACTTGCAAAATTATCAAAACTAATTATAATATTGTGGTCAAAGTATAAGTATAAATTGTCAATGGTCAGTTAATAGTTGTCAAAATAAGATTTAAATTATTAAATGAAAATTAAAATAAAAAATCATTATTATCACAACTAAGAATAAAAAAAAAAAAAAAAAGTCAAATCCAAATAAAAAACACATCAATTCAAATATAAAATATATAGCATATATACGTGCGTACGTACCATCATTATAACAACAGCCTAAGAGTAAAATTGGTTTCTCGTTCAGTGCGTTGGCGGATCTCTTGTCAGTAACTATGGTAACATTTCCAACCCATGTTGCTTTTAATATTCGAGTATTTATTTCGTAGAAAACAAATTATGTGAAGATGCTTGTTTGTGAAGATATTCTATATTAAACCGTTTCCGAGAACCACTTCAGAGGTAACAATGAGAGAACGCACACATACACAAAAACACGCACTGAAAAAAAAAGACGTACAAATGCGAGTAGCAGGCGCGCGCTGAGGGTCCCGTAGGACCACTATATATTAATATAACGTAAAACATTACGGCTATTTTTTTTTATGTAATCCGGTATGGATGGCTGAGTCGGAGGGGCCAAAGCGCATGCTCCGATCAGCCAATATCACCTCCGAGAATGTAGGTGTGCCATACCGGAGACTTCCCTGGATTGCTGGCTATACCGGACTAGAGGAGAACACAACCGAGGCTGCTATGCGGCCATCTTACATCCAGTACGGTGGTACCAACCCAGTCGGATACAATTTGAGCCTACCACCTAGTAAGGGGCAAGGGAAGGGACCTACAGTTTTACACCGGTTCCGAACGGTGAAGCAGCAGTGTAGGTATGCACGTAATTTTTTTTGTCAGAAAAAACCCATTGGTACACGCCGACCGGATTCGAACCTTGGACCTCTCGCATGAGAATCCGATGCCCAAACCACTCGGCCACCCGCGCAAAAATATATTTTTGTATATTTCAACTTCACGAATGCCGCACAGTCAAAAACCATTGCTGTTGTGTTTATTTAGGCGGTTCGGGATTTTCCAAAACAATTGTTTTTGTACATACATAATACCTACAAATATATTGAGTGATGCTGATGATACGGAACCCTCGGTGCGCAAGTCCAACTCGCACTTGTTATTGTGCCGTAATTTCCGATAGGTAGCTATGCTAATATATAACCCAGCCGTGATCGGGACCGCTGCTATCCTTACTATGGATAGTATGTAGATGTGAATATTATGTACTAGCTTTTGTCCGCGGCTTCGCTCGCGTGAAATTCGTATTTAAAAAGAAGAAAGTATGTAAGTCCGCTACCGTGTCTTTATTTCTGCGCGCGGAACAATTCGGTTTGTATGATAACGACATCTCGGAACTGAATTTTATTTAGCCTATCCTGTGTCCTGTATAATCAAATGTGCTTGTACTAAGTTTCATCGAATTCGGATGATCGGATTAAGAGTTATTTTTTTATTTTTTTTATGGAAACTGACATGGTTGGCTACATCACCTACAACATCCGTGATGTCAGCCGATAAAACCGGGTGATCTTGGTGCCACGTCAGTGCTTCCCTTCGGTCGTGCCGGCTACACTCAACTGGACGAAAAACACATAGCCGTTTCGACCGACCTTTCAGTCAGTGCGGTGGTACCAACCCGGGCGGATTAAACCCTACCACCTAGTAATATAAGAAGGGAGTCATATCCCTTAGTCGCCTTTTACAACATACACGGGGAGAGATGCAGTGGGGATATTCTTTTAAAGTACCGGCCCCACACGGTACAGTCATATCCCTTATTCGCCTTTTACGAGTCGAGTTATGGAGGAACATACATACATACATACAGAAAAGATTTCTATAAATCCTAAATTTAGTTTTAGTATCATACAAGACGCAGTATCACATAAAACAAAGTAACTTACTCCATGACTACCCCTTATCTATTATCAGTATTGATTATTATACAAAGGACGAATTCAAGTGCACTATTAAAGTGCCTAAGAACTATACCACACACACACACACACTCACACACACACACACACACACACACACACACACACACCACACGCCGTATCCCGACAATCGGGGTAAGCAGAGTAATCGGTGTTGTGCTGCAAGTACTCTGGTAGATTACAGCACAACACCGACCACCACGTTTAGCAAAGTATTCGGACAAGAGAACTATACCAATAAATAAATAAATAAAAAAAGACATAAAGCGGCATTTCCCGTATTTTCAAGATAATAATATGGAAACAATACCATATGCCTTTCATTTTATATTAGCTAATTTTAAGGGCTTCGCCGCCCACCCGCGCGGCCTCCGATCTCAATTCATAAAACAATTCATTAATTACGATTAGGAGCTAAGATCGCCCACCCCAAGTGTAACCTTGATAAATAAGTAACCGTTGAAATGAACGCGTTTGAGTGAGCGAGAGCGAATTCCCCGTACTCACTCCACGCTCGCTTGTTTATTTGAGAAAATTGGAAAAAAAAGTTTTAAAAAACATAAAACCGACTTCCTAAAAAAAGTAAAACTAAAAAACTATTTAAAATAAAAATATAAAAACCGCCTTCAAAAATATATGAAATAAAAACCTAAAAAAAAAAACGAACCCTAGAGTTGAAGGCGGTGCTAAAAAGGCTACACAAATCACAAAGGATATTATCATCCGCTCATGTTTTCTTTCATGCATCATTTTTGCTTGCTTTAGCACCGCCTTCAACTCTAGGGTTCGTTTTTTTTTTTAGGTTTTTATTTCATATATTTTTGAAGGCGGTTTTTATATTTTTATTTTAAATAGTTTTTTAGTTTTACTTTTTTTAGGAAGTCGGTTTTATGTTTTTTAAAACTTTTTTTTTATTTCACAGTTTTTTTTAGTAATTTTTTGCTATTAATGTACTCGGCGGAATTTCACAGTTTTTTTTAGTAATTTTTTGCTATTAATGTACTCGGCGGAATCGCTCGGCCTTCGGCCTCGCGATTCCGCCTCGCTTTCCAATCCGATCTTGACCCAATTAAAATAGGACCACGTCAGCTTCGATAGCTCAGTGGTGCAGACAGTCAACTGTCGCTATTGAATTTTAAGCAACGCTGGGTGCGGTCAGTACTTAGATGGGTGACCGCTGACCGTTGGAGGCTGACCAAGGTTCGGATTCCTCGTAAAACTGTAAGTCCCTTCCCTCGTAATTTTACTTGGTGGTAGGGTTTAACCTTCCCGGGTTGGTACCACCGCACTGAATTAAACGTCGGTCGAAACGGCTATGTAAATAGTTTGTGTTTTCCGACCAGTTCAGTGTAGTCAGCACGATCAAAGGGGGAAGCACTGACATGGCACTGGTGTTATGGGCTGACATCACAGACGTTGTAGGTGATGTTGCAGAACTTAGTAGAATGGACAGACATAAACGTGTTACGGAAGCCTACTTTTATTATAAAATAACCGTCGGAGGACCTTGGTTGAAAATTGTAAAATTTAGTAGAACGGATAGACATGCATATGTTACGGAACCCTACATTCATTTTGCAGAACTTAGTAGAATGGACAGACATAAACGTGTTACGGAACCCTACTTAACAGTTGCACTCCGGGAGTGCCGGCAGATCCCGTGCCACTCTAACTTAACCCTTAACGCAATGACTTAAGGTTTCATTTTAAAAATGACGCTGACGCGATGTCGCGAGTTATACATTTGTACCCACCTAAAAAAGTGCCAAGAGCCGCTAAAGAAGTTTTCACTTCAAAAACCTCAGGGTTATCCCCTTTCAAATAAAAAAAAAAAGAATTTTCAAAATCGGCCCACAATTGACGGAGTAATCGCGTAACAAACATCCAAAAAAAGAAAACATACCGTCGAATTGAGAATCTTTTAGGTCTAAAGTAAATTTCTCGTGAAGACAAATGCAACGAGCCCAAACACGATGGGTTTATCATGTGTAGTTTAGGAGTTCCTATGGCCACCTTCTGTCTCCATCATCAAACCAGCTCGATGGTACTCGGTACAGTAGGTACTGGCCAGGTACCATAATAAATTAAACGCCGGTCGGAAAAGATAAAAAAATTTCAAATTTAGAACATTCATGAAACAAGGGTCCGAATATGTATCACTAGTATATCGATTCATGTATTTCAACAGGACAGAGAAAATTTCAAAATATTAGGTATTTAATACTTTTTAGTTTTTTTTTTTTTTGTTTTTTGGAAATCGGTTTAATATTTTTTAAAACAGTTTTTATTTCATTCTTTTTAGTAATATTACATAAAAAAGAATAATCGAAATCGAATAATCGAAATCGATTGAAGTGGTACAGAATTATTCGCCATATGTGTCAGACTGCAAATTGCTGAATAAGTCCACATCACAAATGTTTTGCTGAAGGTAACCACACACCATACTAATTTATCAAACTGAAAATTGCCGAAAACGACCACATCACAAGTTTTGCTGAAGGTAACCACACACCATAGTTTTATGCTGATTTTTCGAAAACCACTGAACCAATTTCGATAAAATTGAAATGGGACCACCTCGGAAGTATGACCTAACTAACAAAAAAAGAATTTTCTAAATCGGCCCTCAATTGACGGAGAAATCGTGTTACAAACATACAAAAAAATAATAAAAAAAAAAATTAAAAAAAAAATAAAAAAAAACATACAGACGAATTGAGAACCTCCTCCTTTTTTGGAAGTCGGTTAAAAATAATACTCAAAGAGATTCCGACTATCAATATTATTCAGTTTAGATTTTTTTTTAGGCTTCGCTTCAGAATGGAAAGACGCAACCCTTGTAAGTGTTTTTTTATGTGATTCGGTATAGGCGGCTGAGACAGAGGGGCCAAAGCACATGCTCCGACCAGCAAATATCATCTACGAGAAGGTAGGTGCCATACCCTTTGGATTGCTGGCTATACTGGACTAGAGGAGAACACAACCGACGGAACTATGCGGACATCTCACATCCAGTACGGTGGTGGCAACTCAGTCGGCTACAATTTGAGCCTACCACCTAGTAAGGGGCAAGGGAAGGGACCAACAGTATTTATAGTATAAAAGTAAAGCTTCTAACTCAGTGCAATGAAAAGAGATAATACCTTTGAAATAATCAAATACATATCGATACTGACTCACTCATTAAAACATATACTTCCCATTAACCTAGCATTTCGAAATTTGGTATGAAAGAGGTGTCATAGGGACAAAAAACGCGAGCCAAGTGCGAGTCGAACTCGTGCACCGAGGGTTCCGTATCGCCATGTCATGGTCAGTGCCACCCACGCCATCTATGGAATACTTAAAATGCTTCATACTGTTTTCGGTAGATGGCGCACACACACTTTTTAGTTTCTTGTATGGGGACCCCGTGATTTTTTTTACGTTTTCTTATTTTATTATTTGTTGGCCATCGGCCATAATAACACAGATTCTGTGAAAATTTCAACGGACTACCTATTACGGTTCAAGAGATACAGCCCTCAGACAGACAGACGGCGTAGGCTTAGTAATAGGGTCCCGTACGGCGGATACGGAACAAGGAAAAAAAAAGAAAGTGGTTTTAATTTCAAGAATCATATTTTTTTTATAATAAGTGCGCGACATGCCTCGCTGAGCCACTCATAAGGTGTCTAACGATGCCCATGGACATTCGGTCGTACTTGAGGTGTGCAAATGCCACGCCGACCTGACATGTCTATTGACGCCTCTCTTGAAGGACCCGAGACTATACTTGGGGGGAAATATGTGGGCAGTGAGAAATTATTAACAGCGCATAACACCGGGTGCACTGGGTGCCATGTCGGTGCTTTCCTTCATTTCATGTCGGCTACACTGAACTGAACGGAAAACACGAACGTTCCACGAAACACGAACTGAGCGAAACGTCGCGTCGGTCGAAACGACTATGTAAGTATAGTTCGTTTTTCCGTCCAGTTCAGTGTAGCCGAAGTGAAATGAAGGGAAGCACTGAGACATGGCACCCAGTGTTATGGGCTGACATCCTGGATGTTGTAGGTGATGTAGCCAACCGTTTCAGTTTCGATAAAAAAAACTATTTATAAAAGTATGTAAAAGTATGTAACCGCAATAAGGTCGCTGGCACTTGAAGGGAAAGACCTTGCTTCTTACCAAATTTTATGATTCTATGTTAACAGGAAATACCCTATAGGTTTTGATTTGTTTTGAGTGAGTTTGCGAGTATGAAGACGTATGACATAGATGGCCGTATCTTTTGATTGCGTTGATTTAGAAGCTTGAATATTCTACACCTTAAAGAGATCGTAGATCTTAGTATTTCGTATTAATTTCAATTTGTTATCTTGATCCGTTCCTGAGAAAAAGGGACCTTGACATACAAAACAAACTATAATTTTTTTTAATGTCCCATAATTATAAATTTACAATTTTGGATTTTTTCCTTTACTTGTGCTATGAGACCTTGCTTCTTACCAAATTTCATTATTCTAGGTTAAAGGGAAGTACTCTATAGGTTTTGATTTGGTTTGCCGGTAGCAAAATATGTGACTTAAATGGCCGTATCTAGTGATTGCGTTGACTTAGAAGCTTAAATTTTTTACACCTCCGAGGAAACGTAGACCTCAGTATTTTATATTAATTTCAACTTGATACCTCTACCCGTTCCTGAGAAAAAGGGTCTTGACGGACAGACACCCAGCCAGACGGACAACAAAGTGATCCTATAAGGGTTCCGTTTTTTCCTCTTTTGAGGTACGGAACCCTAAAAAGTGTAAAAATAACGCGAAATTAATAGCATCAATAGAAGTGTCAGGAAATTACAATTAAAATTAGTAATAATTCAATTCTCTCTATCTCTACTTCATATAAAAGGTAACGTCTATCTGTATGTATGTATGTTTGAGGTAAACTACGGGACCACTCAACAGATTTTGATGCGGTTTGCACTAATGTTAAGAGTAGTTCTTGAGGCTTACTATAGGATATATACGATCACGCTAAATAGCAACAATAGGGCTGAGCTGTATCAAAGAAACTAAAGTATGAACGGAATTTAGTGTCGAATAGTAGTACCGGACGGTGGGGGAAGCGAGAGAGGGAGGAGAGAGAGAGAAAGAGAGAGAGAGAGAGAGAGAGAATATAATAGAAGCGATGGTTTTTCATATTTGCGTTTAAATCAGATTTGCTATTAAACCGAGTCTACCGCGAGAAAAGCCGCGTGCAAAAGATAGTATAATATATACAATCTAATAATCAAAATTACATATTAAATAAATCGATTTCGTAAAGTTGTCAACATCAATTTTATTAATATCACAGATAATTATATTAGGATTACTACGCATATTCAATGAACGAGTGTACGAATCAGCAAATGTTTATTCAACATCTGGTTGTTCGGTGACGCTTGAAGAATGGATGGTAGGAGACTAACGAAAGAGATCGACGACGGAGCGAACGTGAGGGGAAGGGTCGCCCTAGACGAACGTAACTGAACCAGATCGGGCATGTGCTCAAAAATGTGTCCAGTTCAGTGTAGTCGACATGAAATTAAGGGAAGCACTGACATGGCACCTAGTTTACCCGGTGTTATGGGCTGACGTCACCCGATGTTGTAAGGTGATGTAGCCAACCATGAAATTATCCATAAAAAATAAAAATAAAAAACTTAGTTATATAACCATTATCTAAATAAATGTTTTTAGGATTCTGTATCCGTCGTATTACTATCTGTCTGTCTGTCCGTCTGTCCGCTGGCTGTATCTCTTGAAGCGTAACTGTAATATACGTATTATAGTAATTATATAAATATTATTTGCTTGTAGTCTAACATATTTCTTTGTAGTTTAATATATAGCCACAAAATAAAAATATACATTTATTGTGACAATTTTTTAGAAATAGTGATGACTCTAGGACGAGCCATCACTACCGTCATGGAGTCATGTAGGCAGTGGCAAACATTTTTGTAAATGCAGACTAAGTAGACGTAGAAAAATAAGTATCCAGCGAAGTTTCTTGCCAGTTCTTCTTCGCCGTGATAATCAAACTGGCAAAATGCTAAATGTTAAATTTTTAAATATGATGAATCCGAGTGCAGTGTACTGTCTATGGACGGTGACTAAAGAATAAAGAATATAGAATTCTCGTTCGCCTGCATATATTTCTCCCACACCACAAAAGTTAGCTAGAATAGAATGCATTGCGGCATTAAGCTCGCCTATTGCACCTTATTTGTACAAATTAGTGTTTAATAATGAATACATACACATGTACATAATAACTGCTATGTTAGGTAATCTTGTATTATTATGGAGTCTGGTACAACAGAGACCGCTGTGGGCTGAAAGAAGATATAGTGACAAGGATTGAGAAAGGGATGCTTCGGTGGTTCGGTCATGTTTGAAGAATGGATGATAGGAGACTAACGAAAGAAATTTATGAAGCAAATGTGAGTGGAAGAGTCGGGAAGGGTCGCCCTAGACGCACTTACCTGGACCAGATCGGGCATGTGCTCAAAAAGGGGCAAGTGCGTAGTACCCGTAACCGACGAGCATGCATGAAGAACATTATGGGAGTGGAAGAGGCGGCAGAGGGTTGTCAGGATCGTGGCACGTGGAGATCCGTTGTCTCTGCCTACCCCACCGGGAAACAGGCGTGACGCTATGTATGTATGTATGTATGTACAACGGACACCAGACGTCGGCTCCAGGCCGCAGTCCCTGATGAAGCCCGCGACGTAGCAGGACGTCGACTTATGTAAGTCTTTAAACCTACTACTGTTAATCCGGAAACATAAAAATGAATATAATTAATAACGGAGCAAACTTAAAAATATTGTATTATGCTATACATAAAACATGATAAAACAGGGGGGAACAGTGAAAGACAAGTTAACAGGCGAGAGGTTATCTCCAAGAATTTCTTTAGCACACTAAAAAGCTTCTCAAATGAATCAAGCATATTAATTTCCTCCCGCGAGCTCGCCTCGCCGCGCCGCGCCGCCCGCCTACACGCCGCTCGTAGAGCCGCTACGAGAAAGCGTAGCGGCTCTACGAGTTTCTCAAAATAACTTCTACGAGGCCACGCTCCGAGGTTCGGGCTTACTATAATGTTTACGTTCTACGAAATAAGGATACTGAGAAAGGTAACCTAAGGTCAAGGAGATTTCCTAATTTGAGTGCCTGTCTTACTCATTCAATCTAGACTCCCGTCCCTAAATAACAATGAGGAGGCGTGCTTATGTTAGAAATTTATTGACGAAATGCCCGGGGGGCCACAATAATTGTTTTTTCAACGTGGAATTTGTCGTTTTATTTGTACGAGGAAATTTGTATTTTTGTTAATATCCAGATCTTCTTTCATTATTAATTTATTATATTTCAGCAGTTATATTCAGATATTATAAAAGCATTGACCAACCTAATTGAGACACATACTACATACACTATTAGAAAATTTAAAGGATTTCCTCGCGGTCGTCTCCGAGCTATGTGGTTCCACGTTTTAATAATGGTTAACAACTACAATAATTTAAAAACCCACATACATACATACGTACACACACACACATTTTTTTTATTAATTTTTTTATGCAAACTTACACGGTTGGTTACTTCACCAATAGCATCCGTGATGTCAGTCCATAACACCGGGTGAACTAGGTGCCATGTCAGTGCTTCCCTTCAATCATATCGGCCACAATGAACTGGACGGGAATCATTTATAATTCGAAGTCGGAGTCGAACTGTCGCACCACCTAAACTTATGGCGCCATATCGAGGCAAGGCCTAGCTGGCTTACCAAAAAGCTGCTTCTGTATAAATCGCAAATCAGTCCCTGCTTGGAGTATTGCTCGCACCTGTGGGATGACTCCAGCGTCGAGCCGTGCGACTGGTGGGTGACCCCGAAGTGTCCCGCGATCTAGAACCACTGCAACTTCGTAGTGGGCCAGTTCTAAGAATAGGGTTACCATATCTCAGGATTTTTCCTGAGATTTCAGGATTTTTAGTCTCCTGACAGGATTGCGGCCGAATGTTGGAAACCTCAGGATTTTACGATTTTAAAATAAATAACCGTGGTTTTTACAGATTTGTTTATTAGAAAGTTACAATCTACATAAACAAAAACATAAATAATAATCTTCTTTGGATAATATTACAAATCAACGTGATTAATTAACAAAATAACGAATACTTTCTTTAATTTGTGAAACAAATCAGTTTTATAGTACCTACTTGCTTTGCGCTCAAACACATTTCAGAACTTTTCTATGGAAATCAGTCTTTTTGTCAAGACTTTAAAATTTTCCATCTGGAAACCCCACATATCTGAGAACTACTTTCAACGAATTACTTTTTAGATCGTACGGAGAAAATAATAATAATCTCTATCTCCGGAAATTAAATTATAATTTTTTTTTTTATGGAAACTGACACGGTTGGCTACATCACCTACAACATCCGTGATGTCAGCCCATAACACCGGGTGAACTTGGTGCCACGTCAGTGCTTCCCTTCGTTCGTGCCGGCTACACTGAACTGGACGGAAAACAAAAACTATTTACATAGCCGTTTCGACCGACCTTTCCTTCAGTGCGGTGGTACCAACCCGGGCGGGTTAAACCCTACCACCTAGTAATATAAGAAGGGAGTCATATCCCTTCGTCGCCTTTTACGACATACACGGGGAGAGATGCAGTGGGGCTATTCTTTTAAAGTACCGGCCCCACACGGTACAGTACCGGCCCCACACGGTACGAATTATAAATCACATAAAATAAATTTTTAAATACAATAATAATACACTTTATTCCACTTAATATGTGGCAAGGGAGAGCTTATGTCCTTAGGCAATTTCCTCCAGTTAAACTGGTGGAACTACATTTTTACATGGAATCCGAACCAGTGGGTGAAGATATGCACGTAAACTTACCTACACGCCTACCTACCGCACTAACGCATACCTGCTGCTTCACCGTTCGGAACCGGTGTAAAACTGTAGGTCCCTTCCCTTGCCCCGCACTAGGTGGTAGGCTCAAATTGTAGCCGACTGGGTTGATACCACCGTACTGGATGTAAGATGGCCGCATAGCAGCCTCGGTTGTGTTCTCCTCTGGTCCAGTATAGCCAGCAATTCAGGGAAATCTCCGGTATGGCACCTACCTTCTCGGAGGTGATATTAGCTGGTCGGAGCATGCGCTTTGGCCCCTCCGACTTATCGATCCATATAGGATTACATAAAAAAAAAGTTTTCAAATCAGAAAAAAAAACTCATTGGTACACACTGGTTAGATTCTAACCTCGGACCTCTCGCAAGAGAAGCCGAGACGCCCAGACCACTCGTCTACCCGCCGCCGCCGCGAAAATAAGTGTCATTCCGCCGATCTGTAATCTGAGGGTCTTCAAAGGGCGTGTCAAATATTAGACGACCACCTTTTTGTACACCTTATAATTGGCATGGCACCTACCTTAGCGTGGTTTCGACAGGAAGATCGGACACTGCCGACGGAATTTTGGGCATAGCCACACGTGCCAGCTGCTTATGAAAAAAAAAATCTTTAAACCACCTAGTTAGGTTTCCGTATCCCGTACGGAAGCCTATTACGAGTATTAAGCCTACGCCGTCTGTCTGTCTATCTGTCTGTCCTACTGCTGTATCTTTGGAACCGTAATAGGTAGCCGATTGAAATTTTCACAGAATATGTGTTATTATGGTGGATATAACAATAAATAATAAAATAAAGAAAAGTTAAATAATTAATTAATAATTAAATAAATAATTAATTAAACCGTGTGGGGCCGGTACTTAAAAAGAATAGCCTCACTGCAACTCTCCCCCCCGTGCATGTCGTAAAAGGCGACTAAGGGATAAGGACAAGATGCCGTGCTAAAGGGCGACAGGCTCGCCACCTCTCACCTCGGCACGGTACTTCCACCGAGTCATGCAGAAGGTGGGTCTTCGTGCCTTACTTGCTGCTTGATCGATTGAATCTTGTTCGAATAATTTGCGAAACGTGGTGGTCGATGTTGTGCTGTAACTTACCAGAGTTCTTGCATCACAACACCGATTACTCTGCTTACCCCGATTGTCGGGATTCAGCGTGTGTGATATATGTAAATAATTAAGGGGGGTCCCTATAAGAAACGTGTTTTTTTTCAAGGTTTTTTTTTGTGATGCGGAAACCTAGGTGCTCGAGTCCGACTCGCACTTGGCCGGTTTTTTATCCTTATCATTATAAGGATATAGGTAATGTAATTCGACAGATTGGTTAGATTCTAAGGTATGCACCTTTATGCTGTAAAATATAATAATGATGGTGTGAGCGGTAGTATGGGTCAACTAACTGTAAGTACTGCTCGCACCTGTGGGATGGCTCTGCCAAATACCAGCTTGCGCCTCTGGACTCGATCCAGCATCGAGCCGTGCGACTAGTGGGTGACCCCGAAGTGTCCCGTGATCTAGAACCACTGCAACACCGTAGGGATGTCGGCTCCCTAAGTGTGTTCTATCGCTTATTCCATGGGGAGTGCTCGGAGGAGCTGTTTAACGCGATCCCGCCGTCCCCTTTCCACCTCCGCACCACGCGCACTGGGCAGGGATTGCATCCATATACGCTGGACTTACCGCGCATGCGTACCAATCGATTCTGCAGATCTTTCCTGTACAGAACCGGTAAACTCTGGAACGCTCTCCCTGCTCATATATTTCCCCCCAAGTACAGTCTCGGGTCCTTCAAGAGGGGCGTGAATGGGCACCTGTCAGGCCGGCATGGCATTCGTAACCCCCGAATACGACCGAATGTCCATGGGCGCCGTTAGACACCTTATGGGTGCCTCGGCGCCATATGTCGAGCTAACAATAAAAAATAAAAAAAAAGTAACAATAATACTTATAAGGTACTAACAAAACATTGTGACTTGCGAAGTTTGTTTGTCAGTTCTTCTTCGCATTGAATTTAGAACTGGCGGAATTGTCGGGGTATCCCAGAGTAGGTTACTTGCCTATGGATGAAATTATATAATAAACAATCAATAGACAAGGAAAGTCAGATTCCTTGCAGCACAACACCGATTACTCTGCTTACGTCTATTGTCGAGATACAGAGTGTTTTGTATATGTATTATTCTGTATGTTAATAAGGGAGAGGAGATATGATTTCTCTCTGGCTTGCGCGATCTCTATGTAAGGAAATTAAATTACAAATTAACAACTATAGCGATTAGGTTAAGTTGTCTAGGTATGTAAGTATATAAGATATTATATCTTCAATTCTCAGATAGAGTTTCCCAGCATGAAAATATTAAAAGTCGTGCGAAATAATTGTATTTAATAAAATAGTATATAAGTAAATTTTTTGGGGACCATGCCCTTGTCCCCTATGTCGGAATACTATTATTTGTAAGTAATTTTATTCTATTAGATTAGTTTATTTTGTAGTTTTGTAAATATTTAATGCAATACATTTTTTTTTTACAATAGTAAATTTTTTATTTATTTATTTATGGAAACTGATATGGTTGGCGACACAACCTACAACATCCGTGATGTCAGCCCGTAACACCGGGTGAACTAGGTGCCATGTCAGTGCTTCCCTTCATTTCATGTCGGCTACACTCCACTGGACGGAAAATTCGAACTATTTACATAGCCGTTTCGACCGACGCGACGTTTCATTCAAACATAAAAAAACTAAAAGTTTAATAGACATAAGCTGTTAAGAAGTCGAAATAATTCTTATTCAAATAATTTGCTAATTCAATTAGGTACCTAGGTGTAATAATGAAAAAATTCCGAATTTTCCGAGAGTTGTTTGTGCCGGCCGCCCCGCCCCGCCCCGCCGCGCCGCTCGGCACACACGCCCGCTCGGCTTTGTCCCGTCGGACAAAAAACTCTCATTCGCACTAAACGAAATAAAATTAATAATTACCCACACAGCCTCGTCCGCGCCCGCGCACACACGCGTAATGGCGGAAGAGGCTTTTCATAGTTTGTTAGAAAGAGATATATAATAAAAATGTATCGCGCGCTCTCCCGCGCGCTTCCCGCGGCTGGGCGGGAGGAGGGGGCGCGGGGGGGCGAGTTATTAGAGAGCCCCCCTCACACCCCTCCGCCCAAATTTTTCCCAGCGGCGGAGGCGCGGGGGATGTTGAGTTTAGTGAGATTCGATCCCGCAATCAGAGGGGTGGCTGCGCGAGTTTTGTATTTCCAGCGGGTGGGGGGTGGATTTTTTGACGAGGGGGGAGGGCGGGGGGCGTGGGGGGCGGAGGGGTGCCGGTACGCCAGTAAATTGGAGCATATAATTTTTATTACTGTACTGCTGTTCGGTACTAAAGTATATGCTCGTCATTTGATGTGTGTGTGTCTGGCGTGCCCCGCGCCCCGCGCTAGTGATCGATGCTGCGGTGTCACTTCCTGTCTGTTTAAAATGTTTTTACGTTCCGCCCCCCTCCGGCCCCCCCCCCCCGCCCCTCTGGCGCCGCCCCCGCGCCCGCTTCCCTTGTTTATGTCCCGTTCATAAAGAGCGAAGTGTTGAGGCTCGACCTCGCGGCTTAGGAGGCTCGAAACGTGTACATTTCGACGATCGACGTACTCGCGAAAAAAAAAGCGGCCAAGTGCGAGTCGAACTCGCGCACTGAGGGTTCCGTATCGCCATGTCATGGTTAGCGCCATTCACGCCATCTATAGCGTGTTTATGAAATGCTTACATATTATTTAAAATTCATGATTAGTTAAAATACTTCATTCTCTATTCGGTAGATGGCGCGCGCGGATACACTTTTTAGTTTCTTTCGGGGAACACCCGTGAATTTTTTACTTTTTATTATTTGTTGTTATATCGGCCATAATAACACATATTCTGTGAAAATTTCAACGGGCTACCTATTACGGTTCAAGAGATACAGCCCTCGGACAGACGGACGGACGGACAGACAGACAGACGGCGTAGGCTTAGCAATAGGGTCCCGTACCGGATACAGAACCCTAAAAACCGAATTCTCATCAAATAAAGCATCAAGCAACATCACACCGTTTCGCATCAACAATTGCCATGTTCAAAAATAATTAATTAAGTTTTGATTCACCCGGCAAGTTGCGAAACGCACATGCATACATTCCACACGCGCTGTATCTCGACAATCAGGGTAAGCAGAATAATCAGTGTTGTGCTGCGAGAACTCGCATCAATTGCAGCACAACGCCGACCACCACGCTTAGCAAAGTATTAGGACAAGGCGGCGATCAAGCAGCAAGTAAGACACGAATACTTACCTACTCCTACTGCATGACTCGGTGGAAGTACCATACCAAGGTGTAATGTAGCTAGCCTGTCGCCATTTAGCATTCCATGTTACCCTTGTCCATTTACGGCATGCACGGGAAAAGATGCAGTAGGACTTTATTGGGTAACACTGAATAAATAAAATTTTAAGTCGTAAAACAATCAATTCAGTTAGCAAGTGTTTTCACTTCACCATTTAGTAGTACCTTGTCACAATGACAAAGTTACTGCTCTACCCATGAATACGTCCTGTATAGAATGAACGCAAGTGTGACAAGGTTGCACGAATAAGGGTGTTCGCTACATTTACCTATGTCCATAAACACGCAACTGGAACAAGTAACGATGTAAATAGTTAAGGCCCTATCAACCCGAATTCACCCGTACTCCTCTTTCAAGGCGCCGCTTTCGCTGGTTGGAGTAGGATGCAACACAATCAATCAACCAAAAATTTGGTTTTTATTTTTTTATTCCAAAACTACGAATCAAAACAAAAAAGTAAAAGTTACGCATTTAGATATACTCGTATATTCAACAAATAAAACATATTTTTTCCAAAGCCTTGATTTGGTCACGTTGCCTTAAATACGTTTTTATAACTAAATTCAGAGGCATTTTCATGATTTTTTTCTAACGAGCGAAGTTAATCAAATCGTGTTTTCAAAAAGCTATCGATCTGCGCTGATAGATGAAGTTTTACAGATATTAAAACTGAATCTGTCAGGTAAGTAATATTGGCGGTACACTTCTTGAAATTCGAGTCAGACACAGTCTCACATCACCTTAATTAGAACGGAGAAGAATTTATATCCAAATACATACATACATACCACACATAGGCTGTATCCCGACAATCAGGGTAAGCAGATTAATCGGTGTTGTGCTGCGAGAAATATGGAAAATTGCAACACAACATCGACCACCACGTCCACGTTTAGCAAAGTATTCGGACAAGATAACTATCAAGCAGCAAGTAAGGCACAAAGACCCACCTGCTGCACGACTTGGTGGAAGGACCGTGCCAAGGTGAGAGGTGGCTAGCGCCTGTCGCCCTTTAGCACGGCATCTCGTCCTTATCCCTTAGTCGCCTTTTACGACATGCACGGGGAGAGACGCAGTGGGGCTATTCTTTTTAAGTACCGGCCTCATGGCGCGGTCTTTACACCGAGTCATGCAGCAGGTGGGCCTTCGTGCCTTACGTGCTGCCTGATAGTTATCTTGTCCGAATACTTTGCTAAACGTGGCGGTCAGTGTTGTGCTGTAATTTACAAGAGTACTTGCAGCACAACACCGATTACTCTGCTTACCCCGATTGTCGGGAAGCTGCGTGTGATGCGTACCAGCACATAATTATACACGTGAAGTTCGGCCATCACACCTTGATGAACTAGGTGCCACGTGAGTGCTTCCTTTTGGTCGTGCCGGCTACACTGAACAGAACAGAAATCCGCGAGCTATTTACATAGCCGTTTCGACAAACCTTCAGACTAGTAACACAGTGTGGAGGCAGAGAAATTCACACTTTTCACAGATTTCACAGATTTCTTAAGTTTGAACTATGTAAAATTGTCAGCCTCGTTACCTCTATCGTGCAATAGATCGACATCCGAGCGTGGCATTATGTACATCCGGGCGCGGTCAGAAATTTTATCGCTGACCGTTTGACCGTTGAGTCTGGCCATGGTTCGGATTCTGAAAGTGAAATCGTTTAAGAGGTAGATTTATTTTTAGAAAACGAAGACCCTCATTCTAAATTTAAATATGACTTTTTTATTAAACAACCTACGTATTCTGTAGAACTGTTTTTATCAAATTCCGATGGCTATGAGTAATACAATTTACATACATACATACGTACCTGTACGTCATGCCTGTTCCCCAGTGGGGTAGGCAGAGACAACGGATCTCGACATGCCACGATCCTCACGCACCTCTACCTCATCTTTCTCTCTCATAATGTACTTCATGCAGGCTCGTCGGTTACGGGTACTACGCACGCACTTGACCCTTTTTGAGCACATGCCCGATCTGGTTCAGGCACGTGCTATAATGCAATTTAATTTTGTTTAATTACATTCTTATAACTTCTATTCAATTGGTTCTATATATTTTTATATTATATGTAATGTTGGACTATTTGATTTGACATATGACATGAAGCCTTCCTAATATGACTATTTGATTTGACATATGACGTGAAGCCTCTCTAATATGACTATTTGATTTGACATATGAGGCGAAACCTCTCTAATATGACTATTTGATTTGACATATGACATGAAACCTCTCTAATATGACTATTTGATTTGACATATGACATGAAGCCTCTCTAATATGACTATTTGATTTGACATATAACACGAAGCTCCTCTAATATGACTATTTGATTTGACAAATGACATGAAGCCACTCTAATATAACTATTTGAATTGACATATGACATGAAGCCTCTCTAATATGACTATTTAATTTGACACATGACATGAAGCCTATCTAATATGACTATTTAATTTGACACATGACATAAAGCCTCTCTAATATGACTATTTGATTTGACATATGACACGAAGCCTCTCTAATATGACTATTTTCAGAAAATTCATTATCGTAGCCTGAAAGAACGAACACTTGAGGAATAGATCACGAAAGAAAAAAGTAATATTTCTGGAGGAGAGCCACACAGAACAAATTAATACTCCGGGGCAGCCATAGTAGGCTCGCATCGCTTCCCTTCGCCCTTGGAATACTCTAATAAACCCACTCTGCATACTTGCAAACCCTACTGCGTACCAACGACACGTACCGCTATACACACACTGCGATATACAGCGAGCGAGGGCGCGTTGGTACTTATATGCGTCGCTACCAAAAAACGAAGCTGTAGAATTCTAAAATTCTCTAACTACCCTTGGAGCCTCCCTCTACCTACACGCGGCGGCACAGGCGGCGAGGGCCTATTTCAGATGCGTGACCTGTTTATAATTACTAAGTTAGCAGTGAAGCCAAAAGCTTCTTGAAGAGGCTTGGGCCTCTGCTAATGGGCGCAACTGGCGTCCCGCAATCAAGGGCCTACTTGATTCAAAGGGTACCTAAGCCTTTCCATCCAGCGGGGTAATGCCGCAAGTGTTCTAGGTACATTTGAAAACGCCCCTTTTGATAGTTATTTTAATGTTTGTTAAGTCAGTTTTAATTCTTTAGTTATTACTACTACCTACTTTTTATATTTTATGAAAATAAATCGTTTTTGACAGTTATTCGATCAAAATGTTGTATAGTAGAATGTATAGTTATACGCGCTTAACAGTTTTTTCTATGCCTAGAGCCAGTGAGTCACTGGCGAAGAGTGAACTCGCGCGAAACAGACGCGCGAGATCGGGAAAACGTTCTTGAGAGTGTAGGGAGAGCGAACGAGAGAGAAAACGAACTTCACAATTCATACGTCATTTCTGTTTCTCGAATCTTGTGTGAAAAATCTTGAAAAATTTTGTGTATGCCACCCTATAGCCACTTCACATAACAGACCGCTGTGCAACGCTTTTTAAATATTTCACACTCACTTATGTACACATAGCTGTGCCCGCGGCTCCGCCCGCTCTCATATTTCCATTCACTGCTAACCTCATAAGCCATTTAGCGTGATAGTAAGTAGCCTATAGTTGATGGGAAGAATCAAGCTATCCGTAGAATTTTGTTTTATTAAAATCGGTTCAGTGGTTCTCGAGTTATAAGCGGACAGACAGACATACACTCAGACACTCAAACACTCAGACAGAAAGCAGACGTTGGATTTTATTATAGGTAAGGATGTGTGCTATGCAATTACAAGTGTATATGGCAATGACAAGGACGGAATGCAAAATGGTACGTGGAGAATTGCGCAACCAAAGAAAAACAGTCGCGACGTTAATATAATATTACACTTGATGCCACCTAATGTGCGGCTAGATTCAGATTCACATTATTTATTGATAATAATTTTTCGTATTACAGGTAAATAATGTACATGTCATAATCATTAAACATAAAATTATTTATATTATTATTAAACAATAATGTACCATTTTAGTGTATATATAAAAAAATATTTATAATTTAAACAATATAAAATGGTGGACTTATTGCGTTAGGAAATTTCCTCCAGTCAAGCCGGTGAAGCTACAGTTTTACATGGATTCCGAACGATGATGGAGCGTAATCAGAATGATGGGGTTTGGGTATGCATGCACGTAAATTGTTCAAATCAGAAAAATATCATTCGGTGCTCGCCGACCGGATACGAACCTCGGACCTCCAAAAGAAGCAGATTATGTCATAAAAGAGTCTGCGTGCCAGGATTCACGATTGATGTGTAAACATAAAACGCGAGCATCCCATTCTGCATTATGCTTTACACGTCACCAAATCTCAATTCACTATGCACATTGACATATGCTATGCCAGAAAATATATTCATGATTCCTCTCTTAATTCCGACAATCATAACTATGATACAAGGTGTAAGAATAATGTACAATTAATAAGACATACATTATCTAAAACCTCAAAAAGCTTTATTTGTAATAGTAATTTTACAATAAAGTGTCTTCTGACATAAAACAAGACGTGAGTGGACGAAGGTACTATGTAAAATTTTTTTAGAAATGCATTTTTTACCGTAGATGAAGGTGTTATGTGCCGACTAATCAAGTAGAACTGACAGAAAATCCGAAATCACGACGGAAATAGGAGTTATTCAAGTGGTGAAGGTGTTATGGTCATATAACACCGTATTCCAGTTTGATCATCTCCAAAGATCATCTCATAAATTTAACTTTTTGTTCATGATGAAGGAGCTATGTGTTGTGATGGTTCAGTAATTATTTTTTTAAATAATTTCTGACTTCACGGTCATCATTGCATGTCAGGTACTTAGAAGGGTAGAGCCAGGGGGTGGGAAGCTGTCGGTGCGGGGGGCGTTGTCAACGGAGGCGTGGGGACGCGGCTCGGCAGTCAAGTAAGGCGAGACGGGGGATGATGTAGACAGCGCGGGCGCATCTCCGCGATCGTTCGTAATTTATAACGAGTAATTTTAAGCCAAGACAATTGCTTTATCGGTGGAATAAGGCGAGACAGATAGACCGGTGACTAGAACAGTGAAAGTGCAGTGTTTGTGATAATCAGGCGCGCCTGTTGAACTAAACTATAACTGCGTATACAGTGAGCGAAGCAGCCGAACGGACAATAGAAGAATTTGGCGCGAATGGCGCTAGACAGAGCCGGATTTGGATGAGTAGCGCATGGACAACTACCGAATAATTCTCTAATTTTATAATATTTATGACTATTGCTTTGATGCTTCCCCGTTATAGGTGGTTTATATGTAATCGTAATTGTTCGGAATTAGTTGTAAGGGTAATTAAATGTTTGTAGGAGTGGAAGGTTCCCTCGGCTTTAAACGACTAGGTGTATTTGGAAGTTTCCCACAGGCCGTGTTTCTACGTGGATACGTACATAGTGTGTAAGGAGGAGCCTGCGTGCTTATTATTACGAACGAGACACAAGCAACAGCACCGGAAGGAATCAGTTGGTGACCAACAGATTCTCTCTCACGGAGGCGACGGAATACGATAATTTATATACACAGGAGCGGCTTGGAGACCTACAGTTTAATTTCTTCGAACGCCTCGCGACACGTAATTCCGTTTATTGACAATGACCTTTGGACTGGTGAGAGAGTAACTTGGGGTTGAGGGATAAGAAACGTCTGTAGCCATTGGGTGGGGGAGTTGTGTGTCTGTCGGATAGGGTTCTCAGTTGGGCGTTCCATCTAAGCACTGGCGTGTGATTGTGGCTCAATTTGACGGAACATATTATTCCTTGATTCAAGAACTTTAGACTAGCTTAGATGAGTTAGTGTCAGTGTAGCCAGAACAAGGCTATATTACCTGAGAATGATCTAGCTTTCTGGTCTGAAGTGTCCATCTGAGAACTGCGCGTTGGGCGGGAATGCTGGACGTCGCAAGTTTTATTACTTTGTTCAATGTTGCAATGACAGGTGGGTGTATCTAGGTCACGGGGAGGGGACGAGACGGACATAATGACGTTAGGATTTACCCGTTAGTTATAATTTTAGCTTCACGTGAAGACTGGTAGGTAGGCGTCTTTCCTTATGTGACAGTAACTTGTCTCCGAACTATGAAACGTCATCACTCATGTAATAAATATCCTCAAATACAATTAATCATATCTCTATAAAATAAAATAATTTCTATCGGTGACAGGTTATTACGTTACATAATAATCTGCAGTGCCTCTTCGTGGCGAGGGACATCAGCCGGTGGCACATTATTCGCATAATCGGGATCAAGGTGATTTACTGATCGATTGCATCTAATTATAAGGTAATATAACAACGAGGGACATCCCGGTATAACGAACACGGTGCCATGGGACTAAACTGTCGTAGGGACTCGTCTCTTAATGTCTTCACACCACTATAACGATCACAGCCAAAATTAACATTTTCTTATTTTTATCTTAATCGAAAGGGCGTCTTCCCTTTCCCGCGTTGAAAAACGAGGGTCTGGGGGTGCTACTATCGCAGTGTACATAACACCTTCATCCACATGAACGCATGATTCAGTCCTAAATTTAAAAAACTTTGGCATCATTTTTCTCAGCTTTTTGTTTTTGTTACAAAAGCACCTTTGTCACCTGATGTCGTCAATCAGAAGATAATAATTTTAAACGAAGAATTAAACAAATGTTAATTGAAAAGAGTTATTACACTATTAAGTATGCTTTAGCTGACCATAATCTTAACTGAGAATCTGACTACTGTTTTTCTCACTAAATAACTTGACAATTGGATACACTTTGTATCTTTACATTTTTAACATGACTTATTACATATTTTCTTTGTAATAAACTATTACTAATATTTGTTGAATTGCTTGATATATTTATTAAGTATCAAATTAACGATGGCACTATACACCAGATATAGGTAATGTAAATAGGCAGAGTGGTCAGATTCTTCAGTATTAATGTTTATGCTGTAAATATGAATGCTCTTGTGAGCGGTAGTATGGGTTAATTATTTATAAGTTACTATAATATAATACTTATAAGGTACTAACAAAACATTGTGACTTGCGAAGTTTGTTTGTCAGTTCTTCTTCGCATTGAATTTAGAATTGGCGGAATTTTCGACATATCCAAGCGTAGGTTACCTACCTGTGGATGAAATTATACAATAAACAATAAACAATACACTCCAGCCCATATACATACTTAGGGTCGCGGTATAGATGTTTACATATAAAAAAAATTACATGCAAAAGATTGATTATTGACAGTGAACAGAAACGGAAATAAGGTAGGACATGTGAAATAGGGTATACACGTGGATTGTCATTACGGCGCTCCCGCTGTGTATGTGCGTGCGGTGTGGGCGGAGGGGCGCTGCGTACACGACGGAAGGGTCGCCGCACCATTCCGGAGACCAACATTTTATTATAATTTTTCTTATTTTATTTTTCGACATGACGACATGACTCGCTACATCACCTGCTAACAGCCATGATGTCAGCCCATTAGACCTTGGTCCTGTCTGACCTAGATGCCATGGCAGTGTTTCAGTGGTCAGAATTATAAAGCTTAAATTATAGATATTCTAGCTCTCAAGTCTATTGTGTAGCTAGTCGCAACTCATTGTAATCGAAGACGTTAAAAAAACTTGCGAAGTTTCTTGCCTGCTCTTTGTTAGTGTAATCGAACCGGATTGTAAAAACTTAACAGGACAAATTCAAGCGTAGTGTACTACCATACGAATGATAATGATAAAAAATAAAGAATATAACAAATATATATATCGAATATATGTATGTATCGAATACGCCAATGTTTAACCCATTATTTATATATATTTATTATTATTATATTATTATTATTATTTTTATTCGTTTATTGACACATTTCTTTTTTATATTAATTTTACATAAAAAACTTAAATCTAAAATTAATATAAAATAACAAAATGGAATTTCCACCACCGGCGGCGGGGCGAACCCAGACTACCGATGGTCGGACCCGAGAGAGAGAAACCTTCGGACAATTCGAGCGGTGTCGAGCAAGACCGCCTTCTGCATCTGACCCTTGATCCAAGCAAGTGGCTCTAGTGAGAGCCTCTTGAGATGATGGTCGAGGCTCTTCGCTATCAGCCCATGCGCAGACAAGACTATATATATTATTATTATTATTATTATATTATTATTATTTATTATTATTTATTTATATATATTACATATTTTTTAGGTTTCCATATCCCGTACGGAAGCCTATTACTAAGCCTACGCTGTCTTTCTGTTTGTCTGTCGGTCTGTCCGTCCGTCCGTCCGAGGGCTGTAGCTCATGAACCGTAATAGGTAGCCCATTGAAATGTTCACAGAATATGTGTTATTATGGCCGATATAACAAGAAATAATAAAAATAAGAAAACGTAAAAAATTCACGGGGTTTCCCATAGAAGAAACCAAAAAGTGTAAACGCGCGCGCCATCTACCGAATAGAATATGAAGCATTTTAACTAATCATGACATTTAACTAATATGAAGCATTTCATTACACGCCATTATGATGGCGTGAGTGGCGCCAGCCATGACATGGCGATACGGAAACCTCGGTGCGCGAGTTCGACTCGCACTTGGCCGGTTTTTTTTTATCTTTTACCTCCTGTAAGCCCGGCAGTCTCCGGACATATCTCGAAATGTCGCGACAGCTACTGCTGCCGCCCGCAGCCACACACCCGTTATAGATCCACGTTTTAATGCGCTATACGCACTTTATTCATCTCTTTCTAGTTTTCAAAAACGCCACTCTTTTCCGGGTAGCCCCTCCGTCCTCCCCCGCCTGCCGCCCGCCCAACCCCGGGGGAGGTGAGGCAGCTGGGCGGGGCGGGGGAGCGGTACCGACGCGGCAGAATCCACTCCCCCCGCCTACGAGTAATTCATTACGTATTTAAATTTAATTTTGCAATTTTTCAATAATTCCCAATTCACTTTTGTTTCCGAATCGTCCGCTCCGAATAGCCATGGTGTTTGCCATTATCCATTCGTCTTTCTCGCTGTGTGTTGAAGTATGTTAACATAATCACATTGAAGAAGCACAAATTTCTTGAATCATTAACGAAGTATGTAGGACTTTTGAGTTGTAATTCAGAAAAGTCTGAAGAATATTTTAAGCTAACACTGGTTCAATGTCAAGCAATGTGATTTAATAATAATAATAATGCACTTTTTGCCACTTAATGCATGGCAAAGACGGCCTTATTGCCTTAGGAAATTTCCTCCAGTCAACCCGGAGTTGATGTTGTTGATGTTGATGGTAGCGCCATGGTAACCGTAGGCCTTATGAATACGTAGGTACTGATTTTGATAGCATTTTTTTTATTTTAAGTCAAAACCTCAAATTTTATAATTAATAACCAATGCATAAAAACTCTGAGCACCAAGACTCGAGGTTGATGAGTAAACATCACTCGCGGACGTGAAGCCTGTGACGCGTCACCAAATCAGAATTCACTCCAGTGCCGACAATGTTTGTGGCCTTAGATATGTTTACACATTGATAATTTTCAAAGCGAAATATTCGTTCCACGTGGAGATCCGTGGTCTCTGCCTACCCCGCTCTCAACTGGGAAACAGGCGTGACGCTATGTATGTACGTACTTGTTACCGAAATTCGTCAATATTCGGAAGTCATAACAAAACTTTTAATATATAATTTTTTTTTATGGAAACTGACACGGTTGGCTACATCACCTACAACATC
The DNA here is from genome assembly GCA_946902875.1 of Nematopogon swammerdamellus. Classification (NCBI taxonomy): domain Eukaryota; kingdom Metazoa; phylum Arthropoda; class Insecta; order Lepidoptera; family Adelidae; genus Nematopogon; species Nematopogon swammerdamellus. The sequence goes on along the minus strand of OX336347.1, from coordinate 22,688,172 downwards.
CGTGATGGCAGCCCATAACACCGGGTGAACTAGGTGCCATGTCGGTGCTTCCCTTCGGTCGTGCCGGCTACACTGAACTGGCCGGAAAACACAAACTATTTACATAGCCGTTTCGACCGACGTTTCATTCAGTGCGGTGGTTCAGGGCAGTTGTTTCGTGTATAATATAAATGCAAGCTCTATTCTTAAAAAAAAAAGTTTTATAAATGTACTGTGTTTAAATGTTTTCAGTGCCTAGTTAACACCGTCCAACGCCTATCTCTATGAAAATAAAAATCGGGTCAAACCCACCTACGCCCAACCCTATCCTCCTTTACACGTGTGTGTGTGTGTGTGTGTGTGGTGTATGTGCGTATGTTGGTACGCAATTTTTGATCAATACTTAAAAATTAACTCAATACTCGCCGTGCGCTAGTTCTTTAAATTACTCTGCGCATGTCCTGATTTTTAATCAGCATCCCGGATACACGCGCCGCCCGCACGCACGCTCTGCCTGTGTATATGTATAATGTAGACGTACGTGTGTGTATATGTGCATATATCTAACTCAATCTGGGCGAAATTTTAAAATGCGTAACCTGGGAATGCCGGCGTTTGCACGTAATCTCGCGAGTCGCGACGAACGTACAAGCAATTATAGAGTACCTAACACAGAGCCCTGCGGTACTCCAGACGTTAGTAGGCTTAGGAGCAAATAATTATTTTCGGATTTGCTTTCGGTTCGAGTGAAAGTAGCCGATTTCTACATTTAGTTACTTTTATATCTGTACCGTTGTGTGTGGGAATATTTATTGAGAAAGTATTTCAGATCAACACTATCGAATGGCTGGTTTTAGTCGAAAAAACTATATACTCTACAAAAACCTAATAATACATTATTTGTATTCTAATGTAAAATATTAATCTGTTCAAGTATACTGGAATCAAAATAATTAATACTAATATTGCATAATTCATATTTAAGTGTTCATTTACATAGTAATTTCGTATGTCAGTAATACTATCAATACTTATGACAGTAAATTTGTAAATAAATCACAGTTTCTTTATTATATCTTTTGGCAAGTTAATCTATCTATATAATAATTATAATCCTTAATGATCTATACATTTCTACAGATCAATTAAAGTGTAATACAGGCTCTAAAATTTTATTTTGTATAGCAAGAGCTGCTATATTATGCTTCCTTATAAATGAATAAGTAAGTAATTAACGAACAAGTACGTACAGAACTAAACGCTACATACAGATCAAAGCCCAGGCGACCCAACATAATTCGAAGCTCACAGTAGGCTCACACAACACGCGCCCGCATGTGGGAATAATTTAAAATACGAAAAAAGTAACAAAACAGCTACTTCTGTTCTAACTCACACCCCACTCCGAATCTAGGCAGATGAGGGAGGCGGGCGGCGGGGCGGCGGCGCGGCGGGGTGAGCCGCCGGAGGGGGGGTGACCTCACACGTCCCCCTCGTTTGCGTATTTTTCGGTACGCGTGCCTCATCGCGAGCAGGTGGCGCAAAAAGTTACTCCCCCGCAAAGGGGGTTCGTTAAAAAGCGAACGCTGGTACGTACTATTATAAAAGTTGTACCCGCGCGCCGCCCTCGCGCCGCGTATAAGTAGTGACAGTGGGGCGGCGGTGGGCGGCGGAGGGGGTGGCAGTGGGGGTGGGTCGTGGGGGCGGAGGCAGCCTCCCGGCCCGCTACCCGCCCGCCCCCCGGGTGGCTCGTGTGCCTAGTTAGACAGTTAAAAGTATGCGGTATTAACAGAGCGCGGAAATGAATGTACAAGTAGGGGGTACCGAGTATACGGGGTAGGTTTTTTTCGGAGCTATCTCGTTCGTTTGTTCAGAGCGGCGGCGGCGGGTTTGCTTAGGTTTGAGTCCCCGCTCGGCGCGCCCGCCGCGCCCCCGGAGGCTGCGCTGCCTCGAGTTATGTAGACTTATGTGCGACTAATCGTGTATTTTTGAATGCGCAGTTAGACAGTTTTGAAAACTGGCGTGTAGCTTTGTAGCGTTTTTTTGCGTCTGGCGCGGGGAATAGTCTAGATGCATGCAGATGCATACAAGGAGATACATACCTTTTGTATTTGTGTCTAATATTCTTCTCAAACAAGGGGTGTGACGCAATGCTTATAACTGCGATGAAAAATCACTTTGGGGAATGTACACTTGCACTTCCTGATATACGAATATCTATCTTATATAATAAAGTAGTAATAGCTAATTAGATAGCTGGAAATACATAGATGCCTTATGGATTTAAGTTCGCTTATTGTATGAAATATAGTTCAAATATTCTAGATTTTCTTTTATTGGTGTGCCATAAAGAATATAATCTCTATCTCTCTCTACTTCTTATAAAACTTATGTATGTTAGAGGTAAACTCAGGAACCACTCAACAGATTTTGATGAGGTTTGCAGCAATAGAAAGCCCGCCCGCCCCTGCAACACATTAAGTGAGATAAAGTGTATTATTATAAATTTATTATTATTTAATACCTTCTATTTTCTTGTTTCTTTTCATTGTTCTTTTGATTGCAATACAATATTTCTATTCTATTCTGTCTATTGTATTCTAAGAAAATAAAATAACGAAAACAAATATGTAGTAGAACGCCCCTCGAACTTTATTAAAGATATACTTATCGATAGTTTAAAGTAAAAAAAAGTAAAAAAGTTTATTATAAATTTTCTAAAACATTACAATTTATTACAATTAATTTTCACTCATTTTTAACAGTAACATAGGTGTAAGTAATTTGTTTTAGTCAGGCAGATAATAACCATTCCCACCTAAACTGGCCATTGATGGCTGTACTATAGTTGAATAGATAGCGCGACATGTGGCGCCGTGCTACCCATAAGGTGTATAACGACGCTCAAGTGCATTCGGTCGTACGCGGGTGTTGCGAATGCCATGCCGGCCTGACATCCATTCACGCCTCTCTTGAAGGACCCGAGACTATACTATCATTATATTTATTTATATAATCACAACACAGAATCACAATACACAAATTAATGACGTCAATTTTAATAAATAATAATACTTAAAATAATAAGTGTACTCGAGTTTACTATCGCAACATATTATGCTAATAAAATTGCACAGACAATGTAATTATTGTTTTTAATGTTTTTAAGGTACGCACTTGTTTGTTTTTTCTTCTTCTTGTCAATGACATAATTATAAAATAGTGTTAATCTAATACTGTGTCTTATTTTGAATGTTATTTATTTTCAAAAATGTCTTAAGCTTTAAGCGTGTTGTTGAGTATTTTTTAATATGTTGAGTTCTTTCAATTTATATTGTTAATGTTTACTAATTTGTTTTGTATAGTTTTTATTTTTTATTTTATGTTCTAATTCCGATATTAGGTAGTTATTATTTTAAAACGGGAGCCGCTGAAAATCAGCGCGCAGTCCTACTGCGCCTCAGCTGAGCGGTTTCCGTTTCACCATCCTCGTGTATGTATAATTGTATAAAATTATTGTGTGTACTTCATCTTATGGTGAATAAATATATTTTCTTTCTTTCTTTTCTTTCTAATTAGTGTACATTGTAGTGTTTTTTTTTTATATTCTCTAATCCATACTCAAGCTCTTTGTTTCAATGTCTCTCTCTTGTTAAAACAAATTAGACTTCGTACCGTCTTGTTTGTCATTTAAATGAAGCGTCCCGAAGATGAAAGCGGCTAAAATTGTCAAAAACTACTCTACTAAATAACGAAACGTAATGTAATTATTTTTTTTTAATTAATTCTTTCTACCTAGTTCTTCGAATTTAAGAAAACTTTAGCTGTAATGTCTTGGTCAGCATAATATTTTGTGAAAATATAATGATACGATAAATATTTTATTTTTAAACAAAACAGCTTTACTCACGGTTCTCTCTCACGCTTGGCCCGAAACGTCGAGCCACATAGCTCGTGAAGAACTGTGAGTAAAGCTGTTTTTAACCGACTTCCAAAAAAGGAGGAGGTTCTCAATTCGTATGTATGTTTTTTTTTTTTTTAATTTTTTTTTTTATTTTTATTTTTTTGTATGTTTGTAACACGATTTCTCCGTCAATTGAGGGCCGATTTAGAAAATTCTTTTTTTGTTAGTTAGGTCATACTTCCGAGGTGGTCCCATTTCAATTTTATCGAAATTGGTTCAGTGGTTTTCGAAAAATCAGCATAATACTATGGTGTGTGGTTACCTTCAGCAAAACTTGTGATGTGGTCGTTTTCGGCAATTTTCAGTTTGATAAATTAGTATGGTGTGTGGTTACCTTCAGCAAAACATTTGTGATGTGGACTTATTCAGCAATTTGCAGTCTGACACATATGGCGAATAATTCTGTACCACTTCAATCGATTTCGATTATTCGATTTCGATTATTCTTTTTTATGTAATATTACTAAAAAGAATGAAATAAAAACTGTTTTAAAAAATATTAAACCGATTTCCAAAAAACAAAAAAAAAAAAAACTAAAAAGTATTAAATACCTAATATTTTGAAATTTTCTCTGTCCTGTTGAAATACATGAATCGATATACTAGTGATACATATTCGGACCCTTGTTTCATGAATATTCTAAATTTGAAATTTTTTTATCTTTTCCGACCGGCGCTTAATTTATTATGGTACCTGGCCAGTACCTACTGTACCGAGTACCATCGAGCTGGTTTGATGATGGAGACAGAAGGTGGCCATAGGAACTCCTAAACTACACATGATAAACCCATCGTGTTTGGGCTCGTTGCATTTGTCTTCACGAGAAATTTACTTTAGACCTAAAAGATTCTCAATTCGACGGTATGTTTTCTTTTTTTGGATGTTTGTTACGCGATTACTCCGTCAATTGTGGGCCGATTTTGAAAATTCTTTTTTTTTTTATTTGAAAGGGGATAACCCTGAGGTTTTTGAAGTGAAAACTTCTTTAGCGGCTCTTGGCACTTTTTTAGGTGGGTAAAAATGTATAACTCGCGACATCGCGTCAGCGTCATTTTTAAAATGAAACCTTAAGTCATTGCGTTAAGGGTTAAGTTAGAGTGGCACGGGATCTGCCGGCACTCCCGGAGTGCAACTGTTAAGTAGGGTTCCGTAACACGTTTATGTCTGTCCATTCTACTAAGTTCTGCAAAATGAATGTAGGGTTCCGTAACATATGCATGTCTATCCGTTCTACTAAATTTTACAATTTTCAACCAAGGTCCTCCGACGGTTATTTTATAATAAAAGTAGGCTTCCGTAACACGTTTATGTCTGTCCATTCTACTAAGTTCTGCAACATCACCTACAACGTCCGTGATTTCAGCCCATAACACCAGTGCCATGTCAGTGCTTCCCCCTTTGATCGTGCTGACTACACTGAACTGGTCGGAAAACACAAACTATTTACATAGCCGTTTCGACCGACGTTTAATTCAGTGCGGTGGTACCAACCCGGGAAGGTTAAACCCTACCACCAAGTAAGATTACGAGGGAAGGGACTTACAGTTTTACGAGGAATCCGAACCTTGGTCAGCCTCCAACGGTCAGCGGTCATCTAAGTACTGACCGCACCCAGCGTTGCTTAAAATTCAATAGCGACAGTTGACTGTCTGCACCACTGAGCTATCGAAGCTGACGTGGTCCTATTTTAATTGGGTCAAGATCGGATTGGAAAGCGAGGCGGAATCGCGAGGCCGAAGGCCGAGCGATTCCGCCGAGTACATTAATAGCAAAAAATTACTAAAAAAAACTGTGAAATAAAAAAAAAGTTTTAAAAAACATAAAACCGACTTCCTAAAAAAAGTAAAACTAAAAAACTATTTAAAATAAAAATATAAAAACCGCCTTCAAAAATATATGAAATAAAAACCTAAAAAAAAAAACGAACCCTAGAGTTGAAGGCGGTGCTAAAGCAAGCAAAATGATGCATGAAAGAAAACATGAGCGGATGATAATATCCTTTGTGATTTGTGTAGCCTTTTTAGCACCGCCTTCAACTCTAGGGTTCGTTTTTTTTTTAGGTTTTTATTTCATATATTTTTGAAGGCGGTTTTTATATTTTTATTTTAAATAGTTTTTTAGTTTTACTTTTTTTAGGAAGTCGGTTTTTGTTTAAAAATAATGTCTAACAACCACGGTAATTTAAAAAACCGATAAATGTTTTGTATTTATTTTTAGTTTGACGTAGATAAGTCCTAGATTTCTAGAGTTGTATGGAGTGCTTGTGGCTATCGGGTGACCGCACGGCTGTTGGATGCTGACCGTGGTTCGGATTCCACGTAAAACTGTAGGTGCCTTACCTTCTTACCTTTCTAGGTGGTAGCGTTCAACCAGCCCGGGTTGATATCACCGCACTGAAGTAAAGGTCGGTTGAAACGGCTATGTAAATAGTTCGTGTTTTCTATGTTCAGTTCAGTGTAGCCGGCCCGACCGAAGGGAAGCACTGGCATGGCACCTAATTCACCAAGGTGTTATGGACTGACATTTACTAATTTTTATTTAATATATTTTATTGTTTTATATAAATTATATAACAAATGGCGGACTCATTGCCTAACTAAGGCAATCTCTGCCGGTCAACGACACATTTGCATCACCTACAACAACATCAACCTTGGCCGTGTCAGTTTCAATAAAAAAAACCGGCCAAGTGCGAGGCGAACTCGCGCATCGAGGGTTCCGTATCGCCATGCCATGGACAGCGCTGCTTGATACTGTTTTCGGTAGATGGCGCGCATACACTTTTTAGTTTCTTGTATGGGGTGACCGCTCGACCGTTGGAGGTTGACCGTGGTTCGGATTCCACGTAAAACTTCTTATCTTACTAGGTGGTAGGGGTCAACCCGCCCGGGTTGATACCACCACACTGAATGAAACGTCGGTCGAAACGGCTATGTAATTAGTTTGTGTTTTCCGTCCAGTTCAGTGTAGCCGGCACAACAGAAGGGAATCACTGACATGGCACCTAGTTCACCCGGTGTTATGGGCTGACATCAATATGTTGTAGGTGATGTAGCCAACCGTGCCAGTTTCAATAACAATAATAATTAAGGACCACCGTGAATTTTTTACTTTTTCTTATTTTTATTATTTGTTGTTATATCGGCCATAATAATAATAACACATATTCTGTGAAAGTTTCAACGGGCTACCTATTACGGTTCAAGAGATACAGCCCTCGGACAGACAGACAGACAGACAGACAGCCGGCAGATAGACAGACAGACGGCGTAGGCTTAGTAAAGGGTCCCGTACGACGGATACGGAACCCTAAAAAACCACTTCCCTAAGTCAATTCGCCGCATAATCGCTCACCAGTATGTCTCGTAGGCTTCATAAAAAGTAGTTCATATAATCTTTATTACAAGAAAACGCTCCCATCGCCATATTACCGCACGGGGCGGGGCGGGGCGGAGCGCGGCACAGACGCAACTCGATGCCCGCATTTTTATGCGGCTTTATGATATGCTCAATATTTTATAACTTGTAACCCGCAGCCCCTCGCTCGGTGAGCTTGAAGACAGCCTATCCGCAGTAGAGATCGCCAATTCATTCCCATTTATTAAACGTATCATTTTTATATGACCCCTAGGAAGATATTACATTTGTGACAACCTCTGCTCCAAATTGCATACCTTCGCAAAAGTACATTCGCCGTTCGGAAGAATACCAACATTGTTAAAAAATATATTGTTGGTATTGTTTTTTATAGAAACTGACACGGTTGACTACATCACCTACTACATCCGTGATGTCAGCCCATAACACTTTGGTGAAGTAGGTGCCATGTCAGTGCTTCCCTTCGGTAGTGTCAGCTACACTGAACTGGACGGAAAACACGAACTATTTACATAACCGTTTTAACCGACCTTTCATTCAGTGCGGTGGTGCCAACCCGGGCGGGTTAAGCCCTACCACCTAGTTATGTAAGAAGACCTACTTTTTACGTAGAATCCGAACCACGGTCAGAGCTAAAAATAACTAGCTAAAAATAATGTAGGTACTAATATTATTGAGTTGATACAAGGATATTTAAACCTGATACACTTTATTAATCTCTCGTAAATGAAAAAAAAAACTCAAACTACAGCAGAAACACAAGACGCGAGCCCGACAATGCGGAAGGACATATAAATTTATAATCACGGTGACCAGTGACCAGTTAAATTATTTATTTGTAGCTGTGTCTGTGGCTCCGCCCGCGTTGTTTTCTTGTTCGACAATGCCAGTTAAGAGAACTCTAGGAATTTCATAATAAACTAAATACTTTAAGAGTGCATTAAATGCAATTAAATAAATGCATATAATAATATTTTAACTTTCTGTGACTGCTTTCATTTCCGACCTCAATGCCCAGCTCATTTGATTAATGTCGTCTTATTAAATTAATCCTTCAATCTATAAAATCAATAAATAAAATTGTTGCTAATATTTGCAATGTTTAGACTATTATTTCATCCATTTATTTATACATTTCTTCATGTATAAATTTTACATTTAAGAAAAATTTAAACCTAAAATTTATAAAAAAATTGGTTGTCTGTAAAGTCGGTTTACGGACGATAGTTTTACGTGATAACGTCATACAACCCTTGTTTCATGAATATTCTAAATTTGAAATATTTTCCGACCGGCCAGATATTATGGTACGAGTAACCTCGTTTTAATTTCTGCGGCCCTGGTACTTTTAAAAGCCGACGCTTGGGTCGATTGTGCCTCTCTATCGCTTGTTACGCACTCCCGCTTGCACACACAGGCTCAGATGGAACGTGACGTGATATTCGTGCGTGCCACCGGCTGCACGCACGAATATCACGTCACGTTCATCAATTTGTATGACGTTATCACGTCAAAAAAGAAACAAGTTTCCACCACCGGTACGGTGGCGGGGAGACCCAACAACTCAGCGAGAGCTTCTTAAGGCGGTCGTCGAGGCTCTTCGCTATCAGCCCATGCGCCGAAACGACTATTATCGTTATTATGTATATTTAAATTTAAATTGACAATTTGCAATCTCGGAAGTAATACAATTTAACTAAAATTACATAAAAATAGCGTCACGACGATATCGTTGCGAATTATATTCATAAATATAATCTGGTTTTAGCGTGATCTGACATGAACAACTACGCTTAGATTTAAGGCGCCTGCGTTCCTGACGAAGCAAGGTGCCGTTCTAAGTGCTTTCCTTGTTTTGTTAACGGTTTTGAAAACTATCAATATTTTACATTATTATTCACGGCGTAGTATTCGGTAGTATTCTCCACGTAGGTTAAAGAAGCAATTCTACAGTTTTGTATGGAACTTTAGAGACAAGGCAATAATTTAGTCTTTGTGAAAACACATGTCATAGCTTCAAACTCTGAATAAGGCAGGAGCCGCTGAAGCACGTGTCAGATTTCACGAATTTCAAACAATCTCCAAAATTTGCTATGAATAATCCTAATTAATCATCATTTAATATCATAATCATCAAGACTAAGTAATTTTTGGCTGAATCTAACACACGCTTAGAGGAGATATGTCAGCCTGTAGAGGAGATATGTAGCTTAGTGGTGCGGTCGGTCGACTGTTATTAAGCAACCCTGGGCGCGGTCAGTACTTTCATGGGTGACCTCTCGACCGTTGGAGGCTGACCGTGGTTCTGATTCCACGTTAAACTGTAGGTCCCTTCCCTTCTTACCTTAATAGGGGGTAGGGTTTATCCCGGCCGGGTTGGTACCACCGCACCGAACGAAACGTCGGTCGAAACGGCTATGTAAATAGTTCGTGTATTCCGTCCAGTTCAGTGTAGCCGACATGAAATGAAGGGAAGCACTGGCATGGAACATAGTTCACCCGGTGTCATGGGCTGACATCGCGGATGTTGTAGGTGATGTAGCCAACCATGTCAATTTCCATAAAAACAAAAATATATTACCGAAAACAAAGAAGTATTTAATATATACTCAATATTTTATCTAAGATGCATATATAACGTTTTCTGTATATTTTTAAACCGCGTTTATGCACTATTTTCACGTTACTTATATTTTAATTATAAAAATTAGTGACACAATTTCCAATATTTTTTCGGCTTACATATTTCCTGATAACTTATTATTTAGGGAAGTATTTCAATTCGCGTTTTAAGGACGACCTTAAAATAACTTCATGGCTTTATAGCTTCATATTTTGCATAGTTAGGTACTTATCTATTTTTTGTGCAGTTAAATGCAAAATTGTGCCTAAAAAGAGATGCAACTAGTTTAAAGCTTACTATGCATTGAAATTATGTAAGTAGGTAAAAATTTCTGAATACGTTGGATTATGACATCCCTTTCAATCCTATCGAATTCTACCTTATCTATCATTTATAAATGTTTTTATTCTATCTTTAAAACCATTAGTTAATATTATAAATAAAGTATTGTGTGCCTAATGGTAAAGAAATCAGAATTAATAATAATATTTAAAACGAGTATAATGTAATTAGTCGCTAAAGACAAGCTACAGACTCGACGCTCAGGTTATAAGTTGCGGTGTGAGTTTCCTCAGGCGTTTTAAGTCGGATAAAATAATATTCATTTATTCATACTGAAGGAATTGAGTGCTCCACCACGGACCAACTTTGTTCCAGATCAGTCTGTCTGTGCACAGCCAGTAGCAACGTGTAGCTATAAGTATGTAACGTCAAAAAAAAAAACATTTGCGGGCAATCCTCTTGACATTTCCGCGGAATGCAGGGCGCGTCACACAAACATCGGAATAAAACAATTTATTACCAAATGTAAACAGGAAGAGGCGTACTTTCATTTAGAATACGAATTTCCAATTTTATCCCCCTCGCCGAGCCGTCTCCCCATGCACCCCTCGCCTCTCCACCCGCCCCGCCCCTCCCCCGCGCCCGCTTCCTTAAGACATAGATGAAAATACCCGGTTATGATTAATTTTGAATGCGCAGCGCATTGATCACGGGAACACGGAAAGAGGTTTTATTCCAACTAGAGTACCGCCACCCCCCCTCTCACACCCCCCGCCGCCCGCGCTCCTCAGCCGCGCGCCCCCCGCGTCAGCCCCGCTAGAGCGGGACGCGGCGACTAAGCTCTGCAGTCGCGGTAGCTCCGTCCTTGTCTAAAACAAAGATGCTAAAACTTCTTTCGCTAGTATGAAGATTTTAATTTCATATTTTTAACGAAACGGTTCTAATTGGACCCTCAACGCCAAATAGCGTTCGACCTTCCCACCCGCGAGTTAAGAGCCAAAATACCTCGCGCCCGCAATGGAGTTTTGATTCCGTGTTCTAATTTCAGAGCGGCCGCTCTCTCGAAAAGATACAGACCCAAATTCTGAATAGCTTCCGCCGCAAATTCGACCCTCTCGCCACCGGTGTACGGTCGCTTTTGCGCCGTCCGCGTTCTAAGAAATAATTCTTTACTAGTACACCGAAATTAGTGGGTGGCAAAGGGGTTCATACGCGGGGTGGTTTTAAAAGAAGAGGCAAAAGAGGGGTTGGAAAGATGCGCAAAAGACTTAGTTTGACGTAGGCGCGGGGGCGCGCGGGGCGGCCACCCTGCCGCCTACAGGGGGTTTATAAAATATATAATTCTATACTTACAATACTTGTAAATACTTGGAAGTATAAACGAAACGCCGCGCTATGCGGAAGTGGCCAGGCGGACCGAGACGTCTTGACAGTTGGACGTCTTACTTCCGCGTTTGATGTGACTCGATCGAACCGATTAGATATTTCGCGACTTAGTGGCGTCGCTGCCGCCCCGGTTAGCCGATTCTCACTCAATTTTCTTCTCAATTCAATGAGAATGGAGGATAATTAGCGAGATAACTTATGGTAATTGGATATTTATAACGATTTTGTTGTACTATCTGAGGTTCATGAATCACGAAGGACTGTAGAATCATGAAGGACTGTATTAGTAGTACGACTTTGAGACCAGTGTTTAAAAACTCATTCAAAGAAGTTCTTAGTAGTTAGTAACAAGTAGATTGGAACTTTTCAGCATGATATATAAGTATATCATTGATCGTAAGTCTGATTTTTTTAATACAAATTTAATTAAAATTAATATAACATATTATGCATATTGTAAAAAAAAAATTTGATGTGAATGTTTGTTATTTAAACCTACAATCAGGCAATTTTAAAAACAAAAGTGTTGTATTCAAATTATTTAGAAATAGACAACAATTACAAGGCAGAGTGACCGTTATCGAACTTGTAAGATAGAATTGAATACATACCACACATGTATCGCGACAGTCGGGGTAAGCAGAGTAATCGGTGTTGTGCTGCAAGAACTCATGTCAATTACACCTATCAGCACGTTTAGCAAAATATTCGGACAAGATAACTATCAAACAGTTAGTAAGGATGGAATAGTCTTAAATGCCGCATGACACGGTGGAATGACCGTGCCAGCGTGAGAGGTGAAGAACGTGTCGCCCTTTAGGACGGAATCGTGTCCTTACCTTTTAGTCGCCTTTTACGATATACATACATAACACACGCTGTATCACGACAATCAGGGTAAGCGAAGTAATCGGTGTGTGCAAAGTAATAAGGACTCTGTTAAATTACAGCACAACACCGACCACCACGTTTAGCACAGTATACGGACAAGACAACTATCAAGCAGCAAGTAAGGCACGAAGAACCCACCTGCTGCATGACTAGGTGGAAGGACTGCGCCAAGGTGAGAAGTGGCTAGCTACGATATGTACGGAAAGAAATACAGTGGAACTATTAATTTTAAGGTTTTTTTAGTAGATAGATAGATAGAAAATTCTTTATTGCTCCAGTAAACATTAAACAGTAACAAATACATTGAAAAATTTACATAAGGTGCAAAGGCGGACTTATCCCTTACAGAGATTTCTTTCAGTCAACCTTTGGATGTTTGAGATTCGATAATATAGTGGAATGTAAGTAGGTAGTAGCAAAAGAGTTGCGTGACAATTGGAGATAAAAATAATAATAAGAATACTTATTAATACGTACATATAATTACATGCTAGTAAAATATAAGCCATACATGTTTAAATACACATAAATTACTAAATATATAGAATATTATATATAGAAATAAATATACATACATACATACTTGTCCATCCAGGTAAGTATTAAGGTTTTTTAGTAACACAAGGATAAATTATATAAAATTACCTTACAGTAAAACGATATACAGGATGTTCTAAATCGAACGCATAATATACCACCACGCGATTCCTTACCACATAGGCTACTAAGTTGATTATTTTAATTATTCTTATCCGTCTTACAGGTTTCATGGTTTTCATGATTTTATGCAAATTTTTATAATTTTATAATTTTAAGACAATACCCCTAGCTACGGCAAATTCAAAATTTGCGGGGGCGAACGTTTTCTGTATACGTATAACTAGTTCGTATAGTTGAACTCTCCCGGAGCGATGCCAGTCGCGATTCACTCGCGCTCAGTCTTCGCATAACCAAGGGCGCGGGATTCCTACCATAGCATGCCGAAACAACTATCGAACTTTACGAAAATCACTTAGGTACCTATGCGTATTGAGTTCAAAGTAAGTTTTTAGGGTTCTGTATACGTACGGGATCCAAAAAGCCTACGCCGTCAGTCTGTCTGCCCGTCTGTCCGTCCGAGGGCTGTATCTATTGAACCGTAATAGGTAAGTATGTATATGTTATTGTATAGGATTTTATTGTCTAGGTATATTACAGTTGAAGTTTTCACAGAATTGTGTTATTACGAGCTTTTGCCCGCGGCTTCGCTCGCGTGAAATTCGTATTTCAAAGGAAGAAAGTAAGTAACTAAGGGCGAGCTGGGTTCAGGTAAACGATAAACCGTCTCGAAGAAAGTGAGTAACTAAAGGCGAGGCCGAAGCCGGAGTTGCGTTCAGGAAGACGATAAACCTTCTCGACGACAGTAAGTAACAATGGGCGAGGCCGAAGGCCGAGCTGCGTTCAGGATGAGGATAAACCATCTGAAAGTAAGTAAGAAAGGGCGAGGCCGAAAGCCGAGCTGCGTTCAGGAAGAGGATAACCTTTTCGAAGAAAGTGAGTAACAGGTGGCGAGGCCGAAGGCCGAGCTGCGTTCAGGAAGACGATAAACCTTCTCCAAGACAGTAAGTAACTATGGGCGAGGCCAAAGGCCGAGCTTCATTCAGGAAGAGGATAACCTTTTCGAAGAAAGTAAGTAACAGAGGGCGAGTCCAAAGGCCGATCTGCGTTCAGAAAGACCATAAATCTTCTCGAAGAAAGTAACTTCTTTGTTACTTTCTTGCTTCGAAAAGGTTTATCCTCTTCCTGAACGCATCTCGGCCTTCGGCCTCGCCCATAGTTACTTACTGACTTCGAGAAGCTTTATCGTCTTCTTGAACGCAGCTCGGCCTTCGGCCTCGCCCTTTGTTACTTGCTTTCTTCGAGAAGGTTTATGGTCCTCCTGAACGCAGCTCGGCCTTCGGCCTCGCCCTTTGTTATTTACATTCTTCGAGAAGGTTTATAGTCTTCCCGAACGCAGCTCGGCCTTCGGCCTCGCCCTCAGTTACTTACTTTCTTTGAGTAGGTTTATCGTCTTCCTGAACGCAACTCATTCACAAACTTTCGTGTTTATAATATTAGTAGGACGTATTTTGGGTAGGTTTGCAGTGAGGCCTGATTTTAGAAATTATTCCCAATTATTGGATGCATGCAAGCAAATCCGAAAGCAACAGCTAACAATATATAATTTTTTGAAATGTGCTAATTAAGCCCTTTCATTTAAACCCAACACGGCATCATTAAAAAAATTGTTTTTAGGTCATCTCATCACTTTATGTCCTCTAGAGGGCGCCATATCCAATTTTATGGGACGCCACGTAGCCTATAATCAGCGGACGGTCAAGACGCATCCAACGATACTATTCGATATATATTCGATTTGTCAAATTATGATAAGTAGTTTCGAAGTTATGAGGGAACAGATGAACATACATATATACATACATACATATATACATACATACACACATACCGGTCAAACACAAGACCTTCCTTTTCGCTTCGCCGTAGTCGGGAAAAACTAAGGGTCTGTGAACTAATATTGCGCGCATTCTACACTACGTACAATATAATAAACATACGATCAATTAACTTAAATCAAATTGAAACTTCACTTAAGTAAATATCCGCTAACATCGACTCGCAACAACCTTTTACATAGGTTTGCATCTTTTTTTTTTTTTTTTTTTTTTTTTTTTATTGTTAGCTCGACATATGGCGCCGAGGCACCCATAAGGTGTCTAACGGCGCCCATGGACATTCGGTCGTATTCGGGGGTTGCGAATGCCATGCCGGCCTGACAGGTGCCCATTCACGCCCCTCTTGAAGGACCCGAGACTGTACTTGGGGGGAAATATATGAGCAGGGAGAGCGTTCCAGAGTTTACCGGTTCTGTACAGGAAAGATCTGCAGAATCGATTGGTACGCATGCGCGGTAAGTCCAGCGTATATGGATGCAATCCCTGCCCAGTGCGCGTGGTGCGGAGGTGGAAAGGGGACGGCGGGATCGCGGTAAACAGCTCCTCCGAGCACTCCCCATGGAATAAGCGATAGAACACACTTAGGGAGCCGACATCCCTACGGTGTTGCAGTGGTTCCAGATCACGGGACACTTCGGGGTCACCCACTAGTCGCACGGCTCGACGCTGGATCGAGTCATGGCGTCCGACGAGCAACCGTCCACTAGGACCTGAATGCTACGCCCATGTAGGAAGTCGGCGACCCAGTCACACAGGCCAGAAGGAAGTCCGTAAGCCGGCAATTTGCCCAAGAGCGATGTAATGTCTTGGGTTGTTGAGGATTGACGTTGATTTTACAAGGAGCGAAATGAAAGGCGCTTTTACTTCAGTCAGCCATGTAGAATATATTGTTGCCATGTTATATTTGTGAAACACCCTCAATATACAATGATGCCATAGATAATGAATATTACAGTTTATGGATATTATTGCTATACTTAACATCTCCCTTTTTTATATATGTTTTTTTTTCAATAAGACTAACTTTATACAAACCAATGTTTTCTATTTAATTTTATTTTGACGACCGAATAAGAGAATACAAATTATAAATCAAGACGTTTAGGTGCCTTAATCTCTCTACCATATCTACTAATGTTTCTTCTAGGAGTTTCAGTGATTGTTGGTTCACATACATTTTTATTTATCGGTGGTGAACCTATAGCAACAGGCAGCTCATGCTCATTTACATTTTGTGGGTTAGACTGAATTTTACAGTTATCAGAATTATTACTATTGTTATCTTGCACAGGATGTTTTAACAAATGCTGTCGATTTCTGCGATAAATTCTTTGTTCACCTTTTATAACGTAAGACCTAGGTTCTGGACCTACCTGTATTATTTTGCCTGGTGACCAGGTTTTAGAAGAAGGATCTTTCTTGAACATGACCTTATGACCTACTTCTAACGGTTTTAAATCTTTTGCGTGTTGATCATAATATCTTTTTGACTTATCAGATTGTTCCTTGGTATACATTTCTAACTTCTTATAATCTACTAAATCTGACTTTAGGTTCTTATCCGTGATTGGTAACTTTGTTCTTAATCTACGTGACATGCATAACTGAGCTGGCGAACACATATTAGCTTTAGGAGTATTCCTGTATTGCAATAAAGCCAAATATGGGTCGGTACAGTCAGCTTTGCATTTTCTTAACATTCTCTTAATTGTATCAACACTTTTTTCAACCAGACCATTTGAACGACTCAGTTTTGGACTAGATGTTATATGCTTGATTGACCATGAATTTACAAAATTTGCAAATTCTTTTGAATTGTACGGGGGGCCATTATCTGAGACCAGTATCTCTGGAATACCATGACGAGCAAACAGTGACTTCAAGTGTGTAATTACAATGCTGGCTCCGTATCTATTGCTAAGAAGAACGAGTTCAATGAATTTTGAAAAATAGTCAATAACTATGAGATATGTTTTTCCTTCAAAATCTAGGAAGTCTACTGCTGTTTTATTCCACGGCAAGAATTTATATTCATGTGGCTTGAGGCTCTCCTTGCTGTTATTACGTCGGTGACTGATACATATTTCACAATGGTTTACGAGATTTTCTATATCTTTATTTAAGCTCGGCCAGTAGACTATACCTCGTGCTAATCTTTTACAACTATTGATGCCTTGGTGGCCTTCATGAATTAAATTTAGAATATGGTTTCTAAATGCGCAAGGTATGACGATACTATTTGACATAAAAAGTAATTTGTCTGCAATGTGCAGTTCATCTTTTATGGGGAAAAAAGGTTTTACATCATCCGGCACTTGACGTTTGTGCTCAGGCCAGCCATTTTGGCAATATAACATGACTTTCTTTAAAGTGACGTCTTTATCGGTTAGTTCCCTCACTTGAGATAGACGTTCGTCGCTTACATTAACATTTGACACTAGAAGATTTACATGTAGCTCAATATCTTCATCGAGATCTGTAAGACAGTGTGACGGCAAGGCAGCGCGCGACAGAGTGTCAGCGACATATAGGTATTTACCTGGCTTGTATGTTAGTATGAGATCATACGGTTGCAGACGCATCATTATACGTTGCAGACGGGCTGGAATTTTATGCAACGGTTTTTTAAATATTCCAACGATCGGCTTATGATCGGTTTCGACTGTGACTTGTTGACCGTAAATGTATTGGTGAAATTTAGTACACCCAAATAGAATGGCTAGTAGCTCTTTTTCTATTTGGGAGTAGTTCTGTTGAGCGCTATTCAGCGATGCTGATGCGTATGCAATGGGGCTTTTATCGTGTAAAATAACAGCACCCATGGCGCTTTTGGACGAATCGACTGACAAAGTTAGTTTTTTATTCTGATCAAAGTATGTTAAGACAGGGGCGGAACTGATGAGAGACTTGAGACTATTGAATTCACTTTCATGTACGTCAGTCCAGACAAATTCAGTATTTTTTTACAAGTAACTTCCTTAAGTTAGTAGTTTTATCTGTAAGTTTGGAATGAAAGAACCCAAAAAATTTACCATTCCAAGGTATCTTTGTAATTCCTTGACTGAGGTGGGACTGGACATCTGACTGATAGACTGGACTTTGGATGTGTCTACAGATACACCTTCTGCATTGAAGATGAATCCTAAGTACTTGACCTCAGACAAACATATTTTTGACTTTTCTTTATTAAATTGTACACCGATATCTTGAGCTCTTTTTAGAACTGCTTCAAGACGTGTATCATGCTCCTCTTTAGTACTACCGCTGATCAGTATATCGTCCATCATTATTTTTACACCTGGAATGTTTTCGAATCTCTTGACCATTTCTTTATGAAAAATTTCTGGGGCGGCGTTTATACCAAATGGAAGTCTGAGGAATCGGTATCTCCCGTATGGAGTTATGAAAGTACACAATTTGGAAGATTCCTCATCTAACTTGAGCATCCAAAATCCTGAATTTGCGTCCAAGACCGAAAAATATTTAGATCCGCTCAGTTCTGATTTTATCTCGTCTATCGTTGGAAACGGATAATGTGACCGGAGTATCGCCTGGTTAAGATTCTTAGGATCGAGACATATTCGAAGTTTTCCATTTTTTTTTGATACGATGACTATAGAATTGACCCACTCTGTAGGTTCTTCGACTTTGACTATGACTTTTAGCTCTTCTAGGCTTTTTAAATGACTTTCGAACTCCTTTTGAAGTTTAAATGGAATCTTGCGACATGCTTCGATCGTAGGCGTGACGTTGGGTTTGACTGACAAGTGACATTCAAAATTCTTTATGCATCCAAGACCTTCAAATACATTTTTGTACTCCTCGACTAAATTCTTGCCGACTGAACTACTGAAAGTGACATTGTTGACTAGTTTTAATATTTTTAACTCTTTAATTGTTTTCTTGCCGAGTACGTTTGTACATTCCATGTCAAGAATATGAAACTCTACTTGATAATGTTTTCCATTATATGTGCATAAAACATTACATTTGCCAATAGACGGCAGCACCTCTCCGCTGAAGGTGGAGACAATTTCTCTGGTTTTTACGACTGAATGAGCTGAAATGTTACATTTCTTAAATGTATCATATGACAAAATATTAGTTTGAGCACCAGAGTCGACAAGGCATTTTACATTTGTATTATTTACACTAATATTGACTGACCATAATTCTTCTTCACTGCTTGACTCCAGGGCGACGTTACTGCATTTGATCGAACCGAGAAAGAAATTCTGAGAGTTTTCTTCTTGCACTATGACACTTCCTACCACTTTCGAACGACACATTTTTGCGTAATGATTAGGACGCTTACACTTGGCACACGTGACACCTGCAGCTGGGCAGCGGTAGCGATGTACTTGTCCGCACCGACCACAGTCGCCGTCGGCCCGCGTGCGACTCGGCGACCCATTGCGACCCGGCGAACCCTTGCGACTCGGTGACCCTTTACGACGACCTGACTGCTGTTGGTCACGACGTGGTGATCGACTGGTGTGCTCCGGTTTTCTGAAATTCGATGTCGAAAGTTTTGACACAATGTTCATGCTTGACTCGCCTTGAGCGAGTCGGCTGGCTTGCTCCTTTGACGACTCGCATGTTCTTGCTATTTCGATGGCTCTGTCTAGTGTAGTGGGGGACTCAAGTAGAATTTTTTCTTTTATGTAAGTATTTTTCTGGTTTAGGTTCCAACTAAATATATCTTTTAGTATGTCATCTCTTTTGTTTTCAAACTCACACAAGAGGCTAATGTTTTTCAAATCAGTGGCATAGGAATCTATCTCCTCGTCCGGCAGTTGTCTTCTATTGAAAAGTTTGTGCCTCTCCATCGTGACGTTTGCTTTCGGACTAAAATATCGCTCGAAACTATTTATAAGATCGGTGTATTTGACATTATCTATGTCGACATTGAATGATTTGAAAATTTCTAGAGCATCCGCACCGATAAAATGTAATAATATGGCGACTTTTCGGCTGTCGGTTTCCTCTTCTAGGTTATAAGCTCTCAAATATATTTTAAATTGAGTAAGCCAGTTATGCCAAATGTGCGACAAGTTGTTACTTTTGCATTTCATCGGTGGAATTGCGGAAATAAGCGATTTACTCATCTGCTTCGTGGTGTTTTCTCCAGACGGCGGTGACTTCGTGGTGTGGCTGACGGGATCCGACATTTTTCTTGATTGACTTGGAAAGTTGGAACGAAATATTTACTTCTCTTGACGCGAGACGACGAGACGGAGACTTGTAGACACCTGACACCATGTAATGTCTTGGGTTGTTGAGGATTGACGTTGATTTTACAAGGAGCGAAATGAAAGGCGCTTTTACTTCAGTCAGCCATGTAGAATATATTGTTGCCATGTTATATTTGTGAAACACCCTCAATATACAATGATGCCATAGATAATGAATATTACAGTTTATGGATATTATTGCTATACTTAACAAGCGACTTGTGCCAAACCCGGTCAAATGCCTTGGCAATATCAAGGCCAATTGCCAAGGATTCGCCATGACCTTCAAGCGATTCCCCCCAAAGGTGAGTGACGTACGCTAGGAGATCACCAGCAGATCGTTTTGGCCGGAAGCCGTATTGCCGATCGCTGATGAGGTCATTTGTCTCTAGGTACTTCATGAGCTGCGCATTGATGATGCGCTCCATCACCTTACAGAGAAGGGAGGTAATCGCTATAGGTCGGTAGTTTGACGGGTTTGAGCGGTCACCCTTTTTGGGGACCGCTTGCACAAACGCAGATTTCCAGGCCGCCGGCACACGACCATTAGAGTAGGAGAGACGGAATAGGCGCGTCAGCACTGGAGCCAACTCGGGAGCACACCTTTTTAACACCAATGCAGGAATCCTGTCCGGCCCACTCGCTTTCCTGACGTCTAGGGAGAGAAGCTCCGCCCGTACAGTTCGTTGTCGGAACTGCACTTCCGGCATGGAGTTCTCACACCTAGGTATGGATGGGGGAGTGGCACCACCATCGTCCAGGTTAGAGTTCCCCGCAAAGAGAGATACCAGTAAGTCGGCTTTCTCCTTTGCGGAGTGAGCAAGTGAGCCTCCAGGACACTGCAGAGGTGGAAGAGAGGAGCGGCAGAAATTCGACTCGACAGATTTGGCGAGAGACCAGAACTCACGGCTCCCAGTTGGATGCTCGTTCAGTCTATCGCCGATTCTGCCGATGTGGTCAAATTTGGCCCTGGCAATAACCCTTTTGCAGGATCTGGAGAGGTGGTTGTATTTCTTCTTCAGTTCGGGTACATTTGGGTCACGTCCGGCACGAGCACGCGACCATGCACGATAAGCTGCGCATTTAGCTGCGACAGCAACAGCACAGTCGCGGCTGTACCACGGTTGGCATTTACCACCGAGGTGGACAGAGGCGCTGGGAATAAACATTTCCATTGCCCCGAGGACCACTTCGGCAACGGTATTAGCGCAATCCGACGGATCGTCCGAACTGAAGCAGATCTCTCTCCAAGGGTAGGATGCGAAGTGCTCTCGCATCCCATCCCAATCTGCCGACGCGTAGTGCCAAATTCGACGCGTTCCTCCAGTACGGGACTGAGGAGGCGAAGATGGCACCGTGGACCCCACTAAACAATGATCAGAAGAACCCAGCGGGGCTCTCACTGCGACCTTATATCCAGTGGGGTTCGTCGTCAGCAGAAGATCCAGCAACGAGGGTTCATGACCGTCTATATCTGGTAGTCTGGTGGGTTGGTCCACCAGTTGAGACAGATCATGCGTCAGGGCGAAGTCGTAGGCGGCTCTCCCCGCAAAGTCAGTTCTCCTGGAGCCTAGCCATGCCTCGTGATGGGCATTGAAATCTCCAAGAAGAACCAAGTCCGCGGTGGGGAACCGCTCTTGGACTTTGTCTGCCGCTCCACTCAGGTACTCAAATAACCGAGCTGTCCCAGCATCTCCGGAGTGCGACCTGTAGATCTAGATATAAAATCTAAAATAATCAAATAGATATACGATAGATATAATAGATAACCTAACCTAACCTAACCTAACCTAACCTAACCTAACCTAACCTAACCTAACCTAACCAAGTAAACCTACATAATATTATGAAATCGAATTAAATAAGAAACTCTGCTCGAGACAATGCATACACACACCGCGCTCCGCAGACCGCACGCAAGCACGTCCGTACAGGTTGATTTTTGCTTTATATAGTACGTGCGAGCGCGATCGCGGCAGCCTGGTGCGCTATTTATAGAACCACTCGTTCTTCCGCAGCGCCACCGCGCCACCTCCGCCAGCCGCCCGCCGCCCGCCGCCGCCTACCATACCTTTATTTTGTGCGCGGAACAATTCGGTTTGTATAAGAGCCACATCTTAGCGTAACCGGAACTTTTATGTAGCCTATCCTGTGTCCCGTATAGTTAAATGTGCTTGTACAAAGTTTCATCGAATTCGGATGATCGGTTTAAGAGTTATGGCGGAACATACATACATACATACATACAGAAAAGATTTCTAAAAATCGCCAATTTAGCTTTAGTATCATACATAGCCGTTTCGACCGACGTTTTATTCAGTGCGGTGGTACCGACCCGGGCGGGATAAACCCTACTACCTAGTAAGGTAAAAAGGGAAGGGACCTACAGTTTTACTTGCATTATACCTAATACTTATTCTTTAAAATGCACATTTCTATACGAATAGATGAGTTTTAAAATTTCGACATATACACGGACGCGGGCACACGGAGGTACAGAATTCAATTCCTAAGTCACCGATTCACCAAATATGACGTTACGCGGGTCAAGTGTCGCCGGTACGGTATTCATGTTTTCGCAACCACATGCTGTGACATTTGGCGGCGATGAACGCGGGGACGGCGGCGGTACGTCCGAGGATGGCGGCGATGGCGACGAACGCGAAGACGGCGGCGGTTCCTCCGAGGACGGCGGCGATGGCGACGAACGCGGCGACGGCGGTGGTTTCTCCGAGGGCGGTGGCGATGGCGACGAACGTGGCGACGGCGGTGGTTCCTCCGAGGGCGGCGGCGATGGCGACGAACGCGAAGACGGCGGCGGTTCCTCCGAGGACGGCGGTGATGGTGACGAACGCGGGGACGGCGGTGGTTCCTCCGAGGGCGGCGGCGATGACGTATAAGTCGGTGAAGGCGTTGGCGATGCCTTGGGTGTGGCCAATGCGGATGACGGCATTGTCAACGATGTGGATGCCGGCGGAGGCTGCGTTACGGCAGGTGTTTTCACAGATGATGATGTGGGGGCCGCCTCCATTGCCTTCGATGACATCGCTTCAGCTTAAAATATCGGGATCTATATATATTTATAATTGATGGTGACGTTGGAGGACTCGGACTCGCACTCCGACGTTTATTCATTTTTCTTCACTAGCTAATGGTTCTCACAAAGACTAAAAAGATATGCAAGAGGAAGAAACGAAATTGACTTATTTACATGAGAAGACTATACTATAGATTCTTCAGGCTCCGTCAGATCTCGTTATTCGTTACGTTGATTGTTGTCAGGCGTTCGTCTTGTCGTTATAATATCTTCAACACACCATCCCTGTATACTGCCTCTCGGAGCCAACTGTCTATTAGACACGGTCGGTCGTTTCTTTACCATTTGTTAAGCGTACAAAGGAATAGTCAGGGTTAGATTCTAGAAGTTCTACTTCTTCTACCAGTGGTTGATATTTGCTTATACAATCGTTCCGCTTCATGAAAACTGTTCCAGGAGATAGAAGCCAAGTTTGAACTGATTGTCCGTTAGGTGACCGTCTAGTGTGATGAAACATTCTTTCGTATGGGGTCGCATTAGTGGCCGTGCAGAGTAGAGACCGAATTGAATGTAGGGCTGCAGGTAGGACATCTTTCCATTTAGCAATTTCAACACCTTTTGTTTTAACAGCTAATTGTATGGTCCCCACACTGTTCCATTGAGCCTCTCGACCTGCCCATCCATTCCCTGGCGGATTGTATGGGGTTGTCCTACTCGTGGCTACATTTCTTATGTGAAGAAAAGTCTTGCTTGAGTTCAGATGACATGAAGTTACTTCCCCGATCAGAATGAATGAATGCAGGCAGTCCAAACATATAAAAGAGACTATTCAGGCATTTTATGATAGTTTGAGTAGTGAGGTCTGGACACGGGAAGGCGAAAGGGAAGCGCTAATATTTGTCGATGACAGTGAAGAGGTACCGATTTTTATTTGACGGTAATGGACCCTTGAAATCGAGACTGAGCCTCTCGAAAGGACTCGTAGCTTTGATCAATGTGCTTCCATACTTGTAAAATCTTGGCTTTATTTCAGCACATATTTGGCAAGACATTGTCATTTTTCTGATTTCGTCGACAGAGTACGGCAAGTTTTTCCCGCGTATCCAATGCGTCATGCGAGTGATTCCGGGGTGACAGAGGTTTTGGTGTAATTGGAATAATGTATTAGTATTATTGACACAGACTCGTGATAAGGCATCGGCTACAATATTTTCCTTGCCCGGTCTGTACACTAACTATGTCGTATTTAGAACATGAGAGCTACGGGCACCGCGGTTGAACGGCTCGTCTATTACCAGATTTTCTTCTTGACTTTGACTTTTATTTTCAGCATGCCTGAAGTCGAAGAATAAAATTAAAAAAGTCTTCTCAAATGCAAGATTAATAAAATGAAGATAAAGTAACTCAAATATTTGAATTTTTTTTACCAATTCACATATCATTTCATAGGAAAAGTTGTTTTATTTCAGACTAGCTGAGCCCGCGGCTCCGCTCGCGTGAAATTCGTATTCCAAAGAAGAATGTAAGTAACTAAGGGCGAGGCCGAAGGCCGAGCTGCGTTCAGGTAATCGAAAAACCTTCTTAAAGAAAGTAACTAACTAAGGGCGAGGCCGAAGGCCGAGCTGCTTTCAGGTAAACGATAAACCTTTCTCAAATAAAGGAAGTAAGGGCGAGGCCGAAGGCCGAGCTGCGTTCAGGAAGCCGATAAACCTTCTGGAAGAAAGGAAGGAACTAAGTGCGAGGCCGAAGGCCGAGCTGCGTTCAGGTAAACCAAAAACCCTCTTCCGCCTTCGGGCCTCGCCCTCGTTTACTCAATCTATTTATTTCATAAAAATAAAAAAGTGATATTAATAACTAAAGAATTAAACCTACCTAACAAACATTAAAATAACTATCAAAACGGGCATTTTCAAATGTTCTTAAAGCACTTGTGGCATTACCCCGCTGGATGGCAAGGCTTACCCTTTGAATGAAGTACATAAGCCCTTGATGGCGGGACCTTTTGTCAGCCTCGATAGCTCAGTGGTGCAGACAGTCAACTGTCGCTATTGAATGTTAAGCAACGCTGGGTGCGGTCAGTACTTGGATGGGTGACCGCTGACCGTTGGAGGCTGACAGAGGTTCGGATTCCTCGTAAAACTGTAGGTCCCTTCCCTCCTAATCTTACTTGGTGGTAGGGTTTAACCCGCCCGGGTTGGTACCACCGCACTGAATGAAACGTCGGTCTAAACGGCTATGTAAATAGTTTGTGTTTTCCGACCAGTTCAGTGTAGCCGGCACGATCAAAGGGGGAAGCACTGACATGGCACCTAGTTCACCCGGTGTTATGGGCTGACATCACGGACGTTGTAGGTGATGTAGCCAACCGTGTCAGTTTCCATAAAAAAAAAAAAAACACCAGTTGCGTCAACCAGCTCAAGCCTCTTTTGGCATCACTGCTCCACGGACCGAGGGTTTCAACCGCAAACGCAACAAATTCGAAATCTTGAATTATATTTCTATATTCGCTGCGTTTGAGGCTCTCCGCCCCAGCCTCGGCCGCGCCAGCCGCTCTTGACGATGTCCTAACGTGACTTGGAGCCAATGTGAGAACAAAAGTGGCGTCCCACATCAAAGAACTACCCTTAGTCCATGGCACTAAGGTGATAGCATCGGGCCTCTTGCCATCCAGCCGGGAATAACCGCGAGGTTCTAGGATGCACGGTATATTTGCCGTTAGAAGCGTGGACTTTATAATAAAATTTAAATTAAATTAACTCAATCTTAATATTAATTAACTTTATTCGAGATGGTTTAGCTTTTTCCTGAACGCAGCTCGGCCTTCGGCCTCGCCCTTAGTTACTTGCTTTCTTCGAGATGGTTTATCATTTGTCAGAACGTAGCTCGGCCTTCGGCCTCGCCTTAGTTGCTTACTTTCTTCAAGATGGTTTAGCTTCTTCCTGAACGCAGCTCGGCCTTCGGCCTCGCCCTTAGTTACTTACTTTCTTCGAGAAGGTTTATGGTCTTCCAGAATAGAGCTTGGCCTTCGGCCTCGCCCTTAGTTACCTACTTTCTTCAAGAATGTTTTTCTTCTTCCTGAACTCAGCTCCGCCTTCCGCCTCGCCCTTAGTTACTTTCATCGAGAAAGAATATCGTTTACGTGAGCGCAGATCCGCCTTCGGGCCCGCCTTTAGTTAGGTACTTACTTTCTTTTTTTTAAATACGAATTTCACGCGGGCGAAGCCGCGGGCAACAGATATATTAATTTTATTGCACCAATGACAGCGACATATTACTTGTCTATTGCTGGTTTGCTGCTACCTCAGCCCGCGCTTCCGCACATCGCGCCTCACGCCACACCCGCTGACGCCTAGCTCAGTAGCGTTAGTATCGCTGTCGCGTAGCCAAAGAATATAATACCGCGTAGCCACGCCCGTATTATATGTGTAATTGAGCTACCTACCCCTCGCGCGTGTACGAATTTTGTTTTTTTTTTGTGTTATTTGTTTTATTACTAACATTTGTTGTGTTCAAATGCCAATACGAGTAAAAAAAGGAATAGTAATATGACTATGACGTGTGCGCTAGCTTCATTAGTCATGTCACTTAATTACGTAGAATTATTATTACATGGTAGTACATATTAATTCTATGCCTGAAATACGAAGTAACGACAGTTCAGTTTAACACCCGGTGGCGGGAGTATTCGCATATCCGACTTTTCTGTCGACGGTACCGATAGCTGTTACGTCATACATAATCATAACCGTCAGCGGTGGCATACTGGAACCAGACGACTAATAACTTCGACTTTCAATTATTATTTTTATTTATCAAACAATTTGTCACCGGCCAGCTCACGTCGAGATGACAGTTTTCCGTTGTCAACATGACATTTAAAATTGTTTTTTACCTTTACTTTGGATTACGTGATTGTTATTATATTTTTTAATTATTATGTTCATCCGGGATATACACTGTCATTATAAAAAGTTTCGTCAAATTCCGTTCAGTGGTTTTTGCGAGATGCGCGTACAAATAGACATTTTTGCATTTACGATTTTATGATATGTATAGAAAGAATAGATTTGTATAGACTATTGTGTTCAAGTTATAAAAAAGAAGAAATGTCATTTTCGTTGTATCTACTTATTTTTCGAATGAATATTTTATTCAAATTGTATTTGCTGCCAGTTCTCAAGATATAATTATGTACTTTGGACTACGTGATTTTAAACGCGCAATAATGTTTATAATTGTAATTTTTTTTATTTTTGTTTTTTTTTTTTACGTACCTATTATGTTAACCCGGCATATAAACTGCCACTATACAAAGTTTCGTCTAATTCCGTTCAGTGGTTTTTGCGTGATGCGCGTACAGACAAACAAACAAACAAACAAAAATTTTAAAAACTGTTCTAACATGTTCAGTATCTCATTTTAAGCCACCCTGGTTAGTTTTTTTCCGAATACATTCAATGTACAGACTTTCTTACCTCTACGATTTTATTATATGTATAGATATAGAAACTACCCTTTGAGGGCTAACAGTAAAAAAAACTTGTATAATTTTTTTATGAAAAATTTTTTTCGTTAACAAATTATATTTATTCTCGACATTGAATCACCCCTTATAATTAAAAAAAAAACTTCTTTAAACTATACTCTCAATATTCTCAAATCGATCATATCCCTTTCTTGCCATATCATGTGAATCCCGTCAACGAACTTTATGAATTCAAAAATTATTTCTTATCGGCTTCTTTTCACAATATTCATATGGTTAGCGCGTTGTTTCAATTGGTTATTCCTTTTGCTGGAGCTGTAATTGATTCCTTTTCCTTTATTTCCCATTTTCATGTACGTCAAACAACCAAAGAGAACGTCAAACAGAGCGACGCGGACACACGTCCGTACGGCGCGACTGTCCGCGCTACACTGGCTGGCCGCGCGTACAACCATCTATTTTATACAATTATTTCAATGTATAGTTCAAGCAAAATTTAAAATTCGAAATTTTACAACAATAGCGACATGCTAAATAATGTAACGAATATTTTGGTTATTTTCCTAAATCAAAATAGTGCTTGTGTAAGTAGTAAAGCGAAAAAAACGTCAAAATTAGGTGTTACTTTACGAATTTTTTTCGGATACTTATTCACACTAATTCGAAAAATTTAAACAATCAAGTCCTAGATTTAGTTCTCAATTTAATGCTGTGATTTTTTAAAGTTGTGTATTATAAAATTCTTATAACAAAACTTTAAAACGAAATATTGAACGAAAGCATAGATATATGTACAGATTTACAGTACGTATGTATAGCAACTAAGGGTATTGCCTTAATAATGAGATTTTTTTATATCATTTCAGCTATACATACATAGCGTCACGCCTGTTTCCCGGTTGGGTAGGCAAAGACAGTGGATCCCCACGTGCCACGAAACTGACACACCTCTGCCGCCTCTTCCACTCTCATAATGTTTGTTCTTCATGCATGCTCGTCGATTATGGGTACTACGCACTTGACCATTTTTGAGCACATGCCCGATCAGTACCCTAATCACGAGATGTGTTCTCCGCTTCATTTTGTATGGAGAAACGGACCAGCGCCTCTAGTGATAGATTTGCGAACTTCGTTTCTCCATACAAAATGATGCGGAGAACACGGCGTAGTACGCGGTGTAGGTTAAATCTCGTGATAAGGGTACTGGTCCAGGTACGCGCGTTTCTAGGGCGACCCTTACCGACTCTTCCAGCTAATTTTCAGCTTTCTAGAGAGATTAAAACATTTGAGTTATATGCAATTGTATTTGAGAAAAAAACAATCATTATTGCAAGACAGAGCGCTACACCTTGCCGCATAAAATATTGAAAAATTGGAAACTATGAGACGGGTTTTTTTATGTAAACCAGCATGGGTGGCTGTGCCGAGAGACCAATGGTGCAGTCGACAGAGCCACAATCACCTCTCCTCGCGAAACCACGCTCAGTTAGTTGCCATGCCAGCAGATTTGCGGACTGTTGCTAGGCTGTCTAGCCCGTTAATACGACGCTTGAAGACACACAGGTTAAAGGATTCAGGAAATATACTCGCCGGAAGACAGTTCCACACTCTAGCGGTTTAAACAATTATTATAATAAAAAAAAATTGTACCTTACATACATACATACCACACGCTGTATCCCGACAATCGAGGTAAGCAAAGTAATCGGTGTTGTGCTGCAAGTAATCATGTCAATTATTTTTGTAGCTTATACGGACATAACGATCGATCGAGGACACGCTGTATAGTACTTATTAATACAAGCTCAACGATCCCTCATAACACGCTGAGGATTGAGGTAGGTATGTATTCATATATCGAACACAACGGAAAGGAAAGTCCTTGAAACGTCAAGTACCAAGACTCTGCGGCGCACCCTTTCTTACATTCACAGATATTTAGTCGACGAAACAGGATATATTATAAGACGGTAGTTATTTAAAATAAAACCCCCTGTGTAGAAAGGAGCCTTAGCGACGCAGTGGGTGCACCGAGGGCGGACGGTGCGGCTTCTATTCCGGTTGGTATTAAACCCGATTACTAAGCCTACGCCGTCTGTCTGTCTGTCTGTCCGTCTGTCCGAGGGCTGTATCTCTTGAACCGTAATAGGTAGCCAGTTGAAATTTTCACAGAATATGTGTTATTATGGCCGATATAACAACAAAATATAAAAATAAGAAAAATAAATAATTGAAGGGGTTCCCATATATGAAACTAAAAAGTGTATGCGCGCCATCTACCGAAAATAGTATGAAGCATTTTAACTAATACAGTGATCATTCTCGTGTGGATCTAGTGTGTGTAGTTCAATAATATTTTTCTTCTTTTTTGCGATCAATCATTATTTAAGAAAATTTGCAAAATATTATGTTTTACTATTTTAATATAAATACAACATTAATGGAGAGCCAGAACAAAACTAAAGCTCAAACTCTACCAACTCTCTTTTTCTTACCTTCTCATTTTTTTATTTTAGTACTTTAATTTTTTTATTTTAACAAAACTGACACGCCCGCTGTACCCATGAGTCCATCGGACAATGAATTCTTTAAATTCCATGGACACAGCCAATAACACCACTCCTCGCGAAACCACGGCCAGCAAGTTGTCGTGCCAGCAACAAGGCGGTCAAAAGGGTTGCCTTCCATTTTAACCCCCGACGTGTGTGTATGGGTGTGTCTGTCTGTGGCATCGTAGCTCCCAAACAGATGGACAGGATTTGGATGCGGTTTTTTTATATTAGAAAGCCGGTTTAATCAGGATGGTTCTTAGCTAGGTTTGTAATCAAGTAATCAAGTAATTTATTAATTAAACAATTATTATTAACTTAAAAAGTGGACCGATTTGCATGCGGTTTTCTTTAAAAGCTTGAAATAGAAGTTAAATTACAAATTTAAAAAAGGGTTGGGCCCTTAAAAAGTGAAACATAATTTCCCTTTACTTACTTAAAGGAGTCGGGGGACCGCTAAGTAAATAAAATATAAAAACTGAGAGCTGCGCGGATATTTATTATTTAAAAAGAATAACCCCACTGCATCTCTCCCCCTGCATGTCGTAAAAGGCGACTAAGGGATAAGGACGGATATGTCGTCTAAAAGGCGACAGGCTAGCCACCTCTCACCTTGGCACGGTCCTTCCGCCGATTCATGCAGCAGGTGGTGGTCGTGGTGGTCTTGGTGTCTTAACTTGATGCTTGATAGTTATCTTGTCCGAATACTTTGCTAAATGTGGTGGTTGGTGTTGTGCTGTAATTGACTCGAGCACAACACCAATTACTCTACTTACCCTTGCTGTCGGGATACAGCGTGCAGTATGTATTTACTGAAAATAAGTTTTAATAAATTAAATTAAAAAAAGGTGGTATCAACCCGGGCGGATTAATCCCTACCAACTAGTAAGGTAAGGAGGAAAGGGACCTACAGTTTTACGTGGAATCCGAACCACGGTCAGCCTCCAACGGTCGAACGATCTTCCATCCAGGTACTGACCGCGCCCAGGTGTGCTTATGATTACGACCTACTGTCGATCTATCGCATCTCTGAGCTACTGAGGCTGGCAAAAATAATACTGTATAAATTACTTATTATATTAAAATATATTTTATATTACATAACCGACTGAATAATAGATTCAAGAATGAACTTGTGTCAAATAAAATTGTAAAACAATAATTACTTGGCTACCATAAAACTATAAGGCTTTCGTACATCCACTCCTCATCTGGGTTTCCAAGGTTCAATTCTGTTTATTTACGGATAATTACTATCCCCGGACGTAAACAGAAATCCGAGATGCCCAGCAGAGCAACCGGAAGCCCGACAATGCCCGGCCGGCCGGGTCGGTGGAGTGAAGCTATTCCTGTTTTTATCCACTCATTTTACTCCGCCGAGTCTTAGTAAAAAGTTGTTATACTAAGAGCGAGGCCCCCCTAACTAGCGCCCCCGGGGGGCCGCGCGCCCGTCCGCCCCCCCCCTGCCGCGCCCCCGCCCGCCTTCCCCGCAGCCTACGAGTAGGCCTCCGCGTACTATCTTGCACGTTCTTCTAAGACGGGGGTTTAAAATCTCGCCCAGAAGGCGCGCGGTGGCGGGCGTCTCACCCCCCTCCTCCCCATGCCGCTCTCGAGAGGGGGAGGCCGGGATGCAGAGCGCGGAAATATTATGAAGGGTGTACTCATTTATCAATATAGGAGTTCGTTCGTCTCGCTCTAAAAGGAATTGATTATTTTTGACTGTTTCCGTTAGACTGCGTCTTCGTGACGCGATCGAGGCGACGACGCGAGGACGACGGCGCGCCGCCGCGGCGGAGGAGCGGTAGGTGTCGATGTAAACTTTATGGGCAATTTTATGTGAGCCATTAGATATATTGACTTCCGGTGTTATATTGAAATTTGTGACTCACTCGGCAGGAGGACATAAGACGATCTAATCTCCTTTCGGCTTACAAATAATAAAGAGGTAAAAAAAAACCGGCCAAGTGCGATTCGAAGTCGCGCACCGAGGGTTCCGTATCGTCATGTCATGGTCAGCGCTGCTTCATACTGTTTTCGCTAGATGGCGCGAATACAGTTTTTAGTTTCTTGTATGGGGACCCCGTATTTTTTTTTACTTTTTTCGTATTTTTATTATTTGTTGTTATATCGGCCATAATTACACATATACTGTGAAAATTGGAACGGGCTACCTATTACGGTTCAAGAGATACAGCCCTCGGACAGACAGACGGACAGACAGACGGACAGACAGACAGTCAGACAGATAGACAGACAGACCGACGGCGTAGGCTTAGTAAAAGGGTCCCGTACGACGGATACGGAACCCTAAAAAGGTAAAAATACTTTATTTAAAAAAAACACAAAAACACTAAAATACAATTAAACAATAATAACTTAGTTATTATTGTTTAATATTGTTTAATCTTAGTAATAATGGTATAAGTTTATTATAGGTTCTTAACTATTTCTATTCTTTAAGTTTTTATTTATTAATTTTTAAATTTTATTTAAATTTTTAGGTGATCTGCCCCTTAAACTAGCCCATAGGCTGTACTATAAGGGGCAGTGCCACAGATTACTTAATAGTTACTTCGTAACAGATAAATCACTCCATAGAAAATGTTCCTACCTGTCGCCAATCGCTGCGTGCGAAAATGTACCTTAACGATCGAGTGTAAAGTGGTTATTGCTTTGCAGCTGCGCGCAGTTGCGTGGGCAAGCGTCTATGTATACTTCGCGCGGCTGACGAATTTCCACTGAAATGACCGCCGGCGGCCCGTCGGGCGGTAGGTAGTTAGCGCGCGCAAGTACATAGAGTGCGTGAGGCCTGGCAGTGCTTCCATTCTTACCGCTAAAGCGGGTAACAGCATGATTCGAATTATATACTAACTTAACTATAGACACTTATTATAGTAACTTAACAGAATATACCTACGTACGACATTTCACTTTTTTAACAAAATACAATTTTATTTCAAGTGTGTGGAAATATGGTATATGCGCGCATCCGCAACAAGAGCTTATCTTTGGGTTAATACTTTTGGAAGAATATTTATCCTTGAACCTTTAATTTAACGCCGCGACAAGTGGCCTGAGTATAATCTACACGTACATAGTACCGACTATTTTTTCCAGTCGAGTTCAGTATAATTGCCCTTGTAATCACTGCCACCTTTTTTTTATGGAAAGCGCGACATGTGGCATCGTTTCACCTACAAGTAGGTGTCTAACGATGCCCATGGACATTCTGTGATGCACGGGGATTGTGAATGCCATTTCGGCCTGACAGGAGCCTTTTCACGCCCCCTTTTGAAAAATTCCAGGCTGTAATTGAGAGGAAATAGATGGGCAGGAAGTGCGTTCCACATTTTCCCGGTTCTGTGAATAAAAGATCTACAAAAACTGCAGCTTTGATTGAATTTACTAGTTTGGGGGCAAACATCATAGTATAGAAAATGTAAACACAAAAATGTATTCATTAATACGTATATTGCATAATATGCTATTTTTATGGAATTAAAAAATAATATACATAAATATATTAATATATAATAAAACTAGAAGAAATTCTTATTTTAAGCTTACTAAAAATTAACTAAAAAGAAATATTAGAATAACAAATAATTATAAATTACAATCCACACTTCCACACTATAATATCATAAGAGGTAAAGTTTTTAAGTTTGCAAGTAGGAGGTAATCTACGAAAATACTAATCCGATTTTAAAAATTATTTGACCAATATATAGAATTGACATTCAGGAAGGACATAGGTAATGAGAGTGAAGTCGCGCGCAGAAGCAAGTGAAATAATAATTTGATTAAGTTCACGAAAATAAGTTACATGTATATACTTACATATTGTTAAAAAGTAAATCGCCAAAAAGTCACAAACTTGAAACACGTATTCACAGAACATTTCTACAAATACGAGTAGGTATCGTGGAAAATATTACGTAACATAAAGTACTGCAGAGCTGAGCCACTTCCTGTATAGCGCGCCCTCGGCTGTAGCGCGTAGCCCGTAGAGCTACGTACATACGTAAGATTTCATAATTCTCATTTTCCGTAGGCATACACACACACATACACACACAAACAGACACACACGAACGCGTCTAAACGTACACAGACACAACTAATAGGCGCGCACACACTCAACTATGCCGTTTCCACTTCTTAAAGTACCCACATTTTAGGGTAAAATATAAGAACTTTGCATAAGGAAAATGTTAGAGTCGCAGGGGTGCCACCTCCGAACCCACCCCCCGCCTCGACCCCCGCCCTCCTACTCCGCCCCCGCGCGCCGCCCTCGCCTCGCTTCGAGCGAAGTATCTCCGTTTTTAGTATTTTAGTAAGTTCGGGGGGGAATTACCCCCGAACTTCCCCCGGACCCCCCGAACTCCCCGCGAATTCGAGGGGGCCCGCGGAATAGGAAGATGTTGTGATGTTTCTTAGTTTTATATTACTCCTGCTTTAGTACCCTAGATACGGCTTCGTGTGCGCGTGTGAGTGAGGCGCCGCGGCCGTGTGCGTGCCTTCCGCTAAGCTACGTCCATTTCTATGCAAATATTGTATTTTTACGATGGCTCTGTTTATGAATAGTGAATTATTGGAGTTTTATAGTTTGTTTGCGTCTAATCCGGATCGATGCGGAGACGGAAGCGGCTCTTATCTGATGCCTACTTACTTACTCGGCTCGCGTCCTAGATCGAACGTTTGATAGGCCAAGCTTTCATGTCAACTAAAAGGCTCATTCCCTTTGCGAACACACACATGTATGTGTTTGTGTGTGTGTGAAACTAATTTGACTTATACGTTTGTTAAAATTCTAGCGTTTGCACTGGGAGGCTAGAAAAATTTATAAAAGTTATATAATAGAAAAAAAAATTATAGTCGTCCAAAACTTTTTTTTCTGAAGTCGATTAAAAACCGTTTCTTTGCAGTTTCTATGAATTCTCTGAGGTTTTCCCTATAATTCTTATTTTTATATTGAACAAACGAACACAGAACAAATTCGACAGGTTCCACGGATGTCATTAATTAATTAATATTTAGTCAGGTACGGTATCCTAAGCGATGATATCGCTTCAAAGATAGAACTGTGTCCTACAGACAGACAGACAGACAGACAGATGGACAACGAGATGATATTATAATTTTAATTATGCAGTGCACCTCCTTGTTGCTGCAGGAACATTGTGTGATAAATGTTGTTGAATGCATTTTTTTTATGTAATCCGGTATGGGTGGCTGAGTCGGAGGGGCCAAAGCACATGCTCCGACCAGCCAATTTCACCTCCGAGAAGGTAGATGCCATACCGGAGACTTCCCTGGATTGCTGGCTAACTGGACTAGAGGAGAACAAAACCGAGGCTGCTATGCGGCCATCTTTCATTTAGTACGGTGGTACCAACCCGGTCGGCTACAATTTGAGCCTACCACCTAGTAAGGGGCAAGGGAATGGACCTACAGTTTTACACCAGTTCCGAACGGTGAGGCAGCAGGTGTATGTACATATGCACGTAATTTTTTTCGTCAGAAAAAACTCATTGGCACACGGCAACCGGATTCGAACCTCGGACCTCTCGCATGAGTAGCCGATGCCCAAACCACTCGGCCACCCGCCACATTTAAAGGGTTGCCGAGGCAACGGGAGCTTAACTATCTATATAGCCAGTTTTAAGAATGAGTTTTATGTATTAGATGAAAGAAAGAAATGTTTTATTGTTCTTACATATTTGAATACTTTCAAATGATCCCTGTTTCCCAAAATAGGATTTTCTGAGCAATGGGAAACAGGGTCTCTCATCCGGTTGTTCGCTTACACATATCTGCCTACTATATAGTGTTAGGAATTAGT
The DNA here is from genome assembly GCA_946902875.1 of Nematopogon swammerdamellus. Taxonomy (NCBI): domain Eukaryota; kingdom Metazoa; phylum Arthropoda; class Insecta; order Lepidoptera; family Adelidae; genus Nematopogon; species Nematopogon swammerdamellus. The sequence continues at coordinate 22,652,022 of OX336347.1, read as the reverse complement.
TTTATGTATTACATATAGATAATTTAGTAATAAGTATATTATTATGAAGACAGGATTTAATCACTGCATTGTTTGGGTTATAAGGGTTAGGGTAAGTTACTTTTTGTTTGGAATTATTTATTTTGAGTGTCGCTTAAAAGCAGCGACTCCACGTAGCTTTGTAGCTATATTGAGTCACATTCTGTGTCACATCCCTTTCTTTTCTTATCACGGGGCTGAGTGAGCACTATACCTATACTTTCCAATGATTCTATTTACTCTAGTCACTTTACCGGCTTTGATTGTGAAATAAACGGTTTAATTAAATTTAATAACTAAAACTATCTGGAACAAAGTATCGGTTTTTTAAAAATAAACACCTAACATAACAATAAACGTACATCTCGTCAGGTGTCAGGTGTCTCATAAATTAAGAAATGAATTAAAGAGGTGTCGAATAGAGCTTATGCAAATACTCTACACTTACACTTTAGATTTAACATACCTACAAAAAAAGTTTTTTTGCTAAAGCACACAATATCTCAACTCTTTTGCTACTACCCACTTACATTCCGCTATATTAATCGAATCCCAAACATCCAAAGGTTGACTGTAAGAAATCAATGTAAGGGATAAGTCCGCCTTTGCACCTTATGTAAATTTTCTAATGCACTTATTACTGTTGAATGTTTTTTTTTATGGATAGCGCGACCTGTGGCATCGTTCCACCTACGAGTAGGTGTCTAACGATGCCCATGGACATGTTTTGATGCACGGGGAATGCGAATGGCATGCCGGCCTGACAGAAGCCTTTTCACGCCCCTTTTGAAAAAACCCCAGGCTGTACTTGGGAGGAAATAGATGGGCAGGGAGTGCGTTCCACATTTTTCCGGTTCTGTGAATAGAAGACCTACAGAACCGATTAACACAGAGCATCCGTGGAGAAATAAAGCATTTTCTATCTATCTGTCTATCTATCAATATCTCTAATATCAAAACATATTCAGACTGAGCTTCACTCCCGCTCATACCGAACTAATAAATCACGCCGATTCTGTATTGGGAAGGAATTCCCAAAAAATCGCCAGTCACTAAAAGCGAAAGTCGACAAAAACTCGCTATTTGCGCGTTTTCAACGCGAGGCGAAACACATGCGCTTTTCCAACAGGTTACCGAATTTATGGCCGGAAAAGGGTTGGATTTATCTGCAAAAAAAAAGGTGGTATTTGTAAAAAGCTAGTGTTGAAGGTGAGAAGTGAAAGTTCTATTTTGGGCGGGCGGCGCGGCGCCGCGCTGTATTCGCTTTATTTTTTGGTTTTGGATAAATGCATTCTCGTAGGGTTGCCTCAGGACTTAGTCGTAGAATTAAAAAAATATTGTACACGTCATATTAAACTTGTCTTATATCTTTATCACTGCTAACTATATCCGTGATATATAAGTTTTAAATTACCGCAGTTAGAATATTTTAAATTTCGAATTTGTTCGCTATTTTATTAATATAGCTTTTTTCAGCCTCGGTAGCTCAGTGGTGCGGTCGTCTGACTGTTAAGCAACCCTGGGCGCGGTCAGTACTTGAATGGGTGACCGCCCGACCGTTGGAGGCTGACCATCGTTCGGATTCCACATTAAACTGTAGGTCCCTTCCCTTCTTACCTTACTAGGTGGTAGGGTTTATCCCGGCCGGGTTGTTACCACCGCACTGAACGAAACGCCGGTCAAAAGGGTTATGTAAATAGTTCGTGTTTTCCGTCCAGTTCAGTGTAGCCGACATGAAATGAAGGCAAGCAATGACATGGCACCTAGTTCACCCGGTGTTATGTGCTGCCATCACGGATGTCCATAAAAAAAAAAGTCAACAAAAAAAACTATAGTATTTGCAAATTTAAAAATAATGAAATGAACCTAAAGGATGCCAGGTTATAGGTAGTACACTCACACGCACACTCACCGGAAGAGGACTCTATTATGCGTGGGCTCATAATGACTTTTTTTTTTGCGTGCCGTCTCTATATCACTGACAACCCCTCCTCCCCTCTCTCACTGTCACGCGTAGTCACGTTGTGTGCATTACCCCCCCCCCCCCCCCCCCCCACCCTTACCTGCGTGACGTATTAAATGGATCAGTCCTGTGTGGGATTTGAAATACCGACCGAAACCATAACACCGGTAAAATCTGGAGTTCGGGTCCTTCACGAGGGGCGTGAATGGGCGCCTGTCAGGCCGACATGACATTCGAAAGCCCCGCGTACGGCCAACTATCCATGGGCGTCGTTAGACACCTTATGGGTGGCTAGGCGCCATATGTAACGCTTTCAGTATAATATAAAAAAAAAACACACACACGTTGAAGATCACAAACACACATACAAATAAATTTGTAATACTTTTCACATGCATACTGAGTACACACTCGTCGCAGAAAGAATTAATTAATACTCTTTTGTTGTTGATGGGCTTTTGAGAACACATCGTTTCTTATAATCGTTCCTTTAACCTGGGTTTTTCAAACGTTCTATCAATAGACTATAGAGAGCCCGGCAACAGACCGCAAATCTGCTGGCATGGCATCTAACTGCGCGTGGATTCGCGAGGTGAGGTGAATTTGACTGTGTTGCCTGCTCCGCGGCACAGACACCCATGCTGGCTTTCATTAAAAAAACACATACGTTATGTATTTAGAGTTAAACGAATCAGATGTGCCGAGTGCGCGTGGCACGGCGCTGTTTACCAGCCCTACTGCATTTTGTGCATTCTCGGTTTTTTTATTTTCTTCCGGCGCTCAAGCACAGAAATCTCTTTATAGTCGAGTCGCTCACAGAGTTCTGCATAAGCCAATTTCTGAGTTCCACACTTTTTTGTTTATAATTTTTTTTTCTGAATTATTTTAGTAGACTCACTGAAATAAATCACTTGCATTGATAAGTCTGCCTTTGCGCACTCCTGTATTCCTTGTTTCTTGTCGTGTATGGTATTTCTTTCAATTGTGTGCAATAAAGAGTTTATATTCTATTCTATAAAAGATTAATTAACCAGTTATAGGTATTTTAAATAGGTAGAATGGTCAGATTCTTAAGTATTCACCTTTATGTTCTAAATTATAATGTTGTGAGCGGTAGTATGGGTTAATTGTTTGTTACTTTTTTATTTATTGTTTTATTTTTATTTTTTAGGGCTTTAGCGAACGAGCGTTGCTATAACAGCCCCATAGTAAATTAATACAATCGACCAATCACTGGCCTCGTAGAGTAAGCGAATGATTGATAAAACATTTATTTTTATTGATACGCGAGACAATTGGCTCCGTCAGCATTGATCACAGAGGAAAAAGGGATGAAACTATAGATGATTCGATTGGCAATATAAGATGTTGATTATTATTAATCTTAAACGGAATGTTTTTATTGTTTACTGAAATTTTTGCATTGCCCCATTATCTTCAACGCAGAAGCGACTCCCGCGCTCGCCCTGTGCGCCACTGCACTCTTTTCTTTTTTATTCGCCTCCTTTCATTGGTTCGTTTATCTCGCGAATTCTATTTTTGAATATTTCCCAACTGGCGCGTTCTAGATTCGAATCGCTTCGTTTAAAAATGGAACGTTGCGCTCGTACGCGTTTACTCATCGGTCGGTGTCGGTTTGTCGGGTGTTGGTTGCATTGCAGCACAGTCATCAGTTTTTTTTCGGTTTTCGTTTTTTCTTTCTTTCTCTTTTTTTTTTTCTTTTTTGTTGGCGGATGACGTTTTACTATCTAGTTTCGCGGTCAGAGCGAGCGTGAGCTGGGTGCAGCGTGTCAGTGAATAAATATTAAAATATTGAACGGTTAAAGCCGGCGGCGCCGCCGCTTTCGTAATCTAAGTTAGATTTTACTACACAGATTTACTACCCAATACAGGATTTCCTACCGGTAGTATCTGCGCTGTTTATTTTTTCTCACTGGAAAAATGTGAGGGCGTATTACGTCAGAATCTGAAATATTAGGTTTATTTATCTCATAAAAAGGAATACTTTATTGATACACACCCAATACACCCTCACACACACACATATATATATATATACATACATTCACATTACACTTTAAAATATTAAAATAAGGTAAATAATTCATTACATAGTACATAAGTCCTCTATAAGATAAGCCGTTTAATTTACCTACTTATGTTGTGCTCTTAAAAAACAAACTATGTTTAGTTTAAGAGACAAAAACTGTTAATACTTATCATGTAAGATGTAATCGAAAATAAATAAATAAATAAAAAATAAATAACACTGGTAAATTAATAAAAACAAATTAGAAATGGAAAAATAACAACATCTTTATTTATCTTAATTTTTAACAATGATACATCGGCCAATTACTTACAATACGTATGAAATGTAGGGAAACACTGACATGGCACTAGGTGCCGTGTCAGTGCTTCCCTTCGGTCCTTACGGCTACACTGATTTGAACCGAAAACAGGAACTATTTACGTAGCCGTTTCAACCGATCTTGCAATAAGCGCGGTGGATGGTGCCAATCCGGGCATAGCCCTACGACCACCTACGACATAATAACGTAATAGAAGGGTCCTAAATTTTTACGTGGAATCTGAACCACGGCCAGCCTTAAAGGTCGGACTACAAACAAGTGTCCTCCAAACTAGAACCATTGCAGCTCCGTAGAGACATTGGTTCACTAAGTGTGTTCTATCGACTGTTCAACGGCGAATGCTCTGAGGAGCTGTTCGAAAGGATTCCGACCTCACGGTTTCATCATATAGGTCCACGCATAACAGACAGAGAATTCCTTTTTTTTTCTGTAGAGCTGCCTAAAGTGCCCACTAAGCGCTTCTTTTATCTTCCGCACTGCGAAACTCTGGAATGCACTTCCTCCAGATGTGTTTCCTTCAGTGCATGACTTAGTTTTTTTTTCTGGATACTGACACGGATGGCTACATCACCTACAACATCTGTGATGTCGGCCCATAACACCGGGTGAACTTGGTGCCACGTCAGTGCTTCCCTTCGGTCGTGCCGGCTACACTGAACTGGACGGAAAACACAAACTATTTACATAGCCGTTTCGACCGACCTTTCATTCAGTGCGGTGGTATCAACCCGGTCGGGTTAAACTGTACCACCTAGTAATATAAGAAGGGAGTCATACCCCTTAGTCGCCTTTTACGACATACACGGGGAGAGATGCAGTGGGACTATTCTTTTAAAGTACCGGCCCCACACGGTACAAAGTAGTAGTATCTTTCAGGAGAAGGGTAAAAAGGCATCTGTCACGCCGGCACGGCATTCGCAGCACCCGTTCGAAACCGAATGCTTTTGGGCGTCGTCGGCTCAATAATCCACGCTGACGGAGGCGTCAAATAATGTTTTTAATGTATAGCGCGACATTGGCATCGTTTCATCTGCAAGTATGTGTCTAAAGATGCCCATGGACATTCTTTGATGCACGGGGATTGCGAATGCCATGCCGGCCTGTCAGGAGCCTTTTCACGACCCTTTTGAAAAACCCCAGGCTGTACTTGGGAGGAAACAGATGGGCAGGGAATGCGTTCCACATTTTCCCGGTTCTGTGAATAAAATACCTACAGAACCTGTTGGTTGGCATCCGTGGTAGGTCGATTGTATAGGGGTGCATCCCCTGCCCAGTACGCGCTGATGTGCAATGGGGACGGCGGAACAGCTCCTCCGAATACTCCCCATGAAATAGACGATAGAACACACTTAGGGAGAAAACGTCGCTACAGAGTTGCAGTAGTTCTAAGTCGCGAGGGCCACCACAGGGTCACTCACCCACCAGTCGCATGGCACGACGCTGGATTGAGTCGAGTGTTTCGCATATCCATAAAAACGTATGTCCAGATTCTAGAGATTAATCAATATCAAATCATCATCAATACTAATAATATTAATATTATGTGGCTAGTCACTAAATGCTTGTAAAAATGATTATGAAAAAAAAGCCCTGCGAAGTTTCTTACCGGTTCTTCTTCGTGTGTGTAATCGAATCGGATAGAACAAATTGTAACAAATTCGAGTACAGTCATGCTGTCTAATGAATGCTTAATAAACAATACGATACAATAAATCTGTAAGGGATGGTCATGGAGTAAGTTACTTTGTTTTATGAGATACTGCGTTTGTAGGCTCTATGTATGATACTAAAACTAAATTGACGATTTTTAGACATCTTTTCTGTATGTATGTATGTGTGTTCCTCCATAACTCTTAAACCGATCATCCGAATTCGATGAAACTTAGTACAAGCACATTTTACTATACAAGACACAGGATAGGCTAAATAAAATTCAGATCCGCTTACGCTAAAATGTGGCTCTCATACAAACCGAATTACTTCGCGCGCCGAAATAAAATTACTTTCTCCTTTTTAAACACGAATTTCACGCGAGCGAAGCCGCGGGCAAACGCCAGTTATAAATGAATCAGAATGCGCAGGTAGAGGATATAAAGAGTCGCACTTATCTCTATAATATGATTCGTCCAACCAATGCTATCGACCACACAATACCGGGCATAATGGACACCCCCTGCCGCCCCCCGCCGGCCGGGCCGGTGCACAGCACATCAATTAATTTACTCTTATTAAAAATACGGACAAAAAACATGAAACCACCCGCAAAAGCAATATGTACGTGCGCGTCAAATTTGCCGATGCATTATGTGTCGAGCTATGTGCCGCGGCTATGTACTTTATTTAGCGGGTAAATAAGAATTAAAAAGTACATAGAAAAAAGTAAATAGTGATAAAAAAAGCCACATTTTAATATGATATCCGAAACTAGCTGCGAATTGTGTGCGCCCGTTTGCGCGTGTGTGTGTGCAACGTTATGCCCATGTGATGACCTATACGACAGGTACAGCATGCTCCAAACTATTTTATTTGTATCTCGCCCGGGTTGGTACCACCGCACTGAATGAGACGTCGGTCGAAACGGCTACGTACGGCACGATCGAAGGGAAGCACTGACATGGCACCTAGTTCACCCGTTGTTATGGGCTGACATCGCGGATGTTGTAGGTGATGTAGCCAAGTGTGTCAGTTTCCATAAAAAAGAAAAAAAAAATTAAATAGTTCGTGTTTTCCGTGCAGTTCAGTGTAGCCGACATGAAGTGAAGGGAAGCACTGACACGGCACCTAGTTCTCCCGGTGTTATGTGCTGACATCGCGGATGTTGTAGGTAATGTAGCCAACCTATTGGCATGTTTTACCATGTTAAATTGTTAATTTGTAATGTGTTTTTATGTGCTAATAAATCAATTTTCTTTCTTTCTTTCAACCGTGTCAGTTTCCATAAAAAACAAAAATATTCGGATATCAAATATACTCATTATCCCGGTTATCACCGGTAGATAATGCCTTTAGGCATAAATTCCCCTTTTTATGGTTCCGTATCTTGAAAGGAAAAACGGAACCGTTATAAGACCACTCCGGTGTCCGTCTGTCAGTCACAGAGGTTTTTCTCGAAAACTAAGTAACGTATAAACTTTAAATTTGGCGTAATCATAGATCTTGATGACGCGCATATATATCGCTCATCAAAAACTATTTTAATTACGGTTTTTAAATTTTAATTTAAATTATAAATTTATTTTACATTAATATGGGGGGCCAATTTGATACGAATAAAAAACTGTTTAAATTAACCTATCGTGTGGGATATCATTTGAAAGAGTTAACTGTAAGGATACTAAAAAAAAAATTCTAATTTTAAGTTCAGTGGTCTTAATGATAAATATATTTTTCATTTCATTTCTCTTTATTTGTCTATATTGCATTTTATTTTACTTGAATTTTATTTTTTTAACTGTATTTTGAATTTGTTGTGTGTGTTTACAGAATTGTGGCTGAATAAATAAACTGTTTAATTTATTTGATTTAATTTGAAAATTTAGAGACAGAGAGAGAGAAATAGTTAATTTGTATTTTATTTTAAATCCCGCTGTATAACATGACTTTGCACGCATGTGCGCTCTCTCCACATGTACGAAGCACACAAGTACAAACGTCGTGTATGCGTGTACACACGTACGGACCACGGTTAGTCTGTGTGCGTACGCGTTGTGTGCATCGTATTGAGGTCATTACTGCAGTCGATTTATTGTGGCGAGTGTACAGTGCAAGGCAGCGTCGATTGGTCGAGGACACGATCGCGATTCTCTTCAATTATGATTAATGATTATGAATAAAGAAATGTTTATCGTTTATTGTATAATTTCATCCATTGGTAGGTAACCTACGAAAATTAAAACTGTCGAAAATTCCGCTAGTTCTAAATTCAATGCGAAGAAGAACTGACGAACAAACTTCGCAAGTCACAATGTTTTGTTAGTACCTTATAAGTATTATATTATAGTAACTTAAAAATAATTAGCTCATACTACCGCTCACAAGAGCATTCATATTTACAGCATAAACATGAATACTGAAGAATCTGATCACTCTGCCTAATAATTTTTTTTTTTATGGAAACTGACAGTGTTGGCTACATCACCTACAACGTCCGTGATGTCAGCCCATAACACCGGGTGAACTTAGGTGCCATGTCAGTGCTTCCCCCTTTGATCGTGCCGGCTACACTGAACTGGTCGGAAAACACAAACTATTTACATAGCCGTTTCGACCGACGTTTCATTCAGTGCGGTGGTACCAACCCGGGCTGGTTAAACCCTACCACCAAGTAAGATTAGGAGGGAAGGGACCTACAGTTTTACGTGGAATCCGAACCTCGGTCAGCCTCCAACGGTCAGCGGTCACCCATCCAAGTACTGACCGCACCCAGCGTTGCTTAACATTCAATAGCGACAGTTGACTGTCTGCACCACTGAGCTATCGAGGCTGACAAAATTACCTATATCTGGTGTATAAATGTCTTTAAATACGACAACAACCCATAGAAATACGGCACCAAATTGAGTTTTTTATACTAAGTTATTTCATTGATTACTCTGTGCTTGATAAAGATAGAGACGTTAAAGAAATTAGCAACTAATGTTATGCAAACTTTTTAGACAGAGAAAATATTTCTCCAAGTTCAAATTAAAAAAAAATTGGTCAAGTGCCAGTTTTACTCGCGCAAGGATGGTTCCGTACATCCGCTATCTATACCATACCTGTCAAAAACCATATCCGTCTAACTTTTGTCTTTCTGCAATGCAAAATATATTAGACTGTGGCGCGATCTATTATTCAGTAGCATGCATGACTAATCGATTCTTAGCATGTTTCCTGTATGTGGCACCCTTAATTTTTTAAATTTAGATTTTTTATTATTTGTTATGTATAACACATATTCTATGAAAATTGCAATCGGCTTACGGCAACCTATTACGGTTCAAAAGATATACATAGCACTCGGACGGACGGATGGACAGACAGACAGACAGAACGACGGCGTAGGCTTAATAATAAGCTTCCGTATGGATGCGGAAGCCTGAAAACGTTGTCAAAATGGAATATTAATTCCATTTAAAGATCATTATTTCACTCAAAGTCCCAGGAACTCTGTCATTTCTTGAGATATCTATCTCAATATAATTATGAGCATATTCAGTTGAGTATAATAATATAAATTGGGCAAACGGTATTTGTGGAAACCTAATATATTCTTATGAAACCTGACAAGGTTTGCAAACTCGTGATGTTGCGATGATTCCTGTCGAAACTAGGTACCGTGTGAGCGTTATCAGTCATACTGAACTGACAGGAAAACATTCAATGCCATCATCTATATATTAACATACTAATAACCAATCTGTAAGGGATGGTCACGGAGTAAGTTACTTTGTTTTATGAGATACTGCGTTTGTAGACTCTATGTATGATACTAAAACTAAATTGACCATTTTGAGAAATCTTTTCTGTGCGTATGTACATATGCACAGATGTACATATGTACATATTTAAAATGCGGATGATCGGTTTAAGAGTTATGGAGGAACATACATATGTTCCTCCATAACTCTTAAACCGATCATACGCATTCTAAGAAACTTAGTATACGCACAGGTAGCTATACGGGAAACAGGATAGGTTAAATAAAATTCAGTACCGGTTACGCTAAGATGTGGCTCTCATACAAACTGAATCGTTCCGCGCGCCGAAATCAAGGTACGCTGTGGCTTACTTACTTTCTTCTTTTTAGATACGAATTTCACGCGAGCGAAGCCGCGAGCAAAAATATAGTACTACTATAATTTTGACAAAAATATGCAAAAGGTTCAACATGAAAAGCTGCTGACTGTACAGCGACGGTTCGTATGCCGAAAAACGCGGACCGCGTCTGTGCGGGCGGATCGGACTCGTAAGCGAGAGTCCGTGAAGTTGTGTTGCGTAACCCTTGCGTTGTCAATATTGTATTTTATGTGTCGTCCGTGAAGAAGCAGGTAATTAAATATTAAGTATGTAAGATACGTGTCAGTATATAATAATGGTTAAATATGCATAGTTAAATTTACATGTATTGAATTATTTTGTCAAAAACATTTTATACATATATAAATTACAAAGGGAAGGTGTGGAACTAAGCTTGCGATGGTTTCACCAAACATATCCGGGCCCATCGGCAGTAGAGGAGGGTGTTAATCGAGGTCGGGACTAGCGAGTGGCCACTCTGAATTTCACGTGCATGCTGCACGTTTCGGCTCGCATCAAGCGCTCGTCAGCTAGTCTGCGTTGACTAGGACGCGGGGAACCACCAGTCCCGCTCTCGACCTCCCTCTCTCTACCTATTCATATTCTGTATTATGCTTCCAGTGACGTTTTCGAAGCTCTCTCCATGCATGAGCTTAGCGTCGATCTTGGCAGCCCTAGATTCTTGAAGAGACTGTAGAGCGACTTTGCTGGTAGTCCTCTTGCTCCGACTTCCACAGCTTATATTAGACATAATGACTTATAATATTAGACATAATGCATAAATGTATACATGCATACTTGTCCAGTCCATTAAGGCTTAAAGAAACTGTATGTATGTATCCTACTACACATATGTTCCAGGGAAGTCTCCGATATGGCACCTACTTTCTCGGAGGTAATATTGGCTGCTCGGAGCATGCGCTTTGGTCCCTTAGACTCAGCCACCCACACCGGATTACATAAAAAAATATATATATTGTTTTATTCGATGTTAAATTAGATTAAAACATTTAAATACTTTTAAACAAAGAAGAAGAAAATGACAAAACTTAACATGCAATTGCGCATCCACACATCCTCGTATTGTAAGCTTTAGCAAGTGTTTAAAATATAAAAGAAAACATATTTCAAACATTCAAAAGCTCAGCGTCTCAAAAGATACCATTTCCTGACTGAGGCGGCGTTAACGAAAACAATATGGCGGTCACACAACGTGAGCTTCCAAGAACAAAGATGGCGCAGCCGATGTGAATATTGATCGTTGATATAATGAGCGGTGTCGAGTTTGGCGATTGTGACAGGAGAAATCTGGTTGCACACGGGCAAATACAAGTTTGAGAGGCCTTCGAGACGCGGTGCTGGTGTTCGGTAACCGCTAAGTGGAATAGACATCAGCGCGGCAAGGCTTCACGTGGCGCGCGCATGGTGGGGTATTTTTAACCGACTTCAAAAACAAGGAGATTATAAATTTTTTTTTTTTATGGAAACTGACACGGTTGGCTACATCACCTACAACATCCGTGATGTCAGCCCATAACACCGGGTGAACTTGGTGCTACGTCAGCCTTCCCTTCGGTCGTGCCGGCTACACTGAACTGGACGGAAAACACAAACTATTTACATAGTCGTTTCGACCGACCTTTCGTTCGACACGTATTTATGTAATATCGTTGGAATTGCACAATATTCGTACAAGTTAATCTATGTGGGCTTCTAAACAGGTGTGCCAAATTTCATAAGCGTATGTATGTTTGTATGTATGTTTGTACTCCTGTGTATGTTTGTACTCCTGTGTATGTTTGTACTCCTGTGTATGTTTGTACTCCTGTGTATGTTTGTATGTATGTTTGTACTCCTGTGTATGTTTGTATGTATGTTTGTACTCCTGTGTATGTTTGTATGTATGTTTGTACTCCTGTGTATGTTTGTATGTATGTTTGTCCACTCATTCCTCTGAAACTATTAATCGGATTGTGGCCATTCTTTTTTTATTAGTTTACATTTACTTCAAATTAGGGAACAGTGCAAGTTTCATCAAAATCGGTTCAGTAGTTTTCAAGATATGAGCTGTTAAGTGTGTACCAATCACTGGAAAAACACGTCGTCGGGTCGGTTTAACGCCCAATTCTACGCAGAACTTTTTCAAAACACTTTTCAGTTCTAGTTATTTTTTGAAGTCGGTGCAATGTTTTTAAAACAGTTTTTGTGGCACCGGTTGAATTTTGGCTCGCTGTTGACTGACGTATGAAGGTTAAAGTTGAACTGAACCTTTCGAGAAACTGGTTTTGTTTTAAACATTTTACGCATTATACATTTTACAGTCTTATACAGGAATGCTATTACGCATGTAATAATTTAAGACATTATTAAAGTTTCAATTAAGTGTTCATTTCGAAGTAATATGTAGTTTTAATAGAGCCATCGAAAATATAAAACAACATACCGAGCACAATAATAAAAAAAAAAAATATTGTCTTGAATCAAAACTAAGTCTTTTACTCTACATCTGTTCTTTTGGTCTCAATATAATTCAGATTATTATCATCAATACTAATAATAAATCTGTAAGGGATGGGCATGGACATACTTTGTTTTATGTATGAGATATTGCGTTTGTACACTCTATATATGATACTAAAACTAAATTGACGATTTTTAGAAATAGTTTCTGTATGTATGTATGTTCCTCCATATCTCTTAAACCGATCATCCGAATTCCATGAAACTTAGTACAAACACATTTAACTATACGGGTCACAGGATAGGCTAAATAAAATTCAGTTCCGGGTACGCTAAGATGTGGCTCTCATACAAGCCGAATTGTTCCGCGCGCCGAAATAAAGGTGCGATAGCGGGCTTACTTGCTTTCTTCTTTTTAAATACGAATTTCAAGCGAGCGAAGCCGAAGGCAAAAGCTAGTAATTAATAATTATTAACGACGACGTAATCTCACCAGAAAGAAAATTGTTATTCTGCTAACGGAGTCTTTAAATGATTCACTTAGTAAGAAGTAATGTCATGGCCTGAGATGTAAGATATGTAAGCAGTACAATAATATTAGCAATTGACCCAAATACGCCACATGTTCCCCCCAACCTAACACGCCTCCACGCGTGCGCGAATTGACGAAGAGCAATGTGTTTGTTACGTACGTGTGTGAGTGCCACAGGCGTGTGTGTGAGTGAGCGTGTGCATAGTAAAATGGTTGCGCATGTAGTTGCGAGTAGAGATAGCATAATGCAAGTATACAAGTGTGAATTCACTTTGAAGTCGAGGAAATTTCTGGAAATACGTACAGTAGTTTTAGAAATAAAAGTTCTGGAGGAGTCCGCCAATCTGATGCGGGCTCTGGTGCACGTAGTTTCGTGAAGCAAGGTTGTTTTCGCAATTCCGAATGCACCTTTTTTATTTATTGGCACTTAAAAAAAAAAGGTTTTCAATTTCAGGTATGGAAACGAGTGAACTCTTTCTTCATTCAACAGTGTATTCTATATTTTGTGTTAATTTATTAGTGAGCACGATTACGATCATGTATAAGTTAGCGTGGAGAAGTGTTATTGGCTGTGTCTGATCTTCCATTTAATTTTTGGGCATAGCCGCACGTGCCGACATTTTATAAAAATATATGCATAAAATGCTATTTGAACCACACAGAATAAAATAAAGTAGGAATTGTTACTTGCTCTCAGAAGCATTTCTACAGACCTGCAGAAATTTAAACGTGGTACGGTATAGGCCGGGTGCCTAGTAAAGTCTGTCTGTCTGTAACATACATTTTAGTATAACTACAAAATATATTTTCTGAGATAGTTATTTTGACTGAAGAAAGTGGATTCCGCAATAAAAAGAATTGAAGTATTTTTAGATGCTCGGCGTTTTTGCGCGCCGTACCTGTGAACACCAACAGGAAATGAGTTTGCGCGTGTATGCGTGCGAGCTACTTTCTTTTGGAATTTTTTGATCATTGCACTTTTATACACGCACACAAATGCATAAATAGTATGTTAATGCATTGAGTGTGTGTGTGCGTGTCAGTATACATACATGCACTAATTGCAGCCTACTTCAAATTAATGTGTACGAAACATTGTTTTCGGCCAAAATGGTTAAAGTTTAACTTTTTTTTTATATTTTACTGTACGTTCTAGGTTCCATCCCTTCCCTTCTTATATTACTAGGTGGTAGGGTTTAACCCGCCCGGGTTGATACCACCGCTCTGGATGAAAGGCGGTCGAAGCTGCTATGTAAATAGTTAGTGTTTCCCGTTCAGTTCAGTGTAACCACCACGACCATAGGCTAGCACCGACACGGCAGACGAAATTGTTATGGGATTGTAGGTGATGTAGCCATCCGTGCCAGTTTCAATAAAAAAACAGTACACACAATATTAGTATTTTTTTTTTCTGAAGAATTACATCTAAGATTCATTTCAGAACCTGCCGGTTTTCCAATATAATCTATTACGACGGAATCGCGTCAAAGAGCTCCTCCGAGCACTCTCCATGGAGTAAGCGCTGTAAAGAAGTATTTAATTTTCCGCTCCGGATGTGTCCCGGAAGTAAGGGACAGAGCGGCTTACATTATTACACAGCGTATGAAACCCACTACAAAATTGTTTTCTTTGACTCACTCCAAGTCACTTGCAGGTATGTGATGTAAAATTCATTTCCTACGTAAATTTTAAATTTATAAATCGAAAAAAACCGGCCAAGTGCGAGTCGAACTCGCGCACCGAGGGTTCCGTATCTCCATGTCATGGCTAGCGCCACTCACGCCGTCTATGGCGTGTTATTAAATGATTAATATTAGTTAAATGTCATGATTAGTTCAAATGCTTCATAATCTATTCGGTAGATGGCGCGCGCGCATACACTTTTTGGTTTCTTCTATAACTCATATTCTGTGAAAATTTCAACGGGCTACCTATTACGGTTCAAGAGATACAGCCCTCGGACAGACAGACGGACGGACGGATGGACAGACAGACAGTCAGGCGGCGTAGGCTTTGTAATAGGGCCCCGTACCGGATAGAGAACCCTAAAAAATCTGTCTTTTCCAACTGATTACGTAAATTTTAAAGGAAAATATTATTTATCAGACATGGGCGTTTTTACAGCACCTCATGAAGCAGCATCCCTGACACTCTAACCACACATGTTTTTTTTTTATTCATACACATGGACAATATAAATTGTATATAATATACGTATAATTCGCACATAAGCCCGGTACATAAGGCGGTCAGTTTTTATGTTGCGCGACGCATGCACTGTATGTATAATTAGTAAATATGCATTCGCATTGGTAATCCATTGAAACGAATTAAAAATGCACGTAGTTATTGTCTCTCGCATTTTTACTAATTTGTATAAAGTTCGGGTCCAATGCTGGCGCGATGGCTGCCTCCTCGTTAGCAGCATTTACTTTATAGTTCACGCGTGCTGGGTCATTAATGATGTCCGTCTTCATAAAAAAACACTATTATTAAAATGTTTGTGTTTGTACATACATACATACCACACGCTGTATGCCGACAATCTGTACCGTGTGGGGCCGGTACTTAAAAAGAATAGCCCCACTGCATCTCTCTCCGTTGCATGTCGTAAAAGTCGACTAAGGGATAAGGAAATTCGTCATCTTCGGTAGCTCAGCGGTGCGGTCAGTCGACTGTTGTTAAGCAATGCTGAGCGCGGTCAGTACTTGGATGGGTTACCGCTCGATCGTTAGAGGCTGACCGTGGTTCGGATTCCACGTTAAACTGTAGGTCCCTTCCCTTCTGACCTTACTAGGTGGTAGTGTTTTTCCCGGCCGGGGTGGTACCACCGTACTGAGCGAAATGTCGATCGAAACGGCTATTTAAATAGTTCGTGTTTTCCGTCCAGTTCAGTGTAGCCGACATGAAATGAAGGGAAAAAAATCTGTGTAACCAGAGTAATCGGAGTTTCGCTGCAGGTACTCTTGTAAATTACAGCACAACTCCGACCACCACTTATAGCAAAGTATTCGGACAAGATAACGATGAAGCAGCAAGTAATGCACGAAGGCCCACTCGCTGCATGACTCGGTGGAAGGACCGTGCCAAGGTGAGAGATGGTGAGAGTGGTTTTGTTTACGATTATCTTTTTAGATTATTGTTTATTAGTAAAATGTTGTTTTAGGGTTTCGTAGCCAGCGGCACCGGCAATGACCATTACAAAATCGGACTGTCTTGTCACACGCGATGTCTGCGAAATTTTAGATGCGGTTGTTTCGGAGATAATTTCGAGGGGAGGAGAATGGTCTATTTTTTATATTTTCGTTAATATAATTTAAACTGTGCATTTGATATAAAAATTAATAAAAAATTGGTTGTCTGTAAAGTCGGTTTACGGACGATAGTTTTACGTGATGACGTGGAATAATCGTAGTACATAGATCAAAGATCAGTGATTTCTATTTCCAGTAGAAGGATTAATCATCTTGTGACTGGCCATCAATAAACTTCTGTTGTCTGATCTTGACAGTTTTACTTCTTAAGACGTTTCCATGGTAACTTTGACTATACCGATTGTGCCTCTCTATCGCTTGTTACGCGCTCTCGCTTGCACACACAGGTTCAGATGAAACGTGACACGCTTTCGTGCGTGCAGCCGGTGTTCATCAATTTATAAGACGTGACGTCATCACGTCAAAAATTTACATAATAAAAAACATATATTTGTATTCCTTTTTCATTGATGTAACATAACGCACTTGTTTATTTTATTGATTTTTTTTAACTCTCAATTTATCCCCCAAAAACGCTATACGTCCATGATTGGGCCATCCAATTCTAAATATATGTCCCAAATTTAAACTTTTTTTCCAGTAGATTCTTAGAAAATACGCTGTGACAAACGAACAGACAGACAGACACGAGAGTGATCCTATAAGGGTCCGTTTTATTCCCCTTTTGAGGTACGTAACCCTAAAAGCGGGGAAATTGCTTTTGAGATTCAGGCCTTTGAGATAATTCAAATTTATTTTCATTTTTTTATGGAAATCGACACGGTTGGCTAAATCGCCTACAACATCCGTGATGTCAACCCATTACACCGGGTGAACTAGGTGCGATGTCAGTGCTTCCCTTCGGCCGCGCCGGCTACACTGAACTGGATGGAAAACACCAACTATTTACATAGCCGTTTCAATCGACCAACGGTACCAACGGTACCAACCCCGGGCGGTTTAAACCCTACCACCTAAATTTTCAAAACAAAAAAATCGATGTCGCCTATAGTATCTCTCGCTCTCTCTCTCTCCTCCCCTCCCCACTCCCCTCCGTCCTTTTCTCCTCTTTTCATCCGGCACTATATTCCGTTCATACTATTGTTTCATGATACTCCTCAACCCTATTGCTATTTAGCGTGATGGTATATTTGAGCCTCAAGAACTACTCTTTACATTAATGCAAACCGCATCAAAATCTGTTCACTGGTTCTGGAGTTTACCTCAAACATACATTCAGACATACGTTCCCTTTTACAAGAAGTAGAGATAGAGATTAGTCATTGACAAGTCCACGAGACTCATAGGGGCACATGCAGCAAAGGTTATCAATACATTGTTATAATAGGGCTGGATATTCAAAGGGGCAAGTTTTGGGTACGGTGGGGGAGTCAGCGGAGATGGATGAAATTTTTTGACGTGAATATACGTCTTTAAATTTGCTTCCGTAGTGGGAGCCAATCCAGAAAACTGATGATAACAAAATCGGGGGATACAGTTTGGTGTAGCAGCTTCATATCTATCACCTACATCCAAAATTTAATTACACCACTCGATAGCTAAAGGATCAAAGAATTCGTTACGTAATACGCTCTAGGAAAATATTACCCGTTACGTACACGTATTCACACGGCCGTGTCCACGACACAGCCACACCCCGATATTTTTTTATTTAAGTGTTAATTTCACAGAGCACGGAACGCCCCCCGCCCGCGCCCCCCGGACGGGTGGCGTTCCGTGCTCTGTGGTTAATTTTAATTGTTAAATAATATATTTTGAAAAGGTGTTAAATAAATGTAACTCAAAAAAGTATATAGGTTTACTCATATAGCTACTGTTATTAAAATATATTATAGAGATATAAATACATTGTTTATATCCTACAGGTTCATAGAACGTAGACGTAGGAGGGTCACCTTCGTCGAGCCGAGCCGCCGCCGCCGCCGCGGCCGCGAGGACGAACAAGAGCCGCGAGTACAAGAGAACTAGGAGCAAGGTCAGACGAGGGACATCGTCTCTATCTACTCTACTGTACATAATGTTTCTCAACTATATCTAGAAAAGCCATTGTCATATTATTATATTTCACACATTTTATTATGTATGTGTCAGTATGTCGTAAGTTAAAAAAATGTATATACATGTAAGATTAATAGGACAAATGATGATGACGAATGATAGATGGCGTTGTTATGGGTTTTTAATTTTTCAAATGTATCTATGGTTTAATGGCCGATATTTAGGCAGGTGTTAAATATGTGTGTTTTTTAATTGGTAATATAATATATATAAAAAATAACTAGAACCAAAATAAATTTTATTACATACATATCACACGCTGTATCCCGACAAATAGGGTAAGCAGAGTAATCGGTTGTGCTTCAAAAAAATCTTGTAAATTACAGCACAACACCTACCACCACGTTTAGAAAAGTATTCGGACAAGATAACTCCATCAAGCAGCAAGTAAGGCACGAATACCCACCGCTTCACGACTCGGTGGAAGTAACGTGCCAAGGTGAGAGGTGGCTAACCTGTCGTCCTTTATCCCTTAGTCGCCTTTTACGACATGCACGGGTAGAGACGCAGATGGGGCTATCTAGTCTTTTTAAGTACCGGCCGCACACAGTAGTTAGTGTGTGGGGCCGGTACATTTTATTTTGTTACAATAATACTAATTTAATTTATTATTAGTGCACACGTACACGTACCGTTTTATGTATTCCGGTATGGGTAGCCCATACCGGATGACATAAAAAGGTACTTGAGAACCAAATGCTACAGAGAGACCCAGTCAGTCGGCGTGCACGCGTCCATTGCTGGACACACGCCTCTCCAATTTTCCTCCAGTCCTCCCGGCCTTCAGCGGTACGGAACCACTCCTTTCCGCCGACGTACTTGATGTCGTCGTCCCACTGGGTGGGTGGTCTTCCCGCACTCCGTTTTCCTCTCCACGGCAAGTTTAGGACACGATTACTCGGGTAACGTGCCCAGCCCACTGCTACTCGAGCACTACGCTTGATCTTACCTACGCGTTGTTCAATATCGACTACTTTGGTGCGTCGGCATATTGCCTCGTTACGCACCATATCATCCGATATTCGTTATTCACTTGCTCTATAAGTTGATGCGCCTTGTATTATTTTTAATTCTTTGTCTCTACTATACTACTATACACACGTGGACGGGCATCGAGGTATCAACAAGGGGGCCCAGTCTTTTGTACAGTATGAATAAAGCAAGGGAAATATGCTGATAATCCAAAATTTTAATGCTTAGTGTTTTAAATATTGAATATGCACTGTCTCTGTCTGTATTAAGAACACGCTGCACTTGTCTTGATTAATAAAAATACATTAAAATATTTTTTTTTTATTTATCTCTTTATTTCAGCCAACTAGGGCCATATTTAAAATACATATTAAATGTCTTAACCTATGAACTAAAATTACTTTTTCCCCACTTGTGTTTGTACGGGTCCCACCCAATAGAGACGTATGGGTCATATTGGTCTGCTGACGCGGTGGGTCAGGTGCGCGTAGAGTGGGCGAAGTTTGCGTCTGGCTGCTGGCTGGATTAAAATGTCTTAATGTTATATTTACCAACTTGACTCCTATGATAGCGTGCAATAATTTAGTATCTGTAACTAGGTACTGGGAAAAGCTACCGCATACAACGTTACCGTACCCTTATTTCGGCGCGCGGAACAATTCGGTTTGTATGTAAGTATCTTAGCGTAACCAAAACTGAATTTTATTTGGCCTATCCTGTGTCACGTATCTATAATTAAATGTGCTTGTACTAAGTTTCATCGAATTGGGATGATAGGTTTAAGAATTATCGAGGAACATACTTAGCAATTTTAAATTGTTTTTGCGCATGGCCAAGGTCCTAGATAATTTAGTTAAACAATATGAAAAGATTTCTAAAAATCGTCAATTTAGTATTAGTAGGTACTTGTATCATACATAGAGTCTACAGACGCAGTATCTCATAAAACAAAGTGACTTACTCCATGACCATTCTTTACAGATTTATTATTAGCATTGATATAGGTATATGTTTGGAAAGCTTACTAAATGTATCGCAGTGTTTCAAAACAGGGTAGTTTCAATCACATCAAGCCACTATCGCGAAGGACAAGTTCACAGAGCAGGAAGTGCGATAGCTGCATACGATGCTTGTCTGTGTGAGTGCATGCGCGCCCGAGCACGCACGGTATGTTATGTAGGGCGTAGTATAGGGCGAAGGCACGCGCTCGTTAATCGGCCAAGATATATTCGGTAAATTTCGGTCACTAATCGATTTTCGATATTTTTCGGTGGATCTAAAATTATAATAATATTCATCAGAGTACCAAGATTCGGTCAATTTCGGTCACTATTCGATTTTCGATATTTTTCGGTGGATCTAACATTATAATAATATTCATCAGAGTACCAAGATATATTCGGTAAATTTCGGTCACTATTCGATTTCGAATATTTTTCGGTGGATCTAACATTTGTAATGTTTTGGTCAGACTACTAACTTTTCTTGCAGAGTTATGATTGGCATATTAAGACAAATTCGTCCATTTTTGTGACAATGTGGTTCGATTTTAAAATATAAATATTTATTCATTAATGACTTTGCGGGTTAATGCTTAAAAGGGTCTCATAAGATTTATGAAGTCCATAAACATTTCACAAAATTACTCAGAGGTAACAAAAATATAATAATAGTGCAGAAGTAGAAAATGTCTGGTACAATTAATATATTTAATTCTATTTATTTAATATTAATTTTAGATTAGTTTTAGTTTTAGTGTATTAGTGTATAGTTGTATTTTGTATTACTTGTATGTGCTTTTTCTTCATTCAACCTAATTTTAATACTAAAATTTAAATAACACCTTTGATAAAATGTATCTTTTTAATGTCAGTTTGCAACGTGACATAAACTTTATTTATTGAATACGCTCGTAAATATCACTGCGCTAAATCTGACAAACAATCATATGAGCAGAATCGTTTCGTTGTGTTCTTCGTCGTTAATTTTTGTTTCATAGTGTAATTGGAAACTGACGTATTGCGAAACTGCGAAATCTAACAAAATATATAATGTCGCAAATACCAAAACAGACCTATTAACCGACCTCATATTATTCACCTGTCCAGTCGACCGCGGCACCACTGTCGACTATTCGCTCAACAACTTGACCGAATATTCGATCTCCCTCCACTTCCATGTCGCTACATCACTAGCAGCGTCTAGCCGGTGTCTAGCGGCTCTGGTCTGGTGGAACTATTTACATACGTATGTATGTGTTTACACAGTCGTGTGGTGAGCCTGAGCTGTATGTGTACGTAAAACTAGTTAGTAGGGGAATCTTGAGAGACTGAAGATGGATTGCATTCTATGAATACTTGTATGAATACTATAATGGAATACATTCTATGAATACTTTCAAAAGGGGCGTGAAAAGGCTCCTGTCAGGCCGGCATGGCATTCGCAATCCCCGTACATCACAGAATGTTCATGGGCATCGTTAGACACCTACTTGTAGGTGAAACAATGCCACATGTCGCGCTATCAATAAAAAATAATAAAAAAAAAATACTTGAATACGAAGTGACAAAGTTGATCACTGACATTTATTTGTTACAAATCTATTTTGAAACGTCGTTCTCGTGTTTAGCTACTTATAAGATTGTTTTATGTAATCCGTTATAGGTGGTCGAATCAGAGGGGCCAGAGCACATGCTCCGATCAACCAATATCACCTTCAAGAAGGTGCCATATCGGAGACTTCCATTTGGAGTAGATGCAGTTTTATTCTTTATTCTTTATTCTTTATTCTTTATTCGTATGGTAGTACACTGCGCTTGAATTTGTCCTGTTTAGTTTTTACAATCCGGGAAGAAACTCCGCAGGGTTTTTTTCAACGTCTTCGATTACAACACATTGTGACTACACTACTATAGATACCGCTTACAGTTTTAAGATATAGTTTGAGAGCTAGAATAACTATAATTTAAGCCTGATAAATTCTGACCACATAAAATCAAAAGTAAAAGTATAAATAAAATCTGGTGTATGGAGCCTTTGTCAGAAACTGTTGATTTAACTTAATTTTACCTGGGTTAAGTTTGAAATTATACACAGTGTACTACACTACACTCTCTACAGTCTACTCAAATGTATGTGATGCTGAACAATTTTAATTTTAACTTTTTTCCTTATGTCAAAATTTATAAAATTTTACATAACCATAAATAGTATATTTATCATCATTATTTTTTTCATTCAGTTTCTTAAAATACGAGCGCTTTTTAGGATTTTGGAGTGTGTACCGCAACAAAGTCGACGTGCATTAAAGTATTCTGTGTCGCGATAGACAAGAGTCATCCATCTATCAACAGTCAACAGCGGCGAACTTATGTTGAGCAGTTCACGAATAACTGAGCGAATAACTGTAGCTCGTATTGTAATTTGTAAGTTAAATATACATACATACATATCTCACACGCTGAATCCCAATAATCGGGGTAATCGGCAGAGTAATCGGTGTTGTGCTGCAAGAACTCTCATAAATTACAGCACAACAGCGACCACCACGTTTCGCAAAGTATTCCGACAAGATAACTATCAAGCAGCACGTAAGGCACGAAGGAAGACCCACCCTGCTGCACGACTCGGTGGAAGTGCCGTGCCAAGGTGAGAGGTGCCGAGCCTGTTGCCCTTTAGCACGGCATCTTGCTCTTATCCCTTAGTCGCCTTTTACGACATGCACGGGGAGTGATGCAGTGGGGCAATTCTTTTTTACGTGCCGGCCCCACACGGTACATTTTTAGGATTCCGTATCCGGTACGGGACCCTATTAATAGGCCTACGCCGTCTGTCTGTCTGTCTGTCTGTCTGTCTGTCTGTCCGTCCGTCTGTCCGAGAGCTGTATCTCTTGAACCGTAATAATTTGAAATTTGAAATTTTCACAGAATATGTGTTATTATTGCCGATATATCAACAAATAATAAAATGTAAAAAAATCATCGGGTTCCCATAGAAGAAACTAAATAAAAAAGTGTATGCGCGCTATCTACCGAAAATACTATGGAGCATTTTAAGTAATTATGAATTTTAACTAATATGAAGCATTAAATTACATAAACACGCCATAGATGGCGTGAGTGGCGCTGACGATAACATGGTGATACGGAACCCTCGGTGCGCGAGTTCGACTCGCACTTGGCCGGTTTTTCATTCAGTTTCTTAAAATACGAGTGCATTTTACTTTAGAATTTTGGAGTGTGTATCGCAACAAAGTCGACATGCTAATGTATTCTGTGTCGCGATAGTTGAGCGTGCCATTAGTCATCATGAGTCATGTATCAACAGCGGCCAAGTTATGTTGAGCAGTTCACGAATAACGGTAGCTTGTATTGTAATTTGTAATCCTTACCATTAATAACATCCAACGTCTCCTTTCTGTCTGTCTGTCCGTTCGCTTATAACTCGAGAACGACTGAACCGATTTTAATAAAAAAAAATTCTACGGATAGCTTCATTCTTCCCATCAACTATAGGCTACTTACTATCACGCTAAATGGCTTATGAGGTTAGCAGAGAAGTCAAATATGAGAGCGGGCGGAGCCGCGGGCACAGCTAGTTAAATATAAAAGGGTGTAGAAGTTAAATGAAATGAAATATTTTTGTGATTTGTGTATTAGCCTTCGTTAGCACCGCCTTCAACTCTAGGGTTAGATTTTTTTTTATTTCATACATTTTTGAAGGCGGTTTTTTGTATTAAAAAAAATACGAAATTTCTAATAATGAGTACTTCCTATTCCTGAAGTTTCTCAAGCCTCTCCTGAAATAGTCTGTAATAGTTGACAAGACTGAGTAATTCTTCATTTTCCTTCTAAATGTCTCATTTCGGCGAAAGCGCAGTAGGTATGAAGAGCTGGCAAAACAAACAGCTCCCCCACCACACTGCCAATTTGTATGCAGTTTCAAGAGGCTAACGACGGCTGAATCTATTCTAAACCGACGACACGGCACACGGCCGCACCGCAGGGTTGGCCTGACAACATTTCATTTTCCACAGTCAATGTACCTTGAATAAAAAATGTATTAGTAGTTTATATATACATACATACATACATATCACACACGCTGAATCCCGAAAATCGGGGTAAGCAGAGTAATCGGTGTTGTGCTGCAAGAACTCTGGTGAATTGCAGCACAACACCGACCACCACGTTTCGCAAAGTATTCGAACAAGATTAGGATTAAGAAAGTAGGTAACCCCGCTACGGCACAGATTACTTAATAGTTACTTGAAATGAACTGAAATGAAATGAAATTAAATTTAATGAATTTTTTTTATTTATTTTTTTATGTAATCCGGTATGGGTGGCTGAGTCGGAGGGGCCAAAGCGCATGCTCCGACCAGCCAATATCACCTCCGAGAAGGTAGGTGCCAAACCGGAGACTTCCCTGGATTGCTGGCTATACTGGACTAGAGGAGAACACAGCCGAGGCTGCTATGCGGCCATCTTACATCCAGTACGGTGGTACCAACCCAGTCGGATACAATTTGAGCCTACCATCTAGTAAGGGGCACGGGAAGGGACCTACAGTTTTACACCGAAATGAAATGAAATGAAATGAAATTAAATGAAATATATTTATTGTTGGCTCAGATGCATAACTTATTAAGTTAACTTAGATAAACATACATCTTAAAATTAACACTTCTTACACATTAAAACTAAACTAAGTAATTTGTACTTATACTTACTTCTACTTATTCTTACTTCTACTTATAGCAACGGCACTTTTATTTCGGCGCGCGGAACAATACGGTTTGTATGAGAGCCACATCTTAGCGTAACCGAACTGAATTTTATTTAGCCTATCCTGTGTCTCGTGTAGCTAAATTGCTTGTACTAAGTTTCGTTGAATTCAGATGGTCGGTTTAAGATTTATGGAGGAACATACTTATGTACATTGTATGAAAGAATATGAACACTTTCACACTAAGGAATTTTCTGATTTCAACCCCTAAAAAGTACTAAATAATATTTTGATCTTGAGTAGACGGCGGTATACAAGCACACCTGCAGATAGACCCTTTTGTGATTTTGTAACGTCTTCTACTCAAGATCAAAATATTATTTAGTACCCTTTAGCGTTTGAAGTCGGTTCAATGTTTTTTTATTAAAACAATTTTTTGACGTGATAACGTCACGTCTTATAAATTGATGAACACCGGCTGCACACACGAAAAAGTGTCACGTTCCATCTGAGCCTGTGTGTGCAAGCGAGAGCGCGTAACAAGCGATAGAGAGACACAATGACGTTATCACGTGAAACTATCGTCCGTAAACCGACTTTACAGACAACCAATTTTTTTTTCAGTTTTTCTTAATTCCGGTGGTTTAAGTAGTAAGTAATGTTTTTCTATTATAATCTATTCCGCTCTATTAGAGTATATTCTGTTAAATAAACCAACCATTAAACTGTTATATAGAACCATGATTCTTGGCAGCCCTGCGCCCGGCACCGGGTGCAACGCACCGCTGACCTAGAGACAGTCGTGTCGGCCCGCACCCGCCCGCGCCGCGCGCCGCCCCCGGAGGAAATAGACGACGGAACCGCAACACGCGCGCGCTCCCGCCGCGACCCAGGCCATAAGCAGCCGCGCGGAGCGTCGTCGGTCGACTGACCGGGAGTGCACAAGTGACAAGGTGACGGAGTGAGGAAATAGTGCTAGTAGAAATTAACATATTATTGTTTACAAAATCTAATGTTACAAGCAAATCTCAAATCAATCAATCAAACAAAATCTAATTAGGTTACAATGATTATTATGTTGTTAATAGAAAAGTCGGGCGACCGCCACCGCGCCATTTTTTTTTTTTATGGAAACTGACACGGTTGGCTGCATCACCTACAACTTCCGTGATGTCAGCCCATAACACCGGGTGAGCTAGGTGCCATGTCAGTGCTTCCCCCTTTGATCGTTTTTTTTTCTCCAGCGAGTAGGGCTGGAGATTCAAAGGGGCAACGCGGCTAGTGTCAGCCCCGATAGCTCAGTGGCGCAGACAGTCGACTGTTGCTATTGATTGTTAAGCAACGCTGGGTGCGGTCAGTACTTGGATGGGTGACCGCTCGACCGTTGGAGGCTGACCGTGGTTCGGATTTCACGTAAAACTGTAGGTCCTTTCCCTCCTAATCTTACTTGGTGGTAGGGTTTAACCCGCCCGGGTTGATACCACCGCACTGAATGAAACGTCGGTCGAAACGGCTATGTAAATAGTTTGTGTTTTCCGACCAGTTCAGTGTAGCCGGCACGATCAAAGGGGGAAGCACTGACATGGCACCTAGTTCACCCGTTGTCACGGGCTGACATCACGGATGTTGTAGGCTTCGATCATAAAAAACTATTTTTTCTGTCTACGGTTGTAGGTGATGTAGCCAACCGTGTCAGTTTCCATAAAAAAAATACGACTTTGTATGGAGAAAGTTAACTTCCGTCTCGTCTTAAAACGCTCTATATCTTTATCATAGAATATAGAATGTAGCGTGCCCCCGTAGGCCATGCCATGGTACTAAAATCCTCGCTAAAATCGCAAATCCATACACCATACATAACCTATCCACGCAGCGTGCGGTAGGGTAGGGCGACGTTCGGCTCAAATCTGTGGTTCGGCTACTCAACATGACATCCGCTCGCCTAGGTCAATGTTCCTTTGTTTTCTAAACTGACATTTGTTCTTTTTCCGAAAATGTTGCTTTATTTATTTATTAGTTTCGTTCGCTGTCATCATAACTCATAATAACAGTGCGGGATCCAAGTGAAATTTAGGTAATTTCCGTGGGACATACCTCGGCCATACCAACTACTGGTATGTACGTGTTCGGGCTGTTCTCCTGAACACCATAAGTGCGGTAGTCACTTTCTAAAATAGTGGAGGGGATAGTTATGACGTCATAAAGATGGCGGCCGGGCCTGTCATTCTAGGCGGTATATCTCGATAGTTACTCGACCGATTTCCTTCATTAAGGTGTCAAAAAAAAGCTAATAGAATGAGGATTATTCGATCTCTTATTATAGTTTATGTTAAACTAATACGAAACTAAATATTTACAAAAAACCGACATTTCGGAAAAACAATTTTTTTTTATTTTTAAAATAGCTCGGTAACCATCAGGATTTTGGAAATTTTGGTTATAATAAAACGCATAGCTATATTCAAGACGATTATAATGATCTTTAAATCATAACGATTGAGATATAAACAACGGAGCTACAGTCATTTAAGTGATCGTTGGTAGCGTCAAGCTGGCTGTAGCGGTCGGGCGCGCGGCGACGCACTATGGACAGCCCCCATACAAGCAACTGACAAAAATGGTTTTGGCAACATACCACCTGGGGTAATGAGTTGGTTCGATAGGCCATGAAATGTACTTGTTTAATACGTACATATTTTAGATTTTAGTTGAATTTCCTCAGTTATATGACGCTTGAAAGTTGAACAAATTCTTTGCGCAAACATCCGCATATTAAGGGAGCGCATATATTTTATGTATATTTTCCTCAAAAATACTTAAGTAAACATATAGAAACCCATACATATTCGAAAAGCATTTTAGGTAACTGTGTTGGGTTTTTTAAAGATATCATTCCTTATTTAAAGCACTAACGAAAACGCGAAATTTATCTAAAACTATAATTAACTATATAATTTATAATTAAATCTTAAACTATATAATTTCATCTAAGCTTTCAAATGGTATCAGGGTCTGTCCGGGTGAATATTATAATGGTTTTATATAACCAGTACACTGTTTATTTAGAATCAATAAACAACTTTCTGCAAAACTCTGCAAATTGGCACGAAAATTAAAAAAATATGCGCGCTGTTCGCACGCTCGGAGCGTTCGCGTGAATGATTTTTTTTTAATTTTATTTTATTATTTTTTTATGGAAACTGACACGGTTGGCTACACCTCCTACAACATCCGTGATGTCAGCCCATAACACCGTGTGAACTAGGTGCCATGTCAATTCTTCCCTTCATTTCATGTCGGCTACACTGAACTGGACGGAAAACACGAACTATTTACATAGCGGTTTCGACCGACGTTTCATTCAGTGCGGTGGTACCAACTCGGACGGGATAACCCCTACCTAATAAAAAAAATTTATAATCGGATAAGGTTTAGGGGGCGAGATAACATAAATGCCGAAAGACGATTTTGTATGGAGTATGGAGAAAGGTAACTTCCGTCTCGTCTTAACACCGACCGCACCACTGAGCTACCCAGGCTGATTTTAAATGATTTTATTTGAAAAGTTAACTTAAGAGTACTGATTTAAGAGACTGAATGTATAAATTATGCAAAGAAAATACACTACAACCTCAGCATTCTCACGGTAGGTATAGCTACTTCGTAACGGAAACAATTGCGGTTAAAACTATGATATGATTATATATGTACTTACACCAGGTGTGTTTTGTGTTATTTATGTTTTGCACACCATTTCTGAACCACAGAGTGTAAGGAGATATTACACACGCCACATTTTTTTCGTACGAATATAAGCCATTCTGTGAGGGGTGGTACATTTACACACTGTACTGCCTGAATATTCGTGCCAGATGAGTGCAGTGTAGTGTTTCTGAAACTATATGGCGTCTTTCAAGTATTCTAAAGGTGAGCTATCCACTGTGATTCTTCAAAAATGGAACCATATTATCTCAAGTGCAAAAAAATATATAAAGGAGCATTACATTTTGTCCGATCGACCTTGCAAGGACTACGCAATTTCATCAGAGAGTATACAAAATCGTAAAGCTGTGAAACTTTTTGGGGAATCTGGTTTGGACAACGTCTATCATTCATACGAGTACATTAAAGGAGTGAATTCAATTGGCGAAAAAGATGAAGCCTCCAATGTTAAAATAATACGTGTCGTACGCAACTCAATAAAACAAGAAAAACTGCAATGAAATTATCAAAGGAAATTCTGCAAATTTTTTTCAATTCAACGACGATGAAGCTTTAGTGTCTTTAGATCTGACTAAAGTGCAATAAAATATTTGTGAAGCTGTTTATTGGAAAGGTACTCCATCGTCTTCCCTTCTTATAATAAAATTCAGGAAGCAAAAAACAGGTGCTATCCTGTAAGCGCATTTAATGCGTTTAATATTTAATGTTTAATTTTTTATTTATCACAATTATAGGTACGAAAATGTTTTTATTATTATATTATATAAAAGTTGATACTTTATTGGTAAATGAACATAATAATTTTTTATCTTATTTTCATAGTTTAGAAATACATTATTTTATATTTTAGAATTTTTTTTTTATTAATAATAAATATTATTTGCAATCAAATGTTACTGTTTTTTGAAGATTAACTATTCAAGTAATACCATAAAAAAAATTGTCAAGGAAGGTATTCTAGTTTAGAAGATACAGATTTATGACCGAAAAGTGGCACTTTGGCCAATAGTGCGACGGCGCGGCGAGCGGGACCGGACCGCGACCAATGTAGTATAGCACAGACATGGCCACGTTTCCAGTCATTATGAAGTAATTGGGGCAGAGTTCCGAACTGTAATATATGTATGTACAGAAACACACAGATTCACACTTTAGACCTTAACACATTACACTCCTCCTAACGTCGCCGTCGTCGGGTAAAAAGACAGAATTGTCGAAAAAAATTATAAAATTTAGTACAGAAAGTCTTCAAATTCAAATTCAAATTCAAATCATTTATTGGATACATAATTAGGCATGTACTTACAGCAATACAGTTTTACAAACTTTAGCTTTTGCCTACAACTACCTATATAATGTTCCTCGTCGTCATTCCAACCACATAATGGCTCTAGACTACTATGTTGAAATATTTTAGGTCGTAGAAGGTTTTTTCTAGGAGCCAATTATGTAGTCGGGTGCTAAATTGTGTGTATGTTTTTTCGTCACGGATGTTTTTTGGTAGTTTATTATAAATGTTTGCACTATTAAATTGTAGGCTTTTCTGATATTTTGTAGTGTTGTGTGCAATTTGTTCTATGTTATCTTTATATCTGGTGTCATATTTATGTTTTTTGTCTTCAAAATGTGATGGGTTTTTTCGCACATGCAACGCAGCTTTCTTTATGTATAGGTCGTATGTGGTGAGCATTTTTAGTTTTTTGAATAGTGGTGTGCAGTGGGTATCCCATGATTCTTTTGATATTATTCGTATTGCTTTCTTCTGTAGTCTAAACACTCTCACAACCTCCCCTGAGGTGCCCCAGAATTCTATCCCATAGGTAAGTATAGAGTAGAAGTACCCATAGTAAGCGTTGGTGAGAGTGTTCAGGTTGCAGGATTTTGAGAGAGTTCTGAGACAATAGCATGCTTTGGATAATTTTTCGCATGTATTGTCGATGTGAATGTTAAATCTTAGATTTTGGTCTATTGTGAATCCTAAAAAAATGGTTTGCGTTGCGAAATTTATTATTTCATTTTGATATTCTAGGAACAGATTCTGGGCGTTATGGTTTTGTAAGATACTAAATTTTACGCATTTTGTCTTAGAACTGTTTATCAGAAGGCCATTCGCGTTAAACCAGATAGTAAGTTCTTCTAGAATACTGTTGAGTCTGGTGACCATAGTTGAAGTGTCTGATGCAGTGACTATAAAATTGGCATCGTCTGCGTATAATACTATTAACATTGCAAGTTTGACGTGGTTTGGAAGGTCGTTTATATATATTAGAAAAAGTGTTGGGGCCAAAATGGAGCCTTGTGGTACACCGTATTTCAAGGGGAGTTTTTTGGATTGTATTTCTTCAACAACCCCGTTTCGGGGATTATTGTGGCAAATATTCACATAAAATTCACGCTCATTCAGGTAGCTTCGAAACCAGTCGTGGGCAACTCCTCTAACTCCGTAGTGCTCTAGTTTGTCCAATAGTATGTCGTGGTCAACAACATCAAATGCTTTAGAGAGGTCTAAGAATAAGCCGGCAACCTGCTCGTGCTTGTCTAGAGATGTTATAATTTTATTTGTGAGTTCGTGTGTTGCTGTACTCACTGATTTTCCAGGTCGAAAGCCATGTTGGCATTGTGTGAAACTTTGGTTTAAGTTAAAGAAGTTCATGATCCGTATATGCATGATTTTTTCAAAAATTTTTGAAAATGCAGGGAGTATTGCTATAGGTCTGTAGTTTTCGGCAAGCGTCTTAGGACCTTTTTTATGGAGTGGGATAAGTTTAGCTACTTTTAATATTTTTGGAAATATCCCGGTTTCAAGGGACTGGTTTATTAGGTATGTTATTACGCCTATAATTGGTTCAAAGCTGAGTTTCAACAGGTTTGCAGATATTCCATGTGCGTCCTGTGTGTGCTTATTACTCAAAATTTTTATGATTTTTGTGATTTCTACTTCATCGGTAGGCTGTATATATAATGAGTTTGGTGTGGGATATCGGTTGTTTTTGAGTATGTTAAGCGCAGTAGTGTTGGACTTAGGTAGGTTCTGAACAAGATCCTTTGCTATATTTGCGAAGTATTGTCCAAATGACTGTACTACTTTTATAGGATCACTAATTATATGTCCAGAATCTGTTTGTAAAGTAATGTTTTTGTTAGTATTATTTGTAGTTTTACCGGTTTCTTGTTTTATAATTGTCCATATACTTTTTGATTTGTTTTTACTTAGTTGTATTGTTTTATTAATATATTCAGATTTTTCCATTTGTATCTGTTTTTGGTAATGTGATTTTAATCGTGTAAGCGTGGAATGAAAGTCTTTGTTTTGGTTGCATTTTCCAAGTAGTTCTAGGGCACTTATTTTTTCTTTTAGTTGTTTTGAATTTTCAGTTAGCCATGTTGCTAAATTGTTAGAGTGCTTATGGCTTTGATTTTTTAATTTAAGTGGAAATGAGAAGTTTAATATGTGCATATATGTGTGAAAAAATGCATTATATGCTTTATCTGTGTTAGTGTGTTCGAAGACTGGTGTCCAATCAGATATAGCCAGATGATATTTAAAACTATTTATGTTTTCTGTGGAAAAGTTGCGTTGCATGCGGGAAAACTTGGTTCTTATCATTTTCAATTTGAAGGTGGCTATTTGGTATCTGTGATCACCAATTCCGTTACAGTGCACAGCGCTTTGTGTGCACCGTTTTGGTAGGTCTGTTATAATATAATCTAGAAGAGACTTTTTCGTTGAGCAAATACGGGTTGCTTCTGTAACTAGGTTATTAAGGTTAAACATGTCCATTGTATTCTTAAAGTTCTTACAGTATTTGTTATTTTCGAAAAAATCTATGTTAATATCTCCACATAAAATAAAATAGTTGAAAGATGTACATAGTTGTTGAAGCAATGTTTCTATTTTTTCTATGAATAGGTCGTATTCGGTACCAGTTCTATAAATTACAATTAAACATAATTTTATGCCTTTTACTAGTGA
Source organism: Nematopogon swammerdamellus (assembly GCA_946902875.1). Lineage (NCBI taxonomy): Eukaryota > Metazoa > Arthropoda > Insecta > Lepidoptera > Adelidae > Nematopogon > Nematopogon swammerdamellus. The sequence goes on along the minus strand of OX336347.1, from coordinate 22,619,171 downwards.
TATGTCTAATATTACTGTTTCAAAAATTTGGTCTTGAGATAAGTTTTTATATTTGTTGATTTTCGTTAGATGCGGGGCTAGCTGGGAGCGAGTGTATACACATATTCCGCCTCCTTTCATCGTTGTGCGCGAGTAGTTGCCGACTATAGTGTAGCCGGGAATTGCGGGTGCTGGTTCGTGTTGTTCAATCCAAGACTCCGTGACGCAGAAGATATCAGCGGGTTGTGGAAGTCCGCTCAGGAACGCTTCTATTTCGGGACCTTTGTTTCTGATACTACGAACATTTTGATGTAGAAGGACCAAACCTTCTCTGTTATCTATCTGTTGTGCAGTTTTCATTTTTTCCATTGTATTTTGCCGGAACGAAGCGTTTTTGTCAGGTTTTCTGTGGGGAATTGCTTGGAGGGGGTGGAGTACACTTCTATATCCACCGGTGTCGATGGTTTCTGTAGTAGTATGGGTTGTGATGTCGATGGGGGAGGATCGGTCTCGGCATGAGGCAGCTCGTTTTTTGTCGATTGTTTGGTATTTGTCTTTGCCCTATATATGCTGACTCCCATGCCTTCAAGCCAGAAGTTTGGTTCGAGAAGTTTACTCAAGAGTGATTTTTTTACATCCAGTTTAAAAGCAGCATAGTAGTTTCCTTTCGTTTCGTAGAGTTTTTCCACTTTTATAGACATTTCGCCTGCAACCTCACTTTCTGATAGGTATTTTTTGATGTCTTCCACGGTGGTATCGGGGGAAAGTCGACTGAGATGGATGCTGACTATATTATCAGGGCGTTGGCATAATTGTAGGTTGGTTCGTGTTTCGGTGCGTTGTCTTGATCCAATTATGACCGGTCGTTTCCGTTTCGGTGCATTAGGTATGTTTCTAGATGCAATAGCTGCATAGGTGGTTGCCGGAAGGTCTGTAGGTGATTGTGATGTGGGCGACTGAAATGCTGTTGAGGGCGCCTGAAATGTTGAGTGAGGGAATATGGGCATTCGAAGTGATGGCGGCCGAACTACGGTCTGTCGTTTTCCTGTGTTTGTGGTATGTTCGGTGTGTTGATGGCTGTCATTGTGCTCTCGTGTGATGTTTGTATGGAAATTTTGCACTGTGCGTGACGACGACGGTTTGTTTTTGTATAATGTATCGCTCCCGCCTTGCAACTGTGATTGTTGTTCGTCCAGTGGCGTTTGGGGAGCAGTATTTGAGTTTAATATCGGGTTCGGGTTCCGTTGATTAATATTGTTGTTGTCTGTGGTTGGATGGTTTGAATATGACCTTTGTAGCAAACAACCGTTATTCTGGTTTATAGTTGAAAGTGAGTGATTTTCTTCTATTCTGTGGATGCTATCCGTGATGTGTGCGACTTTTGTGTTGTTGTGGTGCTGCGCGCTCATTATGTTGTCGAGTTTGAGTTCACATCTACTCACTGCGGCGCAGAGATGAGTGACCGTTTGTATTACTTGTTGTAGAAGGAAGCTCTGGTTCTCTGGCGGCGCGAACACTTGTATAGGGTTATTTTGTGGCGCGGGTCCGAAATTCCAGGGCATGTTCACGTACGACATGTCGCTTTATTTATGACGATAACTTTTTGGGATCAATAGAAAGTTTTGTTGTTGTCACTTCAGCTGTCAACTGTCAACTCTTTACATACCTTAGGTACTCAAAACTTACATACCTAGGTATCTTAACATATTTAAAGATATGTCCTAATTCAGAAACAAAAAAATTATATGAAAATCTCAATGGATGGATGGATGGTGATCTTCGGTATTGGTATATTTGCGGTCGGCCGAGTCGTCAACAGTAGGTACTTATGTTACCGCGCTGAGCTTGACGCTACCAACGCTCACTTAAATGACTGTAGCTCCGTTGTTTATTACTCTATCGTTATGATTTAAAGTTCACTATGATCCTCTTGAATACAGCTATGCGCTTTATTATAACCTAAATTTCCAAAATCCTGATGGTTACCGAGCTATTTAAAAAATTAAAAAATATTTTTTTTCGAATTGTCAGTTTTTTGTAAATATTTAGTTTCGTATTAGTTCAACATAAACTATTGTAAGAGATCGAATAATCCTCATTCTATTAGCTTTTTTTTGACACCTTAATGAAGGAAATCGGTCGAGTAACTATCGAGATATACCGCCTAGAATGACAGGCCCGGCCGCCATCTTTATGACGTCATAACTACCCCCTCCACTATTTTAGAAAGTGACTACCGCACTTATGGTTTTCAGGAGAACAGCCCGAACACGTACATACCAGTTGTCGGTATGGCCGAGCTATGTCCCACGGAAACCGTTATTTGAAGGCTTTTCAGAAATGGATCTTGTACTATAACAGAGATTTATGAGATCATGGAATTTAAATATTTAATAGGCAATAGAGGGCATTGGGGACACTTTCATTCAAAAACTTTGATTCCGAGCGTCTAAATGCGTTGTGCATCGAACTTCAAGCGGCCGTGTTTGTTAGCTAGTAGATAACAAGTAGTTCTTCTTTATTCTTTATTCATCGTCCATAGAAAGTGCACTGCACTCAAATTAATCGTCATATTATAAAATTTAACATGTAGCATTTTGCCAGTTCGATTATCACAGCGAATAAGAACTGGTAAGAAACTTCGCAGGATACTTATTTTTTTGCTCTTAGTCAAAACTATTTCTGAAAATTTATCACAAGGATTTTTTTTCCAGGGGTATACCACTATATTACCGTTAACTATATAACACGTTGGAGCCAATTGGAGCAGGCCAGTTTCCACAAACAGAACCCGTTCACGAGCGTCATGCCAGGACCAGCCATCGCCTCCCTTAACATATTTGACAGTGAGAGGCGACCCGGACCAAGCGTCACCGTAACCAAAGACCTTAAAGTGATGCATTACCCCAGCGGCAACACGACATGACTTTTTAGGGTTCCGTATCCGGTACGGGACCCTATATTACTAAGACTACGCCGTCTGTCTGTCCGTCCGTCCGTCTGCCTGTCTGTCTGTCCAAGGGTTGTATCTCTTAGTTAAAATTAGTTAAGAGTTAGTTAAAATGCTTCACGCTCTATTCGGTAAATGGCGCGCGCGCGTAAACGTTTTGGTTTCTTTTATGGCGACTCCCGTGAATTTTTTATTTTTTCTTATTTTTATTATTTGTGGTTATATCGGCCATAATAAATAACACATATTCTGTGAACATTTCAACCGGCTACCTATTACGGTTCAAGAGATACAGTCGGACAGACGGATGGACGGACGGACGGGCAGACAGACAGATATACAGGGTAGCCTTAGTAATAGGGTCCCGTACCGGATACGGAACCCTAAAAATGTAGTTCTCTTAATAATAGTAATAATTTTTGTTTTTCTCAGTTTGTGTTAATTTTGTATAGATATTTTATTTTATAATTATATAAAATTAATATAAATATGTACTTGTACAAAAAACGTGAAAATAAAGGTAATAATAAAAGTAAATAAAGAAAGTATCTGAGCAAATTACGGTTGCTGGCAATGAATTTCGAAAGGCTCAGAATATAGCAGCTTTCGAGAAGAACCCCTTTTATTTCGCCAAAAAAGCTTTTAAGGAACAGCAGGGTACAATTAGGTTAAGTACGGACGAGATGTTCAACTACTTTAAATCCACATATACCACCCCGGAGGCAGATATAACTTACAGGGATCCACCAGCTCCAAAACCCAAAGAACCTGCTCTAGCATTTGATGCTGATTCACCGACGATGGAAGAGCTGGAATACCACATAAAAAGGAAACCAAATAGTTCCGCCCCGGGACCCGATGGCATACCATACATCATATACAAAAAATGTCCATCAGTGCGGAAACACATGTTGAACATCTACAAAAGAATTTGGACGAACAGAGAAGTGCCAGACTGTCTTGGTAAAGCCGTGTTTGTTCTTCTACCAAAAAAGAAAGAAGTTACTGATCCCAAGGATATTAGACCTATAGCCCTTACGAACACAATTTCGAAAATATTCTTCTCCATTATACAGGCCAGACTACTCAAACACATGTGTACCAACGACTACTTACCGAAGAAGTACCAGAAAGGTTTTCTCCCAAGAGTTGCAGGGTGCCTCGAACATAATTCTTTGCTGACTGAATGTCTTAGAGATGCAAGGAAGAATGAGAGACAATTAACTGCCACGTGGTTAGACTTTGAAAACGCCTTCGGTTCGGTGCGCCATGAGTTACTATTAAAGGCGCTAGAGTGGTATAATGTGCCACCTCTGATCTGTAATATAATAGCCTCCTACTACAAAAAACTTTCCTTTGTAATACAAGTAAAAGGCGAAACGGAGAAGACACCGGAAATTCGTTACGGCATAGGACTTTTCCAGGGTTGCTGCCTCTCTCCTGTCACATTTAACATTGTTATCAACATTCTAATTGATACGCTTGTCGTAAAAGAAAAGAAATGGGGATACAGGTTCAAATATGGAGACACATATATGGCGGCCATCCTGGCATTTGCGGATGATATTACGCTGTTAACCCGCAATCCAAAACAAAATCAGTCGCTTCTTAAGGTGGTGGATGACTATTGTGAATGGACCAAAGGGATGAAGATAAAACCAGCGAAGTGCTACTGTTTGAGCTTAACCAGGAAAGGTTCAAAGTTTACCTCGAGCAATCCAGGTTTGACAGTAGCCCGAAAACCAATCGCAACCGTGGCTGATGAAGCTCCTTTTAAATTCTTGGGCAAAAGGATCACCAGCAGAGGAAAGGAGCATCCTACTGATGATATTGTCCAACTTTTCGAAGAGAGCCTCCGCCAGACTGACAATCTTCCCCTCCTGGGTACACAAAAGGCATGGATTTACGATAACTACCTGACATCAAAACTTTCATGGCCATTTCTCGTCTACGACTTCACAAAGCAAAACCTGACTAAATTAGACTCGTATGTGACCAGATTCCTGAAATCATGGTTTGGACTGGCTCACCCGGCTGACTCGTCAACGCTATACAGATCTCACAATAACTTTGGACTGAACATTAAGAAACCGTCGATATTTTATCAAAAGGCGAGAATAGCCAAACGATGTATACTCAAAGACTCCAATGATAGCGCTATTCAAGCCTTACCCAACACATCACTATCAGATGAACTGGAATCGAGACTCGACTTCTACAAATCATTCCAAGTTGGTACACGCACCAATAGATCTGGATTGGGCATAGAAACAGCAAAGTCCGATAAAGAAATACTGAAAGGTTTTGCTCAGGAGGACATGGAACAAGGCTTCAAACTTCACGCCTTAAACCTAGAAATGCAGAATGATTGGCTAACAGTGGGTGACTTCTGCATCCCTCCTGCATTGAAGTGGAAATCCATAATATACAACTGGTCCCCTGAGCTGCTTAAGTTCTACTTAAATGCATTCCAGCTTACTCTCCCCGACCCGAGTAACCTAGTTAGATGGGGGAAATCTACAAATAAACTATGCCCGTCATGTAAGGAGTTCGTAGGCACGGCCAAACATTTGTTATGCGGATGCAAAATACTACTTGAGCGAGGCCAGTATTCCTACCGTCATGATAAAGTCCTCCAAATCATCAGAGAGGCCATCAACCTGTCAATTGCACGGACCAGGAAAGGGCAAACCAGTAGCGGCTTCCAGAAGGTCAACTTTGTGAAACCTGGAGCCAATAAGCTGCCCAAAGATAGGACTAAACCTTCTTCAATTTTGGGAGCAGCAAAGGATTGGGAATTGTTGATGGACACACATGAGAAGCATTACCAAATGCCTTCGGAAATCTGTACCACAGCATTAAGACCGGATATACTCATATTCTCAAAAGCGACAAAGCATGTAGTACTTGTTGAACTTACAGTTCCATGGGAAAGTAACATACCGAAGGACCACAACATCAAACTTAACAAGTACTGCAACTTAGTAGACCGGATTGTGAGAAACGGATTCAAGACTGATCTCGTCGCTGTGGAAGTCGGAGCAAGAGGACTACCAGCGAAGTCGCTCTACAGTCTCTTCAAGAATCTAGGGCTCCCAAGATCGACGCTAAGCTCATATATGGAGAGAGCTTCGAAAACGTCACTGGAAGCATCCTACAGAATATGGATAGGTAGAGAGAGGGAGGTCGTGAGCGGGACTGGTGGTTTCCCCGCGTCCTAGTCAACGCAGACTAGCTGACGAGGGCTTGAAGCGAGCCGAAACGTGAAGCATGCGCGGGAAATTTAGAGTGGCCACTCGCTAGTCCCGGCCTCGATTAATACCCTCCTCTACTGCCGATGGGCCCGGATATGTTCGGTGAAGCCATCGTAAGCTTAGATCCACACCTTCCTTTATGGGGCCGGTTTTCAGTCAATCCGGTATGGACCCATATTTTTACATAAAATCCGAACCATGGAGCAGTGGCTGCGACATGCGATCATAAAGTTCAGTCATCTGTATACCTTGTATCTGTATATCTTGTACCGTGTGGGGCCGGTACTCCCACTGCATCTCTCCCCGTGTATGTCGTAAAAGGCGACTTAGGGATATGACTCCCTTCTTATATTACTAGGTGGTAGGGTTCAACCCGCCCGGGTTGTTACCACCGCACTGAATGAAAGATCGGTCGAAACGGCTACGTAAATAGTTTGTGTTTTCCGTCCAGTTCAGTGCAGCCGGCACGACCGAAGGGAAGCACTGACATGGCACCTAGTTCACCCGGTGTTATGGGCTGACATCATGGATGTTGTAGGTGATTTAGCCAACCTTGTCAGTATCCATAAAAATTAAAAAAAAAAAACCTATATCCTTCGAGGCAAAAATAAATATTAGCGCGGTCTGATACAAAATAATTCACAAATTCTGACACGTCGAATTGATACCACTTACTAACAAAACTGATATGACGTATGAAGTATGATGTGATGACAATTATTGATAAACACATTTATTGCGACAAAGTAACCTTTACTACCGCCTCTGTTTAAATTGTTTCCTCGAAGTCTATATCTAATCGAAGTGTGTAAATGGCACTACCAATTAAATAAAATAATACTATGCACATTTTATTTCGGTCTAATGAGAATTAATTTTTAATAGAGTTCTCCGAAGCAAATCCCTTGTCGACGGCCATGCGTGAAATAAATATATGTATCTGGGAGCGCGGCCGTGCCCCCTTCAAGTCGAGCAAATACCGGCCGTGTTTTCCGAAGCAACTTTGGGTACTTTTGGCCTGTCTGTATGCGAGTTTTCAGCCTCAATGGTTCAGTGTTGCGATGTATCGGCGTTCGATCCTCGATGCTAAGCACAGCGGGCTCGCTCGGGGTGTCCGTCCGAACATTGAGGCTGGCCGTGGTTCGGATTCTACGTGAAACGATAAGGTTCTTCCCCTACCATACTAGGCGCTCGGTCGGTCGGTCGAAACGACTATGCAAGTAGATCGTGTTTTCCGTCCAGTTCAGTTTAACCGGCACGATCAAAAGGAAGCACTGACGTGACACAACGGGAGCGCTCGGGCTGTCCTACGGAACATTGAGGCTGGCCGTGGTTCGGATTCTACGTGAAACGATAAGGCTCTTCCCTTACCTCACTAGGCGGTCGGTCGAAACAACTGTGCAAGTAGTTCGTGTTTTCCGTCCAGTTCAGTTTACCCGGCACGATCAAAAATGAAGCACTGACGTGGGACAACGGGCGCGCTCGGGCTGTCCTTCGGAACATTGAGGCCGGCCGTGGTTCGGATTTTACCTGATACGATAAGGCTCTTCCCTTACCTCACTAGGGGGTCAGTCGATCTAAACGACTATGTAAGTTGTTCGTGTTTTCCGTCCAGTCCAGTCCCACCTCCATGAGTCCAGTTCACCCTGCACGATCAAAAGGAAGCACTGACGTGGGACAACGGCCTTGCTCGGGCTGTCCTTCGGAACATTGAGGCTGGCCGTGGTTCGGATTCTACGTGAAACGATAAGGCTCTTCCCTTACCTCACTAGGCGGTCGGTCGGTCGAAACGACTATGCAAGTTGTTCTTGTTTTCCGTCCAGTTCACTTTACCCGGCAGGATCAAAAGGAAGGACTGACGTGGCACCTAGTTCACCAAGGTGTAATGGGCTGACATCGCGGATGTAGTAAACGATGTAGGTATGTCTAGGATTGGGCGGAGCTCCTCGCAGACAGCGTCAGATTTTCGTAATCACTCCTTCGAGCTCTAGAATTTGTTAGCGTTGATTATGTAAAAAAAAGTTCTCCCGCATCTACATATACTTCCGAAGAGTCTAAAACTGACAAATTTAGTACGTGAAACGATAAGGTTCTTCCCCTACCATACTAGGCGGTCGGTCGGTCGGTCGAAACGACTATGCAAGTAGATCGTGTTTTCCGTCCAGTTCACTTTAACCGGCACGATCAAAAGGAAGCACTGACGTGACACAACGGGAGCGCTCGGGCTGTCCTATGGAACATTGAGGCTGGCCGTGGTTCGGATTCTACGTGAAACGATAAGGCTCTTCCCTTACCTCACTAGGCGGTCGGTCGAAACAACTGTGCAAGTAGTTCGTGTTTTCCGTCCAGTTCAGTTTACCCGGCACGATCAAAATGAAGTACTGACGTGGGACAACGGGCGCGCTCGGGCTGTCCTTCGGAACATTGAGGCCGGCCGTGGTTCGGATTTTACATGATACGATAAGGCTCTTCCCTTACCTCACTAGGGGGTCGGTCGGTCGAAACGACTGTGCAAGTTGTTCTTGTTTTCCGTCCAGTTCACTTTACCCGGCAGGATCAAAAGGAAGGACTGACGTGGCACCTAGTTCACCAAGGTGTAATGGGCTGACATCGCGGATGTAGTAAACGATGCAGGTATATCTAGGATTGGGCGGAGCTCCTCGCAGACAGCGCCAGATTTTCGTAATCACTCCTTCGAGCTCTAGAATTTGTTAGCGTTGATTATGTAAAAAAAAGTTCTCCCGCATCTACATATACTTCCGAAGAGTCTAAAACTGACAAATTTAGCCTCCGCGGGACTCGGCAGGCTGGCGGGGCTACAAAGTTCGCATACATTAGTAGTCGAGTGTCGTCGGCAGCAACAATAGCGCAATAAAGTCTTCTGTACCGAGTGTTTGTTAACTTTGCTGCTGACGCTACGCGGTGGGAATTTATCTCCATAATTAATTAGGATTGAAGTCTTAGAAATTGCCATCTGCGGGCCGCTGTGCTGGAGTTTCAAGTTTGCGCGAAAGTAGCATTTTATTTACATGCTCTAGCTATGTGTACCCCAGAAGGCTCGCATGCTTCTCTTCTCAACGTTGTGTACATATTCCGTAGAAGACATATTACTCGTTTAGGAACGCACCGCATGTATTCGTTTCACGGACGTTTTGCAAGTAAATATACAACAGAGTACTTACGTACATACGTGAAAAAAAAATATTTATATTTTTTATATATTTTTAACGTGAGTGGAAGGGGCGGCAGAGGTGTGTCAGGATCGTGGCACGTGGAGATCCGTTGTCTCTGCCTACCCCACCGGGAAACAGGCGTCACGCTATGTATGTATATATTGATAGCGGATAGATACGTAAACCTCCGTGCGCGAGTAAACTCGCACTCGACAGATTTTTTCTTACATCCGAATTCCTAATAAATAAAGCGAAGTCTCTACGCCCGTGTAACTTATAACTCGAGAACCATACTTTATCGATTTACATACGATTTTCACTGTTACATTTTGTCACTTCTCAAGATGATTTTCGGCTATAAATCATAAAGGTACTTCATCGGCGGCCTGAGCTGTGAGCGAAAAGTCACGCGACGCGTAGCCGCCGTCAAAAGCTAATAGGAACTTCAAAATAGTTTTGTGTCGCAATGACGTATCACATAAAATCTCTTTGTTGTGCCGTTAGGACTAAATGGACTACGTTATATTTTTGTTTTTTTTTATTGAGCTTCATTTTCCGGAGTAATCAGCGCCGTTTTTTTTTATGTAATCCAGTATGGGTGGATGAGTCGGGAGGGGCCAAAGTGTATGCTCCGATCAGTCCATATCACCTCCGAGAAGGTAGGTGCCATACCGGAAACTTCCCTTGATTACTGGCTATACTGGACTAGAGGAGAACACAGCCGAGGCTGCTATGCGGCCATCTTACATCCAGTACGGTGGTACCAACGCAGTCGGCTACAACTTGAGCCTACCACCTAGTAAGGGGCAAGGAAAGGGAAGATATATAGTGATAGACAGACACCGTACGGATTCTAAGTATAAGCTACGAAGCTTCGCTTGCCACAAACCCTAAACGAATGCTCTAATATGTTAATAGCATTTTCACTGAATTCCCAAAGCACAGTTGCCGCGAATGATTGTGCAATAAATACATTCTAACCATACGCGACTTGCCAATAAATGTATAGCATACGCTCGCTGGGTTCAGGTGAACGGACGCCGAATCGACGGCCCCGGGTTCACGGCCCGCGCGCCCCCTCAAGGTTAGGCGCGCGGAAAATGCATAGACACCAACCCGCACACACCCACTCCCGCGCATACAGCTCGCGCACGCTTTGCTCCTTCCCTCCGCACACATACAAACAGCCGCGCACACAAACACACACATGGAGCACACATGTATGTTCACTAATTACTACCGAATTTTGAGGGGTGATTCAGGAGCTCAAATTAATGATTTTGGTCTTGAATTTTTTTTTTCAACTTATCAAACCCTAATGATGATCCTCATACTTACTGTTTAAAAAAATTGCTAATGTCAAAGTTATTAATATTTGGGCTCTAGAATAATTATTTATAATGCTAAAAAACCTGATTTACAAACAAATTATTTTCTTTCATGATTATACATTAATGATTTTGCTAATAGTTACTATTTTAGTTGCGTATTTAATTTCCTTTATTTCATGTTTAGATTCATAATAGAAGAACAAATGATTGAATAAATGTGACCAATTTTACTAGCTATCACATTAATTAAAAATTAAAGGAAATAAATGAAATGAAAAGAATCTTCATGTCAATCATGAATCAAAGTTTTTTTTTATGGAACCTGACACGGTTGGCTACATCACCTACAACGTCCGTCATGTCAGCCCATAACACCGGGTGAACTAGGTGCCATGTCAGTGCTTCCCCCTTTGATCGTTGCCTTCCTTCCTAGAGCTTCCAACTAGACTGATTACTATCTGAATTTAAAATGTGAGCTGATACCTACTTTGTTCAGTTTGAAAGTTACATCACTTTCTTGCAGTTTGGGGTCAAAAACTGTTTCCTAATCCCCCTCTCCCCCACATTCAAATTCACGCACACATATACATACAGTTTGCACACTCGCAACTACATTGCACTCACACATCCAACTGCAACCAAACAAACAGTGAGGAAATTCGAGGGCGCCGGTCAACGCAACGTAGTGCCGCGACGCGTTCGATGCCCGTGTATCGATAAAAAGTATAGTTGAAAAAGAATCGTCGACCCCCCGGCCGGGGTCGATGAACGAGAAAGTAAACGAAGACGATCGTTCACCTAACAACTCGGCGAGGTCGTTGCCGTATTTGTAATAGTGTTAAAAAGAATTTGAACGTTTTTGTCGGTTACTCATTCATTCCTTTTTTTTCAAGCTGATGCTTAGGGTCAACATTTGCTGACTCTACCGTGCACAAATAACTCAATGCCTTGCATGATGTAAATTGTGTTTGTCCATTTATCGTGGTTAATACGTATAATGAACGTATTGTATTCTGTTTCATAATTTTGCCTCAAAAAGTCTTTATGGCTGCCACGACTGTAAAATATGGGAAACGTTGAAAATTACACCAAAAGCATGTAGGTACTCTAAATCTAGATGAACTCAGTCTAATGCTGAAAAGGTTCGGACATGTTGGTATGAAAGATGATAGGTAGGAGACTAACAAATAAAACATATGGAGCGAATTTGATTGGAAGAGTCGGGAAGGGTCGCCCTAGACGCACGTACCTAGACCAGGAGACCATCGGACACTAGAAGTTAACTCGAGATTTATCTAGAATAAGAGAATAAGAATAAGATTTATATTCACTATAACTTAACCTAGTTTACGTTTTTTTTTTCTTACAAAATATGATAATTACACTCTGGGCTTAAACTAGAAATCTTACTTATAGTCCTGTCTCTCACGCTAGGATACCCTGTGTTGTGAGAGGCAGGGTATTTCACCATTAGGTTCTAGTTAGCATATTACTTATACGATTTTATAAATATTATAATTAGGCATAGATGTCGTAGTATACAAAGATTTTATGTACCTACGTATTTTTATAAACGATTTACATGAGAATTTTGTCATATTTATTATAAGGTTTTATGTAATGTATCTAACAAGAACATTATGTATCTAAGTAGAAAATGTGTTTTTTATTGTTGTACTGTGTAGTTTTATGTATCTATCTAATGAAGAGACTATCCACAAAACACGCGCCGCTCACAGTTTATCGAAAATACAGTTTGAGAGCAATATTAGCAATTTTCACTATGAGTTCAACGTACGATAAGATTGATAATGAAAGATTATCGACTATTGGTCCGCACTAGATGCCGCCTACGCGCCGCTGACGTACGCTAATGGCTAATTTCAACTTCAACAGACTGCTGTACAGCTCACCCACTACCCCTCCCCTCGCCCCCTTCCCCCGCCCCCGCTATTTCCACTCTAGATTGTGATGAAAATGTATAAATAGTTTTAATAGAAACTCTCTTGGTTACTAGGGTAGGGAACATGATATTGGTGTAGATTAAGTCCTAAAAATAGATAGATAAAAAAATTGCGTGTGCCGGAGTTTAAACATGTGTCACGCGAAATCCCAAGTCACTCTAGCCCCGGTACACATTTTCATACATCAAAAATATTGATGCAATGGTTTTAATTAAATGGAAAATATGTCCAATTAGGCTAAACGTATGTACCGTGTGGGGACGGTACTTTAATAGAATAGCCCCACTGCCTTTCTCCCCGTGTATGTCTGTTTAAAATAAAATAAAATGTCATAAAAGGCGACTAAGGGATATGACTCTTCTTATATTACTAGGTGGTAGGGTTTAACCCGCCCGGGTTGATACCCCCACTGAATGAAAGGTCGGTCGAAACGGCTATGTAAATAGTTTGTGTTTTCCGTCCAGTTCAGTGTAGCCGGCACGACCGAAGGGAAGCACTGACGTGGCACCAAGTTCACCCGGTGTTATGGGCTGACATCAAGGATGTTGAAGGTGATGTAGCCAACCGTGTCAGTTTCCATAAAAAAACAAAAAAAATTGCTTTTGCCCGCGGCTTCGCTTCGCGTGAATTTTTGCTCACAGCTCAGACCGCCGATGACGTAACATTATGATTTATAGCCTAAAATCATCTTGAGAAGTGGCAGAATGTAACAGTGAAAAACTTATGTAAATCGATAGAGTGGTTCTCGAGTTATAAGGATATTCATATCTTGACGTTTATTTGTTAGGCTTACTTAGTTGCTCGGTGTTGCAACCCCAACCGTAAAACCCGAAAGGCGGTGATTCTGTACGTGAAATAGAACAACTTTTGTTCCACGACTTTTTTATTTAAAGAAAAAAAAATTTTTTTTCTCCATACATTTTGGGAATAGGTAATTAAAATTTGTATGGAAAAAATATTTTTTTTTTGTTTCAAAAAATTTTTTTTCTTCACAGAAGTTGTTTAGTTTCACATATAGAATAACCCCCTTATGTCAGTTAAAAATATTACGGGGGCAACTGCAACACCGGTATAATATCTCTAGAAGCCAATCTTCTAGATTTTATTATATACGGTGACAGAGAACCTGTCGGCCGTGCGTCAGAGTGCTGAAGGTGAGCTATACGTTTGGCCCGCAACGCCGAGTCACATAGGTCGAAATATTACTGTGAGTAAAGTAGTTATTGCCGTGGTAAATAATTTATATTACCCAGGAAATTTAAAAATCCATTTTTTTATGTATTCCGGTATGGGTGGCTGGTGGTGGTGGTGGTGCTGGGTGGCAGAGAGGCCAGAGAATATGCTCCGACCAGCCAATGAATTATTTGGAGCGCGTATCATCGAATTTTTTACTATTTTGATTCGATCTCGATTCAGAAGAATTTGAAACTTACATGCGGACCAGGCATTATTTCTATCCATTTCAAACTAAAATAAACGGTCGAGCCAAGAATAGACTAAAAGTTTACTGAGATATTCGCAATAAGTAGGTAGGTATAATGATAGGCTATGCCAGCGCATACATTTTCCCATAGGAGCGAAGAGTTGCGAAAAATGACAAAAGAAGGGTAGCGGCAAACCAAGGCGACGTGTGCACGTCTTGCCGCGTCGCCAGACACAAAAAACCTCAAAAACTCTCCCTAATCTAAAAAAAATATTAGGAAAATAAAAAAAAAAGACTCACCGTCGTCGTCGCAAAACACCCGCCTAGCATCCACCTTTGCAAGACAGCTGAATACAGCTCAAGATAAGAACTTCATTCCAGAAATACGAATAACTTTTGCAAAATCGCCTCTAACGCCTTCCGACATAAGTATAATTTTTGAATGCCACGATCTTGCCGTACGCACTCTTTAAATAAAACGAACTCTCGATTAAAAAAACATTTTGTGTCCACGGATCAAAGTCTAAAATGCTAGAGAGATAATTTTGGCGCTTAGGCCACTCCGGAGCTGCGCTAAGACAGCCGAAATGCATCGGAGGTCAATGAACGTTTCGCGCGTCCAAGGACAAAATGCATTCCATTTTTAAAAGCTAGCCGACCAATAGAATGTCTTTCTAAATAGAGTCGGCCATTTTGAATGTGCGATGTCATTTTCATTTTTGCGCGCAATTTTTAATTGCACCTCTTTCGTTTTTCGGGAGTCATTATTAAAATTTTTGAGTGAAAACAATAGCAGCCCTTTCGGCATTATTATTTCGGCATAATTAGAGCTTGCACTTGGTGCGATAATGAATTGTCCTATAATTTTGGAGGACTCGTTCGTTGCGTACTATTGTTGCGGCCAAGTAAGTGCTCGGTTTACTAGTATTTATAACGCCCGACGAAAAAAGAGGGGAGTTTGTGTGTATGGGTGTGTCTATCTGTGGCATCGTAGCTCCCAAACAGATGGACCGATTTGAATGCGGTTTTTTTATTGGAAAGCTGGTTTAATCGGGATGGTTGTTGGCTAGGTTTGTAGTCAAATAATCAAGTAATTAAGTAATCAAAAAAACAAATTATCTTAAAAAGTGGACCTATTTGCATGCGTTTTTTTAAAGCTTCAAATAAAAGTTAAATTACCAATTGAAAAAACCCCCGACCCTTAAAAAGTCAAAAATAATTTCCGTTTACTTACTTAAACTTACTTACTTGACTTTTTAAGGGTCGGGTTTTTTTTTTGTGTTAATTTAATTGTGGTCTTTGTTACGAATGCATCATTTATTCGGACTGACACACCACAGTTCAGCAAAGCAGACAGTTACGGTTTTTATTTATTTATATTCAACCCTCAAACCTGAAAATTATCTATAATATATATATTTTTACTCATCGACGTCAAATCTAAAGTGGAGGTCCAACGTGGCAATGCGGTCAGTGTTCTGGGTACGGTGGGATCGAAGATTGTGAGTGAGACGAAAGAGCTGGATGAGATATTTTGAATTTCCCTTTTTAGGGTTCCGTATCCATTCGGTGGGACGACGACATCAAGCACGTCGGCGGAAAGCAGTGGTTTCGTATCGCTGAAGGCCGGGAGGACTGGAGGAAAATTGGAGAGGCGTGTGTCCAGCAGTAGACGCTTACACGCTGACTGACTGGCTGATCCATTCGGGAAATTATCCGTTCGTTGTCCGTCTGTCCGTCCGTCTATCTGGCCTAACTTAAATCTGTATCTTTTGAACGGTAATAGGTAGACGGTTGAAATTTTCACACAATATAGTATATAAAATAGTTGTTATGGCGGAAATACTAACAATTATAAAAAAAAATTAAGGAGGGTCCCCATACAAGAGACGTGTTTTTTTTTTCTGTCCTAAAAAGGAAATTCATACACGCGTAAAACTTGGTGCAATTATAGTGCACACTCTAAAGTAAAACAACAAGTATGAAAAATGTTCGTGTTTTCCGTTTAGTTCAGTGTAGCCCGCACGACCAAAGGGATCCACTGCCATGGCACCTAGTTTACCAAGGCATGAAGTAGGTGATCACGGGTGAAGTAAGTGATTCACCCAATCATGCTATTTTCCATAAAAAAAGATCTACATTTAAAAGCGTAAAATATAAAACATATTATAAGTTTCATGACGTCTGCAATTACCCCATACGTCATCGGAACCTTTTTTAGCCCTCTTTTAGTTCCCCTTTCTGTTCTAAATTAATGTTCTGCGTGGGACATAAGGGTGGTATTGATAACAGCTGAAGGGGTGAGTTGTTTCGTGACGTGGCGACTTTCTATTTTAATTTGTGCAAAATATGTATTAGAACACGTTTTTTCTTTTGACAAAGTTAATAATTAAATAACAGACTAAAGTTGTCAAGTCATTAGTAGCTGACCCTGCCGCAGAGAGAACTTATATGGTCGATCGTTCGACCGTTGAGTCTGGCCGTGGTTTGGATTCCGCGTAAAACTGTCAGCTCCTTACCTTCTTATCTTAATAGGTGGTAGGGTTTAACCCACCCTGGTTGGTACCACCGCACTGTACAATATAAGAATATAGGTATATGAACAAATTACTGTTCATATACCTCCTTTCCTTCCTTCCTTCCTTACCTTTAATAAAATCCAACGTCTGCTTTCTGTATGTCTGTCTGTCCGCTTATAAATCGAGAACCACTGAACCGATTTTAATAAAAAAAAATCTACGGATAGCTTGATTCTTCCCATCAACTATAGGTTACTTACTATCATGCTAAATGGCTTATGAGGTTAGCAGTGAAGTGAAATATGAGTAATGAACCAGAATTCTTGCAGCACAGCACCGATTACTCTGCTTACCCCGATTGTCGGGATTCAGCGTGTGTGATATGTATGTATGTATGAAATATGAGAGCGGGCGGAGCCGCGAGCACAGCTAGTATATTATATGTGAAAGTGAAAATTATTATAGGCTAAGCTGTGCCCGCGGCTCCGCTCGGAGTCATGCCCTTTCTACAACGATGTACACAAGTTACACCGATGTACACATGTTACACCGATGTAAACAAGTTATACCGATGTACACAAGTTACACCGATATACACAAGTCACACCGAAGTACACAAGTTATACCGATGTGCACAAGTTACACCGACGTGCACAAGTTACACAGATGTACACAAGTTACACCGATGTACAGAAACTACATCGATGTACACAAGTTACATCTATGAACAAAGTTACACCGATGTGCTCAAGTTACACCGAAGTACATAAGTTACACCGATGTACACAAGTTACACCGATGTACACAAGTTACACCGATGTACACAAGTTACATCGATGTACACAAGTTACACCGATGTACAGAAGTTACATCTATGTACACAAGTTACACCGATGTACACAAGTTACATCGATGTACACAAGTTAAACCGATGTACATAAGTTACACCGATGTACACAAGTTGCACCGATGTACACAAGTTACACCGATGCTACACAAGTTACACCGACGTACACAAGTTACACCGATGATGTAGGTACACAAGTTATTACTATGCGAAAGTGAAAATTATTATAGGCTAAGCTGTGCCCGCAGCTTTGTTCGAAGTCATGCCCTTTCAGCCGTTCTCGTAACATTTACTAAATATAAATTTGTCTCACAGCCGAAGCAGGCGGTGCATTAAGTTAGCTGGGGCGGGGCGGGGCGGTGCGAACACGAGGCCGCGCCGCGGTTGCGAAAGGCTCGACGCATGCATTTCCAGCCTTGACCCAAAACAGTGCATTCGAGCTTGCAGCGCCGCACACCACGAGAGCTCACGAGCCTAATACGTGATTTTTGCCAATTTATATGAATTGATGGCATGCACCGTGTGGGGTCGGTACTTAAAAATGATAGCCCCGCTGCATCTCTCCCCGTGCATGTCGTAAAGGGCTACTAAGGGATAAGGTCAAGTTGCCGTGCATAAGGACGACAGGGTAGCCACCTTGGCACGGTCCTTCCACCGAGTCCTGCAGCAGGTAGGTCTTCGTGCCTTGCTTGCTGCTTGATAACATCTTGTCTTAATACTTTGCTGAATGTGGTGGTCTGTGTTGTGCTTTAATTTATAAGAGTACTTGCAGCACAACACCGACTACTCTGTTTGTCCCAATTGTCAGTATACAGCGTGTGGTATGTATGTAGGTATGTATAATGGCATGTGTGGCTACGTTACCGCAAGATTCGCAATATTAAATTCTTTCTTTCACAAATAGTTTTTCAGCATTTCATAAAGTTTCTCGAATTCGCCCGTGTAGCCACTCGTGCAGCCGAAATCTAAGACGTTTTTACATCAGAACATCAACTATCTATTTAGGTAGAGTACGTAAGCCTCGGTAGCTCTGTGGTGTGGTCGGTCGACTGTCGGTCGTGATCATAAGCACACCTGGGCGCGTTCAGTACTTGGATGGGTGACCGCTCGACCATTGGAGGCTGACTGTGGTACGGATTCCAGGTAAAACTGATGAAAATAGTTCGTGTTTTCCCTCCAGTTCAGTGTAACCGGCACGACAGAAGGGAAGCACCAACATGGCACCTAGTTCATCAAGGTGTTATGGGCCGACATCACGGATGTTGTAGGTGATGTAGCCAACCGTGTCCGTTTCCATAAAAAAAGCTCACCTATTGTGTATATTGGTATTTTAAATTGGTGTTCAATAGAGGATATATGTATATGTACATACATACATTATGGTATGTTTAGACGGATCGAGAGGTTGCACAGCAGCTGGCGGTATGGCTAACTTCGCACCAGCAAGAATGTTCGGCGCGCGTTGTGGCGCGTTGGTTATGCTTGTAGCAGACAAACCGAACTGCTCGCAAAATAGCTCACCCTTTGTTAGTGCGGACGAGGAAGCCGCGGCAGTATCGACGAAGGTCGTGGGTGTAACGTACCTACTAAAAAATGCCGTACCTACTAAAAAATGCCGTACCTACGTAGGTTTTTTTTCATTTAACTGTATGAATTATTTTAGCTGTGTTGTCAGCCCATAACACCTTGTTGGACTAGGTTTAGGATAAATGACGGTTTAGTGTTGGGTTTATTAATGTTGCATAGACGACTTTTTGTGCTAGTAGATAGTTTAGCTAGTATTATATAAATGTTTGTACAAACAATGTAACTATATAGAAATAAATTAGTACTTATATATCTGTTGCTCATGAAGCAGCCGCAAGGCCAGTTTGGGCGATAGCTATTACTTTTACATTGTAATGCAGAATATATAATAAACTTTTGAACTTTTTTGAACTTTTTTGTTTGCGCTGCCCTACAAATCAATTAAAAAAAAAACAAAAAAAAAACAAAAAAAAAAGGTGCCATGTCAAATGCTTGTCTTTGGTCGTACCGACTACACTGAACTGGGCGGAAAACACAAACTACTTATGTGTCCGCTTCAAGCGACCTTTCATTCAGTGCGGTTGTACTAATCCGGATGGCCCATTGTACCCTACCATTAATGTGAGGGAAAAAAGAAATCTGAACCACGGCCAGCCTCAACGGTCACACATTAAACCATCCAAGTTCTGACCGCGCCCGAGTGTGCTCAGTTCCACGATTGGACGTCGACGAGCTATCGAGGGTGGCAAATGGTTACTCCCGAACACGGGTTTTAATGACCACAGACTCCATTGAAATTTTAGAATAGTGAAAGTAACAAGCCTGCTGAAGGGTTTATAAGGTAGTTAGAGTGTTTCCATTTTACGAAGGCACGAGGGGTATGAGGTAAGAAGTGGTGTGAGACCGCGCGGAGCTCAGTAGGGAACGACTCGGTTCTCTACTGAGCTCCACGCGGTCGCCTCTCGCACCACTTCCTACCTCGTACCCCTCGTGCCTTCGTAAAATGAAAACACTCTACTTCTAAAGATATTTCAAGATTTCGTAAGACAATCGCATGGGGATGTTCGTCCGTGGTTCTCGACTGTATGGAAACCGCGTGAGAGCGAATGTGTAGTGTCTGGCGTGTGACGTCATCACGCAGACAGACGGTACAGCGTCCAGCAATAGTATTTGTACACTTTACATCCATAGATGTTTTTATACAGACTTTGCAGATGGTTTTGAAGATAACAAGCTTTTCTTCCTCTTTTCAGATCTGCAGTGAACAGTTCTGACTATTGAAAGAACCTCGTCTTGCACTTTCATTTCTCTTTTAAAAATAAATTTAGAACTGAACTGGGATGGACGAAAAATGCAAAATATTTAAGCAAAAAATTAAATGGTTAGCCTATCCATCCAGCGGGGTAATGCCGCAAATCTAGAAATTTTGAAAATCCTCTTTTGATAGTTATTTTATGTGTTTGTTGTAAAATTTTTTAGTTATTAGTATAACTTTTTTTTATTTTATGAAAATGAAAATAAATGTTTTTCTAGCAAATATAGGAAATATTTATTATTTTTTTATACATAGCAAAGACCAAAGGGAAGCACTGATATGGCACCTAGTTCACCAAGGTGTTATAGGCTCGACATCAGGGGCGTAGTAGGTATTATCACAGAATACTTAATAGTGTAATTTGGCCAACCAATACCATTAAAATATAGAACACACATTGTTCAACAATAGTGCTTAACATTTTTACTAATATAGTTTTCGCTCTGTAAACCCAACGCAAAGCTATAAAAGCATTAGTTCACCGGTAAGATTAGCCAAGTGATATTTTTCCTTATGTCTAGTGCCGTAAAGTTCAGTTCGGCGTAATTTAATTTTCAACCAGTTCAATTATTATAGCGAAGAAGAACTGGCAAGAAACCAAGCTGTATTACATATTTGAAGTCGTAGATATTACAGATTGTTGTCATAACTTTCTTCAGTCAGTCAGTCAGTCAGTCAGCGTGTAAGCGTCCACTGCTGGACATACGCCTCTCCAATTTTCCTCCAGTTCTCCCGGCCTTCAGCGGTACGGAACCACTGCTTTCCGCCGACGCACTTGATGTCGTCGTCCCACCTGGCGGGTGGTCTTCCCACACTCCGTTTTCCTGTCCACGGCCGCCAGTGTAGAACACGGTTACTCCAACGGTCGTCGTCTCTTCGGCTGACGTGTCGAGCCCACTGCCACTTGAGCTTAGCCACCCGGTATCCAATATCGACTACTTTGGTGCGTCGGCGGATTTCCTCGTTACGCACCATATCACGTAGTGATATTCCCAGCATGGCTCGCTCCATTGCTCTCTGGGCAACTTTCAACCTTTGGACTTCTATATAACTTCTGGATAACTTTCTTGATTAATAATAATTCATACATTTAATTGTCAATTGACTTTGTCCCCAATGTATCTTCTTTACATTGTATATCACGATCACAGGGGGAAGCACTGACATGGCACCTACTTCACCCGGTGTTATGGGCTGACATCACGGACGTTGTAGGTGATGTAGCCAACCGTGTCAGTTTCCATAAAAAAAAAAAATTAAAAAAAATAAACTCGTGTTCAATAAAGAATATAGTATACATACATACATGTTCGGTTGTGCCGATAATATCAATTAATTAATAATAATGCTTGTGTACTAATAATTTGTGCAGGCAGCGTAATTGGTTAGTGAATGCGGCGGGCGCCCTTCACCTCAAGTACGTGCGTTGAGGAAAATATGATAGTTTCTGGTTCTCGCGTCGGTGCACATTTCTGCTGCACCCGCCGCCCGCCTCTATACGAGTATATGATTCATTCATAAATGCACTGCAAGTTCGAGTACAAAGAGCAATGTTTCAAGTTACTACGAATATTGTAATAGAACGTTTATGTGTATATTATATTATACTAGCTGTGCTCGCGGCTCCGCCCGCTCTCATATTTGACTTCTCTGCTAACCTCATAGGCCATTTAGCGTGATAGTAAGTAGCCTATAGTTGATGGGAAGAATCAAGCTATCCGTAGAATTTTTTTTTAATTAAAATCGGTTCAGTGGTTCTCGAGTTATAAGCGGACAGACAGACATACAGACAGAAAGCAGACGTTGGATTTTATTAAAGGTAATTTTTTATTAAAATCGGTTCAGTGGTTCTCGAGTTATAAGCGGACAGACAGACATACAGACAGACAGAAAGCAGACGTTGGATTTTATTAAAGGTAATTTTTTATTAAAATCGGTTCAGTGGTTCTCGAGTTATAAGCGGACAAACAGACATACAGACAGACAGACAGAAAGCAGACGTTGGATTTTATTAAAGGTAAGGAAGGATATATTTTATTTACAGCCGGCGCGGGTGTCTATGCCCAATACTTCAACGGAAGATCAGACACAGCCAATAACACCATTCCTCGCAGGCGCCATGCCGGCTATGAGGCGGGCAAAAAGGCGCCGTCTAATTTATTGAAACGCCTTTTGAAGATCTTCTCACCGGAAGACCGTTTTACATTTTCGCCGTACGGCACAGGAAAGGTTATAGGAGCTATGAGAAAATCATCAAACTCTTTAATTTGCACAAGTATGTGCACGACAAATGGGCGAATAATTATATGTCAAGCTAGTCGATTTTGGCGATTATTTTTATGTTAAAAAAACCGCCTTCAAAAAATTATGAAAAAAAAAAATCTAACCCTAGAGTTGAAGGCGGTCGGTTATTTTTGCTTGCTTTAGCACCGCCTTCAACTCTAGGGTTCGATTTTTTTTTATTTCATACATTTTTGAAGGCGGTTTTTTTAACATAAAAATAGTTTTTTATTTCACAGTTTTTTTTGGTAATTTTTTGCTAAATGTACTCGGCGGGATCGATTCCACCTCGTTTTCCAATCCGATCTTGACCAAATTGAAATGGGATCACACGGGAAGCACCAGCTTTGAAATAAAAAAAGAATAATCAAAATCGGTTCACCCAGTCGAAAGTTCTGAGGTAACAAACATAAAAAAAAATACAGTCGAATTGAGAACCTCCTCCTTTTTTTTTTTAAAGTCGGTTAAAAAGGAGATACTTCAGGGATTGAAGTCGGTTTTAAAAAGATTTATATTGTTCCGAGACCGTGACTTAGGTTAGGTGATTTAGGGTCGGTATTTCAAGTTTTTTTTTTTTTATGGAAAGCGGGACATACCGAATATGTGGTAATACGGCCGATATAACAACAAATAATCAAAATAAGAAAAGGTAAGAAATTCACGGGGCCCCCATATAAGAAACTAAAAAGTGTATGCGCGCCATCTACCGAAAAGAGTATGAAGCATTTTAACTAATCATGAATTTTAACTAATATGAAGAATTTCATAAAACATGCCATATATGGCGTGAGTGGCGCTGACCATGTTATGGCGATACGGAACCTTCGATGCGCGAGTTCGACTCGCACTTGGCCGGTTTTTTTAATTGTAATTCTCATATCAAATCAAATGTGTTTTATATAATATATCTATTATATCACGTCTACATAAAATCAGTACATCTATTGTTACCGAAAGCTTATTTTCTCAGAAGCAAACTAAAATTTGTAATTCCATCTGAGAGAAGTTTTAAGTTTCGAATTTGCGGAACTAGGTACTTACAAAATTTGTCAGCGGCATAATTTCTGCTTCTGCGGAGATAATTCTCTCCTTGTGCGCGGCCGCGGGTGCGGTACCTACAAGTTATAATTTACTACCCTTAGACCAACTATTATTTGATGAAACGTCTTTGAGCTCGGGTAAGGGGGTGCGACTAAAAAAATTTAAACATTTTTTGTACTTTGCGACGCTTATTACTCAGCAACCAGACTACATAAAACAATTCTAAATATGTCGGATGAAAGATCGATCTTACGACTTCAAATATGTAATAAATTTTTGTTTCGTCATTCCATCCCTTCTGGCCCAAATCAGCCCTTCACGTTGGCATGTTTTGAAAAATACGAAAACACGCAAATTTCAATCACCTCTCGCGCTTTAGTAGTTAACGCTGCATAATCGACACAAACTCACAGACAAAGAAACGAACAGACAAAGGGTTTAACTTTATTCAATACTTGAAACAAAACCTTGTATGAAGCCTAGGTGAAAGGTTGAAAGGCGTGACGCTATGGATGTATTTATGAACATTCATACGCTATATCCCGACAATCGGGGTAAGCAGAGTAATCGGTGTTGTGCTGCAAGTACTCTTGTAAATTACATCGCAACACCGACCACCACGTATAACAAATTATCAAATGACTACATCAAGCAGCAAGTAAGGCATGAAGAACCACCTCCTGCATGACTCGATGGAAGGACCGCGACAAGGTGAGAGGTGGCTAGCCTGTCGCCCTTAAGCACGGCATCGTGTCCTTATCCCTTAGTCGCCTTTGTATGTACATATGTATGTATATTGCATGTATGTACGGTTAAGTGAATTTTTTTCTTACTGTAAATAAAAATTCTGCTGGCTTTGATAATTCAAATTGTTTAAGTAATATGCATAAACTCAAATTTAATTAATAACTCGACTGAACCCTATATTCTTTTTTTTTGTATTTTATTATCTTTTTAATGGGTATATCTTGACTTAATATTTTTAATTTTTTTGCTTAGATTTATAACATACTATGTATATGTTATATTTAACATAATGAAAACTTAGTATGTAAGTTATATTTAAAAAAAGCTCTGTAAGGTTTCTTACCCTGTTCTTCCTTATAGATTGCGCTGCTGAACGGGACATGACAAAAAAAAATGATGACGAACCATACTGAATATGAATATGTCTCAATGAACTATTGTTATTGTTGTGTGTTCTTTATGGCGAAATAAATATCTGAATCTGAATCTGTATATAGTATTTTCCGCTGAATGTTTTTATAGAAGTTGAATACAGAGGCTACAATTTCAGTAGCATTAATGTGGGCGGGTGGAACATATTTCTAGAAAGTTTTCAGTAAATAAGAGGACTTAGGTAACTTCAGATACTTGAGTCGAGTCCGAGCCTCAAGGTACTTAGCATAATGTCGCGCCGGCAACCGGCGCGGCGGCGGGGCGGCCGTCTAAACCCAAGTAGGTACTACTCGAGTAGGCCCAATGCTGAATTGCTAAATAAGTTATAAATTGAGGACGGCCGCGTCCATATTTGTTGGCGTCTGTAGTCACTTGTGTCACAGATTACTTAAGTATAAATTACAAATTTAAAAAACCCCCGACCCTTAAAAAGTCAAAAATAATTTCCGGTTACTTACTTAAAGGAGTCGGGGGACCGCTAAGTAAATAAAATATAAAAACTCAGACCTGCGCGGGAATTTACGTAACTTTAATTAAGTAAGTAACCGGAAATTATTTTTGACTTTTTAAGGGTCGGGGGTTTTAAATAGGTACATTCCACAACTGTCCTTCTTCTTCTTTTAAAAAAAAACCGCTTTCATGATAATAATTTTTTTTATTACTTTATTACTTGATTACTTGATTACAAACATAGCTAAGAACCATCCCTAATAAACAAGCTTCCTAATAAAAAAAACCGCATCCAAATCGGTTGATCCGTTTGGGAGCTACGATGCCACAGACAGACACACACACACACACACACGTCAAACTTATAGCACCCCTCCGTTTTTTTCGTCGGGGGTTAAAAAATCACTCCATTGAAAAAGTTCCATACCTTCGGCTTTAATAGCCTACTGTTTCACGTCGCCAATCTCTGCGTACGAAAATGTACCTAAACGATCGAGTGTAAAGTGATTATTGCTTTGCAGCTGCGCGCAGTTGCGTGGGCGAGCGTGTAGGTATTACACGCAGGTATGCTTCGCGCGGCTGACGAATTCACACTGAATTAGACCGCCGGCGGCCCGCCAGACGGTAGGTAGTTAGCGCCTACATAGAGTGTGTGAGGCCTGCTTGTGTTTTTAAGTCTAGAAAAATCTAAAATATGTTCGCTTCTTGTGCAAGGGAATCACAAGTGGTGCGGTCGGTCGACTGTTGTTAAGCAACGCTGAGCGCGGTCAGTTTTTGGATGGGTGACCGCTCGACCTTTGGAGGCTGACCGTGGTTCGGATGTAGGTCGGATGTCGACTGTAGGTTCCTTCCCTATTTACCTTACTAGGTAGGTGGTAGGGTTTATGTCGGCCAGATTGTTATTACCGCACTGAACGAAACGTCATAGTTCGTGTTTTCCGTCCAGTTCAGTGTAGCCGACATGAAATTAAGGGAAGCACTGACGTGGCACCAAGTTCACCCGGTGTTATGGGCTGACATCACGGATGTTGTAGGTGATTTAGCCAACCGTGTCAGTTTCCATAAAAAAATGTGATAGCATAGAATCGTTAATTTTCATGTTTCAGGATACAATAATTTATTCTCCAACTTGGCGCTGGAAATATGTATGTACATACATACATACATAGCGTCACGCCTGTTTCCCGGTGGGGTAGGCAGAGATAAAGGATCTCCACGTGCCACGATCCTGACACACCTCTGCCGCCTCTTCCACTCTCATAATGTTCTTCATGCATGCTCGTCGGTTACGGATACTACGCACTTAACCCTTTTTGAGCACATGCCCGATCTGTACCCTAATCACGAGATTTAACCTACTACGCTACGCTACGCCGTGTTCTCCGCATCATTTTGTACAGAGAAACGAAGTTCGCAAATCTATCACTAGAGGCGCTGCTCCGTTTCTCCATACAAAATGATGCGGAGAACACGGCGTAGCGTAGCGAAGCTCAGTAGGTTAAATCTCGTGATTAGGGTACTGCAGGGCTATCACGAGATTCGTAGATCGTCGAGTGCGTAGAGAAAATAAGCCGCTGTGCGGGAGCGAGTTCGCAAATCTATCGCATTCGCTTCCGCGCAGACGCTTACGCTCTCTACGCACGCTACACCTCGGCGTAGCCGCCGGCGTAGCGAAACTCGTAATAGCCCTACTGGTCCAGGTACGTGCGTCTAGTGCGACCGTTCCAATCACATTCGCTCCATACATTTCTTTCGTTAGTCTTCATCCATTCATCCAACATGACCGAACCACCGAAGCATTCATTTCTTAATCCTTGTCACTATATCTTCTTTCAGACCACAGCGCTCTCGCACTAGACTATTTCTCAATCTACCAGTATGTATGTATGCATATATTATTTATTGAACACTAATTCATACAAATAAGGTACAAGAGACTAGCCCGATAAGGCATTCTTTTCTAGCCCGGTTATGGTCGGTATGAATTTTTTTATAGTAAGCGCGACATGTGGCGCCGAGCCACCCATAAGGTGTCTAACGACGCCCATGGACATTCGGTCGTACGCGGGGATTGCGGATGCCATGCCGACCTGACAGGTGTCTATTCACGCCTCTCTTAAAGGACCCGAGATTATACTTGGTGGAAATCTGGAGTTTACCGGTTCTGTGGAGGAAGGATCTCCAGAACCGATTGGTACGCGTCCGTGGTAAGTCCAGCAGCGTATAGGGATGCAATTTATCAGAAAACTAACAATAAAAATACCTAAAATTTGTATTCAACTTGTTTTTAATACCTACAATATTAATTATTACTGGAATTAATATTTTAATTAATGCTCGAGGGTCAAACAAATTGGCTGCTCCTGAGACTTCGACCTCGAGCACAGCCACCCAGTTGGGAAGAAATAAAAAAATAAATAAAAATTACGTGTTCTTTGTGCAACACTGTTCGCTTCTGGAATCATCGCATTATCCGCGGTCTCATGCCTACGAGTGCGTTAGATTGTGTCCTTTTTACGGCGCATTCCGTGCGTAGAATCGCCACTTTCAATTGAATTCCACCACAATTTCCTAGAATCCAGAAGTGAATATCGCGTGCCTAGCTCGCGCGCTTGCATTTTGTAGGTTTCGAAAAAAGAATACCAAGATGGCGGCGGAGCGGACACGTCGCAGCCAGTGTCTATTCGCGCCCTGACGTCACTGGACCACTTCCGGCGGCCCTACAGGTCGACATACGATACTTGAACATGTATTAAAATTTCTTGTAGAGCTTATGTACAGTTTGGGGCGATTAGTTTATCCGATTGTCAATTGTTCTGCTTCGATACGTGTAAATATACTAATACCTGGATTCGATCAGCATATATTTTAGTATTCCGTAATTTTGAGACATTATTTTGCGTTACTTATCTCACTTGATATAATAATGTAATGGCAATTTAATTCATGTGGTAAACTGGGTAAAGCACGCGACGTATATTTATTGGTTTTGGCACAAATTGTAAAACCAACCAAAAGTAAACCTGTGTGAAAAAAATTACATTCAACGATGATTCTATGAAATAAAATAAAAAGCAAAATAAAAAAAACGACTCACCGACAACAGAAAATTACAGCAACACAATGTCCGTAAAATAATTTAAATTCACATTCACGTCACTATCACTACAGTATTGTATTTAAAATTTAATACTAAATAAGTCTTTTCATTTTTATTTTATTTTATTTTAACGCCCACCCATTTTCTAAAGACAGAAAACGTTCGCACCGTTCCGTACTTGCTCGTTTTTTTTTGCCACCGAGTTACTGATCGAAAGACTCTACATTTTAACATCTTTTATTAAAAAAAAAAACAAGAAATCAGCAAATGTTATTTTGAAAGCAACACTACCAGAAAGTGCTCATTTTCTCGTATTGTCGTAATTATATAAAAAAAAAATTTACTAGGTGAATCTAACAGAGATCTATGCGTGTTACTAGATAGCTGGCGGACGGAGTAGCGAGCGGCGCGCACGACGCCTCTGTGTCCTCACCAGCGACATCCGACCCAAGCCCCCTCAGATAGTCTATTTCCAAAAAAAAGTGTACGAGCGCAGGACGAGAGCGTTTTCTGTCAAAAATCTAACCTAACCTAACCCTGGCGGGCAAGTGACTGGCGGCGCGGGCCCGGCTGGGAGCTACATTGCCAAATATTTTTTTTTTGCATCTCGTCCGAATTATGCAGCTGTATGCGTCTTACGTCGCGGCTGCAGCGCGCGCGTGTGTGAGTGCCGCGTGTACGTGCACAACATTTTTATATCGACGCACACCACCGAAAATTTCGCTCGTCCGGATGTGTCTTGGGTTCCGAAAATGTCTGCATGTGTGGGTGCGCCGGCGGCGGCGCGCGGCGCGGCGGAGGAGCGGGCGGCACTCGCCGCGCCGCGGTCCCTAAGCCCTTTCGACTCGCTAAAAAGAGAATAATTACACGTTTGGGATATTTAAAATTCGGCGTGTTATGTAAACAGTCGGATTTTTCGGTTCCCAAATATTTAGGCATTCGTTCGGTTTTGGGTTGGCTTTTGTTCGCGAGGTCGATGACTGGGAGTTGTTTGGAAGTTAGGCTCGTTCAGTGCGCGGCGCCGCCCGCGCTCCCTGGAGGGGCCCGGCCGCACCCGCACGCCGAGTATTAACATACGTTCGTAATACGGTTCCGTAGTATTTGCCAGTATTAATCTTTTGCCCAGAACGCTACGGCCGGCCGCACTCTGGAGTCGTACGGCCGCTTCGGAGCTCGCTTGACGAAGGACCGGCAGACATCACGTGGGCGAGGCCATGGATCCCGGCATGAAGGCACACTGCATAGAACAAAGACTGACCCTCGCCGCCATCATTTCTCATTTTAATACACTGACTTGCGAAGACTGTACGCATGTCCAGTACAATAATAATATATAAAATAAAATTATGCTTACGAATTACCGCACAATACCGACCACCACTCTTAGCAAAGTATTAAGAGAGGATAACATATCAATCAACAAGTACCTAAGGCAAGAAGACAGTTACCTTCTGCACACCTTTGCAAGAACCGAATAGAATAGAATAGGTCATTTACGACATGTACGGGAAGAGGTGCAGTGGGCTTTTATTTTAATGCCGACCACACACCGTAACCAATATTCTTCTAAATCCCCTTTATAACGAGATTATCTGTAACTTTTTACATTGATACGCGTATATTATAGCTTGCGATGGCGCCATTGGTGTGGAATATAATACATACATACATATCACACACGCTGAATCCCGACAATCGGGGTAAGCAGAGTAATCGGTGTTGTGCTGCAAGTACTCTAGTAAATTACAGCACAACACCGACCACCACGTTTCGCAAAGTATTCGAACAAGATTAAATCGATCAAGTAAGGCACGAAGACCCACCTGCTGCATGACTCGGTGGAAGTACCGTGCCAAGGTGAGAGGTGGCGAGCCCGTCGCCCTTTAGCACGATATCTTGTCCTTATCCCTTAGTCGCCTTTTACGACATGCACGGGGAGAGATGCAGTGGGGCTATTCTTTTTAAGTACCGGCACCACACCGTACTAAATACTTTTCTAAGTATAATACTTTTATAAAAACGAACAGCAACTAAACTAGCCGACAAGTGGCAGAAGCCTTACTCACACATCGTGGGATGGTTGAAAACAGAGACGCAGATTCCATCATGAGGGAAGTATCAACGAGAATCCGGGGCACACGTAGAAAAATAAACAGATGGGTGGGGCTAGATAGAAGATGGTGGCGCTGGCTTAGTTTCTCTACCGAAGAATAAGACTTGAGGACGAGATGCCGTGCTAAAGGGCGACAGGCTTGCCACCTCTCACCTTGGTACGGACCTTTCACCGAGTCGTGCAGCGGGTGGGTCTCTGTACCTTACTTGCTGCTTGATAGTTATCTTGTCCGAATACTTTGTCAAAGGTGCTGGTCGATATTGTGTTACAATTTTCCAGAGTTCTTACAGCACAATACCGATTACTCTGCTTACCCTGTTTGTCGGGATATAGCGTGTGTGGTATGTATGTATGTAAGAGTTGTAAAATTTGAGTTTCAAAATCACCCCTTAAAATGTTGGTAAGTCTGTTGATCGCCTGTGTTGACTATTCCAGTATATGACTATTCCCATCATGTATGTCTACTTTTATAACCATCCAGGAATATTGTTAGCCCAATATTAAACTACAGTCGACCCACATGCATATACAGGATGTTTCAGGATAGGGTTTCGTAACTTCAGGGTTCGTAAGGGGTCTATATTTGAAGACAAAAAGCTCTGAAACTTTTTCCCAGATTCGGTCACTTTATAGTACTTTTTGGTGAAAATTATTTCATCGAGATTTGGTGGACAGTTAACATCTTCCTTAAATAATAAAAATAAAAGACTAACTTACATGCTTTAACTAGTAGAATTAAAGTGCATATAGGTAAATTCCAAACACTTATAAATTTGCAAGACATCAAAATAAAAAGGGGACTGGACTAGGTCATTGAACTCCCTAGACCTAGACAGCACTATTGCCAAATCTCCCCATACTCACTGTCCATCGAGTTTTCATTACAATTTTCAATTTTTATATGAGAAAAAAATATACGGAATTTCGATTTGAATGATAAGGACTTTTTTCTTCTAATAATGAGTACTCTCTATTCCTGTAGTTTCTCAAGCCTGTCCTAAAACAACCTTTATAGGATGTTCGCACTAACCTACGCTAACATCCTAACCGAGTCCTATCAACCTACATCAACAAAGACTAGCCGACTCTGCAAGCCGGTAGAACAGAGGTTGAACGCTCTGCTTGCCCTTGTTAGAAGGACGAACCCGCGACACCGCGTTGCTATTACTATAGCTCACCACTACACTGACTGAATAGCGAACATGGCAGCGAGGAGACGATGGGGCTATATTTTGAAAATCTTTTTTTTTTTGCTAGAGAGATGTGATGAGAATACTTTGGATGTATAGGTAGGATGCGCAAGTATGATGTACAAGTTAGATGTACAAAGAGAAATGAAAGGACATGATAATTCTTCAAGTTTATTTGATTGCTTATTGTTTATTGTATAATTTCATCCACAGGTAGGTAACCTACACTTGGACATGTCGAAAATTCCGCCAGTGCTAAATTCAATGCGAAGAAGAATTGACAAAGAAACTTCGTAAGTCACAATGTTTTGTTAGTACCTTATAAGTATTATATCAAAGTAATTTACAATATTATTTACAATTCAAGTGTGGACTGAAGATTCCAATTTAAAATTCTCAATGAATACATTTCCTGGACATAACTGGAACTAACCTTCTCATTTATTCAAGAAAATTTTACAATTTATTGGTAAACGCGCATAATTTTATAGTCATTACTGCTGTACTGTACACGTTGTATCCCGACAATGGTGGTAAGCAGAGTAATCGGTGTTGTGCTTCAAGAACTCTGATAAATTAGAACACAGTACCGACCACCGGCCGCAAAAGTATATCGTAAAGTATTCGGACAAGATAACTATCAACACCGAGCATACAGACTATCAAGCAGCAAGTAAGGCACGAAGACCCACCTGCTGCGTGACTCGGTTGAAGGACCGTGCCTTTAGCACGGCATCTTGTCCCTAACCCTCAGTTGCCTTTAACGACATGCACGGGGAGAGATGCAGTGGTGCTGTTCTTTTTAAGTACCATCCCCACACGGTGAAAAGTTTAAACGTGCCGAACCTAAGTGTATCTTGTGTACCTACAAATGATAAAGAAATAAATAAATTAAAAATAAAAAGAAATGAACTTTATTTTCCAGCATTCAACGAGATAAAACTGCCCAAAAATATGCTCAACCACAAGTTATAGTTGCCTACAGGCTGCCTACGTCTCGTCGGCACGTCGAGACGAGATTCGCGCCAACCGGCTAGGCTGCGTCATACCTACCCGACCTTCCTCAATGTCTATAACCTAGGCCAAGCGTCTGCTGAGTAGCCTAGTCCATAAACTATAGTATCTAATAATAGTGTCTGGCTTTGAATACACCGCACCGTCGCCGCCGCCGCCCCCGCTCAGCCGCAACGAAGAGTAAACATTACGAGTATGCATGACTCGTCTTAGCCGAGTTCTAGGAACACGCACGGCAATGTAATTGGTACAAATTCATGTGAACCATACCTAAGCACTTCCTCCCAGCCTCCGATACGGCTAATATTCCGTATAGATAAGCGTTTCAAGAAGTACCTGGTACAATGCAGATAGATTAAAATCTAAATTCATTTCTAGGAATTTGCTTGTGAAATGTTTAATTTGACAAAATGTTTATTTTTGTCGTATATATAATTTAACTGAAAATCGTACTGAAAAAAAAATATTTCATTTAGTAAACATATTGAATGGTTTAACTAAATGTAAGTTACACTTGATCGTGAAAAATCAAAATATATAAAATTGTGTAAAACATTTTAAAAGTGACTTTTTTTTTGTACATGTTGATTTTCCCTGACAAGTTTCTCGAAATGTGCACGAAACCAATTAGTATGTATTAAAAGCCGATTTGTGTAAAATACTAATAATAAAAGCGTGAAACAGCTCACATGGAGAGCGACAGATTTTGTACAAAGAGAGAAAACTTGTTTGTACTTACGTGCTTTTACACTGTCTTGGACAATTATTGGGATCTCTCGCGGGAGCAATGTGAGCTAAGAAAATAGACACAAGAGCTAGACAACCTTGCAAAAATATTAAAATAATTGTCTAAAGACTTATTTGTATTTTAATTATATGTATATATATATGTTTTTTTCATTCAGTAGTAATGCTACAGCAACTCAGTGAGTCTTATTTTCCACTGCAGAAGTTAAAAAGAAAACAACTGCTACTGATGATTTGTGCATTTTAAATAATATTGTGCGCATTTTGATGTTACTAAATTCGACTTCTCTTTCTTATGCATATAGGTAATTAGTAGGGGCAAACCCTGCCATTCAGCGGGGTCATGCTCTAGCAACTGTAGATTATGCTCTAGGTTAAGTGTTCTAAGAACTTCCGGAAAAATCACTTTTTATAGATATTTTAATGTGTGTCAAGTAGTTTTCAGTTATTTAGTTATAATTAATTAAATTGTTCAACAAAATAAAAAAGTTATTAATAAAAACCAATTAAATTTATACTAAAATCCACTAGAAAATTCCATTCAGAGTAAATGTCTAAGCAGAATATTGTTTTGCTGATTTAAGACCAAGTGCACACATTTAAATGGGCACTAATATTCGCAGGAAGTACCACAGAATAGAAAAGAGTACTCCGTACAGAAGCTGCTCTGTACAAACACTCACAAAGAAATAGCTACTCTGCGACGACGCGATAAAGTACAAATTGACTCGCACAGAGCTGCATGCCTAAACACGATAACTGCCTACATTTCGCTTCTCTTTCTGTCGTGTAACTCTATCTCGAAAGCGCGTCGTTCAGCGCGTCTAAGGGCTGTGTCTTTGTGCTGTCTTATTGTGAGGAATAAAATGAAGATGATACCTACCAACTTTTATCGTTCTAGCTACCAACGATACGATATTTAGGTACGGCAAATTCATGCGAACAAATTCATGCATGCGTTAGCGTCACAATTAGTTTCTCACATCGAAGCGTGCATTGCGTGCAACCTTCCAGTGATAGTTTTGTTTGATCAATAAATTTAATGATCAATGATCATCTACAATGTACCTATTATCCTTATACAAATTAGGCCATACATACCACGCTGTTCGGCGTCATCTAACTAATGTTATTGGCAATATGATATTATTTTTAAATCTATGACCTCCTACTAATATGAATAAATAAATTACTAGAAATAAATCAAAATGCTACTAAACAAAACACTTACCTTTCTTCGTCTCTCGGCAATGAAAAAAAAGACAAGTTTTCATTTGTCTTTTGACTTTTGCACCCGTCCACTGCACAATAATTACGTGATTTCGACATTTTCTAAATTCGAAAGCGCCACGCGCCGGTCTGGCTGGATAGCGGCAGCCCACTGTTAATTGTAGATTAGTCGGTACGCCAAGCGGTAGGCATTTAACTCGCGACCTTGAGCGAGTGACGAAGGCCTGGAAGTACGCAGTTCCTATCTACTTGCGACTTGTATCATTCAACATCATTAGCATGTAAATTTCAGTATTTACAGGTCTCGGAATAGCACCAAGTCACTCGCCTCGACACTGTCGCGTTCGCGAACGCGTGAACATTTGCCAAATATTTTTTTCTAAATATGTAACCGCCGACCCGCCGCCGCCGCCGCCGCAACGCGCCGCCTACGAGCGAAGCTACGCCCGGGGTCGACAAACTCGCCTGCGATAAAAATACCGATTATACGTTATTCATATGTGTGCTAATATTATTGCATGCGACTGTATTGGTGTGCGGCCAGTGGAGGCACCTATAGTTTCTTTGTTGCATTCTCAATAGTTATAGGTAGATAGGTACGTACCTACGCACGTATGCACACATGACTAATTTCAAATGTCTACGGCTGAATGAAAGCGAAGTAGGTAGGTATGTTTTGATATTTGGAGGAGTACTTTATTCGTTCGAGCTTTGAAAGACTATCGACTGCTGTCTCCTGTCTCTACCTTGAGGTGTTTAAATTAAAGCACTGTCGAGAGAGGGAGAGGGAGAGGGAGAGGGAGAGGGAGAGGGAGAGGGATTTATTCTTTTCATTCAAGTTGAATAATTTTATTTTCATGTTAATCTGGTTTTGTGGTAACCATAATGGGGCTAGCTGATGTTTATTATCGTTTTAGGTTAAAGTTATTTTTAAATTATTTATTCTTTTTATGGAAACTAACACGGTTGTCTTCGTCAATAATTCAATTAAATTCAATTTATTTATTATCTTTAGGTAACAAGTTACAATTACTTTCGTCAAAATAATACAATAAGGTAGGTGCTTAAATGTTTATAGTTCTATGGTTCTTTGTTGTGGTCCAAGCAAGTTCTTTGTTGTGGTCCAACAACATTCGTGATGTCAGCCCATAACAACTTGGCGAACTAGGTTCCATGTCAGTGATTCTTCGGTAATTATTCCAATGGAGATAAATAAAGTCAGCCTCGATAGCTCAGTGGTGCAGACAGTCAACTGTCGCTATTGAATGGCAACGCTGGGTGCGGTCAGTACTTGGATGGGTGACCGCTGACCGTTGGAGGCTGACCGTGGTTCGGATTCCTCGTAAAACTGTAGGTCCCTTCCCTCCTAATCTTACTTGGTGGTAGGGTTTAACCCGCCCAGGTTGGTACCACCGCACTGAATGAAACGTCGCGTCGGTCCAAACGGCTATGTAAATAGTTTGTGTTTTCCGACCAGTTCAGTGTAGCCGGCACGATCAAAGGGGGAAGCACTGACATGGCACCTAGTTCACCCGGTGTTATGGGCTGACTTCACGGACGTTGTAGGTGATGTAGCCAACCGTGTCAGTTTCCATAAAAAAAAAGATATTTTGTTTCTTTCGAGATATTTTTTGTATTTACCTTTTTTTTCTTTTATAGAAAGCGCGACATGGGGCGCCAAGCCACGCATAAGGTGTGTAACGACGCCCATGGACATTCGGTGGTACGTGGGGGGTTGCGAATGCCATGCCGGCCTGACAGGTGCCTTTCACGCCTCTCTGGAAGGACCCGAGACTATACTTGGGGGGAAATATGTGGGCAGGGAGAGCGTTCCAGAATTTAGCAGTTCTGTGGAGGAAAGACCTGCAGAACCGAACGAGGAACCGAACTAACTAATCGAACTTTGACTACCTAACCTATAAAATATCATAAAACTTAAACTGGAATGTCTAATATACATACATACATATCACACACGCTGAATCCCGACAATCGGGTTAAGCAGAGTAATCGGTGTTGTGCTGCAAGCAACTCTGGTAAATTACAGCACAAAACCGACCACCACGATTCGCAAAGTATTCTAACAAGATTTAATCGATCAAGCAGCAAGTAAGGCACGAAGACCCGCCAGCTGCATGACTCGGTGGAAGTCACCGTGCCAAGGTGAGAGGTGGCGAGCCTGTCGCCCTTTAGCACGGCATCTTGTCCTTAACCCTTAGTCGCCTTTTACGACATGCACGGGGAGACATGCAGTGGGGCTATTCTTTTTAAGTACCGACCCCACACGGTACTAATGTCTAATATCTACCACACAAAACTAACAAAAATTCAACACTAGCTGTCTTCAGTAAATATTCAACCACTACAATCATTGGCACGCGATTTATTACAACACAGTTGAAACATTTAAAAACTACAACCTCAACACATCGAGCTAAACTAACACCATTCAAACACACTAAAACTAAACAAACCGCTTATAGCCCGGAGCTCGACGCGGGTGCCTAACCTACCGCTACTATACTATACGCCGGGGGAATGGCCCCACGACCTAGACCAACCAAAACTATAGTCCACAGTTGACCTTCAACTATTCGCGGTCGGTTGAATGACGCTCGTACGCGCGTCAGTCGTCTGCGCGCGGTAAAGATTCGTTCACGTTAGAAACGTGTTAGATTCTTGTTAGAAAGATAGAAATAGAAAAGCGATAAAGTTAGAAAGGAAGAAAACATTTATATGTAAGGGAAAAGTACATGGACCACGTTGGGGAGAAACCACTATTCACAAATTATAGTTTTAAAAAAAAAATATTATTTTTTTTTGAAAATGACACGGTTGACTACATCACCTACAACATCCGTGATGCCAGCCCATAACACCGGGCGAACTTGGTGCACGTCAGTGCCTCCCCTCGGTCGCGCCGGCTACACTGAACTGGACGGAAAAACGCAAACTATTTACATAGCCGTTTCGACCGAGCTTTCATTCAGTGCGGTGGTATCAACCCGGGCAGGATAAACCCTACCACCTAGTAAGGTAAGAAGGGAAGGGACCTACAGTTTTACGTGGAATCCGAACCACGGTCAGCCTCCATCGGTCGAGTGGTCAACCATCCAAGAACTGACCGCACCCAGCGTTGCTTAACAAGCAATAGCGACAGTCGACTGTCTGCACCACTGAGCTATCGAGGCTGACGAAATTCTACCTCTTCGTATGCTACTTCTCCGTTTCCGAGCCCAACATATACCGAGCTTAACACGCGTCGTCAAAATTATTTTGTCGATAACACGAAGCTCAGCAGCGCTAGTTGATTCTAATGCGAATATATGCGAAAGGCATTTCGAGATGAATCAAACGGGTTCTGTGAGCAGCTCAGACGGATGCATAAATGATTAGTGAGTGCAAAATTATAAATGTGTGCGCGGTTCTAATGATGTGTGCAAGTTTGCGATTGTGTGTGTGTCTATTTGTTTTAGTTGTGTGAGTGTCGGTTTGTGTAAGCATGTGAGTGATTCTAGCTACTCATATGTGTACGAATTACCGCTCTGTGATTTGTGAATTTAGAAATAGAATAGAATATAGGACAGCATCGGAAGTATATTGATAATATCTCGTTTGGACTAAACTAATCGAATACGAAATGAAGTGGTTCTCGAACTAATTAACTAACCACTAGAAGTTGTCAATACCATAAAAAAGCATGTTAAGTGCGAACGTTCTTCACACACAGAGGGTTCCGTAGCCATGTTGCGCTATATTTACTGTCATTGATTTTACACAGAAATCAATTTAGTTTACATTTAGTAATTTATTGTTTTGTAAATATTGTTATTATTTTTTAATATTACCTACTTGACTCGTCGCGACTAATGTACTTAAAATGGTTTAATTTATTAAGGTTTTTATTGATTTGTTTTATTATTTGACCGGTTATATTTTTAATGACTTGAAATTTTTATTTAATATGTATGAATTTTTTTAATATATTCATAATTGTCTTTTTTATTTCTGATATTGATTGTAATTTTGTGACATAAATTTTTTATATTATTTTTAATTCAATGATTGATTTTATTTTATTGTTTTATCTTAATTTTGTTGTTCTATTGACTATTTCTTTTGACCTTTTTGTACAATGACATATGTATATTTGATTTTCATGATATTTTGTGCATTTTAAATTTTCTCGATCGAGAGGTGATTTTGGCTCTATCGACTGCACCATTGGTCTCTCGGCACAGCCACCCATGCTGGTTTACATAAAAAAATATATGTCGTGCATAAGGGCAGCCAGGCTAGGCACCTCTCACCTTGGCACGGTCTTTCCACCAAGTGATGCAGCAGGTGGTGGGCTGGGGGCTTTCGTGCCTTACTTGCTGCCTGATAGTTATCTTGTCCGAATACTTTGCTAAACGTGGTGGTCGGTGTTGTGCTGTAATTTACCAGAGTAATTGCAGCACAACACCGATTACTTTGCTTGCCCCGATTGTCGAGATACGGCGTGTGGTATATATGTATGTATCAATGGTATTATAACACTGAAACGAGCGTGAAAATTCATACTTTTTTTTTTTATGGAAACTGACACGGTTGGCTACATCACCTACAACATCCGCGATGTCAGCCCATAACACCGGGTGAACTAGGTGCCACGTCAGTGCTTCCCCTCGGTCGTACTACTTACTTATATACTTACTTGTATACTTAAATACATACTACGACTTTATTTTATTGAAATATCAAGCCTTCTGTATATAATCTGCTGTGAATAAAATACAGCAAGATATAGCAACAGATAATGTTGTTTACATAGTTTGTGCGGCAACAATAAAAATATTAACAACTCACAGAAACATGATTTTTTTTTTATGGAAACTGACACGGATGGCTACATCACCTACAACATCCGTGATGTCAGCCCATAACACCGGGTGAACTTGCTGCCACGTCAGCCTTCCCTTCGGTCGTGCCGGCTACACTGAACTGGACGGAAAACACAAACTATTTACATAGCCGTTTCGACCGACCTTTCATTCAGTGCGGTGGTACCAACCCGGGCGGGTTAAACCCTACCACCTAGTAATATGAGAAGGGAGTCATATCCCTTAGTCGCCTTTTACGACATACACGGGGAGAGATGCAGTGGGGCTATTCTTTTAAACTACCCGCCCCACACGGTACAATGATTTTATAGTTGCAACTTTTTTTTGTTATTGTATTAATTATCCAATAAATAATATATTAGTTAATTTAATTAAAATTTTCCTCGTACGCATAACGCGCGTCCGCAGTGTTCACGCACTGTGTCTCGTGCCGTAGTATACTAGAATGTCATTTGGTTTTACCAACCGTAAACGATACGTTTACGATAACCGTAAGCGTTACCGTTTACGATAAAAAACCGGTCAAGTGCGAGTCGAACTAGCGCACAGAGGGTCCCGTATCGCCACGTCACGGCCAGCGCTACTCACGCCATCTAGATGGCGTGTTATGAAATGCTTCATATTAGTTAATGTCATGCTTCATAATCTATTCGGTAGATGGCGCGCGCGCATACACTTTTTGGTTTCTTCTATGGGAACCCCCGTGAATTTTTTACTTTTTCTTATTTTTATTATTTGTTTTTATCGGCCATAATAACACACTTTTTGTGAAAATTTCAACGGGCTACCTATTACGGTTCAAGAGATA
Organism: Nematopogon swammerdamellus; assembly: GCA_946902875.1. Lineage (NCBI taxonomy): Eukaryota > Metazoa > Arthropoda > Insecta > Lepidoptera > Adelidae > Nematopogon > Nematopogon swammerdamellus. The sequence continues at coordinate 22,578,854 of OX336347.1, read as the reverse complement.
CAGCCCTCGGACAGACGGACGGACGGACAGACAGACAGACAGACAGACAGACAGACAGACGGCGTAGGCTTAGTAATAGGGTCCCGTACCCGATACGGAACCCTAAAAACTCCAAATAGTTTTCATGCAGTAAGGGCCCGACATGAAATAAAGGAAAGCACTGACATGGCACCTAGTTCACCCGGTGTTATGGGCTAACATCGCGGATGTTGTAGGTGATGTAGTCAACCGTGTCAGTTTCCATTAAAAATAAACGAAGCTACAGTAATTAAATTTACTTTTTTGGGGTTCCGTACCTCAAAGGAGGAATAAACGGAACCCTTATAGGATTACTTTGTTGTCCGTCTGTCTGTCTGTCTGTCTGTCTGTCTGTCCGTCTGTCTATCTGGCTGGCTGGCTGTCTATCTGTCTGTCAAGACCTTTTTTTTCTCAGGAACGGGTAGAGTTGAAATTAATATCAAATACTAAGGTCTACGTTTCCTCGGAGGTGTAAAAAATTAAGCCTCTAAGTCAACGCAATCACTAGATACGGCCATTTAAGTCACCTATTTTGACTAATGAAGGGAAGCACTGACATGGCACCTGGTTCGCCCGGTGTTATGGGCTGACATCACGGATGTTGTAGATGATGTAGCCAATCGTGTCAGTTTCCATAAAAAAAAAAGTTGTTATATTTATTGAGCTTTACGTTCCCGCGTAATCACCTCGAACAGCGCGTCTGAAAGACAAACGGACGAACGGACGGACAGACAACGGAGCGTATTTTATAAGGGTCCCTGCCAAATGACTATGGAACCCTAAAATCCAAAACAATTGTTTTTGTACATACATAATACAAATATATTGAGTGATGATACGGAACCCTCCGTGTGCGAGTCCAACTCGCACTTGTCGACGTTTTTTAACTACAAATATGTTTGTCTGTGGTAGGCCTTAACCACTCCGGATTGGTACTAACGCACTAAATAGTCGGTTGGTCGAAACGCATATGAAAACATGTTCATGTTTTTCGTCCGTGTGTTCAGTGTAGCCGGCACGGCCAAAGGGAAGCACTGATATGGCACCTAGCTCACCAAGGTGTGACTGACATAACGGAGGTTGTAGGTGACGTAGATCATAGATTAAATAATAAATTAATATTCAAAGAGAAAGTGTCTGAAGGTATAATATTAAACTTACTTAGATCAAAGGATCGTCTTAAAATCTGTACCATCTGCTTACATTGCATAGATACTACATATACCTTAAAAGACCTAGTATAGATAGAAGACATGAACAGCAACAGGTTCCGCACACAAAGGTGTGTCTGGGGTGACTGCGACAACCCTATTTAGCGCTCCTATAATCCCTTCCGCGAAGGAAAAGGAGACGCTCTAGAAAAGTATTGGAATACGCATGCTCATGCACGTCCATTAGTCGGCCATCTTATCAAATTATGTTCGTTGAAGTTTGTGAGAATTCGATTTTTAAGTGAAGCGGATTCATCAATTTTTTATTTTGTATGGTAAACAAAACGAACAGAAATAATTCTGGAGAAATGAACAATCTTGACCATTGCTATTTTTTCTCGTAGTTACGACTGCTGAATTATACACGGTGTTGCAGTTGCCCCCGTAATATTTTTAACTGACAAAAGGGGGTTATTCTATATGTGAAACTAAACAACTTCTGTGAAGAAAAAAAAAATTTAAACAAAAAAAATATGTTTTCCCTACAAATTTTAATTACCTATTCTCAAAATGTATGGAGAGAAAAAAAAATTTTTTCTTCAATAAATAAAAAAGTCGTAGAACAAAAGTTGTTCTATTTCACTTACAGAATCACCCCCTTTCGGGTTTAATGGTTGGGGTTGCAAAACCGTGTATATATAATTTTTTGTTTTTCCTTTTTATTTGCGTATTACATGTCTCTGTTTTTTCTCCTTAATACATAAAATAAAATAACCATTTATTATTTTATTATGAGTTTTTGGATTTAGTTTTAACTTTATAGTTATTAGATTAACGTACCTATCTTAAGTATTATGTAGCCAAATTAAATAATTGTAAAAGAAGTAAAGAGTTTTATAAATGTTCGTCTATACGTTTTTAAATATCTGTCTGCTACTTAATTTTTTTTTTATGGAAACTAACACGGTTGGCTGCATCACCTACAACATCCGTGATGTCAGCCCATAACACCGGGTGAACTTGGTGCCACGTCAGTGCTTCTCTTCGGTCGTGCCGGCTACACTGAACTGGACGGAAAACACGAACTATTTACATAACCGTTTCGACCGACCTTTCATTCAGTGCGGTGGTACCAAACCGGGCGGGCTAAACCCTACCACCTAGTAATATAAGAAGGGAGTCATATCCCTTAGTCGCCTTTAACGACATACACGGGGAGAGATGCAGTGGGGCTACTCATGTCAGTGCTTCCCTTCGGTAGTGCCGGCTACACTGAACTGGACAGAAAACACGAACTTAACATAGCCGTTTCGACCCATTTTTCATTCAGTCCGGTAGTACCAACCCGGGCGGGTTAAACATCTATAAAATAACAGCCAGCACAACTGAGAGTTCATTCTAAAAATGCAAGTGTAAAAAGCTCATCACAAAATATTTTGCAATGAACGCAGTGCGTAATCCAGTAAATTGCGCATCTGCGACGCACCCCTAACCTGTCGGTAGGGTGCGCGACTCAAGAGGTCAGACAAGACTTGACCCGACCCTTCCCCGGGGTCCACATAATCTGAGTGTCGGGAATAGTTTGTTTGCGGTTTAACCAGAATGTTTAGGGCAGTCCTTACTTGTACATTCTGCGCACACAAGTTTATATGTAGGTAACTTAACTAAATAAAATGATGAAAAATCATACAATCAATCAAATATACTTTATTATTGTACACCATAAAAACATGAAACACACAAGGTGAGCTTAATACAATGCAGCATTCTTCACCTGTACCGTGTGGGCCCGGTACTTAAAAAGAATAGCCCCACTGCATCTCTCCCCGTGCATGTCGTAAAAGGCGACTAAGGGATAAGGACAAGATGCCGTGCTAAAGGGCGACGGGCTCGCCACCTCTCACCTTGGCATGGTACTTCCACCGAGTCATGCAGCAGGTGGGTCTTCGTGCCTTACTTGCTGCTTGATCGATTGAATCTTGTTCGAATACTTTGCGAAACGTGGTGGTCGGTATTGCGCTGTACCAGAGTTCTTGCAGCACAACACCGATTACTCTGCTTACCCCGATTGTCGGGATTCAGCGTGTGTGATATGTATGTATGTAGCATTCTTCACCAACTAACCTGTGGGTAGTAATTAAATAGTAATAAATCACAATTAACAAACTGACGATGCCGCAAGTATAATATAAGTTTACGCTGGATGTAAAACTGTATTTCAATGTGTGCTAATAAAAGAATTTGAATTTGAATCTGAATTTTGGGATGTGGAGAAGCGCATTGAGCGGACAATGCAGTGTAAAATATACAGCAGAGGTTAAATAAACAAAATTAATTACATATTATATTTATGTATTGATTACATACACTATACAAATATATTTTATATTAGCTTTTGCCCGCGGCTTCGCTCGCGTGAAATTCGTATTTAAAAAGAGGAAATTAAGTAAGCCCGCCTACCGTACCTTTATTTCGGCGCGCGGAACCATTCGGTTTGTATGAAAGCCACATCTTAGCGTAACCGGAACTGAATTTAATTAAAACTATTATTTAGCCTATCCTGTGTCCCACATAGTTGAATGTGCTTCTACAATCATCCAATTCGGATGACCTATGCAGGAGCATACATACATACATACAGACAGAAAATATTTCTAAAAATCGTCAATTTTGTTTTAGTATCATACATAGAGTCTACAAAGGCAATATCTCATAAAACAAAGTAACTTACTCCATAACTATCCCTTACATATTTATTATTAGTATTGAAGTATGGTAAATAGGCAGAGTGTTAAGACTCATAGAGTAGAGTAGAGCAGAGCAGAGCAGAGCAGAGCAGAGCAGAGCAGAGCAGAGCAGAGCAGAGCAGATCAGAGCAGAGCAGAGCAGAGCAGAGCAGAGCAGAGCAGAGCAGAGCAGAGCAGAGCAGAGCAGAGCAGAGCAGAGCAGAGCAGAGCAGAGCAGAGCAGAGCAGATCAGAGCAGAGCAGAGCAGAGCAGAGCAGAGCAGAGCAGAGCAGAGCAGAGCAGAGCAGAGCAGAGCAGTGTAGAGCAGAGTAGAAACTCTGTTTTGCACACAATTGAAAGACGAACAGTACACGAAAAGATACAAGAAACACAGGAGTGCGCAGGGCAGATCATTCCAAGTGATTTCTTCCAGTCAACTTTTGGGCTGCAAATTATAACAATGTCCTTGTGAGCGGTAGTATGGATTAATTATTTTGTAAGTATGTACTTATATAATACTTATAAAGTACTAACTAAAGTTGTGACTTGTGGAGTTTATTTGTAAGAACTGGCAAATTTCGAACTTAAATAGAACTGGAGGAATTTCCGACGAATCCAAGAGTGCTGCCTATGGACGAAATTATACAATAAACAAAGTAAGTAAGCCCGTTACCGTACCTTTATTTCGGCGCGCGGAACAATTCGATTTGTATGAGAGCCACATCTTAGCGTAACCGGAACTGAATTAGCCTATCCCGTATCTCGTATATTCAAATGTGATGTACTAAGTTTCATCGAATTCGGATGATCGGTTTAAGAGATATGGAGGAGCATATCTTTAAATATAAAAGAAAGTCGTCTTTGTTACAACATTTATAACGCAAGAACGGCTCAACCGATTTTTATGATCTTTGATTTGTTAGATTTATCTCCGTCCCGAATAACATAATATAGGCTATAAAAATATGGGAAAAATAAAAAAATATATTTTTCTCATACATTTAGTATGGAACGATTTTTTTTATTTTAACACCATCTCGGATAAACGACAGAAACAAACAAACATGGCGTTATAATCAAAAATGATGCTCTTGGTGGCATTTACACAGTTCATCCGAAGAATTATGAATGCTTCTACTTGCGGTTGTTGCTGGTGAATGTTCGTGGGCCGATATCATTCGAATAACTTCTAACTATTAATGGTGTAGTGTGCCCAACATTTCGTGCTGCATGTCAACAAATAAAAACTAAATTTATTATTATATATTTAATATTATTTTAGAAAGAATTAGATTGCACTAAAATAAAATAAATTTAATTTTAAGCACAATGCGCCACTTTAAAAATTTAAATGCAATACAACAAAGAATTTTCAAATTTACGAAAATATACCGCTCTTCAAACTCGGCACTACGGGTAGACTCAATGGCTCTCACCAACAAGGCAATAATACCTTTAGTGTTTGGACCTGGACCTGTGTATCAGCTCTAAGTAAATATACCTCTTCCCGCGTGAACCCTTTCCTCAATCCCGCCACGCAAACTTACGATGTTCAATAGATATCGGTCTATCGTCGTCGTTCCACATTACGTAGGTACGTGCGCACATCTCGGACAAAGGCCAAACACACGACAGAGAAGGAAGCGTCTTGCCTTGAAGGTGGGAAGGGGACGCAAGACGTCCTACCTACTATTGGGGTAGGTCGAGCGAAGGTCACGGCTGGGTCAACCGTCTAGGAGATGTCTATTCTACGCACACACTCACAACTGTGTGCACACGTGCGCATATTTGCGTGTGTAGTGTGTAGTTGACAAGGAACTCTATTGTACTAGTACGCTGGAATGGATATATATTTTTAAATAACTATTATTTTTTTTTCGATTTGATTTTCTCCATTTTAGCGTTGATAGCCATAGTGAGCGACTCGTAAACGAAATTTTACATTTATTTAAACGACTGGTGGACGAGTGTTCTGGTCGTCGGTTTCTTTTGCGAGAGGTTCGAGGTTTGAATCCGGTCAACGTGTACCAATAAGTATTTTCTGACGGAAAAAATTACGTGCATACCTACACCTGCTGCTTCACCGTTCGGAACCGGTGTAAAACTGTAGGGCCCCTCCCTTGCCCCTTACTAGGTGGTAGGCTTAAATTTTAGCCGACTGGATTGGTACGACCGTACTGGATGCAATATGGCCACACAGCAGCTGTGTTCTCCCCTAGCCCAGTATAGCCAGCAATCCAAAGGGAAGTCTCCGATGTGGCACCTACCTACCGTCTCGGAGGTGATATGGAATCGGCCACCCATACCGGATTACATAAAAAAAATTCAAATGTCCGCTATATTGTTGAACACGTCTCTGTGTATTACAAAGGTTTATAGTCATTGTGATTAAATTTTGTGTACTATGTTTTTTTTTTTTTTTTTATGGAAACTGACACGGTTGGCTTACATCACCTACAACATCCGTGATGTCAGCCCATAACACCGGGTGAACTTGGTGCCACGTCAGTGCTTCCCTTCGGTCGTGCCGGCTACACTGAACTGGACGGAAAACACAAACTATTTACATAGCCGTTTCGACCGACCTTTCATTCAGTGCGGTGGTACCAACCCGGGCGGGTTAAACACTACCACCTAGTAATATAAGAAGGGAGTCATATCCCTTAGTCGCCTTTTACGACATACACGGGGAGAGATGCAGTGGGGCTATTCCTTTAAAGTACCGGCCCCACACGGTATGTATCAAAGTCAAAGCATAAATATTTTGCCGAAGTTGTATCGTGTGGGTGGACAATCAAATGAGCATAAACAATTTCGGTCTAAAGCCATTCCAGCGTCCTAGTTAATACAAAAGAGTTCAGTGGTGTAGTGCGTAGGTTGTGTGTGTACCTATTGAAATGTAGTTCGTGGGATTAGGTGTGTGTGTGTGTGTGAAATGAAATTAAAGGAAAGTAATTGGTTTATGACTACTTATTTTGTCTACTCGTCTATGCATTTGTATGAATCTTAATGAGGTCTCTAAATTAAGTCAAAAACTGTATGTACTTGGAGTAGATACTTTTTTTTTATGGAAACTGACACGATTGGCTACATCACCTACAACATCCGTGATGTCAGCCCATAACACCGGGTGAACTTGGTGCTACGTCAGTGCTTCCCTTCGGTCGTGTCGGATACACTGAACTGGACGGAAAACACAAACTATTTACATAGCCGTTTCGACCGAACTTTCATTCAGTGCGGTGGTATCAACCCGGGCGGATTAAACCCTACCACCAAACTGCAATAAGTATTTGTTTATATGTATAGATTTATGTACCTGTGAACCTGTAAGTATGTATATAATGAATGTATTTATTTGTATGTTAAATATATAAGTAAATATATTACTATATTTTTTTTTTCATACAAAAATTGGAAATTTGTATAAAAACTTGATGGACAGTGAGTCTGGGGAGATTTGGTAAAAGTGCTGCCTAGGTCTAGGGAGTGCAATGACCTAGTCCAGTCCCCTTTTTCTTTTGTTGTAATTGAACTTACACTGTTTGGAATTTTACCTACATGCAGTTCAATTCTACTAGGTATACGCAACCCCCGGCTTCGCTCGCCGTCGCGTAGGATTAACCGTCCACCGAATCTTGATGAAACTATTTTCATAAATTAAAAAGTCACTAAGTACTTAAAGGAGGAGTCGGTGGACCGCTAAGTAAATTCCCGCGCAGCTCTGAGTTTCATATTTTATTTACTTAGCGGTCCCCCGACTCCTTTAAGTAAGTCAACGGAAATAATTTTTGACTTTTTAAGGGTCGGGGTTTTTTAAATTTATAATTAAATTTTTATTTCAAGTTTTTTTAAAAAAACCACATGCAAATCGGTACACTTTTTAAGATAATATTTTTTTTATTACTTAATTATTTGATTACTTGATTACAAACATAGCTAAGAAAGAACCATCCCGATTAAACAAGCTTCCTAATAAAAATCTGCATCGAATTTGGTCCATCCGTTTGTGAGCTACAAAATGACCTTATCTGGGAAAAATTTCAGAGATTTTCGTATTCAAACATGGACCCATTTCGAACCCTGAAGTTTCGAAATCCTATCGAGTTTCTGCAACTGTATACAGGTGTTTCAGGCTCTGTATACAGTTGCAGAAACTCCTGTTTTTCAAGTTCTTATAACCTAACCTTATTTTTTGCTTAAAACTTAAATGACTGACGAACCTAAGTGTATTTTATGTACCTACAGATGATGAAGAAAATAAATAAATAACCTAATATTGTCATACGCCTCCCACGGCGTTGCGTTCTCCAAAACATGCCCAATTTATAACTAATCCGACCAGCCTAACCAGCTTCTAGATCAGAATCAAGTGATAAGAATCAAGCGTCCGCCCTGTGTTTGTTGGTTGAGTGACGTGACTCTACTCGTATTAGCGATACGTCTCGGGGTGAACTAACCCGAAGACAAGGCAAGGTCGCATAGCGTCAGTTTAGATCACAGAGGCGGACTAGCTTGTCAGTGGTACGGTCAGCGTGTCAAGCGAGCGTACAGTGTACCGTCTAGATCAGCGGCTCTCTAGATCAGTGCCGTCTATCACGGCCGTCTAGATCAGTGATTAACAACATTTTTGTCTTGCCATGGATCATCAAATGCTTGGCGGGGGTTTATTTTTGCGGTAACTGACACGTTTGGCTACATCACCTACAATATCCGTTATGTCAGCCCATAACACCGGGTGAGCTTGGTGCCATGTCAGTGCTTCCATTCATTTCGGTCATATCCTATTACTTTAAGTGAGTTAAACTTGTATATATAATTACTTTAAGTGAGCTAAACTTGTATATATAATTTATTTCTCCGAAACGGCTCTAACTATTTGGATGACATTTTGTACTTACTATTTAGATAATGTTACATTTTTATTTTATTTTATCTAGATAGGTTTGGACGCCGAGCGAAGCTCAGTCGCTAAGGTACTAAATTATAAATAAGACACGTATACAATTATTCGAAACCAAGAATATTATATTATTTGCGAAAATTTTACGTTAATTTTATATTAAATTAATATTTTAGCGTGATTTTTGTGACTGCATAGATTTCTGTGACACCAAGTATGTATGTAAGTATGTATTGTTGCATAAATCTTTGCTTCAGTGCTACACAAAGCCAAACGCATGTCTCGGCACTAGTATCCATATTTCGAGTATGATGACTTCGCGAACCACTTCTGGTGCTTTCCGTGGACTACCAGTGGCCCACGGACCACCGGTTAAGAACCACTGGCTAGATGGATGATGAAAATGATGATTGATCAAACATCTGCCGTGTCGCAGCTTTATGCCCAGAAGTTGTACATATTGTAGAGGATGTCGACAGTCGTATGCGCGCTCTCATTGGCTATAAGATGTCGACATGACACGACATGCTGTCTGTCCGTCCGTCCGTTCTTCCGATGGTTGTATCTTTGGAACCGTAATAGTTAGCCGGTTGAAATTTTCACAGAATATGTGTTATTTAGGCGGATATAACAAAAAATAAATTCAAAAGTGAAAAATTAAGACGGGTTAGAGACACAAGAAACGTGTTTTTTTTTTACTTTTTTTTTGTAGTGCGGGTACCACGGTGCGCGAGTCCGACTCGCACTTGGCCGATTTTTTATAATGTTAAAATAAGTAATGTATAATTATAATTTTTAATCGTACTTTATTGTGTTTGTGAAGCTACGATCCGGGTGAACCCACCACCACCATCAGAGTCATAAAGCAATTCCCTCATGAGCCCGTCGAGGAGAAAGTTCCCGTGACAATTAAAAAATAAACTTAAAATTTCCCATCATTCATTATGGATACTGAATATTTGATTGAATTTAAATCAGTTAATAAAAGCTTTTAAGCGGATAAAAAATAATATTTAATAATTTAATATCGGAAGGTACCGTTTAATAAAATTTGCGTAAAGCTGTATAAATGTAAGGTTTAAAACCCAGTTTAGCAAACAAGAATTGCAAAACTATTTTGTTTCTGCCCAAATTTGTTTACGTTCTGAACATTCAATAAAAATACGAAAAACACTCACTTAAATTTTTGTGGAAGGGAACTATGGCAGGTGCATCACGCAAAATACCAACCGAACATAACTTTTAGGGTATTTTTATTTTAGTTTAGAGAAAGGTTCGAACTAATAGTATCGACCAGTTTATTTACAGCGAGTTGCACGCCATACCACGGACGCTCTCTTTACTTATTGGCGTCCTTGGACTCTATCCAGCGCCGCGCTATCCGTCTAATTGGTGATCCCAAGCTCACGGAGGGACTCGAATCATTGGTCCACAGGCGAACAATCGGTTCTCTTAGCCTGTTTTATAGGTACTACCATGGACGTTGCTATGATGAATAGGCTTCCCTCATCCCTCCTGCCCCGATCCGTCTCCGCCACACCCGCCGGATTCGCTCGGAGCATCCATATGTTGTCGACACACAACTTCTAAGAACGCATCGTTTTTCGAAATCTCTCCTGTGTCGAACGACGAAAATATGGAACGGTCTTCCGGTGAGTGTGTTCCCACGAGTATACCTGGGAATCTTCAAAAGGCGTACCTACTGCGTTACTTCAGATCATACATATTTTACGTATTTCTAATGTGGTGGTGGTATCTTTTTTTTGTACCGTGTGGGGCCGGTACTTAAAAAGAATAGCCCCACTGCATCTCTCCCCGTGCATGTCGTAAAAGGCGACTAAGGGATAACGACAAGATGCAGTGCTAAAGGGCGACAGGCTCGCCACCTCTCACCTTGGCGCGGTACTTCCACCGACCGAGTCATGCAGCAGTTGGGTCTTCGTGCCTTACTTGCTGCTTGATCTCTTGTTCGAATACTTTGCGAAACGCGGTGGTCGTTGTTGTGCTGTAATTTACCAGAGTTCTTGCAGCACAACACTGATTACTCTGCTTACCCCGATTGTCGGGATTCAGCGTGTGTGATATGTATGGTGGTATCAAACATCATGTTATAATGTAAATTAATCCGTATCAGCGTTTTCTTTTCAGTTATACTTTTCCGAGTATTTCTTTTGTTCTTGTTTTTTTTTTTCAATTTTTCTGATGAACAATTCGAAATCATTACGCCCCGTTCGAAAAATGTGCGCGTGTTAATACGACGAAATACGAATTGTAAAACTAAAACCTCAGCCGCGCCGTGTTCAATGATTCAAAAATGAAGCGCCCGCTTTCCCCCGGTGAGTGTGAGTTAAAAGTATTTTTTACTCGTTACACAACGGACCGCTTGCATCCTAAAAAAAAATAAAAATACACCAATACTAACGCGGTAACGCACACATGAACGCATGTCGCGGGAAGCGCGGCCGGTTAGGGCAGTTTGCGATATGACCGGCTGGCCAATACGGTAAAGGACCGGAAAAATTGTTCCATTAACTCGGAACTGCATTGGTAAGAGCATTCTCGGTGGGTAAGAGTATATCTATACCTATATAACAGTCCTTGCACTTCCTCTTCTGGACTGAAATTGACATGATGAACACAAATTTTAATAATGGTGTTATGGGCTGACATCACGGATGTTGTAGGTGAAGTAGCCAGCCGTGTCTGTTTCCATAAAAAAATTTTAAAATATAAAAAATATTATCTATCCACACACAAATAGCACACTGAACGGTATTCTGACAACTCCTTCAAGGAATTAATCTAGTTTTATTTCGGCTAAGAAAGTAAAGTTACATAAAAAATTTGGGTATATTTATTAAATTTTTGCGACCTTTATAAAGGCATAATAGTAATATCTGGGGATATATTTTTTTATGAATACGCGAGTCTATTGGCGCCGTCAACGTGGGTTGTTGAGCCGACGAAGCCCAAAAGCATTCGGATTAGAACGGGGGCTGCGAATGCCGTGCGGGCGGCGGCGTGACAGATGCCTTTTACGCTTCTCTTGAAAATACTAAGAAGTCGTACACTGAAGAAAACACATCGGGGGGAAATGCATTCCAGAGTTAATGACGTTTCAAGATTCGGGAAGAAACTCGCCGGAAGACAGTTCCACTCTCAAGCGGTGCAATTTTGAGAAACGATTTTAACTTATTCAAATTGTAAAAGACGGGAGAACGCCCATTTTTTTATTTTTTTTATTGAAACTGACACGGTTGGCTACATCACCGACAACATCCGTGATGTCAGCCCATAACACCGGGTTGAACTTGGTGCCACGTCAGTGCTTCCCTTCGGTCGTGCCGGCTACACTGAACTGGACGGAAAACATAAACTATTTACATAGCCGTTTCGACCGGCCTTTCATTCAGTGCGGTGGTACCAACCCGGGCGGGTTAAACCCTACCACCTAGTTCTATAAGAAGGAAGTCATATCCCTTAGTCGCCTTTTACGACATGCACGGGGAGAGATGCAGTGGGGCTATTCTTTTAAAGTACCGGCCCCACACGGTACAAAACCCCACCACCCACATTATGTAGTTACCCCATCCACATTATGTAGTTAAAATTAGGTCGAAAAGTGTTTTTATAACATTACAATTTCACTATTTGCTTCACTGTGGCGTACGCATCTTTAGTTATAATTTTTTTTAATGCAATCTTTCTTTAAAATTTAAACTCGAATACGTTCGTTTATCTCAATATCATCAATGCTTCAATTAAATAATATGTAATATATCGCTCATTCTAGAATACAATTGTAATAATTACAAATTAAGCATAATGCGGTCCTCCCGTTGACCGCGACATTCAACCAACAAAATAATCACACACACACAATACTTTCAGCGATTCGATGCGCAAAATAACGCAACTGCACTAACAAACTCCTTGTGCCTACACGCCACCTCACGTGTGTTGGTAGAAATTGATGGATTTCACCAACACAACCACACCAGAATGCATCTCGCGTCCCAAATTCTTCGACACCTGTGTTAGTGCACGCGCGCACATACAAATTATTTCGGCGTTCGTATAGTCAAAATTATTTAACTGTGTTAGTTTTAATACTCGTTCCGATTACACAGCAAGGACTTAATGTACCGGCAATTGTTTAAAAGTAATCATCTTTAATCATACGTGAGTAGAGTTGTAAATGCCGTGAGAATGCCTAACTAGTGGTAGGAAATTTTCACAAGTGTATGCGTGAGTTGCAATCGGTTCTTTTTGTTCCTTTTTTAAATTTCACCATTTAGTTCAATCTACTTATTGGTAGGGTTCGGCCTCTGGGCTTGTGTGAGTGTGCGGTTTCCTTGTACGTACACGCGGTTTGTAGGTGTGTTTATGTGTGTGTGTGTGCGTGCGAAAGCGCGTAGAAAAATGGCGGGACACATGTTTGGTAGGCCGTGCCGTGTTTACTTAAACATTTTTCGGCCTTCATTATTTCACAAAAGAAAATTCTTTAAAGTCCCTTTCGTGTTCGAATTTGTAGGGACATGAATCGTCATAAGCTATTTAACATGTATTTCACCAAATCTCCCATTAAAATGTATCGTTTACCGTCAATTTTTATATTGCTAGCTCTTAATTCCAATTAAATGCAAAACTATTTCCAACTATAGTCCAGCCGCTGAGAGAATGCGTACCTGACGTCTGTTGCTGGAGAAAAATATTTTACAAAAACAGCGACACCGTTCGGAAAACTGTAGGTCCCTTTCCTTGCCCATTACCGCACCGTAGGATGTAAGATGGCCGCATAGCAGCCTCGGTTGTGTTCTCCTCTAGTCCAGTATAGCCAGCAATCCAGGAAAGTCTCCGGTATGGCACCTACTGGTGTACCGAAATGTACCACCACCTGGTGGTGGTACATTTCGGAGGTGATATTGGCTGATCGGGGCATGTGCTTTGGCCCCTCTGACTCAGCCACCCATACCGGATTACATTAAAAAAAACAAGCACAATAAAAATTCACATGTGGTGCAAAGGCGGACGTATCCCTTACATAGATTTTTTCCAGCCGACCTTTGTAGTTTGAAAGGTCGATTTATATAGTGACAGAAAGCAGACGTTGGATTTTATTATAGGTAAGGAAATGTAAGTAGGTATTAGTAAAAGTGTCGAGTGTGACAGTTGAAAAAAAAAATCATAATAAGAATACAAATTACATACTAGTTAATTAAATCTATAAGTACATAATTACATACGAGTATAATAAATTACTAATTATGTTATATACTTATAAACGGTGCTGTTTGTGGAGACTGGCCTGCTTCATGTGGCAGTGTGGTGGGTATATCCTTACCTATAATAAAATCCAACGTCTGCTTTCTGTCTGAGTGTCTGAGTGTATGTCTGTCTGTCCGCTTATAACTCGAGAACCACTGAACCGATTTTAATAAAAAAAATTCTACGGATAGCTTGATTCTTCCCATCAACTATAGGCTACTTACTATCACGCTAAATGGCTTATGAGGTTAGCAGTGAAGTGAAATATGAGAGCGGGCGGAGCCGCGGGCACAGCTTGTAACTTCATATAATTTCATATAAACAATTTCACTTTGTCATGAATTGCTGCATCTGTCATGCATAAATCAGCGCATGCTTGCTTAGGTAGTGGCAAACATTTTTTAAAGTAGACTAAGTGCACATTGAAAAACATTTACAGTGAAGTTTCTTGTCAATTCGTCTTCGCTGTGATAATCGAACTGGCGGAATGTTACAATGTAAATATGACACATCTGAGCGCGGTGTACTGTCAAGAGATAATAAATAAACAATAAACAATTTGAAAATGTCCACTTTGCGCTTATGTCAATAATACTATATTTAAAAATGCAGTCACTCTGCTATGCAAATAAGTTCGATATAATGCACACTTAAGCTATCTATAGTTGATGTCTATGTGCTGTTATTTTATACATAATCGGCCTATGTGCCTCGTTATGTAATACATAATGAGAATTGGATATGCAGCTTTATTTAATTAATTGCTACTTTTTTTTATGAAGCTTCAGTATCTGTCCAAACTACTCATGCAAAGTTAAAAATTACACAATTTAATGTTTTGTGAAAATGCTAAATTGTAATTCACATGTATTCTATCTATCTATACTTTTAATTAAATAGTACGTAGTTATATGTAGTATATTATAGTTTATCATAGTCATATTCCTTATATTATATTTTACATTCCCACACTCATGTCTTCACACTCAATTATGTATATTATGTAAGGACGTATATTTTTATTTTTAAGTTTCCGGATAACAGAGTAAACTTAAAACATACATACATACATACATATCACACACGCTAAATCCCGACAATCGGGGTAAGCAGAGTAATCGGTGTTGTGCTGCAAGAACTTTGCTCAATTACAGCACAACACCAACCACCACGTTTCGCAAAGTATTCGAACAAGATTCAATCGATCAAGCAGCAAGTAAGGCACGAAGACCCACCTGCTGCATGACTCGGTGGAAGTACCGTGCCAAGGTGAGAGGTGGCGAGCCTGTCGCCCTTTAGCACGGCATCTTGTCCTAATCCCTTAGTCGCCTTTTACGACATGCATGGGGAGAGATGCAGTGAGGATATTCTTTTTAAGTACCGGCCCCACACGGTCAATTAAAAACATTAGGACGTATATTGGTTGAATGTATCTTTGTACAATTTGTCTATGTAAGTTGTGTATTTATATTTCACTAGCTTTTGCCCGCGGCTTCGCTCGCGTGAAATTTGTATTTAAAAAGAAGAAAGTAAGTAAGTCCTCTACCGTACCTTTATTTTGGCGCGCGGAACAATTCGGTTTGTGTGAGAGCCACGTCATCTTAGCGTAACCGGAACTGAATTTTATTTGGTCTATCCTACGTTCCGTATAATCAAATATGCTTGTACTAAGTTTCATAGAGTTCGGATGATCGGTTTAAGAGTTGTGGAGGAACATACATACATACAGAAAACATTTCGAAAAATCGTAAATTTAGTTTTAGTATCAAACATAGAGTCTTCAGACGCAGTATCTTTCGTAGTACGATTTCTGAAACCACATGACAATGAGTAGGTAAAATAAATATATATACTCATCGATGCCCTTGCGTCTTCAATCCAGTTGAAATATATGTAAAGTATGTATATAAGTATGTATGTATAGTATATAAGAGTTGATGTAGGTATATTATAATATGTATATTTTTTATTGTATATATGTAATTATGTATATGTAAGGATTTATATTGATTGTATGTATCTTTGTACAATTTGTTTATGTGTGTATTTATATTTCATACAACTGTTCCCGGTTTAGTACTGCATTGTCCGCCCCTACGTCTGTTCCACATCCCAAAGGTTAGTTCGTAAAGAATGCCGCAAGGCATTAAACTCGCCTTTTGTAACCTTTTTATACGGTGTACAATAAAGTATATTTTCATTTCATTTTCATATCTCATAAAACAAAGTAACTTACTCCAATACCATCCCTTACAGATTTATTATTAGTATTGATGATTGATGAATGATGAGATGATACAGGGCTGTGTCACCGGGTTGGTACCGCCGCACTGACCCGGTACCACCGCACTGAATAAGAGGTCGGCCGAAACGGCTACATAAATAGTTCGTACTTTCCGTCCATTTCAGTGCGACCGGCACGACCGAAGGGAAGCAACTGACATGTCACCTAGTTCACCGAGGCGATATGGACTGACATCGCGGATGTTGTAGGTGATGTAGCCAACCGTGTCAGTGTCCATGAAAAAAAATACAAATTGTATTAAAAATATATAACCTACTGCGCAAACGTTAAGAGTGCTCAAATGAACACATACTTAGTTCTACAAATGTTTTTACATTCAACATAATTTTGCACTCACGATGATATGAATGGTAGTATTTTCTTTGTGTCTTAAAAAAAGAATAGCCATTTGAAATACAGCGACCTAGAACATTACCTAAAACCAATAACACACAAGAGATTTCTTGCGCGTATGTTTTTAGGGTTCCGTATCCGGTACGGGACCCTATTACTAAGCCTACGCCGCCGTCTGTCTGTCTATCTGTCCTTTCGTCCGTCTGTCTGTCCGTCCGTCCGTCCGTCTGTCTGTCCGAGGGCTGTATCTCTTGAACCGTTTAATAGGTAGCCCGTTGAAATTTTCACAGAATATGTGTTATTATGGCCGATATAACAACAAATAATAAAAATAAGAAAAAGTAAAAAATTCACGGGGGTTCCCATAGAAGAAACCAAAAAAGTGTATGCGCGCGCGCCATCTACCGAATAGAGCGTGAAGCATTTTAACTAATCATGACATTTAACTAATATCAAGCATTTCATAACACGCCATAGATGGCGTGAGTGGCGCTAACCATGACTTGGCGATAAGGAACCCTCGGTGCGCGAGTTCGACTCGCACTTGGCCGGTTTTTCAGTGTAGATTTAAACGGTGAAATACAGTGCGTAGCTCTATTGTTCTGGTTACTTGGACATGCTAATGTATGTTAATGAGATTCGGGTACAATTTTAAGTTACAATCAGACATTCTTGGTCTGAAAGAGGATAAGTGACAAGGATTGAGAAAGGAATGCTTCGGTGGTTCGGTCATGTTGGAAGAATGGATTATAGGGAACTAACGAAAGACTCCCTTCTTATATTACTAGGTGGTAGGGTCTAACCCGCCCGGGTTGATACCACCGCACTGAATGAAAGGTCGGTCGAAACGGCTATGTAAATAGTTTGTGTTTTCCGTCCAGTTCAGTGTAGCCGGCACGACCGAAGGGAAGCAAGCTGACGTGGCACCAAGTTCACCCGGTGTTATGGGCTGACATCACGGATGTTGTAGGTGATGTAGCCAACCGTGTTAGTTTCCATAAAAAAAATAATTATGGAGCGAATGCTAGTGGAAGAGTCGGGAGGGGTCGTCCTAGACGCACGTACCTAGACAACTGTAACCGAAGAGCATGCATGAAGAACATTATGAGAGTGGAAGAGGCGGCAGAGGTGTGTCAGGATCGTGGTACGTGGAGATCGTACTATTATACATTATCATCAGATTATACATATCATACATATCGTACTATATATATATTCGATAGAACTATGCGTACGTACACTCATGACTGTCGTATGGTGTAATCCTGTGGGGTAACTCAACCGATGCTGAAAGAGTGCTAATACTGCAAAAACGAGCGATAAGGGTATTAGCCAGTGTACCGCGAACAACATCTTGTAGAGACTTTTTCAAATCCTTTGGTATATTAACGGTGTGCTCTCTATATATATATGAAGTAGTGGTATATGTACGCAAAAACATGAATTCTTTTGAGTCAAATGGCGCAAGTCATAATTATAACACACGTAACTCAGAGCGTTTAAAATCTGTTGCGCATAAATCGGCGATGGCTGAAAAAGACCCTGACGTGATTGGACCCAAATTGTACGAAAATGTTCCTGATACAATAAAATCAATAAATAGTGACAATGTGTTCCAGAGTCAGCTGAAAATATTTCTCTTAGACAATCCATTTTATAAGTTAAGTGAATTTTTTTCATACTGTAAATAAAAATTCTGCTGACTTTGATAATTCAAATTGTTTATATGCATAAACACAAATTTTATTAATAACTTGACTGAACCGTATGTTCTTTGTTTTGTATTTTATTATCTTTTTTAATGAGTATATTTTTGACTTAGTATTTTTAATTTTTTGCTTAGATATAGTATGTTATATTTAACATAATGAAAACTTAGTATGTAAGCTATATTTAAAAAAAAGCTCTGTAAGGTTTCTTACCCGATTCTTCCTTATAGATTGCACTACTGAACGGGACATCATAAAAAAAGATGACGAACCATACTGAATATGCATATGTCTCAATGTAATATTGTTATTGTTGTGTTCTTTATGGCGAAATAAATATCTGAATCTGAATCTGAATCTGATCCGTTGTCTCTGCCTACCCCACCGGGAAGCAGGCGTGACGATATTCTTGGGCACGGAAAATTATGTGTTCATATATAATTATTTGCTAGCTAGATAGAAACAAAAACTTACAAATGTATGTTATTTGTCAGCCTCGGAAACTCAGCGATCGGTCGAATACCGTTCGTGTATACACAGAAAACACTGAAATACCACCTAGCTCATTAAGTAATTACTAAATAGTTTGTGTTTTCCGTCCAGTTCAGTGTAGCCGGCACGGCCGAAGGGAGGCACAGACATGGCACCTAGTTCACCCGGTGTTATGGGCTGACGATACGGATGTTGTAGGTAGGGTTGCCAACTTTTTTTAGAAGAAATAACATATTCCGGATTTCAGGCATGGTAAATAAAAAGTACAGTCTTATAAAAAATTATGATTTATTAAAATTTTACAACATATAATTGTGTACCGTGTGGGGCCGGTACTTAAAAAGAATAGCCTCACTGCATCTCTCCCCGTGCATGTCGTAAAAGGCGACTAAGGGATAAGGACAAGATGCCGTGCTAAAGGGCGATAGGCTCGCCACCTCTCACCTTGGCATGGTACTTCCACCGAGTCATGCAGCAGGTGGGTCTTCGTGCCTTACTTGCTGCTTGATCGATTGAATCTTGTTCGAATAATTTGCGAAACGTGGTGGTCGGTGTTGTGCTGTAATTTACCAGAGTTCTTGCAGCACAACACCGATTACTTTGCTTACCCCGATTGTCGGGATTCAGCGTGTGTTATATCATAATTGTTTAGTGTTCTACACAATTCAGCAGTGATGACGTGTTTTGAATACACTATAAGTACTTTTTGGTGAAAATCGTTTCATCGAGATTTGGTGGACGGTTAACGTCCGCCTTTATTAAAAAAAAATAAAATAACTAACTTACATGCTTAACTAGTAGAAATGAACTGCATGCAGGTAAATTCCAAACACTTAAATTTGAATGACATCAAAAGAAAATGGTGACTGAACTAGGTCTTTGCACTACTTAGACCTAGACAGCACACTGTTGTCATATCTCCCCAGACTCACTGTCCATCGAGTTTTTATTACAATTTTCAATTTTGTATGAAAAATAAAAATACGGGATTTCGGTTTGAGTGATAAGGATTTTTTTCTTCTAATAATGAGTAAGTACTTTCTATTACTGAAGTTTCTCAAGCCTGTCCTGAAACACCCTGCCTGTATACAAACAACTGTTATGTCATCAATCATGAAATTTGGTTGCTATAAATGCACGAACCACCAATATGCAACCAAGCGCAGGTCAAACGCTCAACAAAGGAACCATAAAAGGAAAAATATAAAGAAGTGTATATAATAGCATCAACATATTATACGAGTACAAGAAACTGCCTGAAGAAATACGACTAATAAAATGGTTGCTGAGAAAAACTTTTATGATTTAAAATATTTAAGTGTTACATAATTTATATAGGTACTTACAACTTTACATAAAGTTAATGACAATATCTCATATATTTTATTTTTACATGTAAATAATTCTTTATTCTTTATTCATCATTCGTATGGTAGTACACTACGCTTGAATTTGTCCTGTTTAGTTTTTACAATCCGGTTCGATTACACCCACAAAGAAGAGCCGGCAAGAAACTTCGCAGGGTCTTTTTTTAACGTCTTCAATTACAATACATTGTGACTAACTACACAATAGACACCGAATGTTGCCGATTCATATTGCTTCACTAGATAGAATAGAATAGAACATAGAATGATGGTTTATTAAAAAAAAACTGTACAAGTACATAACTACATAAAGTAAAAACCGGCCAAGTGCGAGTGGAACTCGCGCACCGAGGGTTCCGTATCGCCATGTCGTGGTCAGCGCCACTCACGCCATCTATGGAATAATTAAAATGCTTCATACTGCTTTCGGTAGATGGCGCGCATACACTTTTTTAGTTTCTTGTATGGGGAACCCCGTGAATTTTTTACTATTTCTTATTTTTATTATTTTTTTGTATAGTATATCGGCCATAATAACACATATTCTGTGAAAATTACCGGCTACAACGGGCTACCTACTACGGGCTTCAAGAGATACAGCCCTCGGACAGACAGACGGACAGACAGACAGACAGACAGACGGCGTAGGCTTAGTAATAGGGTCCCGTACGACGGATACGGAACCCTAAAAAGAAATACAGTAGACATCGAGTGAAATGGGTCTAGGTGCAGGTTACAGGTGAGCCCATTGTGCACAGTAGTAGGTAGCTCTTAGATTTTTTTTTATAGAAAGCGCGACATGTGGCGCCGAGCCACCCATAAGGTGTCTAACGACGCCCATGGACATTCGGTCGTATGCGGGGGCTGCGAATGCCATGCCGGCCTGATAGGTGCAAAGCCGAACATGAAGAGAAAAAATACGTCGCGAGCAGTATTCGAACTTTTTTTAACTACTAACATGTCAAAATTAAAAATTAAAAAGCTCAAGTAGACTTCTACCGTCCTATGCCAAATACAACTTTGGTGACGTCAACATATAATAATTAAAATATGGAATTAAACATGGAATTGTGCAATTTAACCGTTTCGGCCCAGAATTAGCAGGCTTTTAATAACTGCTAACTAAAAATGACAGAGGTTATTTCGCGTTCGTTGTGAAAAGAGCTTACCATTGAACGATGACATGGATACCAAAAATAAAAAATATTCTTTTTTAATATTTTTCGTAAGTCTCAAAATCTCAAATACTAAGCTGTGAATATTTTAAGATGACCAAATAAAAAGTAGTGCCTATTGCAACTTTTTTTTTCTCTGATTTAAAAATATTTGGATATTTTTCTGGATAAACGATATGCATCACCTCATCAGTCAGTACATGGTGCCTTCGTTCAAACCTTCATGATATTGTATTTTATTGTTTATTGATCATTCATATGGCAGTTAGACTGCACTCGAACTTGTCACAATTTGTTCTATCCGGTTCGATTACACCCACGAAGAAGAACCGACAAGAAACTTCGCAGGGTATTTTTTATACATATTTTTACAAGTTTTTAGTGACTAGCCACATAATAACAACGCCCATAGTCTATCAAAAACACAGCTTGAGAGCAAAATTAACAATTTTGGTGAGAGTTCTGACTACAAAGACTTATAAGAGCCTTTGTCAAACTGTGATACGTACGGCGCTACTTAGATACCTTGGTGAACTATGTAGATGCTATATCAGTGCTTCCCTTGGGTCGTGCTGGCTCCATTGAACTGGCCGGAAAACACGAACAATTTTCATAGTCGCTTCGACCAACCTTCATTCAGCGCGGTGACACCGAGGGAATTTACCTGTGTGGAATTCCAGACACGGCCAGGCTCAACGGTCGAACGGTCACCCATCCAAAATCTGACTGCGCCCGACCGTGCTCACCTTTGACGGTCAGACGCCGAAGCACCGCACCGCAGAGTAACAGAGACAGACAGATCTGTACAACCATTGTGTCGTGTTCTTCATCATCAGCCTGTATCGGTCCACTGCTGGACATAGGCCTCTCCCAAGGCACTCCACCACACGCGGTCTTCCGCTCTTCTCATCCATCCACTCCCGGCTACCTTTTTTAGGTCATCTGTCCACCTAGTCGGGGGGGCGTCCCACGCTACGTTTGCTTCTACGTGACCCCCATTCGAGCACCCGTCTACCCCATCGGTTGTCGGGTCTGCGACAGATGTGCCCAGCCCACTGCCCCTTCAGCTTGCTTATTTTCTTAGCAATGTCGACTACCTTAGTTCTTTGACGTATCACGTTGTTACGGATTTTATCGCTCAAAGAAATGCCGAGCATTGCTCTTTCCTTTCGTGTTCTTATAGATTTAGAATTCAAAAATCATGCATTGTACATGCAACTTTTCGGCGCAACGAGCAAACTAACGATTATTTTAGTCTCACGCTGCGCCTGCGCCCGCGCATGTGGCGCGCGTGTGTGCGTGAGCTATGTGCGTGTGTGAGAGGGTGCGTGTGTGCGCGGACCCTACGCAATATTTTTATGGCCACAGCCGAAAACTGCGGCCATCGCGCCTCGCTCGGTCGCTTGAACCCGCCCGGGCGCTCCTACTATGCACTACGGACACATCTTATTTTTTTAAATTATTATCTTAAATAAATCTATCTAAATATATCTACAATGAACGTTAGAGATAGAAAGTATAATTTCAGACTAGATATGTTATGGTTAGGAGTTAGGCGAGGAGTTTTCCAGAAATCAATACTAATAATAAATCTGTAAGGGATGGTCATGGAGGAAGTTACTTTGTTTTATGAGATATAGCGTTTGTAGACTCTATGTACTCGTATAATAATATAAACTATAATAATAATAAACTAAATTGACGATTTTTAAAAATCTTTTCTGTTTGTTCCTCCATAACTCTTCGATCAAGATATGGCTCTCATACAAACCGAATTGTTCCGCGCCGAAATAAAGGTACGGTAGAGGGCTTTCTTTTTCTTCTTTTGAAATACGAATTTCACGCGAGCGAAGCCGCGGGCAAAAGTTAGTTTTTTTATAAAACTAACAAAATGCTACACACTCATCATACATCATTTTCATACATCTCTAACAAATTAGCCAGCTTACGTCCATTTATGTGATGCGTTTGCTTTTTTCCGTTCACCCTAGCAGAAATAGCGTGATGATATATAGCAGATAACCGCTCAAAGATACGCCAGATTCAGCCAATGAAAACTTGATCTAAATTACCCATTACAGAAGATAAGGAGAATAGAAGAACGGAAGACAAGAAGAAAAGATAAATGGTATCAATTCGAGCAACCTTACACCTAAGTTCTTTAATCCATAAAGAATTGACAAAATTGTTTACGAGAACAATTTAAAATATTTAGAAGTACTTGAATAATTGAATGAATATAAAGAGCATCGTTAATCTCTTTCCCTGAGGGAAAGCAGTGCCGAGGCTTGGGGATTAATATTGGAGTGCCAGCTCTCGGACATATTCTACTCATGAATTTTGTTTGGGAAACAACTTACCTAATTTAACTTAACCTTAAGCTGGCCTAAACTAATCCAGTGTACCCTAACTTTAACCTGGGCGTAACTTAATTTAACCTAACCTAGGTTAACCTAACCGAACCTAACATTACGTTACCTAAGCTAATCCAACTGTAAATAGGCAAGAGGGCTACGATGTCACCTAAAAACAATTCGTTAGTGAGTTGTAGGAATCACAGAAATATCGTACAATGTGGCGACATTTAGCGGCAATAATCCGCAGAACCGAACCAACAAACATTGGTGACCAACATTGACCAAGGTGAAGCATTGGTGTACAGAACCGAACCCTCCCCCTCGCGCCTCAGCAGCGCCCACCATCGTCCGCGGTGGAAGATGGCTGCTCGCTTCTTGGTTCGTTTCTGCGGATCATCGCCGCTAGATGGCGCCACTAGTACTCTGTACCCTCTTGCCTATCTACTTCTAACCTAGGCTAATTTAACAAAAGCTAACCCCTAATTTTGTTAAGCCTAACTTAGCCAAACCTAGTCTAAGTTAACACAACCTAGCCTAACCTAGTCCAATAATTGGCCTAAATTATTTCAACCTAACCTCCTTTAACCCATGGTAAAGTCGAATTAATCAAATTGAGCCAATCTATCACTGAAATTGCACTTTGACACTAAGTCACCATCAGTGCGTCCTCGCGTCTCGTCGAGTAGTTTTAGCTGAGTAGATAACTCGCATAGGGGCGACGACTCACACACACATACACACCCACACGCTCACGCGGGGCGCACACAAGCACGCGGTACGCACACATGCACACAAGCCGCAAATTTAAAAGTGCACACGAATTTCGGCGCATAAAAAGCGCGGAGTACCGGAATAACCAACCTCACAGAGCAGTACAACGCAGATTGTTTTAATGAGGAATAGAATGACAATTACTTATTGTCTACTCTTTATCTATTCAAGAATTTCATAGCTTATTAAATTCTTTTATTTAGCACTACTTTATTGAGCTCTCTGCAGTTTTGTCGCTTGCTGTATTTTTAGTTCATGAAAAAATCTAATTTAGGTGAATATAAGGTCAGCTAAAAAATATTATAATCATTTTAATTTTGCAGAAATAAGCACTTGAGAGAGATTATTTATTGCAAACTAGATATAATTGAATTTGATTAAAAAACCTACTTAATTCTTGTTATATTTTGAAAGTTTATTTCATGTGTAATAATTTCCCTAGTTCTCGAATCTTAAGTACTTCACGATTTTTTGTACATAATAAATAAAAAAAACACATATTTAACATAATATAACATAAGCATTTGACACGTTAAACTTGTACATATACTTCAAAATTGTATTATCTGATGACGACAAAGAATAGTCGAAATATTATGCAAAATATGTGTTTTTTTAATTTATTATGTACAAAAAATAATAAAAATATAATACCAAATATTGATCTAAATAAAACAATTTAATTCATAAGTACTTCACGATGTAGCCATATTGGGTGCAATTCGAAATTATATCGGTTGCAATGTCTATGCACACGTCTCGTAGAGCTGGGCGCAGAGCAACTAACGACAGAGGTGGCGTCTCATTTCCTTTGTACTATACAGAATGTTCGGCATCGGCACATCGACCGAAATTATTTTTTACAGGTAAATGGGGTCATTTTCAAGGTTTTGACGCATGATACCTTTTGTCAGGTGTCACGTGGTATCGAGATACGATTTTTTTTTTCTTTATTTTTGAAAATTACCAAAATCTCATCTTTAAACCCTTGTAACTTTTTTGTTTATGAATTTATCAGCACGAAATAAAATTTATTGGATTTTTCAATGTATCTTTGTTTTAGAAAAAATATCATTTTGATAAAGTTAACACCATGAAAAGGACTTGTGACCTCCCAAAGTCCCGAGGACGGGTAAAAAATTATGTCAGAATCTTAATTTCTTAATTCATAAAAAAAACTGAGAGCAATTTGAGAGCTTGCAAAAAAAAATTCTACTTTCTAAGTCAAGTTTATTTTAGCGAGCATAATATGTGGAAAATCCATCCATTTCTATAAATCGTCAATAGGTATACATTTATACTAAATTCTATGCAATACGAGCAGTTCATCATTAGTAACAATAAAATTAAGTTTTTTTTTTTTTGTTTTTTTTTATTGATGCTGACACGGTTGGCTTCATCACCTACAACATCCGTGATGTCAGCCCATAACACCGGGTGAACTTGGTGCCACGTCAATGATTCCCTTCGGTCGTGCCGGCTACACTGAACTGGACGGAAAACACAAACTATTTACATAGCCGTTTCGACCGACCTTTCATTCAGTGCGGTGGTACCAACCCGGGCGGGTTGAACCCTACCACCTAGTAATATAAGAAGGGAGTCATATCCCTTAGTCGCCTTTTACGACATACACGGGGAGAGATGCAGTGGGGCTATTCTTTTAAAGTACCGGCCCCACACGGTACAAAGTAATTAAAAATACAGTTAGAATGTAAGTTCGATCATTTCATCCATTATATCTGGCATTATACTCATTGACGCGTCTGGTGACCGCCCGTACCCGGGTGTATTTCAACCAGCGGATCAGCCTGGCGATCCAGAGGGAACGCCGCCGCTTCAGTCATGGAGCCCATGCTTATGGTCCCAATGGACGACTATTTTTATTTATAGATATATTTATGTTTTATAGTTAATTTAGTTATTTTTAAGTCTAGATTTAATTATTTTTGTTAATGTTGTGTGTTCAATAAAAATTGAAAAAAAAAACAAGATTATATAAATTAAATATGTTGGGAAATGACATATAATTTAAATTGTCAAACATCATCATGATTATGATGATGATGATTGACTATTTAAATTGTCAATATTATGTAAAAAACACAATTTTGTAAAAATAATGTAATGTCTATGCCAAACAACTTTCAGAACGATGAAATTGTAATCAAAACGAGGGGAGTCATCTCCCGGATTTTTATGGAAACTGACACGGTTGGCTACATCACCTACAACATCCGTGATGTCAGCCCATAACACCGGGTGAACTTGCTGCCACGTCAATACTTCCCTTCGGTCATGCCGGCTACACTGAACTGGACGGAAAACACAAACTAGTTACATAGCCGTTTCGACCGACATTTCACTCAGTGCGGTGGTACCAATACGGGCGGGATAAACCCTACCACATAGTAAGGTAAGAAGGGAAGGGACCTACAGTTTAACGTGGAATCCGAACCACGGTCTCCAACGGTCGAGCGGTCACCCAGCCAATTCCTGACCGCGCTTAGCGTTGCTTAACAACAGTCGACCGACCGCACCAACCGAGGCTGACACTGGAATGTCTTCATTGTTAACACTTCATGCGCTCGTGTGTGTAAAGGGAGCCGCTAAGTTGACCGAGTTGCGTGCACAGCATCCGCCTGCGAGATCTCTTTTTGTTCTCTTCCTTGGCCCCTCACACCCCCCCCCCCCCCCCCCTCCCCTCCTCTCCGCCGCACCTCCGAGACCTAAATTCGTGGTGCTGATGTGTGAGTGAGTACCAAGATTTTGAAGTATTGCAAGACGCGATATTGGAGAAAATCGTTAAGTTAAAACGAGTCGTTTCTGATCGTGAAGGATAAATCGTGACAATTTTTTAGGGTTCCGTATACATGCGGAAGCCTATTACTAAGCATAATACGCCGTCTGTCTGTCTGTCTGTCCGTCCGTCCTAGGGCTAGATTGAGTCTCACTAAAGAAGTCCCGCGGCAAATATATGACCGTAGTTCCGCGTCTGCCGGACTTCTTTCGTGAGACGGACTTCATATCGTTTTGAACGATACTAATAGGTAGCCGGTTGAAATGTTCAAATATAATTTATTTAATAATTTTTTCATGGTCGAGGTCACGTATAGTTTATTATTTTTTATAAAAAAAAAGTATTTGAAATAGACACGTGGGTGTTCTATTCTTGCATTTAAAATGCATTCCTTGATCGATTAATACCATAAACAGCATAGGGGGTTTTTTTTTTTTATGGAAACTTGACACGGTTGGCTACATCACCTACAACATCCGTGATGTCAGCCCATAACACCGGGTGAACTAGGTGCCATGTCAGTGCTTCCCTTCATTTCGCGCCGGCTACACTGAACTGGACGGAAAACACGAACTATTTACATAGCCGTTTCGACCGACGTTTCGCTCAGTGCGGTGGTACCAACCCTGCCGGGATAAACCCTACCACCTAGTAAGGTAAGAAGGGAAGGGACCTACAGTTTAACGTGGTGTTCAAACCACGGTCAGCCTCCAACAGTCGGGCGGTCATCCATCCAATAACTGACCGCACCATTAAGCTGCCGAGGCTGACGATCCCTTAGTCGACTTTTACGACATGCGACGGGGAGAGATGCAGTAGGGCTATTCTTTTTAAGTACCGACCCCACACGGTACATTTTTGAATCAAATCAAACACTGCGGCGCGGTGGCGGCGGTCCGAGCGGGGTACCACGAGCCCCTGGGCCGATGTGCTCCATCCAACTAGTTATAAGCATGAACGAATGAAACGTCGTACGAAACGGCTAATGTAAATAGTTCGTGTTTTCCGTCTGTTCAATGTAGCCGACATGAAATGAAGGGAAGCACTGACAAGCCCTAGGCCTAGTTCTGTTATTATGGTGTTATGGGCTGACATCGCGGATGTTGTAGGCGATGTAGCCAACCGTGTCGGTTTCCATAAAAAAAATAAAAGCAAATTGTATGTTACCTAACCCGTACTGAAACCTATTACTAAGCCTACAATCTCTGTGTATCTGTCCGTCCATCCGTCCGCCGCCCGCCCGATGTGACTGCATCTTTGCAACCGTAATAGCTAGCCGGTTGAAAATTTCACAGAATATGCGTTATTTTGGCGGATATATTAAAGAATTGTAGATTTATAGAAGGTTATAACAAAAATATTGTTTATTTTTTTTCTACTTGCTCGTGCAGTTGTTATATTTTATTAAATTTTAAATTGTATTTTATATTCTTAATTTGTGAGACGGTCTGAAATTTCTATTGGCTAGATTTATCAAAGATTGTATTTTGTGTTTGTTTTACTTATAGATTAAGCTATTTATTGAGTTTAATAATGAACTCATTTTTTAAATTTCAATGTACGTTTTTTAAATGAGAGATTATTTGAAATCTGTATTATTTTCCTTGTCAATTACTGTATTTTTTATTGTTAATTGTAATATTGTATGCCCATGGGTGTTACCACAATAATTAAATATATGAATAAATAAATAAATATAACTACAAATAATAAAAAAAAAAATTCAAAAGTAAAAAATTAAGGAACGTGTTTTACAGCGTTTATTTTTTATTGTTTGTGGTGCGGAAACCTCGGTGCGCGTGTCCGACTCGCACTTGGCCGGTTTTTTTATTCAGTCGTTGGAATGACCGAGGTGGTTGAATAAATGTTATTTAATCGGCGGTAAAGCATCCGCTTAAAAGACATAATTTTTTTCCTTAGTAAACTTTCTTTTTACACTACACTAAACGTGGCATCCCTTTTACAATTTAACGGAGGCAAAGCGGCTCGCGAAAGACATCGGGATGTCCCTGTACGCTGCTTCAGGAGAACAACGTTCGCTCGAGTTCCTGAGGCAGCGTATCAGTGTGGCCATCCAGCGAGGCAACGCCGCTAGCGTCCTCGGTACAGTGCCCACATGGTCACACCTGGAGGAGGGTTATTAAGTTTTGTATTGGTTATAGGTTTATATTTTATTTTGTAGTTAGTTTTTAGTAGTTTTTAATTATAGTTTTTTATTTTATTTGATAGGTAGTTTAAGTTTATTTAATAATTTTAATTTATTACTGTGAAATTTATATTTAACGATTATTTCTTATTTGGAAAAAAAAAATTATTTTTATTGTCTAACAATTTTACACAATTTTATAGTGCTATTTTCTTCAGTGTAAACTGTATAAATTCTAAAACATTACACCATATAAGTACGTACACATTTATTAATAGAGTACGAATATAAACACCACACAACTTCATACGTTAAATAACTTGTAAAACGAACCAATCTGCCCAAGTCTATACAGGGTGTTAAAACCGCGAATACATTAATTTCGCCAGCGCATTCCTCATGTTTTTCCTAGACAAAAAAGCAAATAAAGTTTTTCTCTAAAGTGTCTAGTTTTCGAGATTCAATTTCTGAAATGTATGTTTTCGTCTAGTGTAATTTAAACTCGTTGTTTCCGCTCCGCACCCTCCGCCTGCCGACCTCTAGTCCTCCACTCACAAAGCTAACCCCGGTCCCTCCCGCCAACACCTGCGTCAGAGGCGATCACGTCTCACCCGCTCTTCCCCCCTCCGCGCCGCCCTGTTGTCATTAGATCATTTTTACACTAAAATAATCAATTAGTTTGTATGAAAATTGTAACTTTTTATTTAAAGGGAATTCAGAAAAAAGTAATTTGACTTTTTTGTTACTCTTGATCCTAATAATAATTTGCTAAATTTAATGTATTCGCCGTTTTTACACCCTGTATACATATATCAAGCGCGTACGCAGTCAGCAGAAATAGATACGCAGAAACAGCATTGTCATAGATTGCACACTTTTTGTTATGTTACCAACAGTTGGTCGGCATGCACACCACTTGCAGCAAACAAAGCATACCTGAATAAATAAAGAGACAGATCTCTCCTGTCTCTCCATAGGCAAATATAAAACAAGAGTCTCGATAGCTCAGTGGTGCAGACGGTCGACTGTTGCTATTGATTGTTAAGCAACTCTGGGCGCGGTCAGTAATTGAATGGGTGACCGCTCGACCGTCGGGAGGCTGACCGTGGTTCGGATTCCACGTAAAACTATAGGTCCCTTCCCTTCCTACCTTACTCGGTGGTAGGGTTCAACCCGCCTGGGTTGGTACCGCCGTACTGAATGAAACGTCGGTCGAAATGGCTATGTTAAATAGTTTTTGTTATCGTCCAGTTCAGTGTAGCCGGCACGATCGAAGGGAAGCACTGACATGGCACCTAATTCACCCGGTGTTATGGGCTGACATCACGGATGTTGTAGGTGATGTAGCCAACCGTGTCAGTTTCCATAAAAAAAAGTGCATTTAAATATTTTATTTCCATACATAAAATATAATTCGAAAAAATTTACATTATAAAATATGTAGGCGAAAATGGCGCTCGGCCCACTGTTCCTCTATTAGAACGACTTTCACTAGTTTCATTATCACAATGCTATAATACACAAGTGAAATTAAAAATAACCGCAGCGAAGCAGGTTAATCTATACAGTAACCCGAAAAAAATCGCTAAAGGAACTGTACAGTGATAAAGAAAATAATAAATTTCGCCAACCCCATACGTTTCTTAAAATTCCTAACCTCTAAAATATGAAGATGACTGGCAAAAATAAATGTAAGACACAAGATCGCCTTAACACCTCGTGTAACTATAATTGTTTTGAGCTTGATTCTGTAAAATGTTATACTGGAGCTATAAATCTCTAAATTATAACAATGAATAAGAAAAAACACATAACAGTAATACAAAATACAACTATACACTAATACACTAAAACTAATCTAAAATTAATATTCAGGAATCCTACAAAAAATGAATTTCTGAAAAGGCCGCCGAAGCCCACCGTCTCTGCCGACGCCAAGTTACCCCTCTGAATTTCAATACCAATCCGCCGTTTTTCTTTCAACCTCCTCAATAAGTCGAATGCCGTGTCCACATATTTACTTACACGGCGCAATCCGAGTGAAGAAACGCAACTTGCTCTAAAACTTTCGACTCGGGCGCAGGCGCGTAGACCCCGCCGCCGCGCCGCGCCGCCGCCGCGGAAGCGACAGCGGCGCGCAACCTTCGGCGCCTGACCTCGCCGGGTCGACGACTTAGTCTTAGTCGATTACTATAGTCGGGGGTGACGTCAGCGCGTCGAGCGCCGAGCTGTCGGAACCATTATTTATCGCACTGTCAAATAATAAATATGCTTTGTGTGTTCGCTGATGTATATTGAAATATCTCGTGAGAAGAGAGTTGATGTTCATTGTAATAAAATTGTATTTATCATTTTATCTTCCAAAAATATGATATTGTTTTTAAAGTCCCCAAATTTTTTATTTTTAGGGTTCTGTATCCGTCGTACCAAATGTCAATGTGGACGAACAGTAAATAAAATATAAAAAAAAAATCAATGCACACATGTTGCGAAATTATCTACGTTTTGACCTTGACCTTGACAGCGTCACTGCAGCAGTGTTCCATATCACAGATTACTTAATAGTTACTTCGTAACAGATAAATCACTCCATAGAAAAAGTTCCATACCTTCGGCTTTAATAGCCTACTGCTTCACGTCGCCAATCGAAAATGTACTTAAACGATCGAGTGTAAAGTGATTATTGCTTTGCAGCTGCGCGCAGTTGAGTGCTATAGTGACGTCGCGCAATGTCAAACGAAACTCGAGTCTTCTATCATACATAACGGTTGAAGATGCAGTGACGAACAACCCATTCGTGTGTGACTAATTCTTTAGTTATAAGGTACTGAACCATTTTTATTAATAAATGCATTTATACTTGTAAAAAGTTTTTTATTAAACAAGGGGGGGCAGACATATTTTTCAAGGGGGGGTCAACTGACTTGTGACGAAACGTGACAAGGGGGAACGGGGGGGTTAAAAATGAATATCTGCTCGTCATGGCGCGCCGATGGTTGGGCGCGCCTCACATAGAGTAATGTTGCTGCAGTAACAGGTCTTGGGCGGCCATTTTGGAAATGTTTTAGTACTTTCGAATTTCGGCTGCGGCCCTTCGTCCATTGAACCCGCTGTGCCGTCAACCGGAACTCCTGGTGCCTATGTACCAGCCTACCTACCTACATGCTACACACCGCTTCACTATATTAGTTATACTAAATAAATGGATAGATATACATTATATTATTATAGTTGGGCATAGCAGACGAAGCATGAAAGTAGGATGAATGCTGTGGAAATGCGCGCGTTGAGGAGTATGTGTGGAGTTACAATGAAAGATAGATTGAGAAATAGTGTAGTGCGAGAGCGCTGTGGGCTGAAAGAAGATAATATAGTGACAAGGATTGAGAAAGGAATGCTTCGGTGGTTCGGTCATGTTGGAAGAATGGATGATAGAAGATTTGTACCGTGTGGGGTCGGTACTTAAAAAGAATAGCCCCACTGCATCTCTCCCCGTCGCATGTCGTAAAAGTCGACTAAGGGATAAGAAAATTCGTCAGCCTCGGTAGCTCAGTGGCGCGGTTGGTTAGTCAACTGTTATTGAGCAACGCTGAGCGCGGTCAGTGATTGGATGGGTGACCGCTCGACCGTTGGAGGCTGACCGTGGTTCGGATTCCACGTTAAACTGTAGGTCCCTTCCCTTCTTACCTTACTAGGTGGTAGGGTTTATCCCGGCCGGGTCGGTACCACCGCACTGAACGAAACGTCGGTCGAAACGGCTATGTAAAATAGTTCGTGTTTTCCGTCCAGTTTAGTGTAGCCGACATGAAATGAAGGGAAGCACTGACGTGGCACCTGGTTCACCCGGTGTTATGGGCTGACATCACGGATGTTGTAGGTGATGTAGCCAACCGTGTCAGGTTCCATAAAAAAAAAAAAAAGACCAACGAAAGAAATTTATGAAGCGAATGTGAGTGGAAGAGTCGGGAAGGGTCGCCCTAGACGCACATACCTGGACCAGATCGGGCATGTGTTCAAAAAGGGTCAAGTGCGTAGTGCCCGTAACCGACGAGCATGCATGAAGAACATTATGGGAGCGCAAGAGGCGGCATAGGTGTGTCAGGATCGTGGCACGTGGAGATCCGTTGTCTCTGCCTACCCCACCGGGAAACAGGCGTGACGCTATGTATGTGTAGTTATGTAGATATACATTATTTATTGCTCCACTGACATGTTACCTACATAGGTTAGCGTACGTGTCGAAATTTGACAAAGGCTCATATCCATACGCTAAATTAATAAGGTCTTTGTAGACAGAATTCTCAGTAATATGGTTAATCTTGCTCTCAAGCTGTGTTTTCGATAGACTGTAGGCGATGCTATTAAGTGGGTAGTCACTAAAAATAACATTTGTGATATTTTTTTTAGAAATAGTGATGACTCTTACTATGTAGGCAGTGGCAAACATTTTTGTAAATGTAGACTAAGTGGACGTAAAAAAAAGTATCCACCGATTTTCTTGCCAGTTCTTCTTCGCTGTGATAATGGAAACAAGCAAAATGCTAAATGTTCAAATAATATGAGGAATTCGAGTGCAGTGTACTGTCTATAGATGATGAATAAAGAATAAAGAATATGAAAAAAATATTCTGCGAAGTTTCTTGTCGGTTCTTCTTCGTGGGTGTAACCGAACCGGATAGAACAAATTGTGACAAGTTCGAGCGCAGTCTTCCTGCCTTATGAATGTTCAATAGAAAATAAACAATAATACAGTGTAAGCAACAACAAACGGTGGAGAGGCCGACTTATCCCTTAGCACTGCATCTTGTCCTTATCCCTTAGTCGCCTTTTACACATGCATGGGGAGAGATACAGTGGGGATATTATTTTTAAGTACCGGCCCCACACGGTAAGTTTATAAACTAGTAATTATTAGTAAGTATCTAAACACATATACGTGGGCTGTTCCGAAAATTGTTAGCCACAGAATAAATACAATTTTTTTTCTTGAAACTATTTTGATTTGACGACTAATTTAAATACAAATCTCCTTGATGAAAATTATTATTGGCCACCTATGTGTAGTTCTTTTTTTAAATATTTTTAACGGTTATCCGTCACTCATATTTTATTTGCAACAATGGACGTCTCGCGAGAAGCTTTTCGTGTTATGATTTTCTATGCTTATAAACTAGGGTTCACCTTCAAGGAATCTCACGAAAATTTACAAGCTGCTTTTGGGGAGTCTGCTCCTGCGTTAGCAACAGTTACTTATTGGTTTCGTGAATTTAAACGAGGTCGAGAGAACCTAAACGATGACCCCAGACCCGGCCGACCATCAACTGCAGTCACTCATGAAAACGTCATCAGGGTAGAGTGGCTATTGCGGGAGAATAGACACATTACACATCGGGAGATTCAAGCTAAACTGAAGATTGGTATTGCGAAGTTTGTCTGCCTCAAGCTTACGGGGAGTTGAACAGCGAGCGCCCAAGAAGCGGCGTCCGTGGCATTCTTTTTCACCAAGATAACGCGCCCGCTCAGACACTGGTATAAACATGGACTATTAGACAACTTCGGGGGTGCAAAGGTTATCCCATCCTCCGTACAGCCCAGATTTAGCTCCATGCGATTTTTTTTATTTCCCACGGTAAAAAAAATGCTTCGCGGGCGAAAATTCAACACTGCAGACGAGGCTGTCGAAGAATTTCGGCGGTTATATTTCGACCTCCCGCAAGATACGTTTTTTAAATGTTTTGAAACCTGGTTCACCCGAATACATAAGTGCATAGGGATTGGAGGGAAATATTTTGAAAAGCTGTAAATAATTTTTATTCATATTCTAATTATTTTTCATTTCACTAAAAATTTTCGGAACAGCCTATGTACGCTTTAAAAACATTAAACAGCGGCCTGTGGCGCCATCTATTATTTAGTAGCGTGATTCTTGAGATTAGTGAGACTAATTGATTTTTTTTATGGTAACTGACACGGTTAGCTACATCACCTAAAACATCCGGATGTCAGTCCATAACACCGGGTGAACTAGGTGCAAACTCAGTGCACCTAGATTCTTAGCACGTTTCTTGTAGGAGGGTTTTTTTTTTTTTTATGGAAACCGACACGGTTGGCTACATCACCTACAACATCCGTGATGTCAGCCCATAACACCAGATGAACTTGGTGCCACGTCAGCGCTTCCCTTCGGTCGTGCCGGCTACACTGAACTGGACGGAAAACACAAACTATTTACATAGCCGTTTCGACCGACCTTTCCTTCAGTGCGGTGGTACCAACCCGGGCGGGTTAAACCCTACCACCTAGTAATATAAGAAGGGAGTCATATCCCTTAGTCGCCTTTTACGTCATACACGGGAAGAGATGCAGTGGGGCTATTCTTTTAAAGTACCGGCCCCACACGGTACAAAGGGTCCATCTTATTTGTTGATATCTATAATTAGGGCGGCACTAAGTCAAGAACGCTGTAATTGTTTTGATCGGGGTGAAACACCCCATTATTGTTAGGACGACGTTTTGAGGAAGGGTTTTAAAATAATGACAATAAAATACAAGGTCTCTTTTCAAGACTTTATGTCACATATGATTACGATCGCGTTCTGTTATTTAGTATAATTTAAACCTACTTAAAAAAAACTGGTAATAAAACCGGTATAACGTCGAATACTCTTTCGTCTACCCTAACCTGTACTTACATAGGTGGTGGGCTCATATTGTTTGGTACTGGGTTGATACCACCGTGTTGGACAAACAACAACCACACAGCAGAGTCTTGAGTTCTTCTCAAGTTCAGTATGGTAAAAAATCCAAAGGGGCATCTCCGGTGTGGCGCCTTCTCAGAGGCGCTAGGGTGTGGAACTGTCTTCCGGCGAGTGTGTTTCACGAATCCTTCAACCTGGGTGAGTTGAAGCAATCCGCAAATCTGCCTGTACAGCACCTCACTGAGCGTGGCTCGGCGAGGATTTTGGGATCATTGGTCCGTCGGCACAACCACTCATGTTGGTTTACATAAAAAAAAACGGTCAAGTGCGAGTCGGACTCGCGCACCGAGGTTTCCGAACCACAAAAAAAAAACATTGAAAAGAAACACGTTTCTGGTATGGGAACCCCCCTTATTTTTTTTCTTTTTCTATTTTTTATTATTTGTTGTTATATGCGCCATAATAACACATATTCTGTGAAAATTTCAACCAACTACCTGTTACGGTTCCAAAGATACAGCAGTAGGACAGACAGACAGACAGACGGCGTGGGCTTCGGGATACGGACACCTAAAAAATCGGTCAATCGCGAGATTTACTCGCGCACGGAGGGTTCCGTAGATCCGCTATAATCGATACAGCCGGTCCTGTCAAATAATCATATCCGTATAATTTTGTCTGCCTGCCATGCAAACTACCTGTGACGCCATCTATTACTTAGTAGCGTGAAATGTACTAATTGATTCTTAGTACGTTTTTTTGTATGGGGACCCCTCTTATTTTTTTATTTTTTGTTTTAATTGTTTTGGCATATCCGCCATAATAACACATATTCTTAGAAGCTTTCAACCGGCTACCTATTACGGTTCAAGAGATACAGCCCTGGAATGGACGAACGGACAGACATACAGACAGACGGCGTAGGATTAGTAATAGGCTTCCGTATGGATACGGAACCCTAAAAACACAAAAACAGTAAAACTACAGACATAGTTGTATCTATTCCTAGACACGGCAATCATAGCTCTTCGTAGACCCGCTACGCGCCGCTTCGCCTATTATGTTCTAGATCTCGTAGCACTGCTACACACCTATTAGTCTATCCGTTCGTAGCGCGTACTATTTTCTATTTTATTCGTAGCGTATTTCGTAGACGCTCTACGTTTAATACTAGAGTGTGTAGGCGCTCTACGAGTATTGTCTAGCGATGCGTTGTATTTTCGTAGGCGCGCTACGATTCGTTCGTAGAGCTCGTACTAAGATTAACTAATAATACAATACCTATGATTTACGTAGAATGATTCCATTATTTGACCGGCTAACTCTCAGCGCGGTCTGCATTGCATTGCATGTAAGTGTAGGTCCCTTCCCTCCTGTAGGTCCCTTCCCTTCTGCTTCCCTTTCCTTCCCGCACTTAATGCAAGGTCGGTTGAAACGGCTATTTAAATAGTTCCTGTTTTTCGTCCAGTTCAGTGTAGTCGGCACGACCGAAAGGAAGCACTGACATGGCACCTAGCTCACCAAGGTGTTATGGGCTGACATCACGGATGTAGCAGGTGATTTAGACAACCGTGTCAATTTCCATAAAAAAAGACCGGCCAACTCTCAACGCGGTCTACATTGCATTGTATGTAAGTCCTTGATATTTATCTTGTCCTAATATTTTGAAAAAAACATGGTGGCCGGTGTTGTGTTGTAATTTACCCGAGGTCTTGCAGCAATGCGATAGTTTGTATTTTCCGTCCAGTTCAGTGTAGCCGGCACGACGGAAGGGAAGCACTGACATGTCAGTAAGTTCCCCAAGGTGTTATGGGCTGACATCACGGATGTTGCAAGTGATGTAGCCAACCGTGTCTTACAATAAAAAAAACACCGATTACTCTGCTTCGGGTGTCGGGATACAGCTTGTTTGGTATGTATAATATAATATTCGATTTTGATCGTATTGTATGGGTACATAATAATTGTTACGAATAGAGTTGTTTGGCACTTAATATAATATAAATAAATATAATATATAACTACTAGCTTTCGCCCGCGATTTCGCTCGCGTGAAATTCGTATCTAAAAAAAAAGAAAGTAAGTGAGCCCGCTACCGCACCTTTAGTTTGGTGGGCGGAACAATTCGGTTTCTATGAAAGCCACATCTTAGCGTAACCGGAACTGAATTTTATTTAGCCTATCCTGTGTCCCGTATAATCAAATGTGCTTGTACTAAGTTTCATCGAATTCGGATTATCGGTTTAAGAGTTATGGAGGAACATACATTCATACAGAAAAGATTTCTAAAAACCGGCCAAGTGCGAGTTGGACTCGCGCACCGAGGTTTCCGCACCACAAAAAAAAACACGTTTCATCTATGGGATTTTTTTTAATTTTTCAATTTTTTATTATTTGTTGTTATATCCGCCATAATAACACATATTCTGTGACAACTTCAACGGGCTACCTATTACGGTTCAAGAGATACAGCCCTCGGACAGACGGACGGACGGACGGACAGACAGACGGCGTAGGCTTAGTAATATGCTTCCGTACGGGATACGGAACGTAAAAATCGTAAATTTCAAAGAGGTTCTATGGTAAATTTTGTTTTAGTATCACACATAGAGTCAACAATCTCATAAAACAAAGTAACTTACTCCATGACCATCCCTTACAGATTTATTATTAGTATTGATTGATTAACATGTAATAAATTATACTTATTATATTTTAACCCAAAAATTTCAATTCTAAGAATTTTGATTCCACTCGTAAAATCAATGTTAAAAGGCTCAACCCTGAAATCTAACTAATTACATTTACAGGAAAGGGCGTTACATGGCGGCATATACATATATATATATATATATATACAGGTATTAATTACCACTAACGCTTCTATGTAGTAAGTTCTAACTACACATATGTATGCGTGACCCTTCTCCCATTGGCTGGGCTGTGTAAATACGCGAATTTAGGACCACCCACAGGGACTGAAATTTACACATTTTCACACATTAAAGGTCACCCAATGTTTGCTCTCACGAGTTGGACCCACTCCGACCTTTAGGGAAGGCTTTAGTGTGTGAATTCTAGCTAGTTACCTATTTGGGTTTAGTTTTAGCAAACCTTCTATGTTATATTATATACCGGAGTATATACGGACTAATGTATGTTTTTTTTTTTTTTATGGGAAGCTCGACATATGGCGTATGTACACTATGTAGGTGAACCATGTGGAAAGAATTATCTTGACTTAGGACTGTATCCCTGGCATGGACAGATAGGTAAGCTGTCTCTAGTTTGGCCACACAAAATTTTTCATAAGTCACTAATATTTTTTTACATTAATTTGACACCTTTGGCTACATCAAATACAACATCCATGATGTCAGCCCATAACGCCTTGGTGAACTAGGCGCTATGCCAGTTCCCTTCGGTCGTGTCGGCTACACTGAACTAGACGGAAAAGACGAAACTATTTACATAGCCGTTTCAATCGACCTTTCGTTCATTATTTTGAATTCATAATTATTTTGAAATATTTTATTTTAATCCATATATTTTATCGTGATGCGACACCGTGATGTCGACGAGCGTTATTTTATAATTATTATTATCTACAAACAGGGATTTTTCAGTAAAGTTCTTTTAATTAAATCTGTTACTGCGATAGAGAGTTTCTGTGTATCTTTGTAAAGAGTATATAAATATGTTAAAATATGATAATTTATAAAATATAATCAATAACTTTCGAAGACAAACACACGGACTTCAAAGCGAAGACACATTCTTGGAATTTTGCTACAATATTTGTTACTTCAGAAAAAATATACTAATAGTCTGTTTAAAAAAAAATTAACACACGAAAATACTACAATATATTTGACTAAGAAGAATAAATCAAAGTAATTATTTTGATGCGTATATTCAGTGTTTTATGATATTATGACGTTTCTCTATTTTCGCCAAGGATTGGATGAACTATCAAAATGTTTTTCGCCTATAAAACAGAGCATAAAGTTACTCTTCCTGTCTACACACATATGTAGGTATATGAGTGCCTTCTTATATTACTAGGTGGTAAGGTTTAACCCGCCCGGATCGGTACCACCGCACTGAATGAAAGGTCGGTCGAAACGGCTATGTAAATAGTTTGTGTTTTCCGTCCAGTTCAGTGTAGCCGGCACGACCGAAGGAAAGCACTGACGTGGCACCAAGTTCACCCGGTGTTATGGGCTGACATCATGGATGTTGTACGTGATGTAGACAACCGTGTCAGTTTCCATAAAAAAAGGTATGCGAATTAAAAATAAAAACTAATTATGTAGCTGCTAGAACTGGCGGCCACATACACTCATGATGTATTGTTGTATCTGAGTTTTATTTAAAACGTTTTTCGTCCTTCAAACAACTTTCGGACGTTGAACAGATCGAGGCGAGGCGGCGGCGCGGCGCGCCGGAGCGGATGCCTGAAAGTCCTGGGACCTCCTGAAACTAATTTAAAACGAAATAAAACCGCCGACAGGGAGCGGGCCCGGCGCGGG
Source organism: Nematopogon swammerdamellus (assembly GCA_946902875.1). Taxonomy (NCBI): domain Eukaryota; kingdom Metazoa; phylum Arthropoda; class Insecta; order Lepidoptera; family Adelidae; genus Nematopogon; species Nematopogon swammerdamellus. Next base: position 22,538,103 of record OX336347.1, on the reverse strand, counting down.
GAGGCATCGATCGCCTCAGCCGATTGTTATTCCATTTTGTTCCCAGCTAACCCTTTATCTGCTCAAAATAAAATTTACCACTCGTTCCGGCAACTCCGCCAGGAATTAAACCCCGGCCCGTAATTTGTACGGAAACTAATAAATTTGCAAATAATATTACGGACCGCGGCGGACCTTTTCCGAACCGCTCGGACCTTTTTCTCCGGCTAACTCGCCCCTGGCTAATGACACGTACGCTCCTATTTAATGCCGGCCTTTGGACATATTTAAAATACAAACTTTTCCGCATCCGCCCCTCTCCCCCGCGCGCCCCTCGCGGAGGCCCCTGCCACCCTCGGGCGGATGCTGCCGCCTCCCGCGCCGGCCCACCTCCTCAGCGCCGCCTACATAGGCTCACACCGCGTTTTAAAAAGTACCGACATTTCGGTAGTTAGGCCACCCACCGGCCGCCCACGCCTGAAAAAAGATTCCCATCCGCGGGCACGGTGAGGGGGGTCGCAGGGGGGGAGCGGGGGGTAAAAAATGCGTAGTTTTAGCTAATCTGCACGAGTTGTGCGCAGCGTGGGTGGGGGGCGCCGAGGGTTCTGTTTAAACTAGGACGGGGCGCGGGTTTTTAGGCTTTTTACAGCGCTCCCCACCCGCCCCCCCCCCCCCCCCTTCTAACCCCCGAGTGGGTTGAGTCTGGTTTTAGGCGGTGGGTCACACGTGTGCGAGAATCGGACGTATTATGTGTGAATTTATTTATGCGAGGGGGGGGGGGGGCGTTCGTTAGCGCGACCCCCAGGGGGGGTCGGCTCCCGCCCCCCGCATGTTAATATCGGGTCGCTATGGCGACGAGCCTATTACTGCATCGCATCGAGTCGATTTTTCCCCGCTCTTTCCGCGATAATCAAATGAGATGACGTCAATAGGGATGTCCAGAGACATTGATAAAATGTCTACATTGGCCCTTTTTTATAATAATATTAACTAGCGTTTGACTCGTCCAGATTGGTACCACCGCACTGAGTGAAAGGTCGGAATCTGTAATGCCACCAGAGGGGATTTACGTTGGTAGGGACTAGTAGAACAGGCCTAAATAGTTAGTGTTTTTCGTCCAGTTGTTATGGGGCTGCACCGAGGTATTACCGCGTCAACTTACATAAAAAAACCGGCCAAGTGCGAGTCGAACTCGCGCACCGAGGGTTCCGTATCGCCATGTCATGGTTAGCGCCACTCAAGCCATCTATGGCGTGTTATGAAATGCTTCATAATTGTTAAATGTCATGATGATTAGTTAAAATGCTCCACGCTCTATTCGGTAGATGGCGCGCGCGCATACACGTTTTGGTTTCTTCTATGGGGACCCCCGTGAATTTTTTACTTTGTCTTATGTTTATTATTTGTTATTATATCGGCCATAATAACACATGCATGAAGAACATTATTGGAGTGAAACAGGCGGCAGAGATGTGTCAGGATCGTGGCACGTGGAGAGCCGTTGTCTCTGCCTACCCCACCGGGAAACAGGCGTTACGCTATGTACTTAAAAGTTTCTTTTTTATATCTTGAACTCGGCTTTCAAATATGTATTTATTTATTCGGAAACATAACAGCTAACTTATGAACTATTAAACAAAACTGCTATCTAATAAACGAAAACATAAAAAAATTACAATGTCGCTAATAAGGTTTTATGTTTTCCATACTTAATTACAAAAGAAATAAACAATAAAACAAAAATAACTAATAACTTAACAACTAATACAAATAATATAATAAAATGTTACATTAAAAATATGATTCAACATAAAATAAAAAATCTATGTATTTACTAGGTTTTTTATACCTAAAATAATCTTTATATTTACGTTCATTTTATTATTTATCAACATCTTTTATAATAAATGTATACATATTATATTATTAAATAAAAAAAAAATTTTATTTAATATACACACCATAATTAATTGATGAACATGTATTTTAATTTCACCTTATTTTAATATAAATCATTTTATATAAACTCGCTTTCGCCTTTCTACCTCACTATGTCGGGCTGTAACCGTCATAAGTTAATCAATATCGAAGTCGCACAAAGAAATGTAAAGTTTTTCTTAGAAAAACCAATTAATTAAATCTAAAAAGGCTTCGTATTCAACGACTAGTAAGTTCCTTTGCCTTCGTATTATTACTTTGTAGCTTACATTACATTTCCAATAATATAATTACTCATAAAACATTTTAACATTTCTCTGAAAGATTTATTTTTGAGAAACTCATAATAATAATTTTTTTATCGAAACTGACACGGTTGGCTACATCACCTACTACAATCGCGATGTCAACACATAACACTTTTGTGAACTAGGTGCCATGTCAGCGCTTCCCTCGTGTCGTGCAGACTACACTGAACTCGACGGAAAACACGAAATTAAATAGCCTATTCAGGTAGCCGTTTCAAACGATCTTTCATTCAGTGCGGTGGTATAGTAAGGTAAGAAGGGAAGGGACGTACAGTTTTACGTGAAATCCAAATCACGGCCATCCTTCAACGGTCGAGCCGTCACCCATCCATTCAGTGACCGCGCCCAGGTGTGCTTATTTTTTTTATGCTAACTGACACGGTTGGCTTACATCACCTACAACATCCGTGATGTCAGCCCATAACACCGGGTGAACTTGGTGCCACGTCAGTACCGCCCTTAGGTCGTGCCGGCTATACTGGACTGGACGGAAAACACAAACTATTGACATAGCCTTTTCGACCGACCTGTCATTCAGTGCGGTGGTACCAACCCGGGCGGGTTAAACCCTACCACCTAGTAATATAAGAAGGGAGTCATATCCCTTAGTCGCCATTTACGACATACATGGGGAGAGATGCAGTGGGGCTATTCTTTTAAAGTACCGGCCCCACACGGTACACGGTACGGTTATGATCCTAACGAGGCTAACGTAATTACAATCAATGTATTTACAGATTTCATAAATGATCTCCGCCATGTTACAGGCTATAAATCATCACGCCATCATATATATGAGCTTAGCAGTGGGCTCGAAATAGAACGCAGCCGGAAAGAATCAGCTGGCATGGCACCTAACTGAGCGTGGTTCCGCGAGGAGAGGTGATTTTGACTCTGTCGACTGCACCATTGGTCTCTCGGCACAGCCACCCATGCTGGTTTTCATAAAACAAATCTACCAATTCGGTTAATTTTCATGTCATTTACTCGAAAAACTGCCCAACTGATTTTCATAGAGTTTTCACCGACTTTATCGCGAGCGGAACCGTAGGTACAACTAGTCTTTTATTGGCCTCTTTAAGAAACATATCATACGAGAACAGTCTAGAGGCGTTGGGCCTCACCAGACTAGAGGAACGAAGACACAGAGGCGAGGTGATCTCGACGGAACTTACAAAATTTTATCAGAACGGTATAACGTGGGAGATAGTGAAGGTGAGATATACAGGGTGTTTCAGGATAGCCTTGAGAAACTTCAAGAATAGGAAGTACTCATTATTAAAAGAAAACAATCTTTTTTTTTTGATTGAAATTCAAATTTTAATAAAAATTCAATCGACAGTGAGATTTGGCAAGAATGATATCTAGGTCTAGGGTGTGCAATGACCTAGTCCAGTCCCATTTTGACGTGAATACGTCTTTAAATTTGCTTCCATAGTGGGACCAATCCAGAAAACTGATGATAACAAAATCGGGGGATACAGTTTGCTGTTGCAGCTTCATATCTATCATCTACATCCAAAATTTAATTGCACCATTCGATAGCTAAAGGATCAAAGAATTCGTTACGTTGAGTGATGACTGTGAAGCACCGCGCGCGGTGGAGGGGGAAGCGCCACCATTTTGAGGTCATTTCGCTGCGTCTCATAATTTCAGTTTGTTATAAATTTTGACTCAGAGAAGCTACGACTTTCGTTTGAGTTTCAATCGTTAGCTCTCGTCGAGATCTATCGATTGCGTGTATAAAACATTAGTGTGAAATAGTTATAGTGAATATATATGATGGTAAAGTAAAAAATTATAATAAATAATTTTTTTGACGGATTAAATAGGATTTTTGACGAGTATCGGCCGACATTGCAGTCGGCCGATACTCGTCAAAAATCCAAATCAAAATATATAGGTCATATACGGTTGGAAAGGGCTTCTCAAGAGCTATCCAGTGATACCCATAAAACACCATACGACAGAGTTAAGCGGTGCCGAGAACGTAAAAGAATGAAGGCGTCCGAGCGGATCAACGAACGGCGCCAGTACATCTGCAGCTGGGGCGGCCGAGCCTATGCAATAATTACAATGTGTTTTATACAAAACGAAAGTATAATTTGAAGGTGTTATGAAGACACATTGGGCAGCAGCTAGTCCACGTTACACCCGCTACGTTTGTCAACAATCCATTCGGACATGAGTGTTATGTGCGTGAGCGGCTATGGTTTCTGCGCTCATTGAAGCCACCGAAGGATAAACACTTACCGCTGCTTAGTTAGACACACATAATACGCTCTAGGAAAATGTTACCCGTTACGTACACGTATTCACGTAAAACACACGGCCGTGTCCACGACACAGCCACACCCCGATTTTTTTTCTTTTGATATCATTCTAATTTAAGTGTTTGGAATTTACCTACATGCTGTACAATTTCTACTAAAAGCATGTAGGTTAGTAATTTTATTTTTATTTGATAAAGGCGGACGTTAACCGTCCACCAAATGTCGATGAAACGATTTTCACCAAAAAGTACTATAAAATGACCGAATCTGGGAAAAAGTTCCAGAGTTGTTCTTTTTCAAATATGAACCCCTTTCGAACCCTGAAGTTACGAAACCCTATCCTGAAACACCCTGTATACAAGTAATGGGATAATTATACGTGTCAATACTAATAATAAATCTATAGTATATAACTTATACTATTCTTATACTATTATTCTTATACTATTCTCGTAAACGGCTCTAACGATTTGGATGACATTTTGTATTTACATAATGTAATTTTTTTCTAGATAGGTGTACGTAGATGCCCAGGTACTAAATTTAACATGACCTTCTCTTTTTCTTAACACTATGTCTCCTAATTTTTCTATTTATTATTACGTCGTATACGGTTGGAAAGGGCTTCTCAAGAGCAATTCAGTGATACCCATAAAACACCATACGACAGAGTAAAGCGGTGCCGGGAAAGTAAAAGAATGAAGGCGTCCGAGCGGATCGAATAATAATATTTAAATATTATTATATTTAAATATTATTATATTTAAATATTATTATATTTAAATATTATTATATTTAAATATAATAATATTTTACAGATTTTCATATATCCTTATTTTTTCACATCTTATCTTTGCTACTACCTACATTCCTTTATTTGCACAGTGCACACACCTAAAGGTTAGCTGTGAGAAATCTCTTTAAGAGATAAGGCCGCCTTTGCACCTCATGTACCTGTACATATTGTGTAATTTTTATTCCTATTAAATATTTGTGGAGCAATGAAGAATAGTCTATATATTTATCTAACGACGTACTATTAGCGCCATCTATTGGAATTTCCCCACACTGCGACACCCACTAGAAAGCACATTACAAGCTGTGGAAATAGAGAAGAAAAATTAGGTTTTCGGATGGAGAGTTATTATAGCACTTTTCCTCGTTCCATAGCGCACTCACAGATGGCGCTTTTGCGTTTTCCTTTAGCGAACTTTCTATGGAACATCCCGAGTGATTTTTTTTTTAGTAGGCAAAGTAACAAAGTGGCATTGTTTCATCCAATATGTATGTCTCACTCATCGTTAGTATTTCCTTGTTTCGTTTACTGTTTTGGTTCTGCTTTGCCCATGGATAGCTGCTGTATTCATATACATAGGCGAATATAATACTAAGCGTGGAGTATACGTGGTATGGAACAGTACACGGTGTGAGGTGGCTGCTCCCGTAGCGGTGATGCATTGAACGGGTGTCAACGAGTGGTATGTGAATTATTTGTTTGTGCTCTGATATATCTAATGTCGTTTTTTTCTCTTCTTTGGTAACTTGACCAATACTTGTGCGTCACTAACGTAGGTATTGCTTCACAAATATTGTCAACTTTATACACATTCGTGTATACCTATGTAGATATCGCCTACCCTTATATACTTACTACCTGTGAAATACGTCGCTGGTTACATACCTAATTAACTTAAATTATGTACTATTTATAACTACTATCTACATGTATGTAACTGATTGTGTTCCCTGAATAAATAAATAAAAAAATTAAAACAAAGGACCTTCAACCTCTAAAGCAGAGACGTATCTTTGGGCCATTGAGCCTGTTTTATCGGTACTACTATGGCCGCTGCTCTGGCGAACTTGCTTCCCTTATCCCTCCTCCTCCTGTTCGCCTCCGCCAAACCCGCCATACTTTTTTTTTTCTGGAACCTGACACGGTTGGCTACATCACCTACAACATCCGTGATGTCAGCCCATAACACAGGGTGAACTAGGTGCCATGTCAGTGCTTCCCTTCATTTCATGTCGGCTATACTAAACTGGACGGAAAACACGAACTATTTACATAGCCGTTTCGACCGACGTTTCGTTCAGTGCGGTGGTACCAACCCGGCCGGGATAAACCCTACCACTTAGTAAGGTAAGAAGGGAAGGGACCTACAGTTTAACGTGGAATCCGAACCACGGTCAGCCTCCAACGGTCAAGCGGTCACCCATCCAATCACTGACCGCGCTCAGCGTTGCTTAATAACAGTTGACTAACCAACCGCGCCACTGAGCTACCGAGGCTGACGAATTTTCTTATCCCTTAGTCGACTTTTACGACATGCGACGGGGAGAGATGCAGTGGGGCTATTCTTTTTAAGTTCCGACCCCACACGGTACACTCACGGTACTCTCGCGGAACACCCCTTTGTAGTCGACAGAAGAGTTCTTCTAACTGCACGATTCTCTAAATCGTTCTGGAATTCTGCTGCCGCACTGCAAATGTGCGGAACGGGCTCCTGGGGAATATTTTTCCCCACTCCTATAATCCACAGATCTTCAAATCACGGGTTAATAGCCTTTCCCCAGCGACATTAGTCCCCCTCCAAGCCGGACTGGCAACTTCTCGGCGGTGAAATTGGCTCCGCCTGAGGCTTCGACCTCGGGCACAGCCACCCACATCGGAAGCAATGTAGAAAAAAGCGTGACATGTGACTCCGAGTCACGCATAGGATGTCTAACGATGACCATGGACATTTGGTCGGACGCTGTCCTTGTCCGTCTTATGCGAATAATATTATTTGGTAAAGTGACAGAGCATTCGAATGTTGTGTAAGAATGAAACAACAATATTAGTAAACGCAATGTTTTTTATTAATAAACTTCATAGTTAAAATACATAATGTTTTTTTAAACATCAAAATCATGAAACCACTTTCACATTTATTTCCATTTCTTAGTTATTTACTAGGGCGCGGTCGCATTAATATAGTTCAATTTTTTTTTTTTTACGTCTGGCCTTTGTAGGAAACCCTTACGGCTTGAGATAATTACGACTAATGCATGCACGAGACTATTGCCATAGTCGAAGAACATGACAAAAAAATTATGACAAACCATACTGAATAATATGCATACCTATGTCTCAATGAAATATTGTTAATGTTGTGTGTTCTTTATGGCGAAATAAATATCTATAGACTATGGAATTTTGGGTTTTTCCCAGTGGTCAGATTGATGGTCAGACTGTTCTATGCTTACGCCCTTATAGATTTAATTTTAAGGGCGTAATGACTGCAGGAATATGATGGTAGTTACCACAAGGTGTCTAACGACGCCCATGGACATTCGGTCGCATGCGGGGGTTACAAATGCCATGCCGACTCGACAGGTGCCTATTCACGCCTCTCTTGAAGGACCCGATATAATTTGTATACATAATTATTTCGACCAGACAAGTAGTGTCCGAAAGGGCGTGATTCTACACCTGAAACGGAACCAATTTTAGTCTACGGCTTTTCATTGTGATAATTGTAGGTGTACAGGTGTACAGTAGCAGGTGGGGCTGGTCACGACAAGGAGCGGGCCAGCGGATCTAAAGCGGATTCGCTGTTCGGGAGTGATGCATCGACACGGTTGCCAGGGAGACCCGGTTAAACGGTTATTCCGCTGGCCGCCCGCCGGGTAGTATAGGGGCCCAATCGCGTCTAACCAACGCGAGAGGCTGCCCTGGTCAACCGGCGCATAATCCCGGAGTGGTCCGTCGTGCCGGATGGTGACCGGAGTAGGGGTCCCGGCGGCCACTTCCGGGGGGGACCGGGGGCCCTTCCGTCTTCCGTGTCGGTGCGCCACGAACCTGAGCAGATAGCGATGAAGCTAGGAGCTGCGCTTTACCCGTAAATTGTCGTGACCGCCCTTCAAGCCTACCTCTCCCCCTCTAAAAAACTATGGCAGCGCAAAGGAAAGTGAAAAAACGTTGTACAGCGGTGCACACCAACACCTATTTTAGCGTTGACATGACCAACGTGCGGGGGTTGCACTCCAACTTGAATGCCGTCCACCATCACCTGGAGACGGCGAAGCCGGCTTTACTCTTCCTGACAGAAACGCAAATATCCTGCCCTGCCGACACTACTTACTTGCATTACCCCGGCTACACCCTGGAAGAAGCCTTCCGACCTCGGGCCGGGGTTTGCATGTTCGCTAGGGCGGATATTTGCTGTCGTCGCCTGCGCTGCCTGGAGGATCCCGAACTATCTATTCTGTGGGTTCATGTGGATTTGGGGACGGAATCGCGTGTGTACGCCTGTATCTACAGGTCGCACTCAGGCGACGCCGGGACAGCTCGATTATTCGAGCACTTGAGTAGAGCGGCAGATGAAGTGCAAGAGCGGTTTCCCTCCGCGGATATGGTTCTGCTTGGAGATTTTAATGCCCACCACGAGGTGTGGCTGGGCTCCGGGAGAACTGACTTCGCGGGGAGAGCCGCCTACGACTTCGCCCTGACGCATGACCTGTCTCAACTGGTAGATCAACCTACCAGAGTGCCAGATATAGACGGTCATGTACCCTCTCTGCTGGATCTTCTGCTGACGACGAACCCTGCTGGATACAAAGTCACAGTGAGCGCTCCTCTTGGCTCCTCTGACCACTGTCTAGTGGGGTCCACGGTGCCATTTTCGCCTCCTCAGTCCCGTACTGGAGGAATGCGTCGAATTTGGCACTACGCCTCAGCAGATTGGGATGGTATGCGAGAATACCTCGCATCCTACCCATGGAGAGAGCTATGCTTCAGTTCGGATGATCCGTCGGAATGCGCCAATGCCGTAGCCGAGGTGGTTCTGGGGGGTATGGAGATGTTTATTCCCAGCGCCCTCGTCCGCCTCGGTGGTAAAAGCCAGCCCTGGTACAGCCGCGACTGTGCTGAAGCTGTCGCAGCTAATGGCGCAGCTTATCGTGCATGGTCGTGCGCTCGTGCCAGACGCGATCCAAATGTATCCGAACTGAAGAAAGAATACAACCGCCTCTCCAGATCCTGCAAGAGGGCTATTGCCAGGGCCAAATTCGAGCATATCGGCAGAGTTGGTGATAGGCTGAACCAGCACCCAACTGGGAGCCGTGAATTTTGGTCTCTCGCCAAATCTGTCGAATCGAATTTTTGCCGCTCCTCACTTCCACCACTGCAGTGTCCTGGGGGCTCACTTGCCCACTCCGCAAAGGAGAAAGCCGATTTATTGGTGTCTCTCTTTGCGGGGAACTCCAACCTGGACGATGGGGGTGCCATCCCTCCATCCATAACTAGGTGTGAGAACTCTATGCCGGAAGTACAGTTCCGACAACGAACTGTGCGGGCGGAGCTTCTCTCCCTAGACACCAGGAAGGCGAGTGGGCCGGATAGGATTCCTGCATTGGTGCTGAAACGGTGTGCTCCCGAGCTGGCTCCAGTGCTAACGCGCCTTTTCCGCCTCTCTTACTCTGCTTCCCGTGTGCCGGCAGCCTGGAAATCTGCATTTGTTCAAGCGGTCCCCAAAAAGGGCGACCGCTCAAACCCTTCGAACTACCGACCTATAGCGATTACCTCCCTACTCTGCAAGGTGATGGAGCGTATTATCAACGCCCAGCTCATGGCGTACCTGGAGACAAATAACCTCATCAGCGATCGGCAATATGGCTTTCGGCCAAACCGATCTGCTGGTGATCTCCTAGCGTACGTCACTCACCTTTGGGGGGAATCGCTTGAAGGACATGGTGAATCCTTGGCAATTGGCCTCGATATTGCCAAGGCATTCGATAGGGTTTGGCACAAATCGCTCCTGGGCAAGCTTCCGGCGTACGGACTTCCTTCTGGCCTCTGCGACTGGGTCGCCGACTTCCTACATGGGCGTAGCATTCAGGTCCTAGTGGACGGTTGCTCGTCGGACGCCATGTCAGTGAATGCCGGCGTACCGCAGGGATCTGTGCTGTCACCCACACTGTTTCTTCTGCATATCAATGACATGCTGCCACTCGGCAACATACATTGTTATGCGGATGACAGTACAGCACACGGATCCTATACCAGTCACCCTTCAGCCAGACGAGAAGTTGTGGATGAAAAGAGGCGAAGACTTGTGTCTGAACTCGAACAAACGCTTCGGTCTATTTCCGAATGGGGCCGTAGCAATTTGGTCGAGTTCAACGCTTCAAAAACACAAGTTTGCGCGTTCAGTGCGAAGAGGGCGGCGTTCACACCAGCTCCTTCCTTCCAAGGCACGTCGCTTAAATTAAGCGACCACCTCGGGGTCCTCGGAGTCGAACTGTCGCACGACCTAAATTACCGGCGCCATATCGAGGGCAAGGCCAAGCTGGCCTCAAAAAAGCTAGGCGTACTCAATAAGGTTCGACGGTACTTCACGCCGGGCCAAAGGCTGCTTCTGTATAAATCGCAGATTAGGTCCTGCTTGGAGTACTGCTCGCACCTGTGGGATGGCTCAGCCAAATACCAGCTTGCGCCTTTGGACTCGATCCAGCGTCGAGCCGTGCGACTTGTGGATGACCCCGACGTGTCCCGCGATCTAGAACCGCTGCAACTTCGTAGGGATGTCGGCGCCCTAAGCGTGTTCTATCGCTTATTCCACGGGGAGTGCTCGGAGGAGCTGTTTAACGCGATTCCGGCGTCCCCTTTCCACCTCCGTACAACGCGCACTGGGCAGGGATTGCATCCCTATACGCTGGATTTACCGCGGATGCGTACAAATCGGTTCTGCAGATCCTTTCTCCACAGAACCGGCAAACTCTGGAACGCTCTACCTGCCCACATATATCCCCCCAAGTATAGTCTCGGGTCCTTCAAGAGAGGCGTGAATAGGCACCTGTCAGGCCGGCATGGCATTCGCAGCCCCCGCCTGCGTCCGAATGTCCATGGGCGTCGCTAGACACCTTATGGGTGACTCGGCGCCACATGTCGCGCTTAGTATAAAAAAAAAAAAAAAAAAAAAAAATAATTTTTTTGTTTTCAATTTCTTCATACATAAGTAACTATAAAAAAATGACATTTAAAAAAAAGTTATTAAAACATTTTTCAGTTTCAAATACAGAATCAGTTTTCGGTCAAATAAAAAAGTGCCTCCATTTATATAACAAAGTGCATAAGGTTATTTTAAAAACCTCAATTCATATACATAAATAATTCTAACTATTTTTCTTAATCTATGTAAGACATGACGCAGCCAAATCTCTTCATCTAGCTATCACTAGGAGAGTAACTCAGCAAAATTAGGAAGAACAAGGTTATACTTACAAAGGAAAGTCCTACAGAACCTTAAGAATTATGTGAAGAAACTGTCCAGTTAAGAGCCTACTATATTTACTAATCTAGAATTCTACCTACACTAACCGCAAGAATAAAACAGAAACATGAAGAGGTAACCGTGTAACGTAGTTTGCAAAGTTTCAAAGTCAGCTAGACGTCCAAAAGCTCAGTGTGTGGTATCTTAAATATTCATATATTTTTATTTTTTATTTTTGGCAATAAAATTATACTACATTGTAGTTTAATATACTAACATAATTATGTTGATACAAATTACGTATCAAAGTTTGAAAAAGGCTCTTTACACCTGATTCACTTAATTAATAGGTCTTTGTAGTCAGAACTCTCAGCAAAATTGTTAATCTTGCTCTCAAGCTGTGTTTTAGATCGACCATGGGCGGTGTTATTATGTGGCTAGTCACTAAATACTTGTAAAAATATGTTAAAAAAAATACCCAGCGAAGTTTCTTGTCGGTTCTTCTTCGTGGGTGTAATCGAACCGGATAGAACAAATTGTGACAAGTTCGAGCGTAGTCTAACTGCCATATGAATGATCAATAAACAATACAATACAATACTGGCTCTTTCCGAATTCCCGCGCGCTGTGATTGGTTCACGCCGCATTCCTATGCACCCGACCCGCTCCCGCTCGCTGCCCTTACCTCTCAACCTCCCCGCTCCTATTATATTCTTGCGGTTAGTATAGGTAACCTATTTTTTAACACACTTCGTTCGACAACTTCTAAAAACGTATACCTGAAACAGAACTTTCGGCGAAAGCACATAATATTACTCGAAAATTTTGCAACTATTCCGTTAAATTTTGTAGTAAATATTAAAAATGTCATCAAGAGGAAATGTATTAAAATGTTCATATTTTACAAAAACTATTGTGCATTTTAAATGGATTTTCATAATATTTTTTTATGTATTTATTGGTCTATTGTGAGAGCCGAATTCAAACGCAATTAATGTTTTATAATTTAATTTTAAAGTCATAGTCGCTAAACGGCTACAGTCAAGCTTAAATATAAATTCTTATTTTTTACAATAAATTTTTTGCCGTAATTTTTTTTTATTATTTCGATCAAAATTTTATTTTCACAAATTTTCCCTAAACTCGCCCCTAAGCTAGATATTATCCTTCACATCAACACTTTGGACGGTCAATAAACTGTGTTTTTTTTTCAGCAACCCAACAAACCGGTGTCATTTATTCGTAGGTTGAAACTATTGAAAAATAATCATGTCCATGTTTAAGTCAAATAATTTAAAATAGGAAACAACTTCGGCATATAAACATTTATATACAATTCATCAAAATATAATAACAACCAATAATAAATATTACTGAACCTTATTAACCTAACCTGTGAATTAACGTTATTTACATTATAAAATATTTCCTTAACAATACTAAAAAGGTTACGATATTTTTTTTATTTTTTACTGAGGAAGAACTGTTTATGATTCCACCTAATAATCAAAATATATACATTACATCTGGCATCGTTAACAAATAATGTGCTTCACCTACAAATTATGAGGGTTGTTCAAATAGACCATAATTTTCTTTGACACGTAACATTGATTAAAATATTAAATAATTACAGAAAGCATCCCCTACGAGGCTAGCATTCCTCTAACAACAGTGCGATCCTTGTTTAGTGCTACACAAGCCCATGCGCGCTAGTAACACGGAAACGTATCATTTACATAGACTTTAATATAATGTAGAATATTTGAAGGAAATCCTACAATTAATTTTTAAGTTTCAGGATTAACAGTAGGTGTACTAAAGACATAAGTCGACATTTCGCCCGCTACGTCGCGGGCTTCTTCAAGAACTACGGGAGTTCCTGGAGCCGACGTCTGGTGTCCGTTGTACCCACAGAGCATCAAATACCTGGGCGCGCGCATTTCATGCTCTGTGGTTGTACCAGACGTCAAACTGTTTGGAATTCCTGAAGAAGCCCGTGACGTAGCGGGCGAAACGTCGGCAAGTCTTTAGTACCTAACACCTACTGTTAATCCGGAAACTTAAAAATGGATATAATTAATAACAGAGTAAACATAAAAACATTAGAAATCCTACAAGACAATACTACACCTACTGTTATTTACAACCTTCAAATACATCGCCTACATTCAGTCGTTCAGTCCGCCCGTTATGCACTCGTAAATTGCAGACCCCACCAACACCATATCTGCAGAATAACTCTACGCGATGAGCGAGCACACCTGTGATAAGGTTCTATAGCTTTTTTTCCACTTCGCAACGTAAGCGTACCTCGCATGCAGATCAGAAGGTAAACAGGAAAACGGAAGATTTATTTCAGGCTATACGGCCATCGCTCAGCTTTACTTCCCTGGTGAAGTAATTTTCTTTGGTTTTGGATATCAGGAAGCAATTTTTTAGTATCAGCTGTCAAATCGTGCATCCACATGTTCTTTTATGTAATCCAGTATGGGTGGCTGTGTCGGAGAAGCCAAAGTACATGCTCCGACCAGCCAATATCACCTCCGAGAAGGTGGGTGAAATACCGGAGACTTCCCTGGATTGCTGGCTATACTGGACTAGAGGAGAACACAACCGAGGTTGCTATGCGGCCATCTTACATCCAGTGCGGTGGTACCAACCCAGTCGGCTACAATTTGACCCTACCACCTAGTAAGGGACAAGGGAATGGACCTTCAGTTTTACACCGGTTCTGAACGTTGAAGCAGCAGGTGTAGGTATGCACGTAATTTTTTTCGTCAGAAAAAACTCATTGGTATGCGCCGACCGAATTGGAACCTCGGACTTCTCGCATGAGAAGCCGATGCCCAAATCACTCGGCCACCCGCCGCGCCGCTTAAATATACATGGTATACCGATTTCAAGTAAACTTCATGTATTGCGACTTTCTAACGAATTAACGAATAATATGAGCGAGATTTCTCAATTGAGGAAATTTTTGCGATAATTTTTTTCCCGATGTGCTGTTTTTTCTCTACGAAATTGCAATTTATAAACTTTACTTAAAATCACGCATCACGTATACGATTATACAGCTACTGAAGTGAATATCAGACCTAATCAATGGCCCTTCCTAAAACTCATCTCCAATTGTATCTAAAACACATTTTACAATACATACATGTACATACTACATTATCACGATTTGGACACAAAAGCGACACCTAAACGTATTCCTACGCTGGAGATTAACTAGCTACGCTATCCACGTCGATCTGATAGCCGGCGTTGTCGTATTCCTCCGTGATGGTGATCATCGGAGGAGCCATGGCTCCGGGATCCACGGGGGAAGACGCGTTGGTCAGTTTTTCAAATTTAGGAGACGCGGCGGGGATTATTTCTTTTACGCTTTCATAGACTTCGGTCGTGATCGTCGGTAGGGAGGCGCGCTTTCCTTTAGGCAACTCTCTGGACCTTTCCTCGTCCTCGCCGATAGTTTCCAAGTTTTGCTCCTCAAGAATCGATCTGTCGTCTTCCCCTAACCGCGGCGGGAGACTGTCCGCTCGGTTCAGATGCTTCTTAGGCGAGTGCTCTTCGACAACGGCCGCACGTCCGTTCTCCAATTTTTTATCTTCCATCTTATCGTGGAGCTGATGAAGGCTGACCTCCCTTGCCTGCACGTCGGACAGGAGAGGTCCGTCCGTGGAGCCTTCGATGCAGTATCCGGGACCCTGCAGGATGTCGTTTCCGATTATCGAGTCCTGCTTGAATATGGCCGCCGTGACGACCGGCTTGTCCGGATCCGTCGGCGTTTTGGTGATGAGGGGCTCACGGGAGTTGTCGTGGCAAAATCCGTCGGAGATCGAAGGTTCCGGTACGTCGTATCCAGAGTAGACGGAGTAGGCGAAGGGACCTTGCTCGTAGCCGGTTTGGTTGCCGTAGGCGTAACTCGGGTTGTGGGAGTCGATGGAAGACATACTGAGATCGGAGATGGAGAGACCGGTGTTGGAGAGCGTTATGGACTTCTCCTTGTCGAAGCAGTTCTTACTTCGAACATCTTCCACCTCGATGATCTCTTCGGAGGTGCCGAGCACGTCCTCAGGGGCTCGGTGGATGAGGGCGTGTTGGTTGCTGGAGATCTGAGTGTCGCGCACGGGAGAATGGTTCTTGTTGCTGGGTCGGTAGGGTGCAGATTGCTGAACTTCGACGACGAAGATACCGTCGCTGTCGGATGAATACTTCATCTTGGTCTCGCGGCTGTTCTTTGTTATGTCCTGTAAATTAATTAAGTTAATTAAATATATGTTAATATTTGGCCACTTATGCTGGGCATGATACTGAGGAGGCTAAGCAAAAAAGTTCTTCTTCTTCTTCTTTTTTTAAATAGTGGCAACCAAACGAATAGGAAATTCGTTTATTACTGCCAGTATCCAGTGACGGAGTTGCACGGTATAAATTTGTGATTATTTTTTATAATATAATAAAACAAAATAATGTTGAAAGGAACGAAGCATTTGAAGTTACTAGTTTGCATGCACAAATTCTGGAAGACACATACTTAGTTGTAAATAAGAAGATGAAAATAAATAACTAAAACATTATACATATATTTATATATAATTAATTACAGTCTTACGTCATTACATTTTATAAATTTTAATATATATTTTATAACATGGGAATTGTTAGTATACAGTATCGTTTGTATGTTAGTAGGAAGTGGGACTTTAAACAAATGTAAAGTGGCATATAACGGAGGGGAATTAACCGCGAGGGTAATTGGACAACCAAAGAGGATATGGTCTAGGGTTCCTTCGTCCAGTCCGCACTCGCAGATTGATGAGTCAAGTATACGAAGTCGGGCTAGATGCACTGGAGTGCAGCAGTGTCCAATTCTCATTCGGCACAGAACTGAGGTTTCCTTTTTATTAGCCGTAATTTTAAAAAACCAAGGCTTTGCGGGTATGACCCGCTGAATGGTGGCATAGTAAGACCCTCTCGCTCGACTGGACACGGACCATTCATCGGACCAGGAATCATGAAGGTATGTTTTTGGGAGTGCCAACAAATCATGGGGAAAATTAATGAACGGAGCCCTATCTCCACACACCACCGCCTCCTTGGCTAGAGCGTCTACACGCTCATTGCCTCGAATGCCGGTATGTGAAGGTATCCAGGCAAAAACAAGTTGTTTTTGACCTAAGGTGAGTAATGTATCTTTAATACATAGAACTATGGGATTATGAATTTGGCAATTGAATGGGTTCTGTACCAATGCCTGAAGAGAACTGCGGGAATCTGAGAAAATTATGGTCCGTTCCAGTGTGTCGGAGAGGGACACAAATCTGACAGCCTCCAGTAGAGCCATACACTCGCCCGTATAGACCGAGGACTCGGGTGGGCACTGAGTGCGCATGTAGTCGTTGCTTCCGGGCTTATATACGGCAACTCCTACGTTACCTTTTGGTGTTAATTTTGAGGCATCCGTAAAAATTACATCCCACCCGTGCCAATCTCTATCAAGAATAATCTTCTTTAAGCAAAAAAGTTCTAGACCACTAGACTTTTGACGTTTGTGACGTGTGACCTAGATCTAGAGACATAAAAAATACCACGGTACTCCTCAAAGGAGTTGTCAACGGGATCACCTTTCTACCTCCAGTGCGCACATGGGCAGGGGTTGCATTCAATTGTAAGCCCTGGGCAGCTCTTTCTGCCCGTGTATTTTCCCCCAATTACAGTTTCGGGTTCTTCAAGGCGGTAGTAGTCCTAGCCACGCACATGTCAGACTGGCACCGTATTTACAACCACCGCAAGGCGAATGTCCGTGGGGTACCCTTAGCACTTATGAATGAGTGGAACGGAGCCCCATGTAAGCGCTTCACATAAAAATGTTTGTAAGAACGTTGTTCACAGACAGAGGGTTCCGTAGCCATATGTTCCTTCTTGTTGCGCGTATGGCGAGTGTGCGCAGCAATCACGCGGTCGCACTCGCAAGTATCTCGCGTTTGGCTCACCTTATTTTTAACCGACTTAAAAAAAAGGAGGGGGTTCTCAATTCGACTGTATTTTTTTTTTCTTTTTGTTTGTCCCCTCATAACTTTCGACTGGGTGAACCGATTTTGAAAATTCTTTTTTTATTTGAAAGCTAGTGCTTCCCGTGTGGTCCCATTTTAATTTGGTCAAGATCGGATTGGAAAACGAGGCGGAATCGCGAGGCTGAAGGCCGAGCGATTCCGCCGAGTACATTAATAGCAAAAAAATTACTAAAAAAACTGTGAAATAAAGAACTATTTAAAAATATATAAAAACCGCCTTCAAAAATGTATGAAATAAAAAAAAAATCGAACCCTTTCATGCATCATTTTTGCTTGCTTTAGCACCGCACCGCCTTCAACTCTAGGATTAGATTTTTTTTATTTCATAAATTTTTGAAGGCGGTTTTTTTGGTATCCTTTGCTCGCTGTATACCTAAAACGCAGTGTGCCTAAATCGCTTTATGCCTAGACCATAATGATGAGATGTAGGCGTATTGAGACTAGGTTCATTGCGTTTTAGTTCAATAGCGAGATAGACTTAGTGAGATTAAAGTTAAAACTCATTGACATATTATCTAGAGACGCCTCACGCCATCTATCGGTGACCGTATATACGTTTGTAGTTTAAATGTTTAATCATTCAGTAGATGGCGCTCGTCCGCACATTATGATACTTGTATCAGGGCCCCCCTTAATGTTTTACTTTTTTTATATTTTTTTTTTGTTTGCATATCCGCCATAACAACACATATTCTGTAAAAATATATCAACCAGCTACCTATTAATGTTCAAAATATACAGTCCTCGGACGGACGGACAGACAGACAGACAGACAGACAGGTAATAGGTAGAAAAAGATAGATAGAAAATGCTTTATTGCTCCAATAAACATTAAACAGTAATAAGTACATTAGAAAATTTACATAAGGTACAAAGGCGGACTTATCGCTTACAGAGATTTCTTACAGTCAACCATTGGAAGTTTGAGATTCGATAATATAGTGGAATGTAAGTAGGTTATGGTAAAAGAGTTATGATACGGATGGATACGGAACCCTAAAAAAACCGATGAAGTGCGAGTCGAACTCCCGCACCGAGGGTTCCGTATCGCCATGTCATGGTTAGCGCCACTTACGCCATCTATGGCGTGTTATGAAATGCTTTATATTAGTTAAATGTAATGATTAGTTTAAATGCTTCACGCTCTATTGGTCTATCTATTGATGGCGCGCGCGCATACACTCTTGGGAACCCCCGTGAACTTTTTACTTGTTCTTATTTTTATTATTTGTTGTTATATCGGCCATAATAACACATATTTTGTGAAATCTTCAACGGACTACCTATTACGGTTCAAGAGATACAGCCTTCGGACAGACAGACCTGGACCTCCTGGGCACCACTATTTCCAAAGACGTGGGTTTCCGGCAACTAATCGAGTCTACGGCTAAAACTGCATCCAGAAAATTGGGAATACTTTTTCGCAATCGGCGGCGGTTCTTCTCACCGGCACAACTATTCCTGCTGTACAAAACACAGATTAGGCCGGTGATGGAGTACTGCAGTCACATCTGGGAGGGTAGTCCCCATTATCTGCTAGCGTCCTTGGACTCGATACAGCGCCGAGCTATCCGTCTTGTTGGTGACCCGAAAATTACAGATGGTCTGGAGTCCCTGAGTTACAGACGATTTGTGGGCTCGCTTAGTCTGTTTTACAGATACTATCACGGACGCTGCTCTGTGGAACTAGCATCCCTTATTCCCTGCCACCCGTCCTACCTCCGCATGACTCGTCGCGGAGAGACTCAGCACCCTTTTGTTGTTGACATTGGGCTTTTGAGAACCCATCGGTTCTCTAAATCGTTTCTTTGTCGCACCGCTAGAGTGTGGAACTGTCTTCCGGCGAGTGTATTTCCTGAATCCTTTAACCTGGGTGTCTTCAAGCGTCGTATTAACGGGCTAGACAGCCTAGCAACAGTCCGCAAATCTGCTGGCATGGCACCTAACTGAGCGTGGTTTCGCGAGGAGAGGTGATTTTGGCTCTGTCGACTGCACCATTGGTCTCTCGGCACAGCCACCAATGCTGGTTTACATAAAAAAAGGCCCAGTTTCACTCCGGGAGTGCCGGCAGAAGTGAAAACTTGTTGTATTTCCGAAAATAATTCTTAGGTGGTTATAAAAAAAACTAAACACCCTAAAAAAATTAAAACACCGTAACATTGCTTAAAAAAGAAAACAAAAGAAAAAAAAACAAAAAAAAATTTGAGGGATTCGAACCCATGGTCAAAAATACAAATCCTACACTCTTACCATTGAGCCACGAAATCACATAAACGACCAAACGAATATCGGATTCCCTTGATTCGCTTTCGGCTTTACTGTCACTGAGAGACGAACAGAATTGATCCCGAGCCACTCGTAACTTAACCCTTAATGCAATGACTTAAGGTTACATTTTAAATAATAAAAATAAATCTGTCGCTTTTCGAGATCTGACGCGAGTTTAACATTTTTTACCCACCTAAAAAAGTGCCAAGCGCCGCTAAAGAAGCTTTCACTTCAAAAATTTAAAAAAAGACGGACGGACGGTCGGACAGACAGACAGACAGACAGACAGACGGGTAGGCTTAGTAATAGGCTTCCGTATAGATACGCAACCCCAAAAAAATATAAACGGAATGCATACGAACATTGCGCTCCTCCGTCTCTACGATGAGGTGGTTGTTCTTGAGTGTCATTGTTATGATGGATCCGTTGGCGGCTGGCGGCGCGCCGTCCTCCGTCGTCTGCGGCCCGTCCGCGCTGCGAAGTATCGGCCGCGGGGGCGGCACCTCCGGCTTGTACTGCGAACAAACCATCATTGGCATATCTCGTCATTTGTCAGATTGATAGCTCAGAGACATTGTCAGCCTCGATAGCTCAGTGGTGTAGACAGTCGACTGTTGCTATTGATTGTTAAGCAACGCTGGGCGCGGTCAGTACTTGGATGGGTGACCGCTCAGCCGTTGGAGGCTGACCGTGCTTCGGATTCCACGTAAAACTGTAGGTCCCTTCCCTTCTTGCCTTACAGGTGGGTTCAACCCGCCGGGGTTGGTACCACCGCACTGAATGAAACGTCGTCGGTCGAAACGGCTATGTAAATAGTTCGTGTTTTCCGTCCAGTTCAGTGTAGCCGGCACGACTTAAGGGAAGCACTGGCATGGCACCTAGTTCACCCGGTGTTATGGGCTCACATCACGGATGTTGTAGGTGATGTAGCCAACCGTGACAGTTTCCATTTCAAAAAAAAATCCAGTGTATCCGTCAATATCGTTGTACCATATTAGAGTGATATAGATTCAGATATTTATTTCGTCATAAAGAACACACAACATTAACAATA
Organism: Nematopogon swammerdamellus; assembly: GCA_946902875.1. Lineage (NCBI taxonomy): Eukaryota > Metazoa > Arthropoda > Insecta > Lepidoptera > Adelidae > Nematopogon > Nematopogon swammerdamellus. The sequence goes on along the minus strand of OX336347.1, from coordinate 22,516,947 downwards.
TTTCATTGAGACATATGCACATTCAGTATGGTTCGTCATCATTTTGTTTTGTCATGTCCCATTCAGCAGTGCAATCTATAAGGAAGAACCGAATAAGATACCTTATCGAGTTTTTTTTTTAAATATAACATACATCTCATCATACTCAAGTCTTTTGCTACTACCTACTTATATCTCACAACATACGACTCTCGAACATCCAAAGGTTGACGGGGAGAAATCCCTGTAAGGGATAAGTCCGCCTTTGCCCCTCATGTAAATTACTTATCGCTTGTTACTGTTAAATGTTTTGGAGCAATAAAGTATTTCTATCTGTCTATCTACATACTAAGTTTTAATTATATTAAATGTAACATACTATGGCATGTAACATAAATGTAACATACTATGTCAAATGTTTTTAAGTTTACTCTGTTATTAATTATACTCATTTTAAATTTCCCGATTAAGAGTAGGTACTGAAGACTTACATAAGTGGAAATTATTTATGACTTTTGTAAGTCTTCATTGCCTACTGCTAATCCGAAAACTTAAAATGAGTATACCATGTCAGAGTAAAAATAAAAGTTAAATTACAAATTAAAAAGAAAACCCCTGTCCTTAAAAAGTCAAAAATAATTTCCATTTCCTTAAAGGAGTCGGAGGACCCCTAAGTAAATTCCCGCGCAGTTCTGAATTTTTATATTTTATTTACTTAGCGGTCCCCCGACTCCTTTAAGTAAGTAAACGGAAATAATTCTTTTGACTTTTTAAGGTTTTATAAATTGGTATTTTAACTTTTATTTCAAGCTTTTTGAAGTGAAAACTTCTTTAGCGGCGCTTGGCACTCTTTTAGGTGGGTAAAAAATGTTAGACACGCGACAGATCTCGAAAAGCGACAGATTTATTTTTATTATTTAAAATGCAACCTGAAGTCATTGCATTAAGGGTTAAGTTACGATGGCTCGGGATCAATTCTGTTCGTCTCTCAGTGACAGTAAAGCCGAAAGCGAATCAAGGGACTTCGATATTCGCTTGGTCGTTTATGTGATTTCTTGGCTCAATGGTAAGAGTGTAGGATTTGTATTTTTTGACCATGGGTTCGAATCCCTCAACATTTTTTTTGTTTTTTTTTCTTTTGTTTTCTTTTTTAAGCAATGTTACGGTGTTTAAATTTTTTTAGGGTGTTTAGTTTTTTTTATAACCACCTAAGAATTATTTTCGGAAATACAAAAAGTTTTCACTTCTGCCGGCACTCCCGGAGTGCAAATGAGGCTTTATTATTTCTTAATTACTTGATTACTTGATTACAAACATAGCTAAGAACCATTCTAATTAATCCAGTCAATTGTCAACCCCGGTAGCTCAGAGGTACGGTCGTTCGACTGTTGTTAAGCAAACCTGAGCGCGGTCAGTACTTGGATGGGTGACCATGTTTCGGATTTACCTACCTTACTAGGTAGTAGGGCTTATCCCGGCCGGGTTGGTACCACCAAACTGAATGAAACGTCGGTCGCAACCAGTGGCGGCTGGTGACTTCAGTGACCGGTAGTGCGCTAAGTACCTACCAACTTAAATACCAAATTTCTCAACAAATTCCCGTCATGTTATTTTAAGATCGGGACTTCCGAATTTTTTAAACGCCTGCGTTTTATTATGAACGTACCTAGTATGAATATTCTCAAGACACTCAATGAGTTGCAAAAAACAAGAAAAAAATAAACCAAACAAGTTTTTTAACTCATTTTTAGTACCTTTATGAACACAACTACTGCAGCTTTCAAAAACAAAAAGTAGTAATATCCCAAAAAAAATAAAAAAATATATATAAAAATAAAAGCATTTGAAAAGTAGGAATTGAACCCGGGATCACCTGATTGTAAAGCCTTGCCTTTAACCAACTCTTAGGCAAATATCGGCACCATTTAATTCACAGTATCACGTGACAGAAAGCACAAAATCAAACCATATCCCATTTTAAATATTCGCGCGCTAACGGGTATGTGACATCACATGATAGCGCGCTGACTCTAGCTAGCTGCTGGCGCGTGCACAGTACTCCAGACCAATGCAATTGTGCAAGTGCGAGTGAGACAGATCGGGCGTATGCAGTGCGACGTCACCCGTGCGCTTACACACAGAAATCGCTCGCGACGTGTCGCACGCGCGGCTATTCACGATATAGCGTCCTTGTTTGGCGCTCGTGCGCCGCACGCAGAACTCCTTTTCGGTCCATACTATTTCTATGAATTATATTTTGTCTCACGCGCCAGTGGTGTTTTGCCGATCCCCATACATTCAGTATGGGAGACCCGCGTGCGCGTTGCGATTCCGCACGGGGCGCGCGTTTACTCGCAAAAAAGTGCCTTGTGATCTATAAAATAAGGCCGAATTCACATTCTTATTTATTTGGAGTACGATTTTTATGGTTTTAATGTAGATATGTTGTAAGATATTATTTATTTTGAGTGAAGTGAAGACTTCTCGTGGTACGGTAGTGCGGCGCACGAGCACCATTTAGGATCAGCCGCCAGTGGTCGCAACGGCTATGTACAAATATTTCGTGTTTTCCGTCCACTTCAGTTTAGCCGACACGAAATGAAAGGAAGCACTGACATGGCACCTAGGTCACCCGGTGGGCTGACATCACGGATGTTGTAGGTGATGTAGCCAACCGTGTCAGTTTCCATAAAACCAATCGGGAGAAATATATTTTTGGTAGAGCTGCGCCTTAGTCGCACTTAGATAATTGGAAACGCTATCTAATTACTGATTTATGAGACTATTATACGCTTAGCTGTTCCTCCGGAGTATTGCCGGCAGGATAGGACGGAGCTGGGAAAATGATGAGAGTATGTACGTGCAACAGTGCGAGTTCCAACCTAAGCCCTCTTCTTTCAAAACTACTTTTGCCGCAAAATTATTGAAGTTACTCAAACGGTTTCTTTTTTATTTTATTTATTTCGGTAAACTTACAGTGCAGATACATATTGAATAAACATACAATTATAACTACAGGACACCAATTACAAGTTTACACATTTAGGTTCAAATTTAGAGAGAAAAAAAGCGAAAATTTAACACAGATAATGAAGACAACAGACATTTAAGTGGGCATTTCTTACACAAATTAATACTTAAAAAAAAAAACTAACATAAATCTAAAACGTTAAGTTGAGTCGAAAGCACGTCTAAATTTATTCTTAAGTACACTAGGGCTCGTGCAAAACAAATCAACATCGTCGCTTATGTCGTTGAATAACTTACCAGCACGCCAGAAAAATGAATTCTGTTTATAATTGGAATGGGCAAGGGGGAGGTGTGTTATTGTGTTACTCCTCGTCGCAAGTCTCGGCACAAGTAGATTAATGTGACCCAAAAGTTATCTATATTATTAATTTGTTATCTATATTATTATTGTTGGAGAACACGATCTGAAGAACTTCACCCGATAAAAAAGGCCATTCAAACATAACCGTAACAGCAAAATGTATAATAGTGTAAATTTTTTATAATAAACTGTCATTATAGACCGTGTGGGGCCGGTACTTAAAAAGAATAGCCTCACTGCATCTCTCCCCGTGCATGTCGTAAAAGGCGACTATGGGATAAGGACAAGATGCCGTGCTAAAGGGCGACAGGCTCGCCACCTCTCACCTTGGCATGGTACTTCCACCGAGTCATGCAGCAGGTGGGTCTTCGTGCCTTACTTGCTGCTTGATCGATTGAATCTTGTTCGAATAATTTGCGAAACGTGGTGGTCGCGGTGTTGTGCTGTAATTTACCAGAGTTCTTGCAGCACAACACCGATTACTCTGCTTACCCCGTTTTTCGGGATTCAGCGTGTGTGATATGTATGTATGTCATTATAGATAGCAAACGAATTACATGAGAATAACTTTAAATGACTAATTAAACTAATCCTATTACAAGTGAGTAGTGACATACATATACATACATATCACACACGCTGAATCCCGAAAAACGGGGTAAGCAGAGTAATCAGTGTTGTGCTGCAAGAACTCTGGTAAATTACAGCACAACACCGACCACCACGTTTCGCAAAGTATTCGAACAAGATTAAATCGATCAAGCAGCAAGCAAGGCACGAAAACCCATCTGCTGCATGATTCTGTGGAAGTACCGTGCCAAGGTGAGAGGTGGCGAGCCTGTCGCCCTTTAGCACGGCATCTTGTCCTTATCCCTTAGTCGCCTTTTACGACATGCATGGGTAGAGATGCAGTGGGGCTATTCTTTTTAAGTACCGGCCCCACACGGTACTTTTAAGTACCGGCTCCACACGGTAGTAAGTGAGTAGTGAGTACCTATAAATTAGTTTCTGAAACGGCTCTAACGATTTGGCTGAAATTTTGTATTTAGATAATAATTTATTTTCAAGTGTATTTAGATACGTGTCATCAGTCAGAAAATCCGTTTTCACAGAAAAAAACTATTCAAAATGTCACATATGGCAATCTGGTGACGCCGAGCGAAGCTCGGTCGCAGTTAAGGGTGCATTAGCTAGCCATAAATTTTATCTAAGAGTCGTCAGACTGTTTTCCCACGAACGAATGTTGACAATTGGATGCATTTTTTTTTATGTAATCCGGTATGGTTGGCTGAGTCGGAGGGGCCAAAGCGCACGCTCCGACCAGCCAATATCACCTCCGAGAAGGTAGGTGCCATACCGGAGACTTCCCTGGATTGCTGGCTATACTGGACTAGAGGAGAACACAGCCGAGGCTGCTATGCGGCCATCTTACATCCAGTACGGTGGTACCAACCGTGGATACAATTTGAGCCTACCACCTAGTAAGGGGCAAGGGAAGGGACCTACAGTTTTACACCTGTTCCGAACGGTGAAGCAGCGTAAGGTATGCACGTAAATTTTTCCGTTAGAAAAAACTCATTGGTACACGCCGACTGGATTCGAACCTGGGACCTCTCGCATGAGAAGCCGATGCCCAAACCACTCGGCCACCCGCCGCTTGCCTGTATTTGGCGTGGGTTAAAAATATAACCCCCAATAATATGGTTTCTACTGTGAATGAGCACTTCACATTCACAAATGATGTGTACGGGCGTTTCATCCTCTTTTATACAGAGCCTACACACCGGTGTGTCGCTAAGGCCCATTCGGTGTAGGTGTTTGTTTAGTCTGCAGTGGGTTGAAGTTACTTTAATACTACATACTAATATTGTCGATACCGAATACAGCAATGGGTAATGTACGCGTATGCGGAAAAGGTGAGTGACCCTACAGAGAGCAAGCCACCAAGTCACCAAGTCATCAAGTCATCAATCCTGCGACCCGGCCGGCCGCGGGCGGCTGAGACGACACGTCAGCGCGTCACAAAACCTCTTCAAATTCGGCCGCGCGTGCAGTCGAACAACGCTCGGGAGTCGCTGAAACTCGATACAGAGCGGGCTATTCACGAAGGCGCATCGAGAACCGCGAACAGATATCGAGACGTATTTTTTTTATTATCTTTTTCTATGGAAACTGACACGGTTGGCTACATTACCTACAACATCCGTGATGCCAGCCCATAACCCCGGGTGAACTAGGTGCCGTGTCAATGCTGCCCTTAATTTAGTGTCGGCTACACTGAACTGGACGGAAAACACGAACTATTTACATAGCCTTTTCGACCGACGTTTCGGTCAGTGCGGTGGTATCAACCCGGCCGGGATAAACCCTACCACCCAGTAAGGTAAGAAGGGAAAGGACCTACAGTTTAATGTGGAATCCGAACCACGGTCAGCCTCCAACGGTCGAGCGGTCACCCATCCAAATACTGACCGCACCCAGCGTTGCTTAACAATCAATAGCAACAGTTGACTGTCTGCACCACTGTCGAGGCTGACAAACATGTTAAAATGAAATAATTGCAAACATCACAGATCATATTGCTCGAAACCATATGAACATTGAGTGACTATTTTTCGAGTAAATCACATAAATGCATACCGAAGTTACGATTTTTCTCCGACTGCGCTCACCGTGTTGCTATATAGCCTGTATGTTACACCGAGTTAAGCCCTATATTTTTGTAAAAGCTCCGTTCGAATTAAGGGTTCCGTACCTAAAAAAATATCAAATGACGCGTCAATAGAAAGATCTTGTCATAAGAAATAAAAGCAAAGCATAGTTTAATAGATTTTAAAGAAAATATACGACAATCGAGCATTATCTTATCTCCAAAACTAATGAGTCTACAATTTGAAAAAAATTGTGAATAAAGGACCTCTCTTACAGTTTACAGGAAAACCTAAACGACGATCTCACGGAAAACGGAAAGGTACGTAACCCTCTACAGGCGAGTTCGACTCGCTATTGACCTATTTTTTATATGTATTTATTTATAATAATTATGAAATGTTTTCAAAATCTTTTCTAAATCGAGTTCATTGTATTACAAAATAGTCCATTTACCCCTCCAGTAGGTCGATTTTAAAATGGAACGTTCATCTTTTCCTGCCGATATATAGATGAGTATGCAGGGCACTACCAAAGTACATGAAAATGTTTAACGTATAAGTTGTACGTTTAGTTTCGCTAGCTCGGCCAGGACGAAGGACGACGACCGCCGAGCTTAGGAACAAAGGTTCGAAGAGCATTGTTCTGGCAGGACCAGGTACAGTCGAATACGAAACAGAATCAGATGCAATCACACACGTCTTTGTTCAATTAGTAATGAATATTATGGATTTCCTGCCATGTGAACCCTTTTTTCTTCTCTTTGCAGATGGCACGAATGCCAATTTAGTATGGCGGCCGCCATACTGGTAGCTCAGTGGTGTGATCGGTCGACTGTCGGTCGTGATCACCAGCACACGTGGGCGCGGTCAGTACTTGGGTGGGTGACCGTTCGACCGCTGGAGGCTGATCGGTGGTTCGGATTCCACGTAAAACTATGAATCCCTTCCTTTCCTACCTCACAGATGTTTTATCTCACGAGCGCGGGTGAGCCATACTTGTAGTTGTAATGCGTATAGACACGCACTCCTGTGTGTGTAGCGTTAGCGCAGGTAGCGCTCCCGTGGTTACGCACACGCAGACAAAGACAGTGTGCATGAATATTTACACATTTACATACACAAGCATGGCTCACCCGCGCTCGTGAGATAAAACATCTGTACTAGGCGGTAGGTTTTGACCCGCGCGGGTCGATACCACCGCACTGAATGAAAGGTCGGTCGAAGTGGCGTGTTTACCGTCCAGTTCAGTGTACCCGGCACGACCGAATGAAAACACTGACATTGCACCCATTTTACCAAGGTGCTATGGGCTGACATCACCGATGCAGTAGGTGATGTAGCCAACCGTGTCAGTTTCCATAAACAAAATACACGATTGTGAGAGAGATTTTTTTTATAAATAGCGCGACATGTGGCGCCGCGCCACCCATAAGGTCTCTAACGACGTCCATAGACATTCGGCCGTATGTGGGGTTTGCGAATGCCATGCTGTCCTGACAGGTGCCTATTCACGCCCCCTCTTAAAGGACCGGAGACTGTACTTGGGGGGAAATATGTGGGAGGGCGTTCCAGAGTTTACCGGTTCTGATACATACACATAATGCATTTTGTAATTTTGCTTTTATGCACGCAACCTGCCCATCACGAGTCGATTTTAAATTATTTTAAATTGTTCATAGTAATACTAGAACAGACTGTACACTTCGGCCTCGCCACCACCGTGACAATTAGGGAATGTTCGGGGCGCGTTGACCCCCAATAGGGCCGGAACAAGCTGAAAATGTTGTGTTACAATTTTATCATTGTCTACATAATTACATACATTCTTTTCGTAGGTGTTTTAAGAAATATATAATTTATTGTTTGATCAGATCCTAATTTGAATGTTGTCTATGCAAGATAAGCGTACAATGTCTACGTAACACTGTCGACAACTTTATTCTTAATTCTATATCAACTAGGGCACGTTTGGCTGTCCATGGTGGAGTGCTGGCCCCTACACTTATGTACGGGAGTGAAAGTTGGGCATGGCAGACGAAGCATGAAAGCAGGATTAATGCTGTGGAAATGCGCGCGTTGAGGAGTATGTGCGGAGTTACAATGAAAGATAGATTGAGAAATAGTGTAGTGCGAGAGCGATGTGGGTTGAAAGAAGATATAGTGACAAGGATTGAGAAAGGGATGCTTCGGTGGTTCGGTCATGTTGGAAGAATGGATGATAGGAGACTAACGAAAGAAATTTATGAAGCAAATGTGAGTGGAAGAGTCGGGAAGGGTCGCCCTAGACGCACGTACCTGGACCAGATCGGGCATGTGCTCAAAAAGGGGCAAGTGCTTAGTACCCGTAACCGACGAGCATGCATGAAGAACATTATGGGAGTGGAAGAGGCGGCAGAGGTGTGTCAGGATCGTGGCACGTGGAGGTCCGTTGTATCTGCCTACCCCACCGGGAAACAGGCGTGACGCTATGTATGTATGTATGTCTATATTCATCATCCATAGACAGCGCACTGCACTCGGATTCCTCATATTTTAACATTTTGCCAGTTCGATTATCACAGCGAAGGAGAACTGGCAAGAAACTTCGCTGGAAACTTTTTTTACGTCCACTTAGTCTACATTTACAATAATGTTTGCCACTGCCTACACAGTAAGAGTCATCACTATTTCTAAACATTTATAATTATCACAAATACATTTTTTTTTCCTATAAGCGTAAACCATTCATATAACACGTTGGAGCCAATTGGAGCGGGCCAGTCTCCACAAACAGCACCCGTTCACGAGCATCGCGCCAGGGCCAGCCATCGCCTCCCTCAACCATATTTAAGGGTGAAAGGCGCCCCGGACCAAGCGTCTGCCTGCGAGACAGATTCTTATTATTGTGCAGAGCCTGTGTTTGAAAAAAATGTGTTTATTTCAAATGTGTTAATTAAATTGTGTTACTCGTCGCCATCAGAATCAGATGGAAAAAGAGTTCTCTAAACATGTGGATACTAGTAGTCGAGCGCCGTACCTGTTCAGGCAAATGATTCCACCCACATGCGAGCCGCATTGACTGTAAATGAGTCGGTGTAAAACGAACTCGAGTGAGTGAGTATTGCTATTGAGAGATGTAGATTGTCAGATGAACTCAGAGAGAGACCATGGGTGCGGAGGAACTCAAACTGCTCAGTCAGGTATTTAGGATCAGTACCCTTATCACGAGATTTAACCCACACGCTGCTCCGTTTCTCCATACAAAATGATGCGGAGAACACGGCGTAGCGTAATACGCGGTGTAGGTTAAATCTCGTGATATGGGTACAGGAGTCCAAGCCACTACCTAGACCTGCCTACTACCGAACCACTATTAATAATATATAACCGACCGAACATTTCGGTTAAAGCCAGATTAAACATTGGCTGAAGAAGGCAAGGGTAAAATTACGAAATTTTCCAATGTAAACATGTTTACGGAAACATGCAAACATGTTTAAATAAACATGAGCTTCGAGATGATATATGGAGGGGTGTTAGAAATTAGAAATGCCGCGAAATCAGGGGTGCGCTCATGCGAAAATCCAGGGTCCCGTAGAGCCGACATAAGCTGTATATTATTATAACCGAATCTGCTATAGCAAGTTTCCGTTGTCTGTCTGTTTGGCTCAGCCTGTTGTTGCCGAACCATTTCGTAGCAACTTTAGAAAATTAGTTTTTTTTTAATGGAAACTGACACGGTTGGCTACATCACCTACTACATTCGTGATGTCAGCCCATAACACCTTGGTGAACTAGGTGCCATGCCAGTGCTACCCTTCGGTCGTGCCGGTTACACTGAACTGGACGGAAAACAAGAACTATTTACACAGCCGTTTCAACCTACCTTTCATTCAGTACTATGGTGGTATCAACCCGGACCGTTTAATTAAACCCTACCACCTACTAAGGTAAGAAGGGAAGGGACCTACAGTTTAACGTGGAATCCGAACCACGGTCAGCCTCCAACGGTCGAGCGGTCACCCATCCAAGTACTGACCGCGCTCAGCGTTGCTTAACCATCAATAGCGACAGTTGACTGTCTGCACCACTGAGCTATCGAGGCTGACAAACCTACCGGAAATAAATGATAGTTCTAGCAAACTACATATACACTTACTATAGATTCCCTTCTATCGCTTTTCCAACCAGACAATCTGTCATATAGTTGCCTTCAATATTCAATGAATATTATTCATTGATGGATCTAGGGCGGGGGAGGGGGTGCGGGCGCTGCGGGGAAGGTTCTACTCGACGAGATGCGCAGATAATCTGTTCAGCCTTACCCGCCTGCTTACACGACGTACCGAGTTGTTGGTACTGGTAGCAGAATAAACTGGTATTCTAACTGAAATCATTCACACACGCACACACACACACACACACACACACCCTCCCTCTCACACTCATAAATCCTACAGATATATTTCGTCTCTGTTAAATATCTTTATTTCAATTAGATTCATTTATATCAATTGTTACGAGAAGCTTAATACAGTATGGATAACATTTATATGAATTAGTTAGTACAAAGCGCAATGGTTTTGTTCTTGCTAAACAATATTTTCATTTTAAAGTAAGAATTACTCGTATGTGTAACTGTTAAAATATATAATTGAGAAATTTAAATTTAAAATATCAGCATTTTTTGGGTTCCGTATCCGGTACGGGACCCTATTACTAAGCCTACGCTGCCGTCTGTCTGTCTGTCTGTCCGAGGGCTGTATCTCTTGAACCGTAATAGGTAGCCCATTGAAATTTTCGCAGAATATGGCCGATATAACAACAAATAAGAAAAGTTTGACGGCTGGTACAACGGACACCAGACGTCTCGGCTCCAGGAACTCCCGCAGTCCCTGAAGAAGCCCGTGACGTAGCGGGCGAAACGTCGACTTAATATGTAAGTCTTTAAACATACTCTGGTAATCCGGAAACTTAAAATTGAGTATAGTTAATAACAGAGTAAACTTAAAAACATTAAATAAGAAAAATAAGAAAAAGTAACAAATTCACGGGGGTTCCCATAGAAGAAACTAAAATGTGTATGTGCGCCATCTACCGAAAAGAGTATGAAGCATTTTAACTAATACATAGATGGCGTGAGCGACGCTGACATCATGACATGGCGATACGGAACCCTCGGTGCGCGAGTACGACTCGCACTTGGCCGGTGTTTTTTTAATAATTCTTCTCAACTGAAATTATAAAAAGTAAGTTAAAGTAAAAAAAATGGCGACATTATTCCCAGAGTAATAATATCTTTTTTTTTTGTTTTCCTTAGTCAGTTGTGCTGCGGACGCTACAAATACCAGGATCACATCAGCGCGAGACACAATAGGCCGGCGGGCGCGGGCGGGGGTGAGGCAGGGCGGGGCAGAGCGGGGCGGGGGGAGCGGGGTTCGGTCCCGCTGGTGCAGTTTATAATGTACCGTTTCGGATTCCTTCTCCACCAGAGCACCGTATTATTATAAGTTACGCATTTCGGTACTTATTTATTACTCGTATTTATTATTTAGAAATACTAAAAGACCGGTAAGTATTGCAACTCAAACTTAAGGCTAGTAATTAAACGATATGTGACAGGTATCTTCCCATCTTACCTTACTAGATATGTGACAGGTATCTTCCCATCTTACCTTACTAGATATGTGACAGGTATCTTCCCATCTTACCTTACTAGATATGTGACAGGTATCTTCCCATCTTACCTTACTAGATATGTGACAGGTATCTTCCCATCTTACCTTACTAGATATGTGACAGGCATCTTCCCACCTTACCTTACTAGATATGTGACAGGTATCTTCCCATCTTACCTTACTAGATATGTGACAGGTATCTTCCCATCTTACCTTACTAGATATGTGACAGGTATCTTCCCATCTTACCTTACTAGATATGTGACAGGTATCTTCCCATCTTACCTTACTAGGTGGTAGGTCGGTTGAATGAAACGGCTATGTATATAGTTCGTGTTTTCCGTCCAGTTCAGTGTAGCCGGCACGACCGAAGGGAAGCACTGACATGACACCTAGCTCGCTAAGGTGTTATGGGCTGACATCACGAATGTAGTAGGTGATGTAGCCAACCGTGTCAGTCTCCATAAAAAAAAAAAAAGTATCTTACGGAGAATCTGCCACATAACGTTTCCTCTGAAACTGTGTGCAGCCTAATACTGACTTTCATACATTCAGTATTATGCTGCCAGTTTAGTATTAGGACAGGACAGGAGAAATACCGAAGTAGAGAGAGAGAGACAGATTGAGATGAGAGAGAGAGACAGAGAGATTGAGATTGAGATTGATATTGAGAGAGAGAGAGAGAGAAAATTTGTGAAATGAAAAGACATAGTACCTACCTACCATAGACTAGGCAAAATACCGACGGTTTAGATAGTTAAATTCGTGATACCGTGCTAAAGGGCGACAGGCCATCTACCTTAGCACAGTCCTTCCACCGAGTCATGCCATAGTTAAAACATCGCCTATCTGAATACAGCGTGGGAATATGTGTATTACTTTAACTTTTTTTTTCATATCTCTTAGATAATTTTCAGCTTTAACTTTCTTATTTTTTCCTTAGACACGATCAACCACGCATTCATTTCAGTATCGGCACTTAATCCACGTTTTTTTACGACGAAAACAAGTTTATGTCGCCATTCTCAGCAAGAACTACTTCCACATCCTACCAAAAATATCCACCTTCAATACACGCGTTTGAATACATTTGTTACATCAAAATCTTCCTTTGAATATCCGACATAATTTATTCGCGTCTTTCAACCATTAATAATTACGCTTTCTTGCATTCCACAGTCATTTGCCTGTGTTAGTTTCTGTGTGTGAGAGCGTGTGTGTGTGTGTATGCGTGTGTGTGTGTGCGTGGTTTAGGGTTACCAACCATACTTTATTTATTATGAAGTAATTATACTTTATTTTTGGGCAAAATACTTTATGTTATATTTCCAATCTTCGGAACGAAACCACAGATTACCCAATAGTTACTGTAACGCTCAAACATACTTAATTTTTAGGTTTCCGTATCCCATACGGAAGCCTATTACTAAGCCTACGCCGTCTGTCTGTCTGTCTGTCTGTCCGTCCGTCCGTCCGTCTATCTGTCTGTCCGAGGGCTGTATCTCTTGAACCGTAATAGGTATCCCGATGAAATTTTCACAGAATATGTGTTATTATGGCGGACATAACAAATAATAAAAAATAAAAAAAGTCAAAAATTAAGGAAGGTTCCCATACAAGAAACGTGTTTTTTTCAATGTTTTTTTTTTTGTGGTGCGGAAACCTCGGTGCGCGAATCTGACTCGCACTTGGGCGGTATTTTTTATTTGATGTCCATGGGCATTGTGTGATACGCGGGAATTCCTGAAAAGAGCCCTTTCACGGCCCTTTTGAAAAACCCTAGCCTGTACTTGTGAGGAATATTGACATAAATTTCCGAACGATTTATTAGTTAGACAAAACAGAACGGAACGGTATTTAAAAAGGCAATACTGCTCAATTTTGAAGAAAATCTTGTCTTTTTCTTTCAAATACTTTTTGGCAAAGTTGGCAACCCATCTTGTGGTATACGTAGGTATGTGGTGGTGTACGTATTCGTGTGTGTGTGGGATGCGCCTGCGCTGCCAAAAATCTAGTCAAACAGGCTAGAGGCCGAGTAGAAGTGCAATGCACTGCAGCGACGCCGCGCCGCGCGGCGCCGCGGCGGCGGCGGTGCAAAAAGAAATCCATGTGCGCCTACGCAGATGTACCCTCAATTCGGCATAGCGACTGCTATACGATCCTTCTCTAAGTTATTTGTACTATGATCGTGGGGTTTTTTATTTCATTTGAACCGGGTGGCTGTGTTCGAGGATGGAGTCTCAGCAAAGCCAGTTTCACCCCCGAGGGGACCAGTGAAGTCATTTTACTGTTCATAACCATTCTGGTTGAGTCACAATTTTTAATTTTGGTATTTAATTGGTTATATAAATTTTAGAATTTATGTTTTTAAATTTTTGTAGCCATTTTAAAAAAAATTAAAGAACTATGCGGAACTCATGCTGCAAAGACGCCTGCCTATTTTGAGAGCATCATGTCATATGGCCTTATGTTTTGGGGAAATGCAGCAGACTTAAATAGAATATTTTTATTACAGAAGAGGGCCTTGCGGTACATCCTAAATATGAAAACTAGAGATACTTGTAGGACAGCGTTCGGGGAGATAGGAATCATGACTTTACCAAGTGCATATGTTTACCAGAACATATGCTATGCCAGAAAATACATTAATGATTCCTCTCTTAATTCCGACAATCATAACTATGATACACGGTGTAAGAATAATGTACAACTAATAAGACATAGATTAGCTAAAACCTCAAAAAGCTTTATTTGTCATAGTGTTAGATTTTATAATAAACTGTCTTCTAACATAAAACAATTAGATGATAATAATTTCAAACGACGGATTAAATTAATGTTAATTGAAAAGAGTTATTTATTGTTTATTGTTTATTGTTTATTGTATAATTTCATCCATAGGTAGGTAACCTACGCTTGGACATGTCGAAAATTCCGCCAGTTCTAAATTCAATGCGAAGAAGAACTGACAAACAAACTTCGCAAGTCACAATGTTTTGTTAGTACCTTATAAGTATTATATTATAGTAACTTACAAATAATTAACCCATACTACCGCTCACAGGAGCATTAATATTTACAGCATAAACATGAATACTGAAGAATTTGACCACACTGCCTATTTAAATTACCTATATCTGGTGTATAGTGCCATCGTCAATTTTGATACTTCATATTATATCAAGTCAAAAAATAAATAAAAATTAGTTTACATTTATTACAAAGAGATGTAATAAGTCATATAAAAAAAAAATAATTTATGATACAAAGTGTATCCAAATGTCAAATTGTCAAAGTTTGTTAGTGGAAAAAACAGTAGTCAAACTCTTAGATAAAATTACGGTCAGAATCAACACTCAAATTACTCACTCACGGTCAAATTACACTACTAAGGATGCATTAACTGACCGTAATTTTATCTAAGAGTTTGACTACTGTTTTTTCCACTAACAAACTTTGACAATTTGACATTTGGATACACTTTGTATCATTAGATTTTTTTATATTACATCTCTTTGTAATAAATGTAAACTAATTTTTATTTATTTTTTTACTTGATATAATATGAAGTATCAAAATTGACGATGGCACTATACACCAGATATAGGTAATTTAAATAGGCAGTGTGGTCAGATTCTTCAGTATTCATGTTTATGCTGTAAATATTAATGCTCTTGTGAGCGGTAGTAAGTATGGGTTAATTATTTGTAAGTTACTATAATATAATACTTATAAGGTACTAACAGATCATTGTGACTTGCGAAGTTTGTTTGTCAGTTCTTCATCGCATTGAATTTAGAACTGGCGGAATTTTCGGCATGTCCAAGCGTAGGTTACCTACCTATGGATGAAATTATACAATAAACAATAAACAACAACAATATATAAATTCGTTTTTGTTCAAGATAGCTTTTAAAAATTGCATAAGAACTAGTTACAATTAACTATATATTTTTATAGTATATTTAACTGAGAAATTGTCTATCATCCCGCGATATAATAAAAAATTAAAAACTACACACCACAATAAATATTGTTTTTTGACGTGATAACGTCACGTCTTATAAATTGATGAACACCGGCTGCACGCACAAAAAAGTGTCACGTCCCATCTGAGCCTGTCTGTGCAAGCGAGAGCGCGTAACAAGCGATAGAGAGGCACAATCGGCCCAAGCTTCGGCTTGTATACTGCCCGGCACGTAACTTGGCCTCTGTGCGAGCGGGACAGCGTTATACCAACGATCGCATGCGTATAACGCCGTCCCTCTTCCACAGAGGCCAAGTTACGTGCCGTCTATTCTACACATTTATCTCTCTGGTTCTAAAGTACCAGGGCAGCACAAATTGAAAGGAGGTTAATATAATATATTAAGCGCATCCGGCTGGTCGGAAAAGATTTCAAATTTAAAATATTCATGAAACAATGGTCCGAATATATATCACAATATCGATTCATGTATTTCGATTCAATACAACGACAGAGAACCAAATATTAGGTATTTAACACGTTTTAGTTCTAGGTTTTTTTTTTGTTTGGAAGTCGGTTTCGTATTTTTTAAAACTGTTTTTATTTCATTCTTTTTAGTAATATTAAATAAAAAAGAATAATCGAAATCGAATAATCGAAATCGATTGAAGTGGTACAGAATGATTCGCCATATGTGTCAAACTGTAAATTGCTGAAAAAGTCCACATCACAAAAGTTTTGCTGAAGGTAACCACACACCATAATAATTATCCTCCTTTCAATTTCTTCTGCCCTGGTACTTTAGATATGACGTTATCACGTAAAACTATCGTCCGTAAACCGACTTTACAGACAACCAATTATTTTTTTTTATATAATTTCAAAGTTATTTTATTTATAAGTCTTGTTGACGTGCCTTACCTAATTACTCATCTTAACGAATAAAGCGCTATTCTGTAACGAACGACCGACCGCGTTTTTTTTATGTTAGCAACTGGGCGATCGAGCTTCGCTCGGCGTCTAAACCTATCTAAATAAACTTAAAAAATATAACATTATCTAAATACAAAATTTCATCCCAATCGTTAGAGCCGTTTCCGAGAAACCAATTATATATATATATAGGTATATATATATATATATATATACAAGTTTAGCTCACTTAAAGTAATAGGATAAGATATTTTGCCTAGAAGCGAAGCCACAGATCTACGAGAGAATCTGAAATCATAAACTTAATAAATGTAACATTGTAAAAACATAACATCTCTTTCGCCTTCACGCCTTTTCCTGTTCGACCATTAGACATACAACCCGAGTAGACGTTCTAAAGCAAGTCGATTGCACGACCCACGAAGTGCGCACCGAACAAAAAAAAACAAACAAAAAAGTCCCCAAAAAAGCGCGAGCGGGCAGGTCGACGACCGGTGAACGAACCTGGGGGAAACTTGGGCCCCGCAGTTCCTGCGCCCCGGCTCGGCGCACCTTGTTGCCGGTTCAAATAGTATAGTTAAATTTTAGATAGATAGATAGAAAATGCTTTATTGCTCCAGTAAACATTAGATAGTAACAAGTACATTAGAAAATTTACATAAGGTGCAAAGGCGGACTTATCCTTTGCACAGATTTCTTACAGTCAACCTTTGGATGTTTGAGATTCGATAATATAGTGGAATGCAAGTAGCTAGTAGCAAAAGAGTTGAGCGTGACAATCCTTCCTTATTTATACCTTTAATAAAATCCAACGTCTGCTTTCTGTCTGTCTGAGTGTCTGTCTGTCCGCTTATAACTCGAGAACCACTGAACCGATTTTAATAAAACAAAATTCTACGGATAGCTTGATTCTTCCCATCAACTATAGGCTACTTATTATCACACTAAATGGCTTATTATGAGGTTAGCAGAGAAGTCAAATATGAGAGCGGGCGGAGCCGAAGGCACAGCTAGTTGAAGATAAAATAATAGGTAATAAGAATACTTATTAACAATACATATAAGTACATGCTGGTTAAATGCAAGCCATACATGCATTAATACATATAAATTACTTAATATATAGAATATTATGTACAAATAAATATAAATACATACATAGTTGTCCATCCAGGTATGAAACAAAAGTTTTTTTTAAGTTTAGTTTTAGTTTGTAGAATATATTCTGCGCCGAAGGTGGAAACTCTTTAGTAGCAGCCGACTATTTGGCATTTGGCTGTTTAAAAGCGGCCAAGTGCGAGTGAGACTCGCGTGGAGAGGGTTCCGTACCATTCCGTTTTCCGTGAGAACTTTAAGTCTTTGGATTACAGTAGATATCGCCTATCCTTATACTTATTACTTGTGAAATACGTCGCTGGTTACATACTTAATTAACTTAAACTATGTACTATTTATAACTACTACATGTATGTAACTGTTTGTGTGTTCTCAATAAATAAATACATAAAAATAAATAATCTCTTAGTTTTTCCTGTAAACTATAAGAGAGATATTTCCTATTTAATTTTTTTCTGAAATTGTATACTCAGTAGTTTAGGAGATAATGCCCCCTCCCCCCCCCCCCCCCCCCCATTATGCTCAATTATTATTATTATTATTTTTATTGAAACTGACACGGTTGGCTACACCACCTACAACATCCGTGATGTCAGCCCATAACACCGGGTGTAGCTACACTGAATTGGACGGAAAACACAAACTATTTACATAGCCTATTCGACCGACCTTTCATTCAGTGCGGTGGTACCAACCCGGGCGGGTAAACCCTACCACCTAGTAATATAAGAAGGGAGTCATATCCCTTAGTCGCCTTTTACGACATACACGGGGAGAGATGCAGTGAGCATATTCTTTTAAAGTACCGGCCCCACACGGTACAAAACGTCAATTTTTGTATATTTTCTTTAATGTCTCTGGCTTGGTACCACCGTACTGGATGTAAGATGGCCGCATAGCAGCCTCGGCTGTGTTCAGTATAGCCAGCAATCGAGGGAAGTCTTCGGAATTCTCGGAGGTGATATTGGCTGGTCGGAGCATGCGCTTAGGCCCCTCCGACTCAAACACTCATACCGGAGTACATAAAAAAAAAAACTTGCAACTCTACTGCTCTATCCACGATTCGGAGCTAACTTCGTTCCGGCGAGTACCGACGCGAGACGTGTAGAGTGCAAATTCTAGTACCAGCGCAGCGATATAAACTAGGAGTAACTTTGTGCACTGCAACGCCGCTCACTGCGGTCTCAGCTTCCGGGCGAGCCACAATAGCTGAAGAGATGGCCATGTGTGTGTCGTGCGTGATCCACTATTCAAAGTTAGATGCACTCTTTTTTGTTTAATGGAAACTGACACGGTTGGCTACATCACCTACTACAACCGTGATGTCAGCCCATAACACCGGGTGAACTAGGTGTCAGCCGTGATGTCAGCGCTTCCCTTCGGTCGTGCCGGTTACACAAGAACTGGACGAAAAACACGAACTATTTAAATAGCCGTTTCAATCGACCTTTCATTCAGTGCGGTGTTCCCAACCCGGGCGGGTTAAACCCTACCACCTATTAGGTAAGAAGGGAAGGGACCTACAGTTTTAGGTGGAATCCGAACCGCGGTCAGCGTCCAACGGTCGAGCGATCACCCATCCATCCATTGACCTTGCTCAGGTGTGCTTATGATCTGACCGAACAGTCGACCGACCGCACCACTGATCTACAGAGGCCGACGAAATCAAACGGTAAAGTCCTATGACGGACGGATGGACAGACAGACAGACAGACGGCGTAGGCTTAGTAATAGGCTTCCGTACAGATACGGAACCCTAAAAATGGTGAGACCCGATCGTAGTGAGTGTGTCATCTAGCTCTATTTGTATGAACGAACGGAAGTTAACTTTACATACATACATACATATCACACACGCTGAATCCCGATAATCGGGGTAAGCAGAGTAATCGGTGTTGTGCTGCAAGTACTCTGGTCAATTACAGCACAACACCGACCACCACGTTTCGCAAAGTATTCGAACAAGATTAAATCGATCAAGCAGCAAGTAAGGCACGAAGACCCACCTGCTGCATGACTCGGTGGAAGTACCGTGCCAAGGTGAGAGGTGGCGAGCTTGTCGCCCTTTAGCACGGCATCTTGTCCTTATCCCTTAGTCGCCTTTTACGACATGCAGTGGGGATATTCTTTTTAAGTACCGGCCCCACACAGTACGAAGTTAACTTTCTCCATACAAAATCGTCTTTCGGCATTTATGTTTTTTACCCCCCTAAACCTTATCCGATTTTTATTAATATTATGTTTTTTTGTAATAAGAACAGTCGAATCTACGTTCCTGTCTTTTTATTTTTTGAATATCTTAAGCGACATGGACGAAATATACTGGACCGATCATACATAGGCGAGCGGGAGTAACCACGCACGGGCGTCAGGCTCACTTACTGCCTGAACTGCATCTCGCTCACTCACGAAGGCACTCGATCGCCTTATCTCTTTCTCTTCTTTAAGTGTGTGTAGGTGAATTCGTAGACGAGGAAAGAAATACTGTCCGACTGCGTGATTGACAGAGATGGAAAAACATCGCATACGCAACGTCCCCGCTCCCTCGCCGTCTTCTTACCCCTTTCGCGGCGACCCCGGTTCGCTTTGTTGACGACGTTAATGATAAGTCCAGTATATTTCGTCCATGTCAAGCGATGACTCAATAAAGCTTAATGAACTTAATGACATCTAAAAATAAACAATTCAAACTTTTTCGGTCGAAATACAAATTTTTAGCTCCGGTGTTGTAGGTGTATTTTTCATCTAAACAAAAAAATGACAGGAACGTAGATTGGACTGTCCTTAAGGCAAGAATTTTTTATTTAAATCGGATAAGGTTTAAGGGGCTAGAAAACATAAATTCCGAAAGACGATTTTGTATGGAGAAAGTTAACTTCTGTCTCGTCTTAAGAGCAACAGCCGAAGTTGATATGAGGTGCAATTACCGGAGATCACTCACAGCTCGAGTTCGGGGAAGTGATTTACGAAGCCTAATGTTGTTGCTCATTATGTGAAATGCCTAAGAAACGAGGCTTCTTTTGGTGAACAAGGCCCTTTTTAATCCCCCACGCAAAAAGAGGGGTGTTATAAGTTTAACGTGTGTATCTGTCTGTGGTATCGTAGCTCTAGCGTAGCTTTATTTGAAAGCTGGCTTAACCGGTGTCTCTTAGTTATGTTAGTAATCAATACTAATAATAAATCTCTAAATGGTATTTTTTTTATGGAAACTGACACGGTTGGCTACATCACCTACAACATCCGTGATGTCAGCCCATAACACTGGTCTTGGAGTAAATTACTTTGTGTAATGATTTTATGACATACTGAGTTTGTAGACTCTATGTATGACACTAAAACTAAATTGATGATTTTCAGAAAACTTTTCTGTATGTATGTAGTATGTTCCTCCATAACTCTTAAACCGATCGTTAGAATTTGATGAAACTTAGTACAAGCACATTTAGCTATACGATACTTAGGATAGGCTAAATAAAACGTTCAACATACGCTAAGATGTGGCTCTCATACAAACCGAATTGTTCCGCGCGCCGAAATACCTAAAGGTACGGTAGTGGGCTTACTTACCTTCTTCTTTTTAAATACGAATTAACCGCGAGAGAAAGCCTCAGGCAAAAGCTAGCCAAGTAATAAAGTAATTATGAATTAATAAAAACAATACGTTTCACGGAGGGACCGATTTGGATGAGGTTTTTTTAAAGTTAAAATAAGAGTATTTTTAATAACACAACATAATTTCCACATGCACGCTAGTGCGAATACATTCCGAGAATCAATTTCCATACAAATCTCGGGCGGGTAGGTTGCTTCAGCAGTCATCGCTAACGATTAGCCTAAACCCGACTTTCAAATGTAAAGTGAATATGTTAAGACGAGACGGAAGTTAACTTTCTCCATACAAAATCGCCTTTCGGCATTTATGTTTTCTAGCCCCCTAAACCTAATCCGATTTTTGCTATTTTTTTTTCTTGTATTAAGGACAGTCTAATCTACATTCCTTAATTTTTTTGTTTAGATGAAATATACCTACAACACCGGAGCTAAAAATTTGTATTTCGACCAAAAAAAAAAAAAGTTTTTTTTTATCTTTTGATGTTATGAAGGTCGTTAAGCTTTATTGAGCCATCATAAAAAGACAAAAACGGCTGTCGACTGTCCATATACAACAAAAAAAGAATTGTAAAAATCTGATAAGGTTTAGGGGGATAAAAAAATATAAACCCCAAAAGACGATTTGTATGGAGAAAGTTAACTTCCGTCCCGTCTCGTCCCGTTCCGTCCGTCGTCTCGCCAAGGCTCGAACTCGATCCCCATTGGAACGCTGCCAGGCCTCACGCACTCTATGTACTTGCGCGCGCTAACTACCTAACGCCCGACGGGCCGCCGGCGGTCTTTTTCAGTGGAAATTCGTCAGCCGCGCGAAGTACACATAGACGCTCGCCCACGCAACTGCGCGCAGCTGCATAGCAATAACCACTTTACACTCGATCGTTAAGGTACATTTTCGCACGCAGCGATTGGCGTTGTGAAAGGGTAGGCTATTAAAGCCCGAAGGTAGGAACATTTTCTATGGAGTGATTTATCTGTTACGAAGTAACTATTAAGTAATCTGTGACGCTGCTGTATAGGCTGCTAACTTCAGGAATGAAAAGTCAAACTAAACTGTTACATCTGGCCTTCGGTAACGAGCGCCTGAAGCCCTAACTCACAAATTTAACTTAAACTCGACCGGGAGCCCGTGGCCGGCAGCGCTCGATAACTCCATTAAATTAAGGAAAGGATACTTCGTAATTTGATTCTGTTAGTTATAGCCACCTTGAGTTATGAATTGAAGTGAGTAGCTTGTAAAACTGATTGACCTTATGCTATGGGAATAAGGGTGGTTTTTATATGACATCCTACCACTATATGTTAAGTAGGCATTAGAACTTAATTTTAACGAACTTAAATCTAAGACATAAATTCCGGGCTAGAAAACATAAATGCCGAAAGACGATTTTGTATGGAGAAAGTTAACTTCCGTCTCGTCATAACTGGCAACACAGTACTGCAACTACCCTAGGAACTGCAAGGCACCCTGCGTCATCTGCTTTGTATTGTATTGTTTAATGATCATTCATATGGCAGTTAGACTGCACTCGAACTTGTCACAATATATTATTACAAAATATTTTAATGACTGACTAGCCACATAATAACATAGCCTACAGTCTATCGAGAACACAGCTTGAGAGCAAAATTAACAATTTTACTGAGAGTTTTGACTACACAGACGTAATAATAAAGTGTTTAGCCTTTATCAAACTTTGGTAGGTACGTAATTTGTATCGCCTTAATTATGTTAACTGTACGTACATTAAACCTACTACATTTTAGTATAATTGTCAAAATATACTAAATTTATATACAGGGTGTAAAAACGGTGAGTACATTAAATTTAGGAAATGATTATTGGGATCAAGATTAACAAAAAAGTCAAATAACTTTTTTCTGAATTCCATTTAAATAAAAAGTTACAGTTTTCATACAAACTAATTGAATATTTTAGTGTAAAAATGATCTAATCACAACAGGGCGTCGTGGAGGGGGGAAGAGCGGGTGAGACGTGAGCGCCTCGGACGGAGGTGTTGGCGGGAGGGGCGGGGGTTAGCTTTGTGAGTGGAGGACTGACTGGAGGTCGGCAGACGGAGGGTGCGGAGCGGCAACAACGCGTTAAATTACACTAGACGAAATCATACATTTCAAAAATTCATATCTCGAAAACTAGACACTTTAGAGAAAAACTTCATTTGCTTTTTTTGTCCAGGAAAAACATGAGGATTGCGCTGGCTAAATTAATGTACTCGCCGTTTTAACACCCTGTATAAATATTAAGATATTTCTATTCTATCGCAATGTCGTTGAAATCGTTAACGAAAAGGAATATTCAATTATTTACTTTAATAATATTAGTTCAACATTCCTAGTTTCGTAGAGCCACCGTAGAGCGTCTACAACTATTTGCTATTTTTAATAGAGTGTGCTACGCGGCGGTCGGCTGGCGCGGCGGGGCGCGGTGCGAGGCGCTCTACGAACCATCTACGAACGAATAGACGCGGATAGATTTCGTAGCGGTGCTACGAGATCTATCCGCGCAATCAATCGTAGCGCTTCTACGCTATGATAGATCCGTTATGCTAGATCTAGTAGAAATAATGTTGCATTTGTGATATTTTTTTAGAAATAGTGATAACTCGTACTTTGTAGGCAGTGGCAAACATTTTTTTAAATTGTAGACTAAAGTAAACGTAAAAAAAAGTATCCAGCGAAGTGTTTTGCCAGTTCTTCTTCGCTGTGGTAATCGAACTGGCAAAATGTTAAATGTTATAATTAGACATAAGGTACCGTGTGGGGCATCCTGCTTAGTCGTCTTTTACGACATGCACGGTGAGAGATGCAGTGGGGCTATTCTTTTTAAATACCGGCCCCACACGGTACTTTAGTTTTTTTTATTTATGTTAGGAGCTGTTTGACGCGATCCCGCCGTCCCCTTTCCACCTCCGCACCAGACGCACTGGGCAGGGATCGTATTCCTACACGCTGGACTTACTGCGGATGCGTACCAATCGGTTCTGCAGATCTTTCCTCTACAAAACCGGTAAACTCTGGAACGCTCTCCCTGCCCACATATTTCGCCCTAAGTACAGTCTCGGGTCCTTCAAGAGGGGCGTAAATGGGCACCTGTCAGGCCTGCATGGCATTCGCAACCCCCGCTTACGACCGAATGTCCATGGGCGTCGTTAGACACCTTATGGGTGGCTCGGCGCCATATGTCACACTTACAATAAAATAAAAGGTAGTTTAGTGTAATATATAAAATGTAAATAAGTACATCATCTGTTCTATTCTATTCTATCCTATTCTATTCTATTCTATTCTATTCTATTCTATTCTATTCCATATATCAATGAAAGGACCCTCAATTAAATATCCAAAGTTTGCGGCTAAAGGTTATTGTCAGCCTCGGTAGTTCAGTGGTGCGGTCGGTCGACTGTTATTAAGCAACGCTGAGCGCGGTCAGTACTTGGATGGGTGACCGCTCGACCGTTGGATTCTGACTGTGGTTCGGATTCCACGTAAAACTGTAGCCCCCTTCCCTTCTTACCTTACAGGTGGGTTCAACCCGCCCGGGTTGGTACCGCCGCACTGAATGAAACGTCGGTCGAAACGGCTATGTAAATAGTTCGTGTTTTCCGTCCAGTTCAGTGTAGCCGACATGAAATGAAGGGAAGCACTGATAAGGCACCTAGTTCACCCGGTGTTATGGGCTGACCTCACGGATGATGTTGTAGGTGATGTAGCCAACCGTGTCAGTTCCCATAAAAAAACATGAGGTTGGTTGGACAACAATAAATTAGAAAGCGAATGAACGCCGGCCGTTACATCATAAAAAAAACGCACTCGCCAAAATTCTTTTTATTTATTTCTTTTTATGCCAAAGAGAAACAGTCTAAAAGCAAACTACCTCGCTGTATCTTTGCATTAACTCGAAGCCTACTTAGTAAGTAGCCTCGTATAGACGCGAGTAGGTGCAATGTACAAAGAAAATTTTAAGTCAAACCGGATTTCTCTACACAAAGCAAGGCTACGCACACTCTTACAAACAACAGACACACACACACACACGAAGAAAAGTGCACACTCACACACGTACACGAATCGAACACACTCACACATGCACAAGGTACACTTGTAGGTGAGTGTGCACACACACAAATGAACAGACTAAAGGATCAGGGTAAATTTGGCAATTCAACTACCTAAAACTTGTCTACAGATCCGTCTGTGTGTGTTTATTTGCGCGTGTGTGGGCGACCTAAAACTCAGTGTGCGTGTATGTGTGTTCGAAGTGGAGGGGGCGCGTAGGTGGGGGTGTGTGCATGTGTGCGTAAGTGCATTCGTGTACGAGAAGGCAATCATTATTTGTAAGTGCTAGAGGCGTAGGAAAAAGGTATTATATGTATAGATTTTTGGGCTGACTTCGTACAGTCTTCGAAGTGGCGGTGAATGGTTTTAATTAATTATTTATTAATTTAGCTATTCATTTAAAGTATATTCCATTTTATTCTATTCAAATTTTATACCACGATAGCTCGCTCCATCATTACGATTGAACTATTTACCTTATAACCTCAGATGGTTCAATAATATTAATTCACAGCGTAGGTGGTGGTTATGCGATAGAAATAAAATAAAACGAAGAATTTTTCAAATAAAAATGTTTTTTTTATGTTATTTATTTATTTATACAACGTGTCCCAAAACTCAACGTCAAGCGGGAACCAGGGAGTAGGCCAGTTTATGACTACCCAGGGAAAAATAAGAAAAAAAATCGGAGTCATATGTTTTTTATGATATGAGCATTTTTTGAGAAACGTTGAAAATTGACATTTTTAGGTACTACGAATACAAATTTGCAAATATAATTGTTAGAAAAAATTTATTGGTAGCCTAAATAACTCTGCTATTGATCAGTATCCCAAACAAAACCAGAATGCCTGTAGTTTTACCAAAAAAAAAATCTGTTAAATTTTTTCCTAAAAAAATTAATCCCGCTTGACATTGAGTTTTGGGACAACCTGTATATGTAGTACCTACCTAGGTATGTATCTGTGGTATAAAAAGAAATGCGCTAATAAATGCATGAGTTATTTCCTATCATTCAGTTAGATGCGCATCGGTTCGTTGTGTTCCGCATTGCATCCGCATTTCATGGACCATAACTCTAGCAGGACCAGCGACGACGACGGTACAAATTGGATTGCTAATACGAGTTTGCAATGTTTTAATGGCTGCAGATGAATGGTTATATCGCCGCACACATAATATATTATAGGTACCGTTTCTGTCGAAGTTATTTGCAAATCCATTATACTTCCTGGTACCCAAAGTGTCTATATCAAAATTATAACTGAATTTGAAGAAAACCCAATGAGATCTGGCCTAAAGAGGTTATCAAATCAAATCCCCCTATTGTCAGCCTCGGTAGCTCAGTGGTGCGGTCGGTCGACTGTTGTTAAGCACAACTGCGCGCGGTCAGTACTTGGATGGGTGAGCGCTCAACCGTGGGAGGTTGACCGTTGTTCGGATTCCACGTAAAAACTGTAGGTTCCTTCCCTTCTTACCTTACTAGGTGGTAGGGTTTATCCCGCCCGGGTTGGTACCGCCGCACTGAATGAAACGTCGTCGGTCGAAACGGCTATGTAAATAGTTCGTGTTTTCCGTCCAGTTCACTGTAGCCGACATGAAATGAAGGGAAGCACTGACATCACGGATTTTGTAGGTGATGTATAGAGACGACGAGACGACGGATATTAGAGTTATAAAATTCTTAAGAAAAAAATTGCTTTTAAAGAATTGTATTATGTCATTCGGTCTGACAGTCAGCGTTTATATGTCCACTGCTGGACTTACGCCTCTCCAATTTTCCTCCAGTCCTCCCACCCTTCAACGAACGGTACAGAACCACTGATTATATCTGGCGTACCACTCAGTCGCTCCACCCGGAGGGTTATATATAGATCAATGAATAGATATAGTAAGATTTGATTACAGTACATACCACACGCCGTATCCCGACAATCAGGGTAAGCAGAGTAATCGGTGTTGTGCTGCAAGTACTCTCACGACCACCACGTTTAGCAAAGTATTCGGACAAGATTAACTATCAGGCAGCAAGTAAGGCACGAAGGCCCACCTGCTGCACGACTCGGTGGAAAGACCGTGCTAAGGTGAGAGGTGGCTATCCAGTCGCCCTTATGCACGGCATCTTGTTTTATCCCTTAGTCGCCTTTTACGACCTGCACGGGGAGATATGCAGTGGGGCTATTCTTATTAAGTACCGGCCCAACACAGTACGGAACATTTTATAACTTTTTTTAATGTAGTGAAAAATGTGAAAAAAGATTCGTGCAAAAGACGTCCTAGTTGAATTTGCTACCCACACACACACACACACACACACACACACACCCTCTCTCCCTCTCACACACACACACACACACACATTACATTTGACACAGCTGTTCCGACCCGACGACGTACGGCGACGTAGATTTCATTGCGGCCGTGATGCAACGAAGCGACTCGAGTTTGCAACTAAAATTCATTTATCAACCTGAATTGAGAACGAAAGCGGCGCTCCGCTGGCCGGAGTTGACCCAGTTCTTCCGCGAGAGATGCTCAAGCACTAACTGCACAAAAATGCACACAGTAATAAGGCAGTAATACCTAAGAGTTTTTTGATGAGTGAAATCGTTAAGCGATTTCGAATGACAACCAAAATTGGATCTCGGAAGGTTAGTGCCCGAATCGCTCGCTCGTTTATACAGAATGTTTCAGGATAGGCTTGAGAAACTTCAGGAACAGAAAGAACTCATTATTATAAGATGGAAATTCTTATCACTCAAATCGAAAATTCGTATATTGTTCATACAAAAATTGAAAATTGTAATAAAAACTCGATTTATTTAATAAAGGCGGACGTTGACCGTCCACCAAATCTCGATGAAACTATTTTCACCAAAAAGTACTATAAAACCGAATCTGGAAAAAAGTTTCAGAGCTTTTCGTCTTCAAATATGGACCCCTTTCGAACCCTGAAGTTACTAAAACCTATCCTGAAACACCCTGTATAGGACCTGTTTTCGTAGGGCGAAGGCTGGACTATATTCATATTCAGATATTTATTTCACCATTAAGAACACACAAGGTTAACAATATTTTACCGACACAAATGCACATTCAGTATGCTTCGTCATAATATTTAGTTTTGTCCCGTGAAGCAATGCCATGTATGAGAAAACCTGCCCGAAGGATGACCTGTTCCTCATACGTTTCAGTGACTATCACTTCAATCAGTGTTCACATTTTATCTTATAAATGAATGATTTATGTTCGAGTATATTTTGCCCGCAGCTCCGCTCGCGGCAAAGTCGGATCTGGCAAAGGTTTCTGAAGTACGCATAGAGAATAGGTACTTGCTACCACTACTACACAATTTTTTAATATATATTTTTTTAATATAGAACCGACAAAATGCTACATTTTCTTCGTACATTATTTTCTTAAATCTCTGAGAAATACATTTTATTTTTATGGAAACTGACATGGTTGGCTACATCATGTAGGTGATGTAGCCCATAACACCTTCGTGAACCAGGTGCCATGTCAGTGCTTCTCTTTCGTCGTGCCAACTACATTGAACTGGACGGAAAATACAACAATAAAATTTAGACCTCTTCCTCAGTGGTACCAACACTGGCAGGTTAAACCCTAACCTAGTAATTAAAGGAAACGGCCATACAGTTTTACGTGAAATCCGAACCACGGTCAGCCTCCAATGGTCAGACGGCCACCTATCCAAGTTTTGACCGTGCCCAGTTGTGCTTAAGATCGCGAACGGCAGTCGACCGATAGCACCACTGAGCTACCGAGGCTAGCGAAAAATATAGTAAGAGATCGACAGCCGAGCGCTTCCACTTGACGTGTTCGTATTGCCAAAATCGGTCGGCTCTGCGCACTCGGCGCATAGGTCAAGCGCATTCCGACTGGTACTGCCGTCTCGCTCGCACCTACGTCACCCGGCGCAAGACGAAGGGGGACGGAGAATAAATGCATATAACCATGCGTGGCTAGAAACAGTGCAACTTTTGGGTGCAGTGATGCGCTTTGTCGATCGATCGATATATCGATATTAATTTATACTGCATCCTTATTGCAGTAATTAATATTTGGGAGAGAAACTTATATTTACGTGTTCGGTCAACTGTTTAGACATTTAACCATATGAGAGCTAAGCTAAAAGAATTAAACACAAATATGTAATTTTGAAAAGTGTATGACGCAAAAAAAACTACTATCTACTTTTTATTGGTTTTTACTATTTGTATTTCACATATAAACATAATAATAAAATTAATAATTAGCATATTTTATATAAATTATAACGATTCATCTAGCGGTCTTCTGGGAAGCTATGTGACTCGATGTTTCGAGCCAAACGCATGGTCCATCTTAATATTTTCCTAATTTTAACCATATATGTAATCGTCATCATAAGACCATATCGTTTCACTGCTGGACATAGTCATCTGCCAAGGAACTTCCGTCACCACCATGCGGTTTTGCGCTCTTCTCATCCATCCACTCCCGACTACCTTTTTTAAGTCGTCAGTCCACATTGGCGGAGGAGTGGGGCGTTCCACGGTACGTTTGCTTGAAAACCCCCATATACCTATATTCAATTTTGTATTACTAGCCCTATAACATAACTTACACCTTTACAGTGGTAAGAAACCTGCACTGTAAATCCCATGTGAATTAATTGACCAATTCTCGACTTATAAGCGAACGTATATAGAGTCGTCAACTTCAACTATTCACTTTATTTAAGTCTACGGTTTGGCACCTTCTTTAAGGTGATATTTCCTGATCTGAGCATGCGCCCCTGACTCTGAATATATGCTAATCAATTCTTAGCACGTTTCTTGTATTAGGACCCCTAATGTTTTTTTATTTTTTAGCATATCCGCCATAATAACACATATTATGCATTGAACATTTCAACCGGCTACCTATTACGGATCGAAAGATACAACCGTCGGACGGATGGAAAGACAGACAGACAGACATATGGCGTAGGCTTCCGTATGCCTAAGGAATCATAAATAAGGAAACATTTTTACTTTAGATTATGATAGAAAAGAGCCAAAAT